>FWPY01000029.1:297482-1497482 GCA_900174645.1 Sonneratia alba
AAACTTTCTTGGGGTTGTTTACCACATCCTTATGTTGTGGTTTTATCACATGTTGGTGACGTTGTGCCTTACCGCTTTCGGTAGTTGCGTCTTCCCACTACTGGCAAAGGTTCCCCTTAGTTGGCCCCAGATTCTTGGGCTTCCGCAAACAAGTTTCGTCATATCTACCCTTCGAAAATTGCACTTTGCAACTGTATCTGGGTTGTTTACCACATCTTGATGTTGGTTGGTTTATTGGCATGTTGGTGACGTTCTTTACGACATCTTCGGTTTGCGTTTCACCACTACTAGCAAAGGTATACCCATTAGTTGGCGCAGATCTTGGGCAAAATCGCGCAACAGTTTCATCAATCTACCCTTTCGAAACGTGCCCACTTTGCAACTTCTGGGTTGTTTAGTAGCATCTGATGTTGGGTGTTTTATGCATGTTGGTGACGTTCTTACATCTTCGTGTTGCGTTTTCACCACTACTAGCAAAGGTTCCATGGAGATCTTGGCAGGCACTCTTGGGTTCCGCAACAAGTTTCATAATCTACCCTTCGAAAACTTGCCTCTCTGCAGACTTCTTAGGGTGTGTTTTACGACCACTCTCTGATGTTATGGTTTTAATCACATGTTGGTGACGTTCTTACCGAGATCTTCGGTGTTGCGTTTCACCACTACTAGCAAAGGTTCCCATTAGTTGGCCACCAGATCTGGGGCATCCGCAACAAGTTTCATCAATCTACCCTTCGAAACTTGCACTTTGCAACTTCTGGGGTTGTTTACCACATCCTGATGTTGGGTTTTATCACATGTTGGTGACGTTCTTACCATCTTTTCCGGTGTTGCGTTTCACCACTACTAGCAAAGGTTCCCATTAGTTGCGCCAGATCTTCGGCTTCCGCAACAAGTTTCATCAATCTACCCTTCGAAACTTGCACTTTGCAACTTCTGGGGTTGTTTACCACATCCTGATGTTGGGTTATCACATGTTGGTGACGTTCTTACCAATCTTCGGTGTTGCGTTTCACCACTACTAGCAAAGGTTCCCATTAGTTGGCCAGATCTTGGGTTCCGCAACAAGTTTCTTCAATCTACCCTTCGAACTTGCACTTTGCAACTTCTGGGGTTGTTTACCACATCCTGATGTTGGGTTTTATCACATGTTGGTGACGTTCTTACCATCTTCGGTGTTGCGTTTCACCACTACTAGCAAAGGTTCCCATTAGTTGGCCCCAGATCTTGGGCTTCGCAAAAGTTTCATCAATCTACCTTTCGAAACTTGCACTTTGCAACTTCTGGGGTTGTTTACCACATCCTGATGTTGGGTTTTATCACATGTTGGTGACGTTCCTTAACCATCTTCGGTGTTGCGTTTCACCACTACTAGCAAAGGTTCCCATTAGTTGGCCCAGATCTTGGGCTTCCGCAACAAGTTTCAATAATCTACCCTTCGAAACTTGCACTTTGCAACTTCTGGGGTTGTTTACCACATCCTGATGTTGGGTTTTATCACATGTTGGTGACGTTCTTACCATCTTCGGTGTTGCGTTTCACCACTACTAGCAAAGGTTCCCATTAGTTGGCGCCAGATCTTGGGGCTTCCGCAACAAGTTTCATCAATCTACCCTTCGAAACTTGCACTTTGCAACTTCTGGGGTTGTTTACCACATCCTGATGTTGGGTTTTATCACATGTTGGTGACGTTCTTACATCTTCGGTGTTGCGTTTCACCACTACTAGCAAAGGTTCCCATTAGTTGGCCCCAGATCTTGGGCTTCCGCAACAAGTTTCATAATCTACCCTTCGAAACTTGCACTTTGCAACTTCTGGGGTTGTTTACCACATCCTGATGTTGGGTTTTATCACATGTTGGTGACGTTCTTACCATCTTCGGTGTTGCGTTTCACCACTACTAGCAAAGGTTCCCATTAGTTGGCGCCAGATCTTGGGCTTCCGCAACAAGTTTCATCAATCTACCCTTCGAAACTTGCACTTTGCAACTTCTTGGGGTTGTTTACCACATCCTGATGTTGGGTTTTATCACATGTTGGTGACGTTCTTACCATCTTCGGTGTTGCGTTTCACCACTACTAGCAAAGGTTCCCATTAGTTGGCCCAGATCTTGGGCTTCCGCAACAAGTTTCATCAATCTACCCTTCGAAACTTGCACTTTGCAACTTCTGGGGTTGTTTACCACATCCTGATGTTGGGTTTTATCACATGTTGGTGACGTTCTTACCATCTTCGGTGTTGCGTTTCACCACTACTAGCAAAGGTTCCCATTAGTTGGCGCCAAGATCTTGGGCTTCCGCAACAAGTTTCATCAATCTACCCTTCGAAACTTGCACTTTGCAACTTCTGGGGTTGTTTACCACATCCTGATGTTGGGTTTTATCACATGTTGGTGACGTTCTTACCATCTTCGGTGTTGCGTTTCACCACTACTAGCAAAGGTTCCCATTAGTTGGCGCCAGATCTTGGGCTTCCGCAACAAGTTTCATCAATCTACCCTTCGAAACTTGCACTTTGCAACTTCTGGGGTTGTTTACCACATCCTGATGTTGGGTTTTATCACATGTTGGTGACGTTCTTACCATCTTCGGTGTTGCGTTTCACCACTACTAGCAAAGGTTCCCATTAGTTGGCGCCAGATCTTGGGCTTCCGCAACAAGTTTCATCAATCTACCCTTCGAAACTTGCACTTTGCAACTTCTGGGGTTGTTTACCACATCCTGATGTTGGGTTTTATCACATGTTGGTGACGTTCTTACCATCTTCGGTGTTGCGTTTCACCACTACTGCAAAGGTTCCCATTAGTTGGCGCCAGATCTTGGGCTTCCGCAACAAGTTTCATCAATCTACCCTTCGAAACTTGCACTTTGCAACTTCTGGGGTTGTTTACCACATCCTGATGTTGGGTTTTATCACATGTTGGTGACGTTCTTACCATCTTCGGTGTTGCGTTTCACCACTACTAGCAAAGGTTCCCATTAGTTGGCGCCAGATCTTGGCTTCCGCAACAAGTTTCATCAATCTACCCTTCGAAACTTGCACTTTGCAACTTCTGGGGTTGTTTACCACATCCTGATGTTGGGTTTTATCACATGTTGGTGACGTTCTTACCATCTTCGGTGTTGCGTTTCACCACTACTAGCAAAGGTTCCCATTAGTTGGCGCCAGATCTTGGGCTTCCGCAACAAGTTTCATCAATCTACCCTTCGAAACTTGCACTTTGCAACTTCTGGGGTTGTTTACCACATCCTGATGTTGGGTTTTATCACATGTTGGTGACGTTCTTACCATCTTCGGTGTTGCGTTTCACCACTACTAGCAAAGGTTCCCATTAGTTGGCCCAGATCTTGGGCTTCCGCAACAAGTTTCATCAATCTACCCTTCGAAACTTGCACTTTGCAACTTCTGGGGTTGTTTACCACATCCTGATGTTGGGTTTTATCACATGTTGGTGACGTTCTTACCATCTTCGGTGTTGCGTTTCACCACTACTAGCAAAGGTTCCCATTAGTTGGCCCAGATCTTGGGCTTCCGCAACAAGTTTCATCAATCTACCCTTCGAAACTTGCACTTTGCAACTTCTGGGGTTGTTTACCACATCCTGATGTTGGGTTTTATCACATGTTGGTGACGTTCTTACCATCTTCGGTGTTGCGTTTCACCACTACTAGCAAAGGTTCCCATTAGTTGGCGCCAGATCTTGGGCTTCCGCAACAAGTTTCATCAATCTACCCTTCGAAACTTGCACTTTGCAACTTCTGGGGTTGTTTACCACATCCTGATGTTGGGTTTTATCACATGTTGGTGACGTTCTTACCATCTTCGGTGTTGCGTTTCACCACTACTAGCAAAGGTTCCCATTAGTTGGCGCCAGATCTTGGGCTTCCGCAACAAGTTTCATCAATCTACCCTTCGAAACTTGCACTTTGCAACTTCTGGGTTGTTTACCACATCCTGATGTTGGGTTTTATCACATGTTGGTGACGTTCTTACCATCTTCGGTGTTGCGTTTCACCACTACTAGCAAAGGTTCCCATTAGTTGGCCAGATCTTGGGCTTCCGCAACAAGTTTCATCAATCTACCCTTCGAAACTTGCACTTTGCAACTTCTGGGGTTGTTTACCACATCCTGATGTTGGGTTTTATCACATGTTGGTGACGTTCTTACCATCTTCGGTGTTGCGTTTCACCACTACTAGCAAAGGTTCCCATTAGTTGGCGCCAGATCTTGGGCTTCCGCAACAAGTTTCATCAATCTACCCTTCGAAACTTGCACTTTGCAACTTCTGGGGTTGTTTACCACATCCTGATGTTGGGTTTTATCACATGTTGGTGACGTTCTTACCATCTTCGGTGTTGCGTTTCACCACTACTAGCAAAGGTTCCCATTAGTTGGCGCCAGATCTTCGGCTTCCGCAACAAGTTTCATCAATCTACCCTTCGAAACTTGCACTTTGCAACTTCTGGGGTTGTTTACCACATCCTGATGTTGGGTTTTATCACATGTTGGTGACGTTCTTACCATCTTCGGTGTTGCGTTTCACCACTACTAGCAAAGGTTCCCATTAGTTGGCCCAGATCTTGGGCTTCCGCAACAAGTTTCATCAATCTACCCTTCGAAACTTGCACTTTGCAACTTCTGGGGTTGTTTACCACATCCTGATGTTGGGTTTTATCACATGTTGGTGACGTTCTTACCATCTTCGGTGTTGCGTTTCACCACTACTAGCAAAGGTTCCCATTAGTTGGCGCCAGATCTTGGGCTTCCGCAACAAGTTTCATCAATCTACCCTTCGAAACTTGCACTTTGCAACTTCTGGGGTTGTTTACCACATCCTGATGTTGGGTTTTATCACATGTTGGTGACGTTCTTACCATCTTCGGTGTTGCGTTTCACCACTACTAGCAAAGGTTCCCATTAGTTGGCCCAGATCTTGGGCTTCCGCAACAAGTTTCATCAATCTACCCTTCGAAACTTGCACTTTGCAACTTCTGGGGTTGTTTACCACATCCTGATGTTGGGTTTTATCACATGTTGGTGACGTTCTTACCATCTTCGGTGTTGCGTTTCACCACTACTAGCAAAGGTTCCCATTAGTTGGCGCCAGATCTTGGGCTTCCGCAACAAGTTTCATCAATCTACCCTTCGAAACTTGCACTTTGCAACTTCTGGGGTTGTTTACCACATCCTGATGTTGGGTTTTATCACATGTTGGTGACGTTCTTACCATCTTCGGTGTTGCGTTTCACCACTACTAGCAAAGGTTCCCATTAGTTGGCCCAGATCTTGGGCTTCCGCAACAAGTTTCATCAATCTACCCTTCGAAACTTGCACTTTGCAACTTCTGGGGTTGTTTACCACATCCTGATGTTGGGTTTTATCACATGTTGGTGACGTTCTTACCATCTTCGGTGTTGCGTTTCACCACTACTAGCAAAGGTTCCCATTAGTTGGCGCCAGATCTTGGGCTTCCGCAACAAGTTTCATCAATCTACCCTTCGAAACTTGCACTTTGCAACTTCTGGGGTTGTTTACCACATCCTGATGTTGGGTTTTATCACATGTTGGTGACGTTCTTACCATCTTCGGTGTTGCGTTTCACCACTACTAGCAAAGGTTCCCATTAGTTGGCGCCAGATCTTGGGCTTCCGCAACAAGTTTCATCAATCTACCCTTCGAAACTTGCACTTTGCAACTTCTGGGGTTGTTTACCACATCCTGATGTTGGGTTTTATCACATGTTGGTGACGTTCTTACCATCTTCGGTGTTGCGTTTCACCACTACTAGCAAAGGTTCCCATTAGTTGGCGCCAGATCTTGGGCTTCCGCAACAAGTTTCATCAATCTACCCTTCGAAACTTGCACTTTGCAACTTCTGGGGTTGTTTACCACATCCTGATGTTGGGTTTTATCACATGTTGGTGACGTTCTTACCATCTTCGGTGTTGCGTTTCACCACTACTAGCAAAGGTTCCCATTAGTTGGCGCCAGATCTTGGGCTTCCGCAACAAGTTTCATCAATCTACCCTTCGAAACTTGCACTTTGCAACTTCTGGGGTTGTTTACCACATCCTGATGTTGGGTTTTATCACATGTTGGTGACGTTCTTACCATCTTCGGTGTTGCGTTTCACCACTACTAGCAAAGGTTCCCATTAGTTGGCGCCAGATCTTGGGCTTCCGCAACAAGTTTCATCAATCTACCCTTCGAAACTTGCACTTTGCAACTTCTGGGGTTGTTTACCACATCCTGATGTTGGGTTTTATCACATGTTGGTGACGTTCTTACCATCTTCGGTGTTGCGTTTCACCACTACTAGCAAAGGTTCCCATTAGTTGGCGCCAGATCTTGGGCTTCCGCAACAAGTTTCATCAATCTACCCTTCGAAACTTGCACTTTGCAACTTCTGGGGTTGTTTACCACATCCTGATGTTGGGTTTTATCACATGTTGGTGACGTTCTTACCATCTTCGGTGTTGCGTTTCACCACTACTAGCAAAGGTTCCCATTAGTTGGCCCAGATCTTGGGCTTCCGCAACAAGTTTCATCAATCTACCCTTCGAAACTTGCACTTTGCAACTTCTGGGGTTGTTTACCACATCCTGATGTTGGGTTTTATCACATGTTGGTGACGTTCTTACCATCTTCGGTGTTGCGTTTCACCACTACTAGCAAAGGTTCCCATTAGTTGCGCCAGATCTTGGGCTTCCGCAACAAGTTTCATCAATCTACCCTTCGAAACTTGCACTTTGCAACTTCTGGGGTTGTTTACCACATCCTGATGTTGGGTTTTATCACATGTTGGTGACGTTCTTACCATCTTCGGTGTTGCGTTTCACCACTACTAGCAAAGGTTCCCATTAGTTGGCGCCAGATCTTGGGCTTCCGCAACAAGTTTCATCAATCTACCCTTCGAAACTTGCACTTTGCAACTTCTGGGGTTGTTTACCACATCCTGATGTTGGGTTTTATCACATGTTGGTGACGTTCTTACCATCTTCGGTGTTGCGTTTCACCACTACTAGCAAAGGTTCCCATTAGTTGGCCAGATCTTGGGCTTCCGCAACAAGTTTCATCAATCTACCCTTCGAAACTTGCACTTTGCAACTTCTGGGGTTGTTTACCACATCCTGATGTTGGGTTTTATCACATGTTGGTGACGTTCTTACCATCTTCGGTGTTGCGTTTCACCACTACTAGCAAAGGTTCCCATTAGTTGGCGCCAGATCTTGGGCTTCCGCAACAAGTTTCATCAATCTACCCTTCGAAACTTGCACTTTGCAACTTCTGGGGTTGTTTACCACATCCTGATGTTGGGTTTTATCACATGTTGGTGACGTTCTTACCATCTTCGGT
This sequence comes from Sonneratia alba, assembly GCA_900174645.1. Lineage (NCBI taxonomy): Eukaryota > Viridiplantae > Streptophyta > Magnoliopsida > Myrtales > Lythraceae > Sonneratia > Sonneratia alba. Next base: position 304,837 of record FWPY01000029.1, read on the forward strand.
GTTGCGTTTCACCACTACTAGCAAAGGTTCCCATTAGTTGGCGCCAGATCTTGGGCTTCCGCAACAAGTTTCATCAATCTACCCTTCGAAACTTGCACTTTGCAACTTCTGGGGTTGTTTACCACATCCTGATGTTGGGTTTTATCACATGTTGGTGACGTTCTTACCATCTTCGGTGTTGCGTTTCACCACTACTAGCAAAGGTTCCCATTAGTTGGCCAGATCTTGGGCTTCCGCAACAAGTTTCATCAATCTACCCTTCGAAACTTGCACTTTGCAACTTCTGGGGTTGTTTACCACATCCTGATGTTGGGTTTTATCACATGTTGGTGACGTTCTTACCATCTTCGGTGTTGCGTTTCACCACTACTAGCAAAGGTTCCCATTAGTTGGCGCCAGATCTTGGGCTTCCGCAACAAGTTTCATCAATCTACCCTTCGAAACTTGCACTTTGCAACTTCTGGGGTTGTTTACCACATCCTGATGTTGGGTTTTATCACATGTTGGTGACGTTCTTACCATCTTCGGTGTTGCGTTTCACCACTACTAGCAAAGGTTCCCATTAGTTGGCCAGATCTTGGGCTTCCGCAACAAGTTTCATCAATCTACCCTTCGAAACTTGCACTTTGCAACTTCTGGGGTTGTTTACCACATCCTGATGTTGGGTTTTATCACATGTTGGTGACGTTCTTACCATCTTCGGTGTTGCGTTTCACCACTACTAGCAAAGGTTCCCATTAGTTGGCGCCAGATCTTGGGCTTCCGCAACAAGTTTCATCAATCTACCCTTCGAAACTTGCACTTTGCAACTTCTGGGGTTGTTTACCACATCCTGATGTTGGGTTTTATCACATGTTGGTGACGTTCTTACCATCTTCGGTGTTGCGTTTCACCACTACTAGCAAAGGTTCCCATTAGTTGGCGCCAGATCTTGGGCTTCCGCAACAAGTTTCATCAATCTACCCTTCGAAACTTGCACTTTGCAACTTCTGGGGTTGTTTACCACATCCTGATGTTGGGTTTTATCACATGTTGGTGACGTTCTTACCATCTTCGGTGTTGCGTTTCACCACTACTAGCAAAGGTTCCCATTAGTTGGCGCCAGATCTTGGGCTTCCGCAACAAGTTTCATCAATCTACCCTTCGAAACTTGCACTTTGCAACTTCTGGGGTTGTTTACCACATCCTGATGTTGGGTTTTATCACATGTTGGTGACGTTCTTACCATCTTCGGTGTTGCGTTTCACCACTACTAGCAAAGGTTCCCATTAGTTGGCGCCAGATCTTGGGCTTCCGCAACAAGTTTCATCAATCTACCCTTCGAAACTTGCACTTTGCAACTTCTGGGGTTGTTTACCACATCCTGATGTTGGGTTTTATCACATGTTGGTGACGTTCTTACCATCTTCGGTGTTGCGTTTCACCACTACTAGCAAAGGTTCCCATTAGTTGGCGCCAGATCTTGGGCTTCCGCAACAAGTTTCATCAATCTACCCTTCGAAACTTGCACTTTGCAACTTCTGGGGTTGTTTACCACATCCTGATGTTGGGTTTTATCACATGTTGGTGACGTTCTTACCATCTTCGGTGTTGCGTTTCACCACTACTAGCAAAGGTTCCCATTAGTTGGCCCAGATCTTGGGCTTCCGCAACAAGTTTCATCAATCTACCCTTCGAAACTTGCACTTTGCAACTTCTGGGGTTGTTTACCACATCCTGATGTTGGGTTTTATCACATGTTGGTGACGTTCTTACCATCTTCGGTGTTGCGTTTCACCACTACTAGCAAAGGTTCCCATTAGTTGGCGCCAGATCTTGGGCTTCCGCAACAAGTTTCATCAATCTACCCTTCGAAACTTGCACTTTGCAACTTCTGGGGTTGTTTACCACATCCTGATGTTGGGTTTTATCACATGTTGGTGACGTTCTTACCATCTTCGGTGTTGCGTTTCACCACTACTAGCAAAGGTTCCCATTAGTTGGCGCCAGATCTTGGGCTTCCGCAACAAGTTTCATCAATCTACCCTTCGAAACTTGCACTTTGCAACTTCTGGGGTTGTTTACCACATCCTGATGTTGGGTTTTATCACATGTTGGTGACGTTCTTACCATCTTCGGTGTTGCGTTTCACCACTACTAGCAAAGGTTCCCATTAGTTGGCACCAGATCTTGGGCTTCCGCAACAAGTTTCATCAATCTACCCTTCGAAACTTGCACTTTGCAACTTCTGGGGTTGTTTACCACATCCTGATGTTGGGTTTTATCACATGTTGGTGACGTTCTTACCATCTTCGGTGTTGCGTTTCACCACTACTAGCAAAGGTTCCCATTAGTTGGCACCAGATCTTGGGCTTCCGCAACAAGTTTCATCAATCTACCCTTCGAAACTTGCACTTTGCAACTTCTGGGGTTGTTTACCACATCCTGATGTTGGGTTTTATCACATGTTGGTGACGTTCTTACCATCTTCGGTGTTGCGTTTCACCACTACTAGCAAAGGTTCCCATTAGTTGGCGCCAGATCTTGGGCTTCCGCAACAAGTTTCATCAATCTACCCTTCGAAACTTGCACTTTGCAACTTCTGGGGTTGTTTACCACATCCTGATGTTGGGTTTTATCACATGTTGGTGACGTTCTTACCATCTTCGGTGTTGCGTTTCACCACTACTAGCAAAGGTTCCCATTAGTTGGCACCAGATCTTGGGCTTCCGCAACAAGTTTCATCAATCTACCCTTCGAAACTTGCACTTTGCAACTTCTGGGGTTGTTTACCACATCCTGATGTTGGGTTTTATCACATGTTGGTGACGTTCTTACCATCTTCGGTGTTGCGTTTCACCACTACTAGCAAAGGTTCCCATTAGTTGGCCAGATCTTGGGCTTCCGCAACAAGTTTCATCAATCTACCCTTCGAAACTTGCACTTTGCAACTTCTGGGGTTGTTTACCACATCCTGATGTTGGGTTTTATCACATGTTGGTGACGTTCTTACCATCTTCGGTGTTGCGTTTCACCACTACTAGCAAAGGTTCCCATTAGTTGGCGCCAGATCTTGGGCTTCCGCAACAAGTTTCATCAATCTACCCTTCGAAACTTGCACTTTGCAACTTCTGGGGTTGTTTACCACATCCTGATGTTGGGTTTTATCACATGTTGGTGACGTTCTTACCATCTTCGGTGTTGCGTTTCACCACTACTAGCAAAGGTTCCCATTAGTTGGCGCCAGATCTTGGGCTTCCGCAACAAGTTTCATCAATCTACCCTTCGAAACTTGCACTTTGCAACTTCTGGGGTTGTTTACCACATCCTGATGTTGGGTTTTATCACATGTTGGTGACGTTCTTACCATCTTCGGTGTTGCGTTTCACCACTACTAGCAAAGGTTCCCATTAGTTGGCCCAGATCTTGGGCTTCCGCAACAAGTTTCATCAATCTACCCTTCGAAACTTGCACTTTGCAACTTCTGGGGTTGTTTACCACATCCTGATGTTGGGTTTTATCACATGTTGGTGACGTTCTTACCATCTTCGGTGTTGCGTTTCACCACTACTAGCAAAGGTTCCCATTAGTTGGCGCCAGATCTTGGGCTTCCGCAACAAGTTTCATCAATCTACCCTTCGAAACTTGCACTTTGCAACTTCTGGGGTTGTTTACCACATCCTGATGTTGGGTTTTATCACATGTTGGTGACGTTCTTACCATCTTCGGTGTTGCGTTTCACCACTACTAGCAAAGGTTCCCATTAGTTGGCGCCAGATCTTGGGCTTCCGCAACAAGTTTCATCAATCTACCCTTCGAAACTTGCACTTTGCAACTTCTGGGGTTGTTTACCACATCCTGATGTTGGGTTTTATCACATGTTGGTGACGTTCTTACCATCTTCGGTGTTGCGTTTCACCACTACTAGCAAAGGTTCCCATTAGTTGGCGCCAGATCTTGGGCTTCCGCAACAAGTTTCATCAATCTACCCTTCGAAACTTGCACTTTGCAACTTCTGGGGTTGTTTACCACATCCTGATGTTGGGTTTTATCACATGTTGGTGACGTTCTTACCATCTTCGGTGTTGCGTTTCACCACTACTAGCAAAGGTTCCCATTAGTTGGCGCCAGATCTTGGGCTTCCGCAACAAGTTTCATCAATCTACCCTTCGAAACTTGCACTTTGCAACTTCTGGGGTTGTTTACCACATCCTGATGTTGGGTTTTATCACATGTTGGTGACGTTCTTACCATCTTCGGTGTTGCGTTTCACCACTACTAGCAAAGGTTCCCATTAGTTGGCGCCAGATCTTGGGCTTCCGCAACAAGTTTCATCAATCTACCCTTCGAAACTTGCACTTTGCAACTTCTGGGGTTGTTTACCACATCCTGATGTTGGGTTTTATCACATGTTGGTGACGTTCTTACCATCTTCGGTGTTGCGTTTCACCACTACTAGCAAAGGTTCCCATTAGTTGGCGCCAGATCTTGGGCTTCCGCAACAAGTTTCATCAATCTACCCTTCGAAACTTGCACTTTGCAACTTCTGGGGTTGTTTACCACATCCTGATGTTGGGTTTTATCACATGTTGGTGACGTTCTTACCATCTTCGGTGTTGCGTTTCACCACTACTAGCAAAGGTTCCCATTAGTTGGCGCCAGATCTTGGGCTTCCGCAACAAGTTTCATCAATCTACCCTTCGAAACTTGCACTTTGCAACTTCTGGGGTTGTTTACCACATCCTGATGTTGGGTTTTATCACATGTTGGTGACGTTCTTACCATCTTCGGTGTTGCGTTTCACCACTACTAGCAAAGGTTCCCATTAGTTGGCCCAGATCTTGGGCTTCCGCAACAAGTTTCATCAATCTACCCTTCGAAACTTGCACTTTGCAACTTCTGGGGTTGTTTACCACATCCTGATGTTGGGTTTTATCACATGTTGGTGACGTTCTTACCATCTTCGGTGTTGCGTTTCACCACTACTAGCAAAGGTTCCCATTAGTTGGCGCCAGATCTTGGGCTTCCGCAACAAGTTTCATCAATCTACCCTTCGAAACTTGCACTTTGCAACTTCTGGGGTTGTTTACCACATCCTGATGTTGGGTTTTATCACATGTTGGTGACGTTCTTACCATCTTCGGTGTTGCGTTTCACCACTACTAGCAAAGGTTCCCATTAGTTGGCCAGATCTTGGGCTTCCGCAACAAGTTTCATCAATCTACCCTTCGAAACTTGCACTTTGCAACTTCTGGGGTTGTTTACCACATCCTGATGTTGGGTTTTATCACATGTTGGTGACGTTCTTACCATCTTCGGTGTTGCGTTTCACCACTACTAGCAAAGGTTCCCATTAGTTGGCGCCAGATCTTGGGCTTCCGCAACAAGTTTCATCAATCTACCCTTCGAAACTTGCACTTTGCAACTTCTGGGGTTGTTTACCACATCCTGATGTTGGGTTTTATCACATGTTGGTGACGTTCTTACCATCTTCGGTGTTGCGTTTCACCACTACTAGCAAAGGTTCCCATTAGTTGCGCCAGATCTTGGGCTTCCGCAACAAGTTTCATCAATCTACCCTTCGAAACTTGCACTTTGCAACTTCTGGGGTTGTTTACCACATCCTGATGTTGGGTTTTATCACATGTTGGTGACGTTCTTACCATCTTCGGTGTTGCGTTTCACCACTACTAGCAAAGGTTCCCATTAGTTGGCCCAGATCTTGGGCTTCCGCAACAAGTTTCATCAATCTACCCTTCGAAACTTGCACTTTGCAACTTCTGGGGTTGTTTACCACATCCTGATGTTGGGTTTTATCACATGTTGGTGACGTTCTTACCATCTTCGGTGTTGCGTTTCACCACTACTAGCAAAGGTTCCCATTAGTTGGCGCCAGATCTTGGGCTTCCGCAACAAGTTTCATCAATCTACCCTTCGAAACTTGCACTTTGCAACTTCTGGGGTTGTTTACCACATCCTGATGTTGGGTTTTATCACATGTTGGTGACGTTCTTACCATCTTCGGTGTTGCGTTTCACCACTACTAGCAAAGGTTCCCATTAGTTGGCGCCAGATCTTGGGCTTCCGCAACAAGTTTCATCAATCTACCCTTCGAAACTTGCACTTTGCAACTTCTGGGGTTGTTTACCACATCCTGATGTTGGGTTTTATCACATGTTGGTGACGTTCTTACCATCTTCGGTGTTGCGTTTCACCACTACTAGCAAAGGTTCCCATTAGTTGGCGCCAGATCTTGGGCTTCCGCAACAAGTTTCATCAATCTACCCTTCGAAACTTGCACTTTGCAACTTCTGGGGTTGTTTACCACATCCTGATGTTGGGTTTTATCACATGTTGGTGACGTTCTTACCATCTTCGGTGTTGCGTTTCACCACTACTAGCAAAGGTTCCCATTAGTTGCGCCAGATCTTGGGCTTCCGCAACAAGTTTCATCAATCTACCCTTCGAAACTTGCACTTTGCAACTTCTGGGGTTGTTTACCACATCCTGATGTTGGGTTTTATCACATGTTGGTGACGTTCTTACCATCTTCGGTGTTGCGTTTCACCACTACTAGCAAAGGTTCCCATTAGTTGGCCAGATCTTGGGCTTCCGCAACAAGTTTCATCAATCTACCCTTCGAAACTTGCACTTTGCAACTTCTGGGGTTGTTTACCACATCCTGATGTTGGGTTTTATCACATGTTGGTGACGTTCTTACCATCTTCGGTGTTGCGTTTCACCACTACTAGCAAAGGTTCCCATTAGTTGGCGCCAGATCTTGGGCTTCCGCAACAAGTTTCATCAATCTACCCTTCGAAACTTGCACTTTGCAACTTCTGGGGTTGTTTACCACATCCTGATGTTGGGTTTTATCACATGTTGGTGACGTTCTTACCATCTTCGGTGTTGCGTTTCACCACTACTAGCAAAGGTTCCCATTAGTTGGCGCCAGATCTTGGGCTTCCGCAACAAGTTTCATCAATCTACCCTTCGAAACTTGCACTTTGCAACTTCTGGGGTTGTTTACCACATCCTGATGTTGGGTTTTATCACATGTTGGTGACGTTCTTACCATCTTCGGTGTTGCGTTTCACCACTACTAGCAAAGGTTCCCATTAGTTGGCGCCAGATCTTGGGCTTCCGCAACAAGTTTCATCAATCTACCCTTCGAAACTTGCACTTTGCAACTTCTGGGGTTGTTTACCACATCCTGATGTTGGGTTTTATCACATGTTGGTGACGTTCTTACCATCTTCGGTGTTGCGTTTCACCACTACTAGCAAAGGTTCCCATTAGTTGGCGCCAGATCTTGGGCTTCCGCAACAAGTTTCATCAATCTACCCTTCGAAACTTGCACTTTGCAACTTCTGGGGTTGTTTACCACATCCTGATGTTGGGTTTTATCACATGTTGGTGACGTTCTTACCATCTTCGGTGTTGCGTTTCACCACTACTAGCAAAGGTTCCCATTAGTTGGCGCCAGATCTTGGGCTTCCGCAACAAGTTTCATCAATCTACCCTTCGAAACTTGCACTTTGCAACTTCTGGGGTTGTTTACCACATCCTGATGTTGGGTTTTATCACATGTTGGTGACGTTCTTACCATCTTCGGTGTTGCGTTTCACCACTACTAGCAAAGGTTCCCATTAGTTGGCGCCAGATCTTGGGCTTCCGCAACAAGTTTCATCAATCTACCCTTCGAAACTTGCACTTTGCAACTTCTGGGGTTGTTTACCACATCCTGATGTTGGGTTTTATCACATGTTGGTGACGTTCTTACCATCTTCGGTGTTGCGTTTCACCACTACTAGCAAAGGTTCCCATTAGTTGGCCCAGATCTTGGGCTTCCGCAACAAGTTTCATCAATCTACCCTTCGAAACTTGCACTTTGCAACTTCTGGGGTTGTTTACCACATCCTGATGTTGGGTTTTATCACATGTTGGTGACGTTCTTACCATCTTCGGTGTTGCGTTTCACCACTACTAGCAAAGGTTCCCATTAGTTGGCGCCAGATCTTGGGCTTCCGCAACAAGTTTCATCAATCTACCCTTCGAAACTTGCACTTTGCAACTTCTGGGGTTGTTTACCACATCCTGATGTTGGGTTTTATCACATGTTGGTGACGTTCTTACCATCTTCGGTGTTGCGTTTCACCACTACTAGCAAAGGTTCCCATTAGTTGGCGCCAGATCTTGGGCTTCCGCAACAAGTTTCATCAATCTACCCTTCGAAACTTGCACTTTGCAACTTCTGGGGTTGTTTACCACATCCTGATGTTGGGTTTTATCACATGTTGGTGACGTTCTTACCATCTTCGGTGTTGCGTTTCACCACTACTAGCAAAGGTTCCCATTAGTTGGCGCCAGATCTTGGGCTTCCGCAACAAGTTTCATCAATCTACCCTTCGAAACTTGCACTTTGCAACTTCTGGGGTTGTTTACCACATCCTGATGTTGGGTTTTATCACATGTTGGTGACGTTCTTACCATCTTCGGTGTTGCGTTTCACCACTACTAGCAAAGGTTCCCATTAGTTGGCGCCAGATCTTGGGCTTCCGCAACAAGTTTCATCAATCTACCCTTCGAAACTTGCACTTTGCAACTTCTGGGGTTGTTTACCACATCCTGATGTTGGGTTTTATCACATGTTGGTGACGTTCTTACCATCTTCGGTGTTGCGTTTCACCACTACTAGCAAAGGTTCCCATTAGTTGGCCCAGATCTTGGGCTTCCGCAACAAGTTTCATCAATCTACCCTTCGAAACTTGCACTTTGCAACTTCTGGGGTTGTTTACCACATCCTGATGTTGGGTTTTATCACATGTTGGTGACGTTCTTACCATCTTCGGTGTTGCGTTTCACCACTACTAGCAAAGGTTCCCATTAGTTGGCGCCAGATCTTGGGCTTCCGCAACAAGTTTCATCAATCTACCCTTCGAAACTTGCACTTTGCAACTTCTGGGGTTGTTTACCACATCCTGATGTTGGGTTTTATCACATGTTGGTGACGTTCTTACCATCTTCGGTGTTGCGTTTCACCACTACTAGCAAAGGTTCCCATTAGTTGGCGCCAGATCTTGGGCTTCCGCAACAAGTTTCATCAATCTACCCTTCGAAACTTGCACTTTGCAACTTCTGGGGTTGTTTACCACATCCTGATGTTGGGTTTTATCACATGTTGGTGACGTTCTTACCATCTTCGGTGTTGCGTTTCACCACTACTAGCAAAGGTTCCCATTAGTTGGCGCCAGATCTTGGGCTTCCGCAACAAGTTTCATCAATCTACCCTTCGAAACTTGCACTTTGCAACTTCTGGGGTTGTTTACCACATCCTGATGTTGGGTTTTATCACATGTTGGTGACGTTCTTACCATCTTCGGTGTTGCGTTTCACCACTACTAGCAAAGGTTCCCATTAGTTGGCCCAGATCTTGGGCTTCCGCAACAAGTTTCATCTTCGAAACTTGCACTTTGCAACTTCTGGGGTTGTTTACCACATCCTGATGTTGGGTTTTATCACATGTTGGTGACGTTCTTACCATCTTCGGTGTTGCGTTTCACCACTACTAGCAAAGGTTCCCATTAGTTGGCGCCAGATCTTGGGCTTCCGCAACAAGTTTCATCAATCTACCCTTCGAAACTTGCACTTTGCAACTTCTGGGGTTGTTTACCACATCCTGATGTTGGGTTTTATCACATGTTGGTGACGTTCTTACCATCTTCGGTGTTGCGTTTCACCACTACTAGCAAAGGTTCCCATTAGTTGGCGCCAGATCTTGGGCTTCCGCAACAAGTTTCATCAATCTACCCTTCGAAACTTGCACTTTGCAACTTCTGGGGTTGTTTACCACATCCTGATGTTGGGTTTTATCACATGTTGGTGACGTTCTTACCATCTTCGGTGTTGCGTTTCACCACTACTAGCAAAGGTTCCCATTAGTTGGCGCCAGATCTTGGGCTTCCGCAACAAGTTTCATCAATCTACCCTTCGAAACTTGCACTTTGCAACTTCTGGGGTTGTTTACCACATCCTGATGTTGGGTTTTATCACATGTTGGTGACGTTCTTACCATCTTCGGTGTTGCGTTTCACCACTACTAGCAAAGGTTCCCATTAGTTGGCGCCAGATCTTGGGCTTCCGCAACAAGTTTCATCAATCTACCCTTCGAAACTTGCACTTTGCAACTTCTGGGGTTGTTTACCACATCCTGATGTTGGGTTTTATCACATGTTGGTGACGTTCTTACCATCTTCGGTGTTGCGTTTCACCACTACTAGCAAAGGTTCCCATTAGTTGGCGCCAGATCTTGGGCTTCCGCAACAAGTTTCATCAATCTACCCTTCGAAACTTGCACTTTGCAACTTCTGGGGTTGTTTACCACATCCTGATGTTGGGTTTTATCACATGTTGGTGACGTTCTTACCATCTTCGGTGTTGCGTTTCACCACTACTAGCAAAGGTTCCCATTAGTTGGCGCCAGATCTTGGGCTTCCGCAACAAGTTTCATCAATCTACCCTTCGAAACTTGCACTTTGCAACTTCTGGGGTTGTTTACCACATCCTGATGTTGGGTTTTATCACATGTTGGTGACGTTCTTACCATCTTCGGTGTTGCGTTTCACCACTACTAGCAAAGGTTCCCATTAGTTGGCACCAGATCTTGGGCTTCCGCAACAAGTTTCATCAATCTACCCTTCGAAACTTGCACTTTGCAACTTCTGGGGTTGTTTACCACATCCTGATGTTGGGTTTTATCACATGTTGGTGACGTTCTTACCATCTTCGGTGTTGCGTTTCACCACTACTAGCAAAGGTTCCCATTAGTTGGCGCCAGATCTTGGGCTTCCGCAACAAGTTTCATCAATCTACCCTTCGAAACTTGCACTTTGCAACTTCTGGGGTTGTTTACCACATCCTGATGTTGGGTTTTATCACATGTTGGTGACGTTCTTACCATCTTCGGTGTTGCGTTTCACCACTACTAGCAAAGGTTCCCATTAGTTGGCGCCAGATCTTGGGGCTTCCGCAACAAGTTTCATCAATCTACCCTTCGAAACTTGCACTTTGCAACTTCTGGGGTTGTTTACCACATCCTGATGTTGGGTTTTATCACATGTTGGTGACGTTCTTACCATCTTCGGTGTTGCGTTTCACCACTACTAGCAAAGGTTCCCATTAGTTGGCGCCAGATCTTGGGCTTCCGCAACAAGTTTCATCAATCTACCCTTCGAAACTTGCACTTTGCAACTTCTGGGGTTGTTTACCACATCCTGATGTTGGGTTTTATCACATGTTGGTGACGTTCTTACCATCTTCGGTGTTGCGTTTCACCACTACTAGCAAAGGTTCCCATTAGTTGGCGCCAGATCTTGGGCTTCCGCAACAAGTTTCATCAATCTACCCTTCGAAACTTGCACTTTGCAACTTCTGGGGTTGTTTACCACATCCTGATGTTGGGTTTTATCACATGTTGGTGACGTTCTTACCATCTTCGGTGTTGCGTTTCACCACTACTAGCAAAGGTTCCCATTAGTTGGCGCCAGATCTTGGGCTTCCGCAACAAGTTTCATCAATCTACCCTTCGAAACTTGCACTTTGCAACTTCTGGGGTTGTTTACCACATCCTGATGTTGGGTTTTATCACATGTTGGTGACGTTCTTACCATCTTCGGTGTTGCGTTTCACCACTACTAGCAAAGGTTCCCATTAGTTGGCGCCAGATCTTGGGCTTCCGCAACAAGTTTCATCAATCTACCCTTCGAAACTTGCACTTTGCAACTTCTGGGGTTGTTTACCACATCCTGATGTTGGGTTTTATCACATGTTGGTGACGTTCTTACCATCTTCGGTGTTGCGTTTCACCACTACTAGCAAAGGTTCCCATTAGTTGGCGCCAGATCTTGGGCATCCGCAACAAGTTTCATCAATCTACCCTTCGAAACTTGCACTTTGCAACTTCTGGGGTTGTTTACCACATCCTGATGTTGGGTTTTATCACATGTTGGTGACGTTCTTACCATCTTCGGTGTTGCGTTTCACCACTACTAGCAAAGGTTCCCATTAGTTGGCGCCAGATCTTGGGCTTCCGCAACAAGTTTCATCAATCTACCCTTCGAAACTTGCACTTTGCAACTTCTGGGGTTGTTTACCACATCCTGATGTTGGGTTTTATCACATGTTGGTGACGTTCTTACCATCTTCGGTGTTGCGTTTCACCACTACTAGCAAAGGTTCCCATTAGTTGGCGCCAGATCTTGGGCATCCGCAACAAGTTTCATCAATCTACCCTTCGAAACTTGCACTTTGCAACTTCTGGGGTTGTTTACCACATCCTGATGTTGGGTTTTATCACATGTTGGTGACGTTCTTACCATCTTCGGTGTTGCGTTTCACCACTACTAGCAAAGGTTCCCATTAGTTGGCGCCAGATCTTGGGCTTCCGCAACAAGTTTCATCAATCTACCCTTCGAAACTTGCACTTTGCAACTTCTGGGGTTGTTTACCACATCCTGATGTTGGGTTTTATCACATGTTGGTGACGTTCTTACCATCTTCGGTGTTGCGTTTCACCACTACTAGCAAAGGTTCCCATTAGTTGGCGCCAGATCTTGGGCTTCCGCAACAAGTTTCATCAATCTACCCTTCGAAACTTGCACTTTGCAACTTCTGGGGTTGTTTACCACATCCTGATGTTGGGTTTTATCACATGTTGGTGACGTTCTTACCATCTTCGGTGTTGCGTTTCACCACTACTAGCAAAGGTTCCCATTAGTTGGCCCAGATCTTGGGCTTCCGCAACAAGTTTCATCAATCTACCCTTCGAAACTTGCACTTTGCAACTTCTGGGGTTGTTTACCACATCCTGATGTTGGGTTTTATCACATGTTGGTGACGTTCTTACCATCTTCGGTGTTGCGTTTCACCACTACTAGCAAAGGTTCCCATTAGTTGGCGCCAGATCTTGGGCTTCCGCAACAAGTTTCATCAATCTACCCTTCGAAACTTGCACTTTGCAACTTCTGGGGTTGTTTACCACATCCTGATGTTGGGTTTTATCACATGTTGGTGACGTTCTTACCATCTTCGGTGTTGCGTTTCACCACTACTAGCAAAGGTTCCCATTAGTTGGCCCAGATCTTGGGCTTCCGCAACAAGTTTCATCAATCTACCCTTCGAAACTTGCACTTTGCAACTTCTGGGGTTGTTTACCACATCCTGATGTTGGGTTTTATCACATGTTGGTGACGTTCTTACCATCTTCGGTGTTGCGTTTCACCACTACTAGCAAAGGTTCCCATTAGTTGGCGCCAGATCTTGGGCATCCGCAACAAGTTTCATCAATCTACCCTTCGAAACTTGCACTTTGCAACTTCTGGGGTTGNCCAAAGGCTAAGGAGTAGGATCACATGTGTCTTTATTATGTCATCTGCGTTGCTATTTGGTCTTCTTGTGCATGAGCGGCCGTCCCCACACTAGTTGCTAAGGCCAGGTTACCCCCATCTTGGTTGCGCGCTACTAACTGAAGACATTTACGTGGGAGTTTTCCGCTCCACATTGAAGTTTCATCAATCTACCCTTCGAACCCAGCTCTTTGTAGTGCTGCTAATCTAAAAGCAGTGGCTCCTGCAGGGTTTAAGTTGAAACTCTCACCGCACAGTGCCAGCCACCAATGTTGGTGACGTCCTTTCATCAATCAGCTCAAAGGATCGACACCCTAATTGGCGGTTTTTTCTCCCATCAGTTTCGGGTCCAAGTGACTCTGAACCTTACGACTTTTCCTCAAATGATAACGGTTTTGCCCGTAGACCCGAAATCAATCCACGGTAGGTTCCTGGTCCCCAATCCTCTGATCTTAGAGGAGGTCCGGTCGTGAGTCATATTGTGCGTCCAGCCTAGAGCCTTTTCTCTACCCGGCCACTTTTGACGACCTTGCTTACTGGGTAGTCCACCTACATTTCCTCGAGTTGGTGTCAGATGCTGATTAGACACTCTCGCTTAAAGGAGGTGAGACGTCTAACCCACATTGGCAGGTAGATCTTCCCATATACAAATGTCATCTCGCTTCATGATTCCCAGTCATGTCTCAGTTGCTATGTACCCATCAGTTGCATATAAGGTCTTGGGGTTCGCTGAAACCAACAAGTTTCTTGAATCCTACCCTTTACGAAACCTAAGCTACTTGGGGCAGCTTGTGGGTTTTTACCACACAATTCTTGATGTTGGGGTTTAATTGCATGTTGGTGAACATTCTTATCTATTCGCGTATATTGCCTGTTTTCGACCACTAGTTTGTTAGGTTCCCATTAGCTGGGACTAATCTTAGGGGTTCCGCAACAGGTTTTCATCAATCTATACCCTTCCAAAACCTACTCCTTTTGCAGCTTCTGGGGTTGTTTTTTACATCACATCTAGATGTTAGATGTATCGTGTCAGTAAAAGACGTTCTTTATCAATCTTCGTATCGCCATTGTCACGCCTAAGTTTAAGGTTCCCCCCAGTTGGCAGCTAGGATTCTGGTTGGGTTCACGCGATGAGTTTCTTCTATCAATTCTTAAGTCCGCTTCAAAACCAGGCTCTTTGCAGCTTCCTGGGGTTGTTTACGACATCCACATGTGTGGGTTTTTATTGCAGTTGGTTACGTTCTTTACTCTTATGCTCGGATCTTCGAATCGCGTTTCACCCTTAGTTGCCTAAGGTTCATCAACTGCGCTCTAGAACTAGGGTTCCTGCGGCAAGTTCATCAATCTAGCCATCAAGACAACAGCTCTTGCTGTGTCTGGGGTTGGTTGTTTACCGCATCACCGCATGTGACTGGGCTTTTATCGATTGTTGGTCGACGTTTCCATCACATCAATCCGGGATTGCGTTCAAGCAATAGTATGCAAAGGTTCAGCCAGTCTATACTGGGCTCTAGGATTTTGGGGTTATCGGCGACAAGGTTCTTCCAATATGGTATACCATTTGAAAATTGCGACTTTGCGAGCTTACAGGGGGTTGTTTACCACCAATGCGGATGTTGATGGGGGTTTTTATTCGCAATGCTAGGTGACGTTCTTACATGCTGTCCTTAGAATATTGGCGGTTCTCACCGCGTAGTTCTTGTCTTATGCCTCCCTGATCAGTTGGCCACTAGATCTTGGGGTTTCTCGCAACAAAGTTTCATTTAAACCTAACCTTCGAAAGCTTTGCTCTTCTGGTACATCGGGGATTGCTTACCCAAAATCCGATTTTTCGGTTTTTTTCGGCTGTATGGTCGGAATGGTTCTTAATCATCTTCAGTATTGCGTTTACACACTTTAGGTGGCTAAGGTCATCCCTTCAGTTGCGCCACTAAGAAATCCTTGGGGTTTCGTGTACGAACAGTTTTCATCAATATCTTACTCACATTGCGAAATTTGGCTTCTTTGCAGCTTCCTGGGGTTGTTTACCGCAGTCGCCATCTGAGGTTTGGTTTTCTATTGCATCTTGATATTGGGTTTTATCGCATGTTGGTGGCATTCTTATCATCTTCAGTATTGCATTTCACCAGTAGTTGCTAAGGTTCCCCTCAGTTGGCACTAGATCTTGGGGTTCTGCGACAAGTTTTCATCAGTGTAACCCTTTTGAAAACCTGCACTTTGCAGCTTTTGGGGTTGTGTACCACTTCCTGATGTTGGGTTTTATCGCATGTTGGTGACATTCTTATCATCTTCGATATTGCATTTCACCACTAGTTGCTAGCGTTCTCATTAGTTGGTTCAAGATCTTGGGGTTCCGCGACAAGTTTCATCAATCTACCCATCAAAAACCTGCTCTTTCCAGCTTCTGGGGTTGTTTACCACATCTTGATGTTGGGTTTTATTGCATGTTAGTGGCATTCTTATCATCACAGCATTGCGTTTCACCTCAAGTTGCTAAGGTTCCCATCAATTGGCACCAGTTCTTGTGGTTCCGCAACAACTTTCATCAATCTAACCCATCGAGAGACCAGCTATTTGCAGCTTCTGTGGTTATTTACCGCATCTTGACGTTGGGTTTCATCGCATGTTGGTGACGTTTCTTATGACCTTCAGTTTTGCGTTTTCCACTAGCTGGTAAGGTTCCCATCAGTTGGAACCAGGTTTTGGGTTCCATGGCAAGTTTCATTTGTGTACCCTTCGAAACCTGCAGTTTGCAACTTCTGGGGTTGCTTTCCACATCCTGATGTTGGGTTTTACCGCATGTTGGTGTCGCTCTTATCATCTTCGGTATTGCGTTTCACCACTAGTTGCTAAGGTTCCCATCAGCTTGCACAAGATCTTGGGGTTCTGCGACAAGTTTTCATTAATCTACCCTTCGAAACTTGCTCTTTGCAGCTTCTAGGGTTGTTTACCACATCCTGATGTTGCGTTTTAATCGCATGTTGGTAATGTTCTTATCATCTTCGGTATTGTGTGTCACCACTAGTTGCTATGGTTCCCATCAGTTGGCACCAAATCTTGGGGTTCCGCGGCAAGTGTCTTCGGTGTACCATTTGAAACCTGCACTTTGCAGCTTCTGGGGTTGTATACCACATCCTGATGTTGGGTTTTATCGCATGTTGGTGACGTTCTTATCATCTTCGGTATTGCGTTTCACCACTAGTTGCTAAGGTTCCCATCAGTTGGCACTAGATCTTGGGGTTCCGCGACAAGTTTCAACAGTGTACCATTTGAAACCTGCACTTTGCAGCTTCTAGGGTTGTTTACCACATCTGGATGTTGGGTATTATCGCATGTTGGTGACATTCTTATCATCTTCGGTATTGCGTGCCACTCCTAGTTGCTAAGGTTCCCTTGAGTTGGAACTAGATCTTGGGGTTTTGCGACAAGTTTCATCAATCTACCCTTCGAAACTAGCTCCTTGCAGCATGTGGGGTTGATTACAACATCTTGATGCTGGGTTTTATCGCTTGTTGGTGACGTTCTAAACATCATCGGTCTTGCATTTTCACCACTAGTTGCTAAGGTTCCCATAAGTTGGCACTAGATCTTGGGGTTCCGCGACAAGTTTCATCAATCTTCCTATCGGAACCAGCTCTTTGCAGCTTCTGGGGTTGTTTACCACATCTTGATGTTGGGTTTTATCGCATGTTGGTGACGTTCTTATCCTCTTCATATTGCGTTTCACCACTAGTTGCTAAGGTTCCCATTAGTTGGCACTAGATCTTGGGGTTCTGCGACAAGTTCCAACAGTGTACCATTTGAAACCTGCACTTTGCAACTTCTAGGGTTGTTACCACAAGTGGATGTTGAGTTTTATTGCATGTAGGTGACGTTCTTATTGTCTTCGGAATTGCGTTTCACCACTAGGTGCTAAGGTTTCCCATCAGTTGGCACTAGATCTTAGGGTTCCTCGACAACTTTCATCAATCTACCCATCGAAACCTACTCTTTGCAGCTTCTGGGGTTGTTTACCGCATCTTGATGTTGGGTTTTATCGCATGTTGGTGACGTTCTTATCATCTTCGGTATTGCATTTCACCAGTAGTTGCTAAGGTTCCCCTCAGTTGGCACCAGATCTTGGGGTTCTGCGACAAGTTTCATTAATGTACCCTTTGAAACCTACACTTTGCAGCTTTTCGGGGTTGTTTTACCACATCCTAATGTTGGGTTTTATCACATGTTGGTGATGTTCTTATCATCTTCAGTATTGCATTTCACCACTAGTTGCTAGGGTTCCCATTGGTTGGCTCGAGATCTTGGGGTTCTACGACAAGTTTTCATCAATCTACCCTTCGAAACCTGCTCTTTGCAGCTTCTAGGGTTGTTTACCACATCTTGATGTTGGGTTTTTCCCATGTTGGTGACGTTCTTATCATCAGCGATATTGCGTTTCACCGCAAGCTGCTAAGGTTCCCATCAAGTTGGCACTAGATCTTGCAGTCCCACAACAACTTTCATCAATCTACCCATTGAGACCAGTTGTTTGCAGCTTGTGCGGTTATTTACCGCATCTTGACGTTGGGTTTCATCGCATGTTGGTGACATTCTTATGATCTTCGGTATTGCATTTTTTCCACTAGTTGCTAAGGTTCCCTTTTAGTTGGCACCAGGGTCTTGGGGTTCTGTGGCAAATTTTCATCTGTGTACCCTTCGAAAAACCTACACTTTGCAGCTTCTGGGATTGCTTACCACATCTTGATGTTGAGTTTTATCGCATGTTGGTGTCACTCTTCTCATCTTTAGTATTGCGTTTCACCACTAGTTGCTAAGGTTCCCATAAGTTGGCATGAGGTCTTGGGGTTCTGCGACAAGTTTCATCAATCTACTCTTTGCAGCTTCTAGGGTTGTTTACCACATCCTGATGTTGCATTTAATCGCATGTTGGTGACGTTCTTATCATCTTCGGTATTGCATTTCACCACTAGTTTCTATGGTTCCCATCAGTTGGCACGAAATCTTGGGGTTTCGTGGCAAGTGTCTTTGGTGTACCCTTTGAAACCTGCACTTTGCAACTTCTGGGGTTGTTTATCACATCATGATGTTGGGTTTTATCACATGTTGGTGACATTCTTATCATCATCGGTATTGCGTTTCACCACTAGTTGCTAAGGTTCCCATGAGTTGGCACTAGATATTGGGGTTACGCGACAAGTTTTCACCAATGTACCCATCGAAACCTGCTCTTTGCAGCTTCTGGGGTTGTTTACCACATCTTGATGTTGGTTTTATCGCATGTTGGTGACGTGTTTACTATCATCGGTATAGCGTTTTCACCACTAGTTGCTAAGGATCCCATCAGTTGGCACTCGATCTTGGGGTTCGTTGAAAATTTTCATCAATCTACCCTTCAAAACCAACTGTTTGCTACTTGTGGGGTTGATTACCACATCTTGATCATGGGTTTTATCGCATGTTGGTGTCGTTCTTACCATCTTCGGTATTGCGTTTCACGACCTATAGCTTAGGTTCCCATCAGTTGGGACTAGATCTTGGGGTTCCGCGACAAGTTTCATCAATCTACCCATCGAAAACAGTTGTTTGCAGCCAATCGGGTTATTTACTGCATCTTGAAATTGGGTTTTATCGCATGTTGGTGACGTTCTTATCATCTTCGGTATTGCGATTCACCACTAGTTGCTAAGGTTCCCATCAGTTGGCACTAGATCTTGGGGTTCCATGACAGGTTTCATCAATCAACCATTCGAAACCTGCTCTTTTGCAGCTTCTGGGGTTGTTTACCACATCCTGATGTTGTGTTTAATCGCATGTTGGTGACGTTCTTATCTTCTTCGGTATTGAGTTTCACCACTAGTTGCTAAGGTTCCCATCTGTTGGCACCAAATCTTGGGGTATTGCAGCAAGTTTCATCAGTCTACCCTTCGAAACTCGCACTTCACAGATTCTGGGGTTGTTTTACCACATCCTGATGTTGGGTTTTATCGCATGTTGGTGACGTTCTTATCATTTGCAGTATTGCGTTTCACCACAAGTTGCTATGGTTCCCATTAGTTAGCACTAGATCTTGGGGTTTCGCGACAGGTTTCATCAATCTACCCATCGAAAACTAGCTGTCTGCCGCTTTGTGGGGTTATTTACCACATCTTGACATTGGGTTTCATCGCATTTTGGTGACATTCTTATCATCTTTTGGTATTGTGTTTCTCCACCAATTGCTAAGGTTCCCACTAGTTGGCACCAAGATCTAGGGGTTCCTCAGTAAGTTTCATCAGTGTACCCTTCGAAACCTACACTTTGCAGCTTCTGGGGTTGTTTTCCACAACCTGATGTTGGGTTTTATCGCATGTTGGTGACGTTCTTATCATCTTCGGTATTGCGTTTCACCACTAGTTGCTAACGTTCCCCTTTGTTGGCACAAGATCCTAGGGTACTGCGACTAGTTTCATCAATCTACCCTTCGAAATCGGCTCTTTGCAGCTTTTGAGGTTGTTTACCACATCTGCATGTTGCATTTAATCACATGTTCATGACGTTCTTATCATCCTCGGTATTGCGTTTCACCACTAGTTGCTAGGGTTTCCCATCAATTGGCACTAGATCATGGGGTTCCGCGACAAGTTTCATCAGTCCACCCCTCGAAACCTGTTCTTTGCAACTTCTAGGGCTTTTTACCACATCCAGATGTTGGGTTTTATCACATGTTGGTGACGTTCTTATCATTTTTTGTATTGCATTTCACCCATAGTTGCTAAGGTTCCCATCAATTGGCACTAGATCCTGGGTTCTCGTGACAAGTTTCATCAATCTACCCTTTGAAACCAACTCCTTTGCAGCATGCAGGGTTGATTACCACATCTTGATGTTGGGTTTTATCACTTGTTGGGGACATTCTAAACACCTTCGGTATTGCATTTCACCACCAGTTGCTAAGGTTTCCATCAGTTGGCACCAAATCTTAGGGTTCCGCGGCAAGTGTCATCAGTGTACCTTTTGAAACATGCACTTTGCAACTTCTGGGGTTGTGCGCCACATCCTGATGTTGGGTTTTATCACTTGTTGGGGACGTTCTAAACACTTCGTATTGCATTTCACCACCAGTTCCTAAGGTTCCCACCAGTTGGTAAAAAACCTTGGTGTTCCGTGGCAAGTGTCATCAGTGTACCTTTCGAAACATGCACTTTGGGTGACTTCTGGGGTTGTTTACCACATCTTGACGTTAGGTTTTATAGCATGTTGGGGACGTTCTTTTCATCTTTGGTATTGTGTTTCACCACTAGTTGCTAAGCTTCCCATCAATTGTCACGAGATCTTGGGGTTCTACGACAAGTTTCATCAATCTAACCTTCGAAACCTGCTCTTTGCAGCTTGAAGGGTTGTTTACCACATCTTGATGTTGCGTTTAATCGCATTTTGGTGACGTTCTTATCATCTTCCGTATTGCATTTCACCACTAGTTGCTAAGGTTCCCATAGTTAGCACCAAATCTTGGGGTTTTGCGGCAAGTCTCATCAGAATGTACCTTTTGAAACATGTACTTTGCAGCTTCTGGGGTTGTGTACCACATCCTGATGTTGGGTTTTTATCACTTGTTGGGGACGTTCTAAACACCTTCGGTATTGTGTTTCGCCACCAGTTGCTAAGGTTCCCACCAGTTTGGCAACAAATCTTGGGGTTCTGCGACAAGTTTCATCAATCTTCCCTTTGAAACCTGCTCTTTATAGATTCCGGGTTGTTTACCACATCCTGATGCTGGGTTTTCTTGCTTGCTAGTGACGTTCTCATCATCTTCAGTATTGGATTTCACACTAGTTTGCTAAGGTTCCATCAGTTGGCACGAGATCTTGGGGTTCCACGACAAGTTTCATCAATCTACCCTTCAAAACCTACTCTTTGCAGCTTCTGGTGTTGCTTACCACATCCCGATGTTGGGTTTTATCACATGTTTGGTGACGTTCTTAATGATCTTCAGTATTGCATTTCACCCCTAGTTGCTAAGGTTCCCATCAGTTGGCACTAGATCTTGGGGTCCCACGACAAGTTCCATGAATCTACCCTACGAAACTAGCTCCTTGCAGCTTTGTTTGGATTGATTACCAACATCTTGATGTTGGGTTTTTATCGCATGTTGGTGACGTTCTTATCATCTTCGATATTGCATTTCACCACTAGTTGCTAAGGTTCCCATCAGTTGGCACTAGATCTTGGGGTTCTGCGACAAGTTTCAACAAATCTACCCTTCAAACCTGCCCTTTGCAACAGCTGGGGTTGTTTACCTCATTAGAAATTTGGTTTTATCGCATGTTGGTTGCTTTCTTATCATCTCCGTATCGCGTTTCACCTCTAGTTGCTATGGTTCCCATCGGTTGCACCAGATCTTGGCGTTCCGTGACAAGTTTCATCAGTGTACCCTTCGAAACCTGCACTTGTAGCTTCTGGGCTAGTTTACCACATCTACATGTTGGGTTTTATCGCATGTTGGTGACATTCTTATCATCTTCGGTATTGCGTTTCACCACTAGTCGCTAAGGTTTCCCATCAGTTGGCACAGGATCTTGGGGTTCCGTAACAAGTTACATCAATCTACCCTTCGAAACCTGCTCTTTGCAGCTTCTGGGGTTGTTTACCACATCCTAATGTTGCATTTAATCGCATATTGGTGACGTCTTATCATCTTCGGTGTTGCGTTTCACCACTAGTTGCTAAGGTTCCCATCGGTTGGCACCAAATCTTAGGGTTCCGCGACAAGTGCTATCAGTGTACCGTTTGAAACATGCACTTTGCAACTTCTGGGATTGTGTACCACATCCTGATGTTGGTTTTATCACTTGTTGCGGACATTCTAAAACACCTTCGGTATTGCGTTTCACCACTAGTTGCTAAGGTTCCCATCAATTGGCACCAAATCTTAGGG
Source organism: Sonneratia alba (assembly GCA_900174645.1). Lineage (NCBI taxonomy): Eukaryota > Viridiplantae > Streptophyta > Magnoliopsida > Myrtales > Lythraceae > Sonneratia > Sonneratia alba. The sequence continues at coordinate 327,130 of FWPY01000029.1, forward strand.
TTCCGCGGCAAGTGTCATCAGTGTACCTTTTGCAACATGCACTTTGCACTTCTAGGGTTGTGTACCACATCCTGATGTTGGGTGTTATCACTTGTTGGGGACATTCTAAACACCTTCAGTATTGCGTTTCACCACCAGTTGCTAAGATTCCCACCAATTGGCACAAAATCTTGGTGTTCCGTGGCAAGTGTCATCAGTGTACCTTTCAAAACATGCACTTTGTGACTTCTGGGTTGTTTACCACATCTTGATGTTGGGTTTTATAGCATGTTGGGGATGTTCTTTCATCTTTGGTATTGCGTTTCACCACTAGTTGCTAAGCTTCCCATCAGTTGTCACGAGATCTTGGGTTCTGCGACAAGTTTCATCAATCTAACCTTCGAAACCTGCTCTTTGCAGCTTCAGGTTGTTTACCACATCCTGATATTGCATTTATTCGCATGTGGGTGACATTCTTATCATCTTTGGTATTGCGTTTCACCACTGGTTGCTAAGGTTCCCATCAGTTGGCACCAAATCTTAGGGTTTCCGCGACAAGTGTCATCAGTGTATCTGTTGAAACATGCACTTTGCAACATCTGGGGTTGTGTTACCACATCCTGATGTTGGGTTTTATCACTTGTTGGGGACGTTCTAAAACACCTTCGGTATTGCATTTACAACCAATTGCTAAGGTTCCCACCAGTTGGCACAAAATCTTGGTGTTCCGTGGCAAGTGTCATCAGTGTACCTTTCGAAACATTGCACTTTTCGACTTCTGGGGTTGTTTACCACATCCTGACGTTGGGTTTTATAGCATGTTGGGGATGTTCTTTTCATCTTTGGTATTGCGTTTCACCACTAGTTGCTAAACTTCCATCAGTTGTCACGAGATCTTGGGGTTCTGCGACAAGTTTCATCAATCTAACCTTCGAAACCTGCTCTTTGCAGCTTCAAGGGTTGTTTACCACATCCTGATGTTGCATTTAATCGGCATGTTGGTGACGTTCTTATCATCTTCAGTATTGCGTTTCACCACTAGTTGCTAAGGTTCCCATCAGTTGGCGCCGAATCTTGGGGTTCCGCAGCAAGTGTCATCAGTGTACTTTTGAAACATGCATTTTGCAGCTTCTAGGGTTGTGTACCACATCCTGTTGTTGGTTTTATCACTTGTTGGGGACGTTCTAAACACCTTCGGTATTGTGTTTTACCACCAGTTGCTAAGGTTTCCCATCAGTTGGCACAAAATCTTGGTGCTCCGTGGCAAGTGTCATCAGTGTACCTTTCGAAACATGCACTTTGCCGACTTCTGGGGTTGTTTACCACATCCTGACGTTGGGTTTTTATAGCATGTTGGGGACATTCTTTTCATCTTGGTATTGCGTTTTCACCACTAGTTGCTAAGCTTCCCATCAATTGTCACGAGATCTTGGGGTTCTGCGACAAGTTTCATCAATCTAGCCATCGAAACCTGCTCTTTGCAGCTTCAAGGGTTGTTTACCACATCCTGATGTTGTGTTTAATCACATCTTGGTGACGTTCTTATCATCTTCGGTATTGTGTTTCACCACAAGTTGCTAAGGTTCCCATCAGTTGGCAACAAATCTTGGGGTTTTGCGACAAGTTTCATCAATCTTCCCTTTGAAACCGGCTCTTTACAGCTTTTGGGTTGGTTACCACATCCTGATGCTGGGTTTTATTGCTTGCTGGTGACATTCACATTATCTTCAGTATTGCGTTTCACCACTAGTTGCTAAGGTTCCCATCAGTTGGCACAAGATCTTGGGGTTCCACGACAAGTTTCATCAATCTACCCTTCAAAACCTACCCTTTGTAGCTTCTGGTGTTGCTTACCACGTCCCGATGTTGGGTTTTATCACATGTTGGTGACATTCTTATGATCTTCAGTATTGCATTTCACCCCTAGTTGCTAAGGTTCCCATCAGTTGGCACTAGATCTTGGGGTCCCACGACAAGTTTCATGAATCTACCCTATGAAACCAGCTCCTTGCAGCTTGTTGGGTTGATTACCACATCTTGATGTTGGCTTTTATCGCATGTTGGTGACGTTCTTATCATCTTCAGTATTGCGTTTCACCACTAGTTGCTAAGGTTCCCATAAGTTGGCAATAGATCTTGGGGTTCCGCGACAAGTTTCAACAATCTACCCTTCAAAACCTGCCCTTTGCAGCAGCTGGGGTTGTTTTACCTCATTCAGAAGTTTGGTTTCATTGCATGTTGGTGGCGTTCTTATCATCTCCGGTATCGCGTTTCACCTCTAGTTGCTATGGTTTTCCCATCGGTTTGGCACCAGATCTTCGCATTCCACAACAAGTTTCATCAGTGTAACCTTCAAAACCTGCACTTTGCAGCTTCTAGGCTTGTTTACCACAACTAGATGCTAGGTTTTATCGCATGTTGGTGACATTCTTATCATCTTTGGTATTGCGTTTCACTACTAGTCGCTAAGGTTCCCATCAGTTTGGCACAGGATCTTGGGATTCCGTAACAAGTTACATCAATCTACCCTTCGAAACCTGCTCTTTGCAACTTCTGGGGTTGTTTACCACATCCTGATGTTGCATTTAATCGCGTATTGGTGACGTTTCTTATCATCTTCGGTATTGCGTTTCACCACTAGTTGCTAAGGTTCCCATCAGTTGGCACCAAATCTTAGGGTTCCGAGGCAAGTGTCATCAGTGCACCTTTTGAAACATGCACTTTGCAACTTCTTGGGTTGTGTACCACATCCTGATGTTGGGTTTTATCACTTGTTGGGGACATTCTAGACACCTTCGGTATTGCGTTTCACCACCAGTTGCTAAGGTTCCCACTAGTTGGCGCAAAATCTTGGTGTTCCATGGCAAGTGTCATCAGTGTACCTTTTCGAAAGATGCACTTTTGCAACTTCTGGGTTGTTTGCCACATCCTGACGTTGGGTTTTTATAGCATGTTGGGGATGTTCTTTTCATCTTTGGTATTGCGTTTCACCACTAGTTGCTAAACTTCCCATCAGTTGTCAACAAATCTTGGGGTTCTGCAACAAGTTTCATCAATCTAACCTTCGAAACCTGCTCTTTGCAGCTTCAAGGGTTGTTTACCACATCCCGATGTTGCATTTAATCGCATGTTGGTGACGTTCTTATCATCTTTGGTATTGCGTTTCACCACTAGTTGCTAAGGTTCCCATCAGTTGGCACAAGATCTTGGGGTTCCACGACAAGTTTCATCAATCTACCCTTCAAAAACCTACCCTTTGTAGCTTCTGGTGTTGCTTACCATGTCCCGATGTTTGGGTTTTATCACATGTTGGTGACATTCTTATGATCTTCAGTATTGCATTTCACCCCTAGTTGCTAAGGTTCCCATCAGTTGGCACTAGATCTTGGGGTCCCACGACAAGTTTCATGAATCTACCCTATGAAACCAGCTCCTTGCAGCTTGTTGGGTTGATTACCACATCTTGATGTTGGCTTTTATCGCATGTTGGTGACGTTTCTTATCATCTTCAGTATTGCGTTTCACCACTAGTTGCTAAGGTTCCCATAAGTTGGCAATAGATCTTGGGGTTCCGCGACAAGTTTCAACAATCTACCCTTCAAAACCTGCCCTTTGCAGCAGCTGGGGTTGTTTACCTCATTCAGAAAGTTTGGTTTCATTGCATGTTGGTGGCGTTCTTATCATCTCCGGTATCGCGTTTCACCTCTAGTTGCTATGGTTCCCATCGGTTGGCACCAGATCTTTCGCATTCCACAACAAGTTTCATCAGTGTAACCTTCAAAACCTGCACTTTGCAGCTTCTAGGCTTGTTTACCACAACTAGATGCTAGGTTTTATCGCATGTTGGTGACATTCTTATCATCTTTGGTATTGCGTTTCACTACTAGTCGCTAAGGTTCCCATCAGTTGGCACAGGATCTTGGGATTCCGTAACAAGTTACATCAATCTACCCTTCGAAACCTGCTCTTTGCAACTTCTGGGGTTGTTTACCACATCCTGATGTTGCATTTAATCGCGTATTGGTGACGTTCTTATCATCTTCGGTATTGCGTTTCACCACTAGTTGCTAAGGTTCCCATCAGTTGGCACCAAATCTTAGGGTTCCGAGGCAAGTGTCATCAGTGCACCTTTTGAAACATGCACTTTGCAACTTCTTGGTTGTGTACCACATCCTGATGTTGGGTTTTATCACTTGTTGGGGACATTCTAGACACCTTCGGTATTGCGTTTCACCACCAGTTGCTAAGGTTCCACTAGTTGGCGCAAAATCTTGGTGTTCCATGGCAAGTGTCATCAGTGTACCTTTCGAAAGATGCACTTTGCAACTTCTGGGGTTGTTTGCCACATCCTGACGTTGGGTTTTATAGCATGTTGGGGATGTTCTTTTCATCTTTGGTATTGCGTTTCACCACTAGTTGCTAAACTTCCCATCAGTTGTCAACAAATCTTGGGGTTCTGCAACAAGTTTCATCAATCTAACCTTCGAAACCTGCTCTTTGCAGCTTCAAGGGTTGTTTACCACATCCCGATGTTGCATTTAATCGCATGTTGGTGACGTTCTTATCATCTTTGGTATTGCGTTTCACCACTAGTTGCTAAGGTTCCCATCAGTTGGCACAAGATCTTGGGGTTCCACGACAAGTTTCATCAATCTACCCTTTCAAAACCTACCCTTTGTAGCTTCTGGTGTTGCTTACCATGTCCCGATGTTGGGTTTTATCACATGTTGGTGACATTCTTATGATCTTCAGTATTGCATTTCACCCCTAGTTGCTAAGGTTCCCATCAGTTGGCACTAGATCTTGGGGTCCCACGACAAGTTTCATGAATCTACCCTATGAAACCAGCTCCTTGCAGCTTGTTGGGTTGATACCACATCTTTGATGTTGGCTTTTATCGCATGTTGGTGACGTTCTTATCATCTTCAGTATTGCGTTTCACCACTAGTTGCTAAGGTTCCCATAAGTTGGCAATAGATCTTGGGGTTCCGCGACAAGTTTCAACAATCTACCCTTCAAAACCTGCCCTTTGCAGCAGCTGGGGTTGTTTACCTCATTCAGAAGTTTGGTTTTATTGCATGTTGGTGGCGTTCTTATCATCTCCGGTATCGCGTTTCACCTCTAGTTGCTATGGTTCCCATCGGTTGGCACCAGATCTTCGCATTCCACAACAAGGTTCATCAGTGTAACCTTCAAAACCTGCACTTTGCAGCTTCTAGGCTTGTTTACCACAACTAGATGCTAGGTTTTATCGCATGTTGGTGACATTCTTATCATCTTTGGTATTGCGTTTCACTACTAGTCGCTAAGGTTCCCATCAGTTGGCACAGGATCTTGGGATTTCGTAACAAGTTACATCAATCTACCCTTCGAAACCTGCTCTTTGCAGCTTCTGGGGTTGTTTACCACATCCTGATGTTGCATTTAATCTCATATTGGTGACGTTCTTATCATCTTCGGTATTGCGTTTCACCACTAGTTGCTAAGGTTCCCATCAGTTGGCACCAAATCTTAGGGTTCCGAGACAAGTGTCATCAGTGCACCTTTTGAAACATGCACTTTGCAACTTCTTGGGTTGTGTACCACATCCTGATGTTGGGTTTTATCACTTGTTGGGGACATTCTAGACACCTTCGGTATTGCGTTTCACCACCAGTTGCTAAGGTTCCCACTAGTTGGCGCAAAATCTTGGTGTTCCATGGCAAGTGTCATCAGTGTACCTTTCGAAAGATGCACTTTGCAACTTTTTGGGGTTGTTTGCCACATCCTGACGTTGGGTTTTATAGCATGTTGGGGATGTTCTTTTCATCTTTGGTATTGCGTTTCACCACTAGTTGCTAAACTTCCCATCAGTTGTCACGAGATCTTGGGGTTCTGCGACAAGTTTCATCAATCTAACCTTCGAAACCTGCTCTTTACAGCTTCAAGGGTTGTTTACCACATCCGATGTTGCATTTAATCGCATGTTGGTGACGTTCTTATCATCTTCGGTATTGCGTTTCACCACTAGTTGCTAAGGTTCCCATCAGTTGGCACCAAATCTTAGGGTTCCGCGGCAAGTGTCATCAGTGTACCTTTTGAAACATGCACTTTGCAGCTTCTGGGGTTGTGTACCACATTCTGATGTTGGGTTTTATCACTTGTTGGGGACGTTCTAAAACACCTTTGGTATTGCGTTTTACCACCAGTTGCTAAGGTTCCCACCAGTTGGCACAAAATCTTGGTGTTCCGTGGCAAGTGTCATCAGTGTGCCTTTCGAAACATGCACTTTGTGACTTCTGGGGTTGTTTTCCACATCCTGACGTTGGGTTTTATAGTATGTTGGGGACGTTCTTTCCATCTTTGGTATTGCGTTTCACCACTAGTTGCTAAGCTTCCCATCAGTTGTCACGAGATCTTGGGGTTCTGCGACAAGTTTCATCAATCTAACCTTTGAAACCTGCTCTTTGCAGCTTCAAGGGTTGTTTACCACATCCCGATGTTGCATTTAATCACATGTTGGTGACGTTCTTATCATCTTCGGTATTGCGTTTCACCACTAGTTGCTAAGGTTCCCATCAGTTGGCACCAATCTTGGTGTTCCGCCGCAAGTGTCATCAATGTACCTTTTGAACATGCACTTTGCAGCTTCTGGGGTTATGTACCACATCCTGATGTTGGGTTTTATCACTTGTTGGGGACGTTCTAAACACCTTTGGTATTGCGTTTTACCACCAGTTGCTAAGGTTCCCACCAGTTGGCACAAAATCTTGGTGTTCCGTGGCAAGTGTCATTAGTGTGCCTTTCGAAACATGCACTTTGCGACTTCTGGGGTTGTTTACCACATCCTGACGTTGGGTTTTATAGTATGTTGGGGACGTTCTTTCCATCTTTGGTATTGCGTTTCACCACTAGTTGCTAAGCTTCCCATCAGTTGTCACGAGATCTTGGGGTTCTACGACAAGTTTCATCAATCTAACCTTCGAAACCTGCTCTTTGCAGCTTCAAGGGTTGTTTACCACATCCTGATGTTGCATTTAATTGCATGTTGGTGACGTTCTTATCATCTTCGGTACTGCGTTTCACCACAAGTTGCTAAGGTTCCCATCAGTTGGCAACAAATCTTGGGTTTTGCGACAAGTTTCATCAATCTTCCCTTTGAAACCTGCTCTTTACAGCTTTTGGGTTGTTTATCACATCCTGATGCTAGGTTTTATTGCTTGCTAGTGACGTTCTCATCATCTTCAGTATTGCGTTTCACCACTAGTTGCTAAGGTTCCCATCAGTTGGCACGAGATCTTAGGGTTCCACGACAAGTTTCATCAATCTACCCTTCGAAACCTACCCTTTGCAGCTTCTAGTGTTGCTTACCACATCCTGATGTTGGGTTTTATCACATGTTGGTGACGTTCTTATGATCTTCAGTATTGCATTTCACCCCTAGTTGCTAAGGTTCCCATCAATTGGCACTAGATCTTGGGTCCCACAACAAGTTTCATGAATCTACCCTACGAAACCAGCTCCTTGCAGCTTGTTGGGTTGATTACCACATCTTGATGTTGGGCTTTATCACATGTTTGGTGACGTTCTTATCATCTTCGGTATTGCGTTTCACCACAAGTTGCTAATGTTCCCATAAGTTGGCACTAGATCTTGGGGTTCTGCGACAAGTTTCATCAATCCTGCCATCGAAACCTACTCTTTGCTGCTTCTGGTGTTGTTTACCACATCCTGATGTTGGTTTAATCGCATGTTGGTGACGTTCTTATCATCTTCGGTATAGCATTTCACCATTAGTTGCTAAGGTTCCCATCAGTTGGCACTAGATCTTGGGGTTCCGCGACAAATTTCAACAATCTACCCTTCAAAACCTGCCCTTTGCAGCAGCTAGGGTTGTTTACCTCATTCAGAAGTTTGGTCTTATCGCATGTTGGTGACATTCTTATCATCTCCAGTATCGCGTTTCACCTCTAGTTGCTATGGTTCCCATTGGTTGGCACCAGATCTTGGGGTTCCGCTACAAGTTTGATCAGTGTTCCCTTCGAAACCTGCACTTTGCAGCTTCTGGGCTTGTTTAGCACATCTAGATGCTGGGTTTTATCGCATGTTGGTGACGTTCTTATCATCTTTGGTATTGCATTTCACCACTAGTCGCTAATGTTCCCATCAGTTGGCATAGGATCTTGGGGTTCCGTAACAAGTTACATCAATCTAACCTTCGAAAACTACTCTTTGGAGTTTCTTGGGTTGTTTACCAGATCTGGATGGTGGGTTTTATCACATGTTGGTGACGTTCTTGTGATCTTCGGTATTTCATTTCACCCCTAGTTGCTAAGGTTCCCATAAGTTGGCACTAGATCTTGGGGTCCCGCGACAAGTTTCATGAATCTGCCCTTCGAAACCAGCTTCTGCAGCTTGTTGGGTTGATTACCACATCTTGATGTTAGGTTTTATCACATGTTGGTGACGTTCTTATCATCTTCGGTATTGCGTTTCACCACTAGTTGCTAACGTTCCCATTAGTTGGCACTAGATCTTGGGGTTCTGCGACAAGTTTCATCAATCTACTCTTCGAAACCTGCTCTTTGCAGCTTCTGGGGTTGTGTACCACATCCCGATGTTGCATTTAATTGCCTACTGGTGGCGTTCTTATTATCTTCAGTATTGCGTTTCACCCCTAGTTGCTAAGGTTCCCATCAGTTGGCACTAGATCTTGGCTTTTCCGCGGCAAGTTTCATCAATGTACCCATCGAAACCAGTTGTTTGTAGCTTGTGGGGTTATTTACTGCATCTTGACGTTGGGTTTCATCGCATGTTGGTGGCATTCTTATCATCTTCAGTATTGCATTTCTGCACTAGTGGCTATGGTTCCCATCAGTTGGCACCAGATCTTGGGGTTCCGTAGTAAGTTTCATCAGTGTACCCTTCGAAACCTACACTTTGCAGCTTCTGGGATTGTTTACCACATCCTGATGTTGTGTTTAATCGCATGTTGGTGATGTTCTTATCATCTTCGGTATCGCATTTCGCCACTAGTTGCTAAGGTTCCCATCAGTTGGCACAAGATCTTGGGGTTTTGCGTCAGGTTTCATCAATCTACCCTTCGAAACCTGCTCTTTGCAGCTTCTAGGGTTGTTTACCACATCCTGATATTGCGTTTAGTCACATCTTGGTAATGTTCTTATCATCTTCAGTATTGCGTTTCACCACTAGTTGCTAAGGTTCCCATCAGTCGGCACCAAATCTTGGGGTTCTACGGCAAGTTTCATCAGTGTACCTTTCGAAACCTGCACTTTGTAACTTTTGGGGTTGTTTACCACATCTTGATGTTGGGTTTTATCACATGTTGGGGGTGTTCTTATCATCGTCAATATTGCATTTCACCACTTGTTGCTAAGGTTCCCATCAGTTGGCACAAGTCCTTAGGGTTCTGCGACAAGTTTCATCAATCTACCCTTCGAAACCTGCTCTTTGTAGCTTCTAGAGTTGTTTACCACAAACCTGATGTTGCGTTTTTAATCGCATGTTGGTCACTTTCTTATCATCTTCGGTATTGCGTTTCACCACTAGTTGCTAAGGTTCCCATTAGTTGGCACCAAATCTTGGGGTTCTGTGACAAGTTTCATCAATCTACCCTTCGAAACCAGCACTTTTGCAGCTTCTGGGATTGTTTACCACAACCTAATGCTGGATTTTATCGCTTGTTGGTGTTGTTCTTTATCATCTTCGATATTGTGTTTCACCCCTAGTTGCTAAGGTTCCCACCAGTTGGCAAGATATCTTGGGGCTCCGCGGCAATTTTCATCAGTCTACCCTTCGAAACCTGCTCTTTGCAACTGCAGGGGTTGTATACCACATCCTGATGTTGGGTTTTTTTGCATGTTGGTGAAGTTCTTATCATCTTCGGTATTGTGTTTCACCACTAGCTGCTAAGGTTCCCATTTGTTGGTACATGATCTTGGGGTTCTGCAACAAGTTTCATCATTCTACCCTTCAAAACCAACTCTTTCCAACTTCTAGGGTTGTTTACCACATCCTAATGTTGCATTTAATCGCATGTTGGTGACGTTCTTATCATCTTCGGTATTACGTTTAACCACTAGTTGCTAAGGTTCCGATCAATTGACACCAAATCTTGGGGTTCCATGGCAAGTTTCATGAGTGTACCCTTCGAAACCTGCACTTTGCAGCTTCTGGGTTGTTTACCACATCCTGATGTTGGGTTCTATCAGATGTTTGTGACGTTCTTATTATCTTCGATATTTGCGTTTCACCACTAGTGCTAAGGTTCCCATCAATTGGCACTAGATTTGGGGTTCCGCTAGAAGTTTCATCAATCTACTCTTCGAAACCTACTCTTTGCAGCTTCTAGGGTTGTTTACCACATCCTGATGTTGGGTTGTATCGCATGTTGGAGACGTTCATATCATCTTCGGTATTGCATTTTCACCACTTGTGGCTAAGGTTCCCATCATTTGGCACTAGATCTTGAGGTTCCGCGACAAGTTTCATCATTGTACCCTTTGAAACCTACACTTTGCAGCTTCTGGGTTGTTTACCACATCCTAATTGTGGGTTTTTATCATAGGTTGGTGACGTTCTCTTCATCTTCGGTGTTGCGTTTCACCACTAGTTGCTAAGGTTCCCATCAGTTGGCACGAGATCTTGGGTTCTGCGACAAGTTTCATCAATCTACCCTTCAAAACCTGCTCTTTGCAGTTTCTAGGGTTGTTTACCACATCCTAATGTTTGCATTTATTCGCATGTTGGTGATGTTTCTTATCATTTTCGGTATTGCATTTCACCACTAGTGCCTAATGTTCCCATCAGTTGGCACTAGATCTTGGGGTTCCACAACAAGTTTCATCAATCTACCCTTCAAAACCTGCTCTTTGCAACTTCTGGGGATGTTTACCACATTCGGATGTTGGGTTTTATTGCAGGTTGGTGACGTTCTTATCATCTTCGGTATTGCATTTCACCCCCAGTCGCTAAGGTGCCCATCAGTTGGCACTTGATCTTAGGGTTCCGCAACAAGTTTCATCAATCTACCCTTCGAAACCAGCTCCTTGCAGCTTGTGGGGTTGATTACCACATCTTGATGTTGGGTTTTATCACTTGTTGGTGACATTCTTATCATCTTCGGTATTGCGTTTTCACCACTAGTTGCTAAGGTTCCCATCTGTTGGCACTAGATCTTGGAGTTTCGCGACAAGTTTCATCAATCTACCCATCAAAACCTACTCTTTTCAGTTTCTGGGGTTGTTTACCACATCCTAATGTTGGGTTTTATCGCATGTTGATGACGTTCTTATCATCTTCAGTATTGCGTTTCACCACTAGTTGCTAAGGTTCCCATCTATTGCACTAGATCCTGGGGTTCCGCAGCAAGTTTCATCAATCTACCCTTCGAAACCTGCTCATTGTAGCTTCTGGGGTTGTTTACCACATCCTCATGTTCAGTTTTATCGAATGTTGGTGACGTTCTGATCATCTTCGGTATTGTGTTTCACCAGTAGTTGTTGAGGTTCCATCAGTTGTCACTAGATCTTGGGGTTTCGTTGTAGGTTTCATCAATCTACCCTTCAAAACCTGCTCTTTGCAGCTTCTGGGTTTGTTTACCACATCCTGATGTTGGGCGTTATCGCATGTTGGTGACGTTCTTATCATCTTCAATATTGCGTTTCACCACTGGTTGCTAAGGTTCCCATCAGTTGGCACTAGATCTTGGGGTTCCGCATCAACTTTCATCAATCTACCCTTCGAAACCTACTCTTTGCTGCTTCTAGGGTTGTTTACCACATCCTAATGTTGGTTTTATCGCATATTGGTGACATTCTTATCATGTTCGGTATTGCGTTTCACCCCTAGTTGCTAATGTTCCCACCAGTTGGCAAGAGATCTTGGGTTCTGTAGCAAGTTTCATCAATCTACCCTTCGAAAGCTACTCTCTGTAGCTGCAGGGGTTGTTTACCGCATCTTGATGTTGGGTTTTATCGCATGTTGGTGACGTTCTTATCATCTTCGGTATTGCATTTCACCACTAGTTGCTAAGGTTCCCATCAATTGGCACGAGATCTTCAGGTTCTACAACAAGTTTCATCAATCTACCTTTCGAAACCTGCTCTTTGCAGCTTCTGGGGTTGTTTACCACATGCTGATGTTGTGTTTAATTGTATCTTGGTGACGTTCTTATCATCTTCAGTATTGCGTTTCACCACTAGTTGCTAAGGTTCCCATTAGTTGGCGTGAGATCTTGGGTTCTGCAACAAGTTTCATCAATCTACCCTTCGAAACCTTCTCCTTGCAGTTTTTGGGGTTGTTTACCACATCCTAATGTTGGGTCTTATCGCATGTTGGTGACGTTCTTATCATCTTCGGTATTGCGTTTCACCACTAGTTGCTAAGGTTCCCATCAGTTGGCACTAGATTTTGGGGTTCCACTACAAGTTTCATCATTCTACCCTTCGAAACCTACTCTTTGCAACTTCTAGGGTTGTTTACCACATCCTGATGTTGGGTTTTATCGCATATTGGTGACGTTCATATCATCTTCGATATTGCATTTCACCACTTGTTGCTAAGGTTCCCATCAATTGGCACCAAATCTTGGGGTTCCGCGATAAGTTTTGATCAATTTACCCTTCGAAACCTGCACTTTGCAGCTTCTGGGGTTGTTTACCACATCCTCTTGTTGGGTTTTATCGTATGTTGGTGACGTTGTTATCATCTTCGGTTTTGCGTTTCACCACTTGTTGCTAAGGTTCCCATCAGTTGGCACTAGATCTTGGGGTTCCGCAACAAGTTTCGTCAATCTACCCTTCAAAACCTGCTCTCTGCAGCTTCTGGGGTTGTTTAGCCCATCCGGATGTTGGGTTTTACCGCATCTTGGTAACGTTCTTATCCTCTTTAGTATTGCGTTTCACCACTTGTTGCTAAGGTTCCCATCAATTGGCACCAGATCTTGGGGTACTGAGCGTTGGTCCCAATCTTCATGGCCTGGGTGAAGAGTGTAGGGGAGGCTTTGACTTGAAAGATCTTACTCTGTGGGATATTTGACCTGAGAGATTGGAGACCCAGACAAAGGGGGTCTTTGTCTTCCTCTTTTTAGCCCAAGTCCACACCCCAGGTTGACATGAGTTGCTTAGTGATGAGATCCTCGCCAACTGGTGTTTAAGACCCAATGCCAAGAGTGACAAGGACCCTGCCAACTCGTGATGAGACCCGAATCAAATATACTCAACAAAGGCTGTGTTCAATGATAGACTAGGTGGAACCGCAACCCATTACCTACAAGGAGGTAAGAATCTTGGTGTAGTGAAGTTGCCATAATCAACTATGGAAGGGTTGATTGATAAGTTGGAGGTAAACGCCACGGAAGACTCTGATAAGTTGGAGGTAAACGCCACGGAAGACTCTGATAAGTTGGAAGGTTCATCTAGAACCAAAGAAAGAGTTAAACCTCACATCTTATTCATTCGAAATTCTTTGTAACCTATTGTGTTCCCATAGTTTGGGAAACTTAAATGAAGGAAACATACATGTTTAGGTATTAAAAGACCTAAGATAAATGCCATCTACACAAAATAGGAAAGTGTTATATTCTCAATCACAATGATGTTATCTTCCAAGGATATTCATTTCCTGCAATATTCTTGCGTCCTTGTGCAGCAACCACAATCTTGAATCTTAATACTTGATATATTATTGTTGGAGACATTTGGTGTGAGGCTGATGCACGTGGTGGATTCACTTCACTTCCCTTGATGCAGACCTTCAAGAGTCGTGGACGGATCTTTTTCAAGAGGGGGAGAATGATCAAGGCCATGGAGGCTTTGGCACCAATGATGTGACCATGCTAGAGATAGAAGGATGAAGAGATTGGCAAAAAGCTATTGGTGTCCATACTAATGGATGCTTGGCTAGAGAGACTGAAGACCAAGCATCTCTATGTATGTGCTCTCATTCACTATATAAATTAGTTTTTTGACATTGAATCGTTTGAATACAAATTGTGCTCCCCTTTTGAGGTAGTAATCTCTCCTTTGCTCTTGTGAAATTTTGCTTTTGTTGAACTAATGCTTTTAGTTTGGTGATCCAAGTTTCCCAAAGCCCCCAATTCATGTCTTGACACTAGTGAGTCATTTTGAGTTTGTGGCTAGGCAAGTAGCCTAAGTAGGAGGCCACATTTTCTTTCATAAGTTGTCTATTTGCAACCGCTTGGTTTCGAGCCCAACCCTATCCTTTCAACATATGCCTCAATTGTACATCACTTCTAGTCCTTGGTGATCATGAGAAGAAAGCAAGAAGAAGGAAAAAGTGATTCAAGCTAGGACATCAAGCGGTCAACATTTTCTTCAAGAGATGTTGACACCAAGTGCTCAAAAAACAAGATTCAGCCGCAAGGATGCTACACATGGAGGAAGCATGAATGAGTGATGTGGTCCTAACCAACCTGTGGGGTAATCCAACACTAATGTGGGATCGAGGGCGGGTCGGTCCCAATCTTCATGACATAGGTGAAGAGGGCAAGGGAGGCTTTGACACTAAAGATTTGACCCTGCCAGAGAAGGGCTACAGCTTGGATGGAGAAGGCTCAATAACAAGAGGAAGGATGAAGAGATAACAAGAAGCTATTACCGTCCTTACTTTGGCATATTTGACCCGAGATGCAGGTGACTGAGATAGAGGAAGTCTTTGTCTTGTTCTTTTTAGCCTAACTCCAAGCCCCAGGCTGACTGGAGTTGCTTAGTGACAAGATCCTTGCCAATCGGTGTTTAAGACCCACTACCAAGACTAACAAGGACCCCACCAACTCGTGATGAGGCCCCAATAAAAAATTGTCACCGATGGCAAAATCGGTGGAACTACGACCCATTACCTACAAAGAGGTAAGAACCTTGGTGTAGTGAAAATGCTACAATTAGCTATGGAAGGGTTTATTGATAAGTCAGGGGTGAGTACCATGAAAGACTCCAATAAGTTGAAAGATTCATCTAGAACCGAAGATAGTGTGCAACCTCACATCTTATTCATCTGAAATTCTGTGTGTGTGAAGGTGAAGGCCCAATGACAAGAGGGAGGATGAAGAGACAGTAAGAAGCAATTGGCATCCTTACTATGGGATATTTGACCCGAGAGGCTGGAGACTAAGAGAAAGGAGGTCTTTGTCTTCATCCTTTTAGCCCAAGTCCAAGGCCCAGGCCGACTGGACCTGCTTAGTGACAAGATCCTCACCAACTAGTGTTTAAGAAACAATACCAAGAGTGACAAGGACCCTACCAACTTGCAATGAGACTCAAATCAACTATGGTTAGCAAAAAATGTGTTTGATGGCAAACTCAGTTGAACCACGACCCATTACCTATAAAGAGGTAAGAACCTTGGTGCAGTGATAATGCTGCAATCATCCAATGAAGGGTTGGCTAAAAAGTTGAAGGTGAATGCCAAGGAAGACTATAATAAGTTCAAAGGTTCAACTAGAATAGAAGATAGAGTGAAACCTCACATTTGATTCATCCGAAATTCTCTATGTGTGTCATCCAAGCTCTATCACAAGTCTTGAAATAGGCCAATTTGCAATATTTGCAACCTATTGTGTTTCCTAAGGTGTTCACATAGGTTGGGTAGCTTAAATGAAGGAAACATAGATTTTTAGGTATAAAAAATCCTAAGATAAATGCCATCTACCCAACATAGGAAAGTGTTATATTCTCAATCATGATGATGTTTCAGCACAATATCTTCCAAGGCTGTTCATATCCCACAATATTCTTGCATCTATGTGCAGCAACCCCAGGCTTGAATCTTGATACTTGATGTATTGCTATTGGAGACACTTGGTGTGAGGTCGATGCTTTGATGCTGTAGCCAGATTCACTTCACTTCCCTTGATGCAGACCTTGAAGAGTGAAGGACGACTCCTTTCAAGAGGGGGAGAATGATCTAGGCGAAGGAGGCTTTGACACCAATGGAGAAGGAGGAAGAGATTGGAAGAAGCTATTGGCATACTCACCCATAGATATTTGTCCCAAGTGACTGCAGACTAAGACAAACAAGGTCTTTGTCTTCTTCCTTTTAGTCCAAGTCCAAGCCATAGGCTGACTGAAGCTGCTTAGTGACACGATCCATGCCAACCCATGTTAAGACTCAATGCCAAAAGTGACAAGAACCTTACCAACTCGTGATGGGACCCGAATCGAATTTGGTCACCAAAGATCGTGTTTCACAGTAGACTCGGTGGAATCGCGACCCATTACCTATAACATGGTAAGAACCTTTGTATAGTAAAGATGTCAAAATCAACTATGGAATGGTTGATTGATAAGAAGGGGGTGAACACCACGGAAGACTCCGATACATTCAAAGGTTCAACAAGAACTGAAGATAAAGTAAAGCCACACACCTTATTCATTTTTTAATTCTCTATGTGTGCATCATTCAAGTTGTATCACAAGCCTTTAAATAGGATAATTTGCACTATTTGCAACTTATTATGTTTCCTTAAGTGTTCCCTTAGTTTGGGAATCTCAAATAAAGAAAACATACATGTTTGGGTATTAAAAATCCTAAGATAAATGTTATCTAAACAAAATAGAAAAGCGATTTATTCTCAATCACACTAATCCTTTCATTGGTTGTCTATTTGCACCTACTTGGTTTTGGACCCAAATCCAATCCTTTCAACTTACACCGTGTGGGTCAGGATCAATCCCCCTCCATCCTGCATCACTTCTAGTCCTTGGTGATCAAGAGAAGAAAGTAAGACGAAGGAAAAGCTGTAGATCTAAGGGCAAATCCCTCACAAGAGGAGGCGAATGATGTGACTCAAGCTAGGACATTAAGTGGTCAACCTTTTTTGCAAGAGGTTTTGATACCAACTACTCAAAAAACAAGATTCGGCCATGAGGATGCTGCATATGGAAGTGTGAATGATGCGATCCTAACAAGCCCATGGTGTAATCCAGTAATGATGCGAGATCGGGGGGGGGGGGGGGGGGGGGAGATGAGGGCAAAGGAGGCATTGACGCCAAAGATTAAACCCAACTAGAGAAGGTTTTGTTCTTGGATGGAGAAGGCCCAATGACAAGAGAAAGGATGAAGAGATTGCAAGAACCTATTGGTGTCCCACTCATGTATATTTACTAGAGAGACCAAAGACTAAGACAAAGGAGGTTTTTGTCTTCTCTTTAGCCCAAGTCCAAGCCCTAGGCTGACTAGAGCTGCTTAGTGAAGTGATCCTTGCCAACTAGTGTTAAGAGCCAATGCCAAGAGTGCCAAGAACCTTAGTAAATTGTGATAAGACCCAAATCAAATATGGTCACTAAAGATCATCACCAGCTGTCTACAACAATAATACATAAAGTATCAAGATCCAATCATGTGAATGAGGTACAAATGCTGCCCAAAGAAGTTCAAGGAAGCACTCAATGGACTCGTTCAAGAGCTTATGGAAATTCATGTGAGCTGCACAGTAATGCCAACTTGATTCAAGCCCAAGAGATGTTCTAGAAGCTTGTTGGATTTAAGGATGCCCTCAAATTTAGAAAGATTTATTTAGTCTCTTAGGATATTATTTAGATATATTGATATATCCTAGAATATCTTTACAATATCTCATAATATCTTAGAATATCTTCAAATATTTTAGGATATCATTAGGGTATCTTTTGGATTTATTTAGTATATGCGAATTCCTCCATATGTTGACACTATTAACACCCTTGAGGTATTCAGATTAGACACACACACACACACACAGTGTTAATATATGAATAAGATGAGAGATTTTACTCTATCTTCAGTTCTAACAAACCTTTGCACTTACCAAAGTCTTCCATAGCGTTCACCCCAGACTTATCAATCAACCGTTCCATAGTTGATTATGGCTTCTTCACTATACCAAAGTTCTTACCTCTTTATAGGTAATGGGTCGTGGTTCCTCCAAATCTGCCTTCGAACACTATCTTTGATGACCACATTCGAATCGGGTCTCAACACGAGTTGTCAAGGATCGCACCACAGTGGAACCACAACCCAATACCTATAAAAAGGTAAGAACCTTAGTATAGTAAAGATGTCACATGGTTGATTGATGAGTCGGGGGTAAACGCTATGGAAAACTTCGATATGTTCAATGGTTTATAAAGAACCAATGATAGAGTAAAACCTCACATTTTATTCATCGTAAATTCTCTGTGCCTGTGTCATCCAACCTCTATCAAAAGCCTTTAAATAAGCTAATTTGTAATATTTGCAACTTATTGTGTTTCCTAAAGTGTTCTCATACTTTTTGGAAGCATAAAAAAAAGGAAACATACATGTTTAGTTGTTAAAAATCCTAAGATAAATGCTACCTAAACAAAATAGGACAGTGATATATTCTCAATCACAATATTATTTTGGCACATTATCTTCCGAGAATCTTCATATCTCGCAATATTCTTGCATCCATGTGCAGCAACCACAACCATGAATCTTGATATTCGATATATTGTTGTTGGAGACACCTAGTGTGAAGTCGATGCATTGATGCTATAGCCAGATTCACTTCGCTTTCCCTAAGGTAGACCCTGAAGAGTGGACGACAACACCTTTTGAAGAGGGGGACAAAGATCTCTTAGCAAAGGTGGCTTTCACACCAAAGATCTGACCCAGCTAGAGAAGGACCAAATCTTGGGTGGAGAAGGCCTGATTACTAGAGGAAGGATGAAGAGATTGCAAGGAGCTATTGGTATCCTTACTAATGGAGCTTTGGCCCGAGAGACTGAAGACCAAGCATCCTTATATATGTGCTCTCATTCACTATATAAATTAGTTTTTTGACATTAAATCATTTGAATACAAAATGTGCTCTCTTTGTGAGGTAATAATCTCACATTTGCGGTTGTGAAACCATGCTTTTGTCGAACTAATGCTTTAGTTTGGTGATTCAAGTTTCCCAAAGCCTCCAATTCACATGCTGACACTATTAAGTCATTGTGTGGATTGGTTCTTGAGTTTGTGGTTAGGCAAGTAGTCTAAGTAGTAGGTCACATTTGCTTTCATTAGTTGTCCATTTGCACACACTTGGGTTTGTGCTGAACCCTTTCCTTTCAACTTACGCCGTGAGGGTCAGTACCGAACCCCCTCAATCCTACATGACTTCTAGTCCTTGAGAAGGAAGCGGGATGAACAAAAAGTTGCAGATCTGAGGGCAAATCCCTCTTAAGAGGCGGTGAATGATGTGACTCAAGCTAGGACATCAAGCGGTCAACCTTTTCTCGAGAGGTGTCAGTACCAACCGCTCAAAAAACAAGATTCAATCACAAGGATGCAGCATTTGGAAGTGTGAATGATGCGATGCTAACCAACCCATGGGGCAGGATCAAGGGGGGGTTGATCCCAATGTTCATGGTGTAGGTGATGAGGGCAAATTATGCTTTGACGCCAAAGATCCGACCCAGCTAGAGAAGGGCTTTGATTAATCATCTTGAGAGAATGCTTGACAGGAAGATGGAGAGCATCCACGATTGATTGCACCGAGTGGAGGGTAAAGTAGCAAGCATGACGTGATCCTTACCAACCCGTGGTGAAACCCAATATCAAATATGATAAGAACGCCACCAACTTGCAATAAGACCCAACACCAAACGTGGAAAAGAACCCCAAGAACTGCAAAAAACAAGTTGGAAATAATGAACTTTGACCCGTTACCTAACGAGACAAGAATCAAAGTTGTAGATCAAGGAGGATGCCACACCAAGAACCCCATGAACTAGAGAATCAAAGTGATAAGTCCGGTTGTAGAACGCCACAAGATAACTTGATAAGTTCTAAGTTTTCTCAAGAACCAAGAAGAGCAATATATTTCTACTCACCAATGTGTATCCGAATTTTAAATACCTCAAGAGTATTTATAGTGTCAACATAAAGAGGAAATCAAATATACTAAATATATCCAAAAGATATCCTAGAGATAGATATCCTAAAATATTACAAGATATTCTAAGATATTATCTTGTAAAGATATTCTAAGATATATCCAGATATCTAAATAATATCCTAGGAGACTAAATAAATCTTTCCAAATCCATATTTGAGAGCATCCTTAAATAGTTATAGTTGCTAGCAAGCTTCTAGAACTCTTCTTGGACTTGAATCAAGTTCACATGACTTTTGCAGCCCATATGAATTTCCTTCAATGGGCTCAAATGTATGTTCTTGTGCCATAAGCTCTTGAACCAACCCATTGAGTGCCTCCTTGAACTTCTAAGCTTGTGCCCTCGTAATTGGCCCAATCGAAACTTGAATAGGATCCATGGAAGTTGGTTTGAGTTCTGCATCATTCTCCCCCTCTTTTGAAGGATTTGTCCTCAAATCGTTACTTACATCAAATGGGGATAGATCAGAAACGTTAAATGTGGAACTAACTCCATATTCACCTGGTAAGTCCAGCTTGTAGGCATTATTATTGATATGCTCCAACACTTGAAATGGCCCTTCACCCCTTGGAAGTAGTTTAGAATGCCTTTTCTTAGGGAAACGTTCCTTTCTCATGTGTAACCACACCCAATCGCCTGGCTCAAACACTACTTGCTTGCGACCCTTATTGGCTTGTTTTGCATATTGCGTAGTCCGCCTTTCTATGTTGAGTCGTGCCTTCTCATGTATTTGTCTCACAAACTCCGCCTTCTTCTTGCCATCTAAATTAGCTTGTTCACTCAAAGGCAGAGGAGACAAGTCTAATGGAGTCAATGGGTTAAAACCATAAACAATCTCGAAAGAAAGCTTAGTTGCAGAATGAACACTTCTATTGTAAGCAAATTCAACATGGGGTAAACAATCTTCCCATGTTTTCAAATTCCTTTTAATGATAGCACGCAATAAAGTAGATAATGTCCTATTCACAACTTCAGTTTGACCATCAGTTTGTGGATGGCAAGTTGTAGAATATAGTAACTTTGTCCCTAACTTCCCCCACAATGTCTTCCAAAAGTAACTTAGGAATCGCGCATCCTTGTCTGAGACAATACTTTTAGGAATGCCATGCAATCTAACAACTTCCTTGAAAAACAAGTCAGCTACATTGGATGGATCATCTATCTTATAACATGCAATAAAGTGTGCCATCTTAGAAAACCTATCAACAACCACGAATATTGATACCAACTGACGTGATCCTTACCAACCCGTGGTGAAACCCAATATCAAATATGATAAGAATGCCACCAACTTGCAATAAGACCCAACACCAAACGTGGAAAAGAACCCCAAGAACTGCAAAGAATAAGTTGGAAATAATGAACTTTGACCCGTTACCTAACAAGGCAAGAACCAAAGTTGTAGATCAAGGAGGACACCATAGCAAGAACCCCATGAACTAGTGATAAGTCTTGTTGTACAACGCCACAAGATAACTTGATAAGTTCTAAGTTTTCTCAAGAACCAAGAAGAGCAATATATTTCTACTCACCAGTGTGTATCCGAATTTTAAATACCTCAAGGGTATTTATAGTGTCAACATAAAGAGGAAATCAAATATACTAAATATATCCAAAAGATATCCTAGAGATAGATATCCTAAAATATTACAAGATATTCTAAGATATTATATTGTAAAGATATTCTATGATATATCCAGATATTTAAATAATATCCTAAGAGACTAAATAAATCTTTCCAAATCCAGATTTGAGAGCATCCTTAAATAGTTATAGCTGCTAGCAAGCTTCTAGAACTCTTCTTGGACTTGAATCAAGTTAACATGACTTTGCAGCTCACATGAATTTCCTTCAATGGGCTCAAATGTATGTTTTTGTGCCATAAGCTCTTGAACCAACCCATTGAGTGCCTCCTTGAACTTCTTAGCTCATGCCCTCGTAATTGGCCCAATTGGAACTTGAATAGGATCCATGGAAGTTGGTTTGAGTTCTGCATCAAAGCAGGACCACTTTGACTCGTAGGATGCATAACCAGGCTGCACAAGCCTATGCCCGCCCCCAATTGGAGGATGTGGAGAGCCGGGATGAGAAAGAAGAGGATGAAGAATTTGAGCCCAGAGGGAGACCTCGCAATCAACCTAGACGAGGTATGAGGATTGAAGGAATAGACTTTGGAGGAATCAAAATCCAAAATTCCTTCATTTTAGGGAAAGAGTGATCCTGAGGAATGGGTAATGTTGGTCATGAATTCACTGATTATGCTCTTGTTTGGTGGGACTAAATGCAAAAAGACAAAATCCAACGTGGTGAGCATCCCATTGCCACTTGGGAAGAAATGAAGGCAATGATGAGGAGGCACTTCATTCCAACTTATTTCCACAGAGAGCTTCACAATAAGCTGCAGCACCTCATAAAAGGCTCCAAGAGCATCGATGAGTAAGTACAACAAGGAAATGGAGATTGCGATGATCCAAGCCAATGTGGAGGAAGAAAGGGAAGCTACCATGGCTAGATTTCTACATGGACTCAATCGAGACATTGTTGTTGTTGTGGAGATGTACCACTATGTAGAGTTACAAGATATGATGCATCAAGCAATTAAGGTGGAGCAGCAACTTTGGAGGAGAAATCAAGTGAAGAGAAACGATTATTCCACTCCCTCAAGTTCCTGGAAGAAAATTTCAAAATGTGATCCTTCATCTATTTCAGGAACCAAGGAGACTCATTTGAAGGAGAGAAGTCAATTGCCCCTATTAGAAAGGTTCAAACAAACCCAAGCACAGTGCAGAACCGGACATTCGATGCTTCAAGTGCCAAGGAAGAGGGTAGATCTACAGTGAACGCCCCAACAAACGCACCATGATCATCAATCATCATGGAGATTGGGAGACTGAGGAGCTGCCATTGGAGAGCAACAACAGAGAACTCCTCGTAGCTAGACACATACAAAGTGCCCAAATAGTGAATGAAGAGGATGATCAATGGGAAAATCTTTTCCAATCTCGATGTCAAGTTCAAGGCAAGCTGTGTAGCGTCATTATTGAAGGATTGCCTCCTTGAGAAAAATGTGCTCTGAACAACTTTTCGAGGGGTGATAGGCCATTTCAAGTGTTGGGGCACATCGATGATAATGCCCACAAGGTAGACTTAGCGGGTGAATACAGAGTTAGTTCAACATTGAACATTTATTAATCTATCCCCATTCGATGTAGGAGACAATGTGAGGACATACCCTCCGAAGAGGGGGAGAATGATGTAGACCAATTGCAAACCAATTGCGAAGCATCCTATTCCGGACCCTGTTGGACCGATTACGAGGGCATGAGCAATGAAGCCCAAGGAGGCACTGAAGGGGCCGATCCAAGAGTTTGTGGAAGAGGAGGAGCACATTGAAGCCCATCAAAGGAAGTTTGAGTGAGTTGCAAGAGTTGGATACTTTTAGAGAAGCACGAGTAAGCTGAGTGGATCAACCTCAGAGTGACACATGTGAGGGAGCGTTTGTGAGGTCCTAGGAATGCTTTACCGATTTTCAACATCCTGCTTCATCAACAAGGAGGTACAGATAAAGAGATACTCTTGAATGGGATGTCACAGAAGATGAAGGCTAAATTGCTCAACTTTGCAAGAGGATTGACAAAAATGGAAGGCAGCCTCAACATTCTCCTATCAAAGGACCGCCTTGGCGAGATGATGATGCAAGCAGCGAGAAGATGAAGTCTTCAACTTTCCAAGGCAAGAGCTGATGTGAATCCAAATACGGCATTAAAGCATCAACCTCATCACTAGTTGTCTGCAACAAAAACAATTAAAGTATCAAGATTCAAGCTCGTGATTACTGCATATGGATACAAGAATGTTGCAAAATATGATGATTTTTGGAAGATAATGTGCTAAAATATTATTGTGGTTGAGCACTTATCACTTTCCCATTTTTTTAAGATAGCATATATGTTAGGATTTCTTGTTGCTAAACTTGCATGTTTCCTTTATTTTGGTTTCCCAACCTATGGGAACACTTTAGGAAACACCATAAGTTGCAAACATTCCAAATTGGCCCATTTAAAGGCTTGTAATGGAGCTTGAACGAGACACACACACACACATAGAGTTTTCATATGAATAAGATATGAGGTTTTACTCTATTTTCAGTTCTTCATGAACCTTTGAACTTATTGGAATCTTCTGTGACGTTCACCCCTAACTTATCAATCAATCATTCCATAGTTGATTATGGCGTCTTCACTATACCAAGGTTTTTATCTCTTTATAGGTAATGGATTGCGATTCCACCAAGTCAGCTGTCAAACATGATCTTTGGTGACCACATTCAATTTAGGTCTCATCATGGGTTGGTAAGATTCTTGTCACTATTGGCATTGGGTCTTAACACGAGTTGGCGAGAATCACGTCAACAGTGATCCCAAAGCTTACCCTTTTGTGGGAGGGATGGATGATGACCATCAATCATCACAACTACTCCGAACTAGGGAAGCTTTGATGGGGGGTCTTGCTACAAGCCAGTGATGCTCCTTCCCATCACATTTGATATTGGGTTTCACCACAAATTAGTAAGGTTTTCGAGTTACTTTTGGAAGATGCTGTTGGGGAAGTTAGGGACTAAAGTTACTACTACGCTTTACAACTTGCCAACCACAAAGTGATGGTTGAACTGTAGTTGTGAGTAGGAGGACATTATCTACCTTATTAGTGCCATCACATTGAAGAAATTGAAGACGTGTGAAAACTACTTATCACACAGTGAATTTGCTTACAATAGAAGTGTTAATTTTGCAACTATGTTTTCACCATTCGAGATTGTTCATGGTTGTAACCCATTGGCTCCTCTAGACTTGACTTTGACTAAATTTGCTCCTCCCATTTGCCTTTGAGTGAACAAGTTAGCTTAGATGGCAAGAGGAAGGTGGACTTTGTGAGATAGGTACATGAGAAGGCATTGCTCAACATGGAAAGGTGGACTGAACAATGTTCAGAACAAGCAAAGGAGGGTTGCAAGCAAGTGGTCTTTCAGCCGAGAGATTGGGTGCAGGTTACACATCAAGAATGAAGGCCTCCTTGAGAAAAATGTGTTCCGACCTACTTCTAAGGGGTGATAGGCCATTTTAAGTGTTGGGGCGCATTGATGATAATGCCCACGAGGTAGACTTTGATGAGTGCAAAGGAGGCTGACTCCAAAGATTCGAGCTGGCTAGAGAAGGACCTCATCTGATGCAGAACTCAAACCAACTTCCATGGATCCTATTCAAGTTTCGATTGGACCAATTACGAGGGCACGAGCTAAGAAGTTCAAGGAGGCACTCAACAGGTTGGTTCAAGAGCTTATGGCACAAGAACATACATTTGAGCCCATTGAAGGAAATTCATGTCAGCTGCAAAGTCATGTCAACTTGATTCAAGTCCAAAAAGAGTTCTAGAAGCTTGCTGGTAGCTATAACTATTTAAGGATGCTCTCAAATCTGGATTTCGAAATTTTTATTTAGTCTCCTAGGATATTATTTAGATATCTGAATATATCCTAGAATATCTTTACAATATAATATCTTAGAATATCTTGTAATATTTTAGGATATCTATCTCTAGGATATATTTAGTATATTTGATTTCCTCTTTATGTTGACACTATAAATACCCTTGAGGTATTTAAAATTCGGATATACACTCTGGTGAGAAAGAATATATTGCTCTTCTTGGTTCTTGAGAAAACTTAGAACTTATCAAGTTATCTTGAGGCATTCTACAACCGGACTTATCACTTTGATTCTCTAGTTCGTGGGGTTCTTGGTGTGGCATCCTCCTTGATCTATAACTTTGGTTCTTGCCTCATTAGGTAACGGGTCAAAATTCATTATTTCAAACTTGTTCTTTGCAGTTCTTTGGATTCTTTTCCACGTTTGGTGTTGGGTCTTATTGCAAGCTGGTGGTGTTCTTATCGTATTTGGTATTGAGTTCCACCACGGGTCGGTAAGGATCACATCATAATCTTGGATAGAGAAGGCCCGATAACAAGAGGAAGGTTGAGGAGATTGCAAGAAGTTATTGGCATCCTTAGTAGTGGATATTTGGCACAAGATGTTGAAGACCAAGGCAAATGAGCCATCTGTCTCCTTTTCTTGAAGCCCAAGGCCGATTAGAGCTGCTCAACTTGCACACAAGGAAACTTAACCAATATGCATAATTTGTGGCTACAAGAAGAGTTAAATTAGCATATAATTAGTTGTCATAATCAAAAGTAGCAATTTTCATATTTATAGAGTTTCCTAGTTTGGGATTTCTATAATGGAGGTGGTACCATATTTTTGACTGAATTGCTATCTAGTATAAGAGGAAACCATTTATTAGCCAAGCATCTATATATATGAGCTCTCACTCACTATGTAATTTAGCTTTTTGACATTGAATCCTTTAAATACAAAGTGTGTTCTCATTGTGAGGTAATTATCTCTCCTTTGCTCTTGTGAAACTTTGCTTTTGTCAACTAATGTTTTTAGTTTGGTGATTTAAGTTTTCCAAAGCTCCCAATTTGTGCCTTGACCTAGGTGAGTCATTGTGTGGATTGGTCTTTGACTTTGTGGTTAGACGAGTGTTATAAGTAGCAGATCACGTTTTCTTTCGTTGGTTGGCTATTTGCACCCACTTGGTTTCGAACCAAATGCTATCCTTTCAACCTATGCTGTGAAGATCAAGACCAACCCCCCTCTAACCCACCTCAGAATTAGTAGGTGAATACAAAGTTAGTTCAACATTGAACATTTCTTAATCTATCCCCATTTGATGCAGGTGACGATTTGAGGACAAACCCTCTAAAGAGGGGGAGCATGATGTAGACCGATCGCAAACCAACTCCGAAGCATCCTATTCCAAACCCCGTTGGACTAATTACGAGGGCATGAGCAAAGAAGCTCAAGGAGGCACTAAAGGGACCAATTCAAGAGCTTATGGAAGAGGAGGGTCACATTGAAGCCCATCAAAGGAATTTTTAGTGAGTTGCAAGAGCTAGATACTTTTAGAGAAGCACAAGTGAACTGAGTGAATCAACCTCAAAGTGACACACGTGAGGGAGTGTTTGTGAGGTCCTAGCAATGCTTTGCAGATTTTGAATATCCCACATCGTCAACAAGGAGGTTCAGATAAAGAGATACTCTTGAATGGGATGCCATGGAAGATGAAGGCCGAATTCGCCCAACTCCACAGGAGGATCGACAAAAATGGGAGGCAGCCTCAGCATTCTCCTATCAAAGGACCACCTTGGCGAGATGATGATGCAAGCAACGAGAAGATGAAGTCTCTAAATTTCCAAGACAAGAGCGATCCCAAAGCTTACTTGATGTTCAATCATCACAACTACTCCAAACTAAGGAAGCTTTGATGGGGGGTCTTGTTACAAGCTAGTAATGCTCCTTCCCATCACATTTGATATTGGGTTTCACTGTGGATTGGTAAGGTTCTTGAAGTACTTTTGGAAGACACTGCAGGGGAAGTTAGGGACTAAAATGGATTCAGGCCCAATAGATGTTCTAGGAGCTTACTGGCAATTATGACTATTTAAAGATACTCTCAAATTTAAAAAAATTTATTTAGTCTTCTAAAATATGTATTTTGATATATAAATATATTTTAGAATATCTTCTGATATCTTTAGGATATCTTCATGATATCTTTTGGATTTATTTGGCATATATGATTTCCTCATTATGTTAACACTATAAATACCTTTGGTATTCAAATTAGTCAGACTTTCACTTACACTCTTTGTGAGAATATATATATTGCTCTTCATAGTTTTGGAGAAGACTTATAACTTATCAAGTTGATGTGAATCCACCTTCAAGCTCAAGGCATGAAACCCAAGTTGTTGTTGGCTCGACAATAAGAGTTTTGTTGACTAAATTCAATTATGTGAATGAGCTACAAATGCCGCCCAAAGAAGTTCAAGGAGGCATTCAATGGACTCGTTCAAGAGCTTATGAAACAATAGAAGACCATTAAAGGAAATTCGTGTGAACTGTAGAGTAATGTCAACTTGATTCAGGCCCAAGAGAAGTTCTAGAAGCTTGTTGCATTTAAGCCCAACTGGTTATATACTTCCCAACTTTCAAAATCGGAATTGGGTGAGTGAACTTCAGTTGTGCCCTATTTTTCAGTGATGGTAGGAGGAGGTGCTGGAATAGATTTGTTTGCGTAGCCTAGCAGTTTGTAAAACTTCAGAATTTGTGAGATTGTGTTTTTCCAAAGATAGTAATTGGTGGAGTCAAGCTTGAGTGGAATGGTTGGAAGAGAATTCGGTAGATTTGGCTAAGATCTGTGTGATGGCGCCATTGGATGACTACACGACCAACTGAGCAGTGGTGGAAGAAGAAAGTAGGAAGAACTATGGACAGTTGAGTTTTGGCTGGAGGTGGGCGACAGGATTGGGCTAGGATCACACGGAAGTTTTTTCGATTTAGATCTCTGATACCATGAAAAACTATAGTATAATCTCACTACACAGAATTATGGTGTGACTGTTTGTATTTAATAGGATATTGTATATATCAAATATGGTATACGTTGATTATAATCAATCACACTAATTGGGCTAATTACAATAAATCATATTGATTTGATTTGATTTGATTGAGTGAACGTAGCCATGATTCTAGCAATTAATAGTAATCGTAAACCATACATGAGCTCTCATAATAGCAAAAATTTTTATTAAAATACCATATACATCCATCAAAACTACTATCATATTTGCTTTGACAAACACAAAATTTATGCCATACATGAAAACAATCAAATACAAATAACAACATAGTTATAGGGTCGCATTACCTTTACGACTAAGTTATGATGATACCGACACTCAATTGCTAACATATTGATACCGTGACCCTGCAATATCAATATCTTCTTGATACACTGCCCATTTGTACCACATATCTTGGGGCTGCCTATTTTCCTCTAGTGGTAGTTGAACATCACATTTTACATTCCACTGGGTCCAAGGTCGATCAGTCATTTTATATCATGCTGATTCCAGCAGTAACTTCCATCTAGTCCATGCCTATTCCATTGACTTAGCGATCACAATAACTATATCCAACCAATCACATACAAGAATACAGAAGCCAATATGCGAATTACCGATAATGATGCTTCATTACCAATTATAACATCACATAATATATATATATCGTCATATCCTATAACTACAGCATAAATGTATACCAACAATCACTATTCTATGGCATTTCATATTTGTATACATTCATACAATTTATAATAGCAGCGCACAGTCGGAGCAACTAATCATCTCCTCACATCAATATGCTTATCAATAATTTATTATACAATACATACGTACATGTTATTTTATAAAGGAAAATAACATCACAAAGATTCCCATGAGTGGTTCACTGGATCGCTTGTAAGGTGCAAAGATTCAGCCCCATCAGTCCTTACTTTTTCTTCATGTGATCGAATCGTAGATAATGCTATCAAGCCCCCTTAATAAATCCATGAAAGTCCTGTTACCTGTAATACATATATGTATGTATATTCCCAACAATCAATACTTAACCCATCAAATACACTAAGGGAGAGATAAATTCAATTCAAGACAACTAAGCAAAATGAGCAATTCCTCTTAGACCACAACATCAGTCTAATTCTATAATCCAATAAATGTTTTTTCTATCACAATATCAACTAAATCAAGTCTCAATTAAGAATCTAAACCTCATTGAATCGTCTTTCTATATTCTACTCGGCAACCTTTATAATTCAAAGAATACAAATAAGACTTTTCATACACTGAAATTGTCAGGCACGAAAAATTGGGGTGTACCTCATACATTGCATCCTTTTGTGCATATTCAGCTCATGAACTTTTGTAAAATTTAGTTTGATTCAGTCAGAACAAAAAAAAGAATATAGGAACTAGTTACCAAGGATAGGAGCGATTCAATCTAATTAGAACCAACGGAGAAAAGGCAAAAGCTAAGGCAGCCGTGCATGAAGTTCTATCGATTCCTCGTCTGGGGTTTTGGGTAGAAAATGGAACAAATGAAGGTGCAAGGAAAAAGAGACAAAAGAGCAAATTTAGGGCCGAAATGGCCTCAATGGGCTGGGCCGTTGCTAGGGCTTAATGGGCTAAAACCCTGAAGACAGCGATATCACACTCGTGCATCTTCTTCAACAATCAGTCGCTCCGACCCTGAGAGAGAGAGACATTGATCATGTGAGGGCTTCTAATACTACTATTGTTTTCTGGAAATGGCTGGATTTGTGACACTGTTCATGAATATACTTGAAATGTTACAACTTTGATTGACAAAATTAAGTATGGGAACTGGAAGAATCTCCTTCTCATTTTGGATGGTAAACCATATTCATTGTGATGCGAACCACACCAACTTTTTGACAAAACCCATATATGAATAAGGTCTTGAAGAAAGACTTCAATGCTGGCACCGTAACCTATTATCTATAAAGAGTTAAGAATGTTGATATGGTTAAAATGTTACAATCAACTATAGAGAGGTTCTTTGATAAGTAGGGATGAACATTATGAAAGAATTTGATAAGTTTGAAAGTTCTCAAAGAACCAAAGAGAATTAACTCACTCAATAAAAATGATGTTGGCCTCTTATGCATACTGTTACTCTTAGGCTATTTATAGTCTCCTAATTATAATAATAATTCAAATTTAAGGATAATTGAAAAGATATTACCTTATCAGCTAAACCAAAAATTAGTTAATTATCTATATAATTATCTCTAATTCAAAAACATAGCTTAGATATATATATATATATATATAGCAGATTTATTTGTAAATAGATAATCAAGAAGAATGCTCCTTTTAAGTGGGAACAGGAGCAAGACAGTGCATTTAAATTGATCAAGGATAAGTTGACAAATACTTATTTGCTTGCTTTACCATATTTCTCTAAAACACTTGAAATTGAGTGTGATGCTTTAGGTATAGGCATTGGAGGTGTGTTGATGTACGGAGGAAGACCAATAGCATACTTCAGTGAAAAGCTTGGTAGGGCATCCCTCAACTAT
This sequence comes from Sonneratia alba, assembly GCA_900174645.1. Lineage (NCBI taxonomy): Eukaryota > Viridiplantae > Streptophyta > Magnoliopsida > Myrtales > Lythraceae > Sonneratia > Sonneratia alba. Next base: position 358,080 of record FWPY01000029.1, read on the forward strand.
CCCACTTATGACAATGAATTGTATGCCTTAGAACATTACGAACTTGGCAGCATTACCTTTGGCCAATGGAATTTGTAATTTATACAAATCATGAAGTTTTGAAGCATTTGAAGGGCCAACACAAGTTGAACAAACGTCATGCTAAGTGGGTAGAATTCATTGGGACATTCCCATATGTGGTCAAATATAAGCAAGGTAAGGAGAATATTAGTTGTTGATGCACTCTCTCGCAGGTATGCTATACTTGCTATTCTAGATGCTAAGTTGCTTGGATTTGAGAACATTAAAGAATTGTATGCATCAAATTTCGATTTTGGTGATGTGATTAAGGAGTGTAGAAAAGGTGCTTATGATAAATACTATTTGCATGATGAGTTTTTATTTAGAGAAAGCAAACTTTGCATTCCTCAATCTTCTTTGCATGAATTGCTAGTTAGGGAAGCACATGGTGGTGGTCTGATGGGTCATTTTGGAGTAGCTAAGACATTTGATGTATTACATGATCATTTCTTTTGGTCGCACATGAAACGGGATGTTGAAAGAATCTGTGACAAGTGCATTACATGTAAACAAGCAAAGTCTAGATTGCAACCACATGGATTATATACATCTCTTCTTATTCCTTGTGAGCCTTGGGTTAACATCTCTAGATTTTGTTTTGGGGTTGCCTAGGACTAAGAGGGGGAGGGATTCAATATTTCGTGGTTGTTGATAGGTTTTCTAAGATGACGCACTTTATTGCATGTCATAAGACAGATGATGCATCAAATGTAACTGATTTGTTTTTTAAGGAAGTTGTTAGATTACATGGGATTCCTAGAAGTATTGTTTCAGACAGGGATACGCGATTCCTAAGTTACTTTTGGAAGACATTGTGGAGGAAGTTAGGGACAAAGTTACTATATTCTACAACTTGCTACCCACAAATTGAAGCTGTAAATAGGATATTATTTACTTTATTACGTGCTATTATTAAAAGGAATTTGAAAACATTGTAAGATTGTTTACCCCATGTTGAATTTGCTTACAATAGAAGTGTTCTGCAACTAAGCTTTCACCTTTTGAAATTGTTTATGGTTTTAACTCATTGACTTTATTAGACTTGTCTCATATGTTTTTGAGTGAACAAGCTAATTTAGATGGCAAGAAGAAAGCTGAGTTTGTGAGACAAATACATGTGAAGGCACAACTTAACATAGAAAGGCGGACTACGCAATATGCAAAACAAGCCAATAAGGGTCGCCAGCAAGTAGTGTTTCAGCCAGGCGATTGGTGTGGTTACACATGAGAAATGAACGCTTCTCTAAGAAAAGGCGTTTGAAACTACATCTAAGGGGTGATGGGCCATTTCAAGTGTTGGAGTGTATCAATAATAATGTCTACAAGCTGGACTTACCAGGTGAATACGAAGTTAGTTCAACATTTAACGTTTATGATCTATCCCCATTTGATGTAGGTAACAATTTGAGGACAAATCATTCAAAAGAGGGGGAGAATGATGCAGAATTCAAGTCAACTTCCATGGATCCTATTCAAGTTCCAATTTGGCCAATTACGAGGGCACGAGCTAAGAAATTCAAGGAGGTACTTAACAGGTTGGTTCAAAAGCTTATGGCACAAGAACATACATTTTAGCTCATGGAAGGAAATTTCTAAGCTGTAAAATCATGTCAACTTAATTCATGTCCAACAAGAGTTCTAGAAACTTGTTAGCAACTATAACTATTTAAGAATACTCTCAAATTTGAAAAGATTTATTTAATTTCATAAGATATTATTTAGATATCTGAATATATCCTAAAATATTTTTACAATATAATATCTTATAATATTTTAGAATATCTATCTTTAAAATATCTTTTGGATATATTTAGTATATTTGATTTCTTCTTTACGTTGACACTATAAATACCCTTGTGGTATTTAGATTAGGGTAATTCAGATACATACTAGTGTATAGAAATATATTACTCTTCTTGATTTTTGAGAAAACTTAGAATTAATCAAGTTATCTTGTAGCGTTTTACAACCGGACTTATCACTTTGATTCTCTAGTTCGTGGGGTTCTTGGTGTGGCATCCTCCTTGATCTGCAACTTTAGTTCTTGCCTCGTTAGGTAACAGGTCAAAGTTTATTATTTCCAACTTATTCTTTGCAGTTCTTGAGTTTTTTTTCACATTTAGTGTTGGGCCTTATTGCAAGTTCGTGGCATTCTTATCATATTTGATATTGGGTTTCACCACGAGTCGATAAGGATCACGTCAAGACTACTAGTAATAACATGATTAGGGAAATACGGTTGTTCTTCCGATGATGCTAAGTACTTTTTCATGTGATCACGAAAGTAGAATCCAAGGGTAACCACAAAGAATATTGCCGAGAGCAAAGGATTGCCGAGATAGCCACCCGAATGAAGCCATCTCTCCTGAATTGGACCATGATATCTTCAATGCATGCAGTTACTTCTGTGGGCTTCATGATATGTTCGAAGAGCTGAGAGAGCTGTCTGAGGTGTCTGTTATATAAAGCTCAAGGATGTTCCTTAGTTGCAGGTCGAAGATGCCTTTCCATGTTTACGAAATGTGCTGAAAACGTTGATGGTCACATGGGAAGTGCAGAGATGTAACAATTATCTTCACGATAACGTTGGTGGTTTTCTTTTGTACTAAGTGGTATTCATACACCTTAACTAACCAATACGCAACTTTCTTCAAATAAAAAATGTATTTATTTACTAGAATTAAACCTGATACCTTATTTATGGTAGATAATTATCGGACTATTTCAATTAATTTGACAATATACCTTAGCTTTTAAATTTTACTAGAAATTCTAGATAAAAAATTTTAAAAAGTAAGGGATTTTGTGATTTAATTAAACAATTAAAAGAATAGTTTAATATGAGTGTAGAAGGAAATAAATAAAAAGGAAAATAAAGTAATATTGAAAATTTTGCTAAAATTTGATCTTAGGACCCTTGGTTTCTACACAAAAGTTTCTTGAGTGTGCAATGTCAATAAGATTACTGACTGATGTATTTATATATGAAGTTATCTGAATGTATAGATAGATAATCATTTTTTATATATTCGACAAAATAAACTCCAAGTCACATCATGGGGAAAAAAGAAAAGGGAAAACAAGCGAAAAGTTTGGTTTGTAGTGATTCTCCATTTACGAATGTAGTCTAACATTCAACTCCCAAAGTTGTGATTTCCCTTCATCCGTTCAGTATGAAGTACAAAGACATTAACTCCCAGCTCCTAACAGATCAACCTCCGAGGTTGACTTTCCATTGACCTGTTGGCCTGCTCCCAAAGTTGCGGCCACAACCGACTCCCCAAATCGGCCTTTTCAACATCGTCATCACCCTGGGTTGGACTTGAACCCATAAGCGATCTTACCGTACCGGTTGAGGCCACGCCCGCATTTCACAGTAAACTGCACCACGTCAACCCTCGCTTACACAAAGTACATCCCGTACCTCTTATTTGAAAAAAAAAGGGAGAAAGCAAGAAATTGTTGTTAACTTTCACATTTATTTAGGTTAGTATTAAAAATACAATCTCACATCAACTAATTACAAAAAAAAGTGAGTTTAAAAGAAAAATAAGTATAATCATCTATCATTTAATTTTTTTAAATGAAAATAGACGCACCACTTACTTTAACATTTGACAAATGAGAAAAGGAAAGGGAAATAAAGGGAAAACATTCTAATAAGGGGGGATGAAAGGGAAAATTCAACTTTGCATACATAAAACTTATTATTTAAAAGGCATCAGAGTACACTTTCTCTTACTCAGATATACTACCCAAATTCCATTATTTCCATTATTATCTTCATTAAAAAATTAACTGAAATTTATCTCCATTAAAAAATTTCCCTCCACTCACCCTATTCACTTGATATAAGACAATGGGTTAGATGATCTTGTTGAGTACAAACAAATATGTAGAAAGATAAAAGATTTAATGCAATTGCAACACCCTCAATTAGAAATCAAGATATTATCATTTGACATTTTGAATCCCATTTATCCTTCTCTCTTTTTAAACTCACCTGCTTTCTTTATAATATGAAAAAGAAAAAAGAAAAACAATAAACATATTATTCTCACACATTAACATGAGGAAAACACCGTTAAAAAAATAGGTATTCTATACAACTAATTAAAAGGAAAGTTCTGTTCATTTTGTCAGTAATCCCAAGAGTATTATCTACTGCCACTAACTCCCACACTCAACTGTGGTAGTTATTTTCCATAACTGAACAATGAGATAAATATCGTTCTTCAGCCTAGACACGTTTGCACTCAGCGGTATGACAGAGTCCCAATTCAAACAATTGCAGGCTAGCCCTTCTATTTAGATTTAGCTTGGTTTTTACCACGTATGAAGCAAAAACAGCCAAGGTGCCAGCAATAATAAGAACGGATGATTTCCCAGGTTTATGCAAACTTGATGGCAAGGCGTGACAACAGTAAGACAACAACCACCTTACGAAGAATTGTGCCCAACAACTTCTTCAGAACTTCTGCATCGAGAAACCCTGCAAGAGTCATCGCAAATAGTTCCAAGTCAGCTGGCTAAATTGGGGGTCAAATTTCGTACATGGCAGGAACACATTTTCTCTCCAGATGACAGGAGTCTTCTGTGGCATATAAAACTGACATTCTAAAGGCCACAAAGGATAAAGAAGCTACTATTTGACCTACTTTAGGTAAAAGTGTCAGTGTTTTTGGAGCAGAATGGGCTTCAATTTCTTTCTAACTCAGCAGCAAATGAATCCAAGCTATGATTGAAACTCTCGACAGAGAAGCACTGCACATAACCAGAGGACAAGTTGGAACCGCAGATTACACTTTCCAAAGTAAAAACAAATAGAGAAAGAAATGGAGGCATCACATTGGCTTGTACTGCATCTAATTACCTAAGAAACAAAGGGAGATTGCACATTATGTAGTTCATATGAACAAAATCAATTGCGGAGCTTGGCAAAAGGAAGTCTCTTACGAAGCAAAAGAATTTCTTTTATACCAAAGGTCAGAACCCATGGTACTTTATTAGATTAACATGAACAACAATGCTAAGGGAACTATACGAAAGGAGGGACTGATTCATTTCGACAGAAACAGGACAGTCGCACATAGAACAGAGAAGAATTCCTCAAAAGCAACTTGAAGTTCATGGAAGTATAATAACTCAGCATTACAAAAGGGATTATTTTGTGCATTTGACCGCCCACAAATTATTGAGAGAGCCATGACATCAAGAAATTTCATTGGCAAATACTTTAACAAGAGCAGAGAAAATGCAAATAAAACAGACCAAAATGCATACAGAGGAATGACTCACCCCATTATTATCAAGGATAAACATGAGAATATGTGTCAAGACAGGTAATGAGATCAAGAATTGTGGCAAACCTTTGGTAACTTGTCAAGCTGCGCCAAGTGATCCACATGAATCCTCACATTCCTTGAAGCCAGGAGCCAGTAACCACGATCCACCCCACCATATACATTAGCAACTATGTCAAACGGTGTTTGAGCACCCCCTTCTATGGCTTTAAGAATAGCATCCTCCCTGCTTCGGCGGTTTCTGATTAAACATGATGCCGTTATATTATATTAGAACTAGTCAATAAGAACCCAGCCCCACCTATGGTATGAAGTGACCATCATTTCTTTTTCCCATTTACTTCTGCTGGCACTGCAATTAATTCCACCAGTAAGAGATAAATTTTTTTTGCCAAATAATAATAGATTAATTAAACATAAAAAGGTTAAATTGTTCTCAGCAAAATTCCCAATCCTCTTGTTCCGCATACTTCTTTTAAAGTTATATATGTGAAGTTATATGTGACATCCAACACAGACCATGAAAGGAACTAAGAATTCGTACTTAAGATAACCACATAGCATGTGCTTAGGCCAGAAATTGACCCTCCCATGCATAGGGATCAGAACATGTGGGGAAAGTTCCATAAATTTGTAGGTGGACTGGTAGTAATCCTGCTCAAACCATCAGGTCAAAAGCATGCTTTTAGAAAGAAGAAGCAAGAATGCTCAATTCCTTCGGCAACTACGTACTTTTTCATAGATAAGTACCTTTCAACCATAGGAATGTCATAATCAAAAGATAGGCATCAAAGGCAAACCCATGAAGTGAATGGTGCATATGAAACAAATACTTCATGCATTCTTTTATTTTGCAGCATAACTTTTATTGACAAGCCCAACAATTTTTACACAGAGTTGACAGGTCCTTTATCTGATCCTTGATTTAACAGCTAATTGGCAGAATATTCATTCTACAGCAACAATGTCAAAAATAACATAAGTAACACGAGAACAGACATCATTTATGAAGAGATAAATAAGCAGGAGTTGAAAAAAATGGAAATCCACATTAGTTATTGATGCTCCACAGATAATAAGTCTTTCTATGCAACTAGATAAAACATCCATTTACAGGCTATATATATATGAAAAAAGTTTTGGTTAAAGGGTATAGCAGCTTCCAAAATATAATCCATAAAGAGATCTGCCATGTTAAACATGGAGGCACAGCTGTTTGGCTTAAATGTAATGGAGGGGAGGGGAGGGGAGGGGAGGGAGCAGTAAGAAAGATTATGGAAGGGAAGGGAAGGGAGGTTCACCAGAGGAATTCTAATCCCTCCCTTGTACGGATAGTACTAGTGAGGGAATGCTGAAAACTTAATATTACTAAAATAATTATGTTATAGATATTATAGACTATTACACCAATTTTCTCTATATCTTTTTGAGTGTTTGCAATCCTTATCCATATGATACTCTCATGCTCTTCATGTCATACTCAACTCATCCTATTTAACAACAAAACAAATGATAAATTAAAATCTCTTGAAAGTTAATATAACACTTTTTATTCCCCAAAAAAGGAAAGAAGACCAAATTATAAAAAAATGAAGCGTCATTCGATGATTAAACCAAGAGGTTGTGTGGCTGCAAGCAGAAGGAATAAAAAGATATCCTTTTATAGTGATAAGAGAAATAGATCACAAGATGAAGAAATAAGTAGGATGTAAATTAAATTATAAATGAAGGTTAACAACATCAATTAATATTAGACAAAAATACTGATTCCCCTCTATCCTTCCAAATCGGAGTAATAGAAAAATGCTTATCAGAGGGTTATAACCCTCCCTAATTCTCCACAACTCTCATATTTTAAATTGACAAACAGCGGATTTCTCCATCCCTTTATAACCCTCCCTTCACAATAATGTCCCTGTTAGATTTTGCAAGAGGGCTTCTCTAACATACAAGACAACGTATTTGACATAGAAGGAGATTCAGGAAAAAAAACATAATGAATAAACTTACAGCCAAATTTCCACCAGAATCAATATCTAGAATGCCACTTCCTTCCCTGGATCAACAACCAACACACCACCAGATTGACAATGAAATGATCAAAAAATAAATAAATAAATAAAATAATAGAAAACATTTATGAAGAATGGAAAAAAGGGAGAAAGCGAAGATCAGTAGCAAAGGACAAGAAGCTCAATGGTGACATTTCCATTAACAAATATTTAGAGAATACATTTATGGCCATGGTGACAGATGTATCTTAACAGGTTTCTATGCATCTCGAGTATCTTTAACCTTTCAATGTACATGGACTGTAAATCTATGTATACTACACTAGATAATAATAATAATAAATGTGGTTGGGATTATAAAAAAAAAATGGGCTGACAAATAAAACTTTAATAATATCTTTTAAGTTGAAGTATTGGCCAAAAAAAATGTAGAGCAGAACATGGACAGGGAAGAAGAGGAAGACAAATGTGGAAGTGCCCAACTACCTTATTTCAATTACCATCATGTCCCCAATATGAGGTTCATCAATTACCAACAATGATGTGGTATGGGCAAAAGGCAAAAAAGAAAGTTGCACCAATTTTTTTTTCACATATAGTAAAATAGTAATAATAGATGGACACTTATACTGGCTATTTAAATATAAAAATCTAGACACACTATATCAAATGAGCAAATGCATCTTCCCACTGTATATCTCAATTTCCTTTCCTCACATCAACTGTTTATTTCTTATATTAAGGTCACTCCAGTTTTATAAAATATCACCTCCCACTAATAATTCAACATCCCAGCCTCTGTACATAAAATGGATTTTTTTCATTACCTAAAAAGTATTGATTTTTTAAGGTCTTTCATTTATTTAATATTTAAGATTATATCATTTGCTCCTAATACATTCTTTCTTGTTCTATTGTTAATTTTAATAGTCAGATTAAGAATAAACCAATAGATGAAATAAATTGAAATCATGTTAGATATTAAAAAACAGAGAGAGAAACATCAGACAATGTACAGACTTTGTTTATTTCAATTCTTTTTTTTTGTTGGCTGAATACATAGACTGAGTATTATTTTTATGTTTCAACAATACCAACTATCCTACAGATATGAATAACTCATAAATAAGATTATCTTCATTGCATAGCTCATGATTCTTTTTACTTATAAGACTATAAAAGATCTCTTAACAATCAGAACAGAAGGGAAGCACAAGTAGTCATTCAATGATATGATGAGGTAAGACTATAAACGATCTCATAACAATCAGATAGGAAGACAAGCACAAGTAATGTCACTCAGTGGTGTGATGACTAACCAAAGACTAAATGACTTAAAATGGAGCTTCATACCAATTAATCAGAGAGTTGTAAATACAAGAAGTGGAAAAAATATTCTCTTCTTCTAAGAAAGGAAATAAACAACTGCCCAGTGCTCTACCTATATTTTAAGAAGCTTCCACAGCCTTCCAAATTAACAAATCATACATAATTTGGTGCTGAATCAATATATTTTTCCATGTCACAGATTCAAACATTTCCCATCACCAATGATTAACCCTATAAAGGAAGTATGCAGAAATTATTATCAAGCTTGAATTATGTGGTTGAAGTTCCAGACTGAAACAGCTCAAAACCACAAATAGTTTCTCTACAGCAGCAACAGTACATTAGTTACCAGACTTACTATGAAGGTTTCTTCCCTAGGAACATTCAACGCAGTCTTCTGATCAATTTTAACACTAAGGCATTGCATCCGTGGGTTGATTTAACCTCCTAAATTATAATTCTTCTATTTGGGATGATATTACGCACAGAATATTTAGTAATAGGATTTACAAGGGAAATGAGGAATTCATTCTATATGATCTTATCATAAACTCCTTTCTTAAACCCCAAATATTTCTGAAGTCAACCAAGTATCTTACCCCAGACAATGATCACCTACAATCAGTGAGTTAGTATTGTTGTGAAGCAGTGCCATATGGCCATCAGTATGTCCCTGAATTAAAAGAAAGTCCTCTGTAAATCCATAGTACTACATCTACTGATAAAGGCATAAATCAAGAAGATCATCATTCCTTTATGTAATCACCTGCAATTAAAACTACAAGATGCACCCTCATCAGAAATTATTCTCAATGAACATTGCCACTTGTAAAGCAACACTCATTGTTATACATTGAATAGAACTGAAAAATATTATTTAATGTAAAATACCGGTGCAAATATGATGCTTAATCTTTGACCACCAATGCATATATCTTCTGCTCCAGAAACTGACGTATATTCTAAGGACCAATCATCTGTCATAAGAGCACCTTAGCCAGGTAACTTGCACTCAAAGAAGGGGAAGACATACTCTCAGATCAATCAGACGACTAGTGCATAAAAATCATAACAGTGCCTTAGCTAGTTAACTTCTACTTAAACTTGAACAAGGGGAAGATATATCCTTAGAAGAATTACCACATCATCAGTAATAAAATTCAGGGAAACATAAATAGACATTCTGCTACAGAGAAATTAATGCATATGGGAAAAGGTGAAAGGACCGTAACATTCTACATTTTGCTAAACATTTAGGCCCATCCACAGCTTGCAGGTGGATACCATGCTTCATGATAATGATGTTTGAATTGGTTCTTGCTTTGTGGCAAAACAAGTAAAGCATTTCCCCACTATGTGGGTAGGCAAAATACATCATTTGCACCTTTATTCTTTTAACAACCAATAGATATGAATAATATGCTTAATTCATATTATCTCAAATCTAACAAGTCAAAAGATTTCATTTTACTATCTTGAAAAACGAAAAAAGAAAAATAATCCTCTGAAATGACAGAAAAGCTCTGAAAGCCCCCAATCAGTAAAATATCCTCTGGTCACACGTTGACACCAATGGGCATCTAAGGCAATGGATTGGTGTAGCCATCCATCACATATCTGGACGATAAAGGCAGTTATTATAATGCCAACATTTCTCTCACTTAAGGAAGTAGAAATTGCATTGAACCAAATAGAAATCGTACAAATGTGAAAATTCTAACATGCTATGAGAATGCATATATCATCGTCCTTCAGACTGGCCAAAAATAAAATCATCCCAATGCACAGCAATGATGGGAACCTGATTCAAGTTACTGCAGATGTTGGATATATGAATGCATGTACCAAGCACGAGGATGTTATAATAAGCAAACTATACATATAAAAATTAGAATGCATCTTGCTTAAATGAAAGGTATGAAATTTACAGTGGGCAAGTAAAAGGAGAAAAACAGCACGTCCAATGCATACCATTTGAGACATTTTAAAACTTGAGGCCTAGCCTGTTGTTGTTTCATATTCCCCAAAACCCATTATATGAAACTTCTAAAGCATCTCTCAGAGCATCAATCAAATCTCATAAGCCTCAGCATTACTAGGATGCAAAAAAATGAAAAAAAAAAGATTGTGAAGATTTATTTCAAGAATGTATTACTTGGATGCAAAACAAAATACTATCTCATCAAGCATGTTGCTATATATTGTTTAATTTTTGTAAGTCTCCTTCCAAATAACTTTTCTGTTCTATTTTGCCAAAGATCAGCTATTATACATGGATTACTGATTACAGATTGTGTTTTTCATCTGAATATAGATGTGAAAATTACATTCCTTGGACTAGCTAGCAGCAACCGTACCTCACAAATGCAAGATTTTTAATTCTACACTTGCGGAACTGCTGCAGGAAAATTTTTCAAATGAAAATACAACAATTTGACAGTCATCACCTTTCTGAATGCGGGACATGGTGTTTTTATGTGCTAACAGAATGGCATTGACATTGCATTTTTGGATGACGGAGAGTCCTGGAACAAGAATGATGCAGACAACCACAAATGAGTATTCAATTTAACAGTTCAGATGTATATTACTATTTCACTGTTTAAAACATTGCAATTGTATAATTACCGGAATATCCATCGACACCCTCAAACTCACCACAATCACGCAACTAATTTAAGTAATTAAACATGACAGAGATGATTCAATTCTCTTTAACTGGCAAATAGGAAAAGAGTTGAAGCTCTATAGAGACAAAAGAACAGAGTATCAACATGGAATAAAAGAATAAGACCTACAGTATCGATTTCGTTGAGGATATACAATATCTCTCATTGAAGGAGGAGAAGGAGAAGAAGAGAAAGAAGCATGAAAGATGAAGAGGAAGATGGGAGCAGCAGGGCGTGAATATTACAGGGGAAGGATGGCTGGCGAGCTCCTTTCGCCGCCTCCACCTTTTTTTCTTCTTTTTCTTATTTATTTCATTATTGAATTAGTTATTGTTACATGTCATCAAAATTTATAACAATCAAAATTTATAACAATACAATCATAAAGGACCAAATGTATACCTCCATGAGAAGGTTGAGGACTAAATCTATTTCAAAAAATGGTTTAGGACGAAAATGACCAAAAAAAGAAAAGAAAAGAAAAGGTTGAGGATTAAAGCCGTACTTGACCCAAATATTTAAAAGCATATGGATATTTGTAATATCATAAGAGGCCCCGAGGTTTTTTGTGTTCATAAGCAAATAAGTTTTTGTTCAGAATGACCATCCCCAAATATTTTCCATTTATCTTATCATGTTTCTTCAAACCTAGAGCAAACTGAAGATTTTTCAAGTACTCAAAACTGATTGATCGTAAAGCTTACCATCAACATGGTCACGGTGATGATGCGTCACAAACACAATTAATTTTCTTGGCAGAGCAGACACGATTTTCCTAAGCTGATCATGTAAACAAAAATGATAAATTGCATCAACATAAGCAACATAAACAAAATATGATAAAATTTTAGGAGCAACAGGGAGTAAAAATGATTTGAGAAAACTAATAGAAAATCCCCTTTTCACAACTCACTTAGGAGATGTATCCAAAGTAGTTTCTATCAAAATTTGCTTAAAATAGACATAAGTCTAGTGCCAACAAAAAACTTTTGTGATAATAATGATTCTTATGTGCTTGCTTGCATGAATTATGATAACATGCCATTACATGCCTGAGCACATCCAAGACATAGTGTCAATATTTGTGGCCATCATAACTCAAGTAAGGAACCAAAAGGGCATTAACAAAGTCAGCAGCATACCTCTTCATGGAAAGCAAAGCGACATCCAGGATCCACAATCAATGCATCACCACAAGCAACAAAGCTACCATCTTCACATTCCTGTGAATTATATTTAGGAGCAAATACAACCAAGTTTGTGGTTTGAAAAGGCCTTGCTGTTTTACTTCCCATCGGTACAACCACAACACCAAGGGGATATTCCTAAAAAGTAGGAAAAATATGAAATAAAGCCACACCATTGCAACAAATATATTAAGTTCATATGAAGACAATGTAGGAAATGCTAAGAAAATTTGCATCTTAAGTGCTTCTGGAAATGTCATGGATGCTGTATCGTGTATTTGCTTGAAACAGTATAAGAATAAAAAGGAAGCATCTTGAACAACAGACCTGATGTTGTAAAGTCAATGGAGCTTCAAAGTTGGCTAGCTGCTTTGCTTCATTTAGTAGACCAATAACCATCAAGAGTCCAATACGGTCACTGCCTGGTTTGACATTCACATGCAACTCTAGGCAACTATTGATAGTGGCCCATTTACATTGTGCTGCAAGTGGGATTTCAAGTTAAATCCACATGAAACTATAGTAAAGTTCCATGAAAGAGTTTCAAGACTTCCTCAACAGTTGACAAGCGCATCAAAGAAAGGTGAACCCAATTCAAGAATGCCCACCAAGCTCACTTTCAAATAAAGATTCCAAAAGGATTAGCCGCTTTATGTGCTCTTTACAGTAAATCTGAAATTTCTTTTGTCAACATTGCATACCACGTTGGATTGACCATTTCTGCTCGAATCATACAAATTTTACCCTTCATTGCTCTGCTAAATTAAAAAAATAAATAAATTGGAACAGCTTAATTCATCTAATTGCAAAGAAGCAGGAAGATCATTCGAGTGAGCAGAAAGGGGAAAACCTGGTAAAATCGCGGTCTCATTAAGTAATTTCCCCTCAACGAACACAACACCAATGGCTGATTCAGGACCAAAATCTGCCTCCTCCACGTACTTGAAGAACCTCCATTCTGCAATATCAGCTAACTCTAAACCAGCTGAGCCCAATACCTAGACACCATGAAAGATCACACAAGTTGGCCTCCATTTCCACTGCCTCAGTACAGCATGTAACACATTTTTTACCGATGGACCTACCGAAAGAAAAGCAGAATTCAGGTCGAATCTTCCCAAGAAGATGTTTGCTGAGCACAATTCCGCGTCTTTCACAACAATCTGAGGTTCAGTGCTGCCTGCAAGAGGATTTAGCTGAGCAGTGGAGGGCAGGTCCCAAAGATCGGAGTCGGAGTAGCAATCGTACTCCTGGTCGCCGAATTTTGGCGGGCGAGGCTGCCTAACCAAAAGGAATTGGGTGTCATCGGAAGGGCTTGTAAGGATTACGGCCAGCTTGTGAGTGGCCATTGACGACAAGCACTTCCAATGTAATCCTGGAATGGATGGAGTCCAACTCCAAGGTCTCCGGAAAATGAAAATTTTAGAGGTCCTGCTCGCTCATCCGTTGCTGGACCACCTCAGAGTTAGAATTGAAGAAAACTGTAGGTGATGATCGCAATGCTCACGGAACATGTAGCCTTACTCGAAAGCCGTAGTTAATCAGACCGGACCGGCCGGTTCAACCTGGAACCAACCACTACTCGGTCTGATTTAATCAATGATTCCAATTACTATCTGACTTTGTTGACTCCAATCAAACCATTCGGTTGCCGTCAAATCGACATATGCATTGAAACTAGTGAATTGGTTGATTTAAAATCAAGAAAAAAAAAATCTCTCAAACGTAGAAGTCCTCCGCTTGAAAATCAAAAGTGAACTATGAAATTGGTGAACGTTTAGTTCAAATATCATTAGATTATATTCTAAATATCAAGGAAAAAAGGTTATAGTATAAACTTAAATTTCATAGAAACTTTTTATATTATATGGTAAGTAGTAGTAGTATAGAATTGTTATATGTGATAAATTTTTTGCAGTGTTCTTGGATAGTTTACTTTACCAGCTGGGAAATGGAGATTTTACGTCATTGTTTACACTGTTTGGATGTAGAATTGGACCCAAAAATTCAAATTTTATTTATGAAGTTGAAGAAAAGTTATCGGGGCTAGTTGAACTATCTACTTATAGGAGACTGCCATGTGATAACCTCCCATTGGCCTTTGGGTTGGTGCACGGGTTACCTACCCTTTAAATAAGGGCATCACCTCGACCATTTCGGGGGAAGCGAGCAAAAGCCAAGAAGAAAGAGAGAGGGAAAGTCCTCGAAGTGCACACTAGTGATTCCAGGAAAGAAGGAAAGAAGAAAAGAGGAGACTCTACCTAGGAGGATCCTAGTAAAACTAGGTTCTTGCCCGAAATCCCAAAGATAGATTTGCCAAATAGCTCGTGAGTCGGTTAAGCCTTCATTGCCCAAATTTCACGAGAAAGCTCCAACACAAGGTAATGATCATTTTCTGAAACTCTGTCGAGCTTCAACTATCCAAACATTTGTTGCCAACCTATGTATGAGAGGGTGTGCCGGGACTCTGCCTAACCAATATCACATTTTTCTTGTACACACCACTCAAAGTGGTACCTTCCAATAAGTGTTTCCATTGGGGTTGTGATGGTAAAAAACTTGATTTATCACTTTTCTAAAACATAATTTTAGTTTCCTACGCTGCATTATTTGCCGTTCTTGGAATTCTTTTACATGTTTGGTGTTGGGCCTTTATTGCAAGTTGGTGGCATTCTTATCATATTTGCTATTAGGTTTCACCACGAGTCAGTAAGGATTACATCAGTTTTGATATGCATGCTTCCATTTTTTTGGTATCTGCATCTTCAGTGGAAATGACATTTTCCACTTGATCTAATAGTTCATGAAGTGCCTAAGAACATAAGTGAATTTAAATAAGAATGCATACAGTAGGAAGTATAAGTCATCAACTTGAGTTCTAAGTAGCTTAAACACACTATTCCAAAATGTTAAGAAATTACAATTTGGTTGTGAGGGGTAGTAGGAGAGCTACAAGTAGAATACAAATCAAAATGAAACTAGAAAGTCCCTTTTTTGCTGCCTTAAACCATGTAATTAGTTGCTTCATTGCATTCATATCTATTAACAAGGTGTAAAGTGTAGCAGAAGCTTTAACATATAAACAGCAGGAAATCTTCTTTTTCAAGTAAGTCAAAGCAACCAATTGGAGAAGAATAAGTTTGATTTTGCTGACATGTTTCATTCTATGATGCATTCCTTATCGATCCGTGGTAAAACACAATATCGAATATAATAAGAACATCACCAACTTGAGATAAGACACTACACCAAACGTGAAAAAAAAAACTCCAAAAACTGCAAAAAAAAACAAGTTTTGAAAAAATGAACTTTGACCTGTTACCCAATGAGGTAAAAACCAAATTTACAAATCGAGGAAGACGCCACACCAAGAATCCCCCGAACTAAAGAATCGAAGTGATAAATTTGGTTGTAGAACGCCACAAGATCACTTAATAAGTTATAAGTCTTCTCAAGAATCTAGAAGAATAATATACATATTCTGACAAAGAGTGTAAGTGAATGCCTACCTAATCTGAATACCTCGAGGGTATGTATAGTGTCAACATAATAAGGAAATCAAATATACTAAATAAATCCAAAAGATATCCTAAAAATATCCTAAAATATCAAAAGATATTCTAAGATATTACGAAAATATTGTAAAGATATTATAGGATATGTTAATATATCTAAATACATATTTTATGAGACTAAATAAATTTTTCTAAATTTGAAGGTATCCTTAAATAGTTATAGCTGCCACCAAGCTTATAGAACATCTCTTAAACTTGAATCAAGTTGACATTACTCTGCAACTTACAAGAATTTTTCTTTAATCGGATTCAACATATGCTCTTATGCCATAAGCTCTTGAACTAGCTTACTGAGTGCCTCCTTAAACTTCTTAGCTCGTGCCCTCATAATTGGCCTAACAAAATTTAAATAGGATCCTTCAAAGTTGGTCTGCATTCTGCATCATGTCAAATTTTAAAAAAAAACTTTAAGAGAGAAGGAATAGCTAGATAGCTGCATATGCAAGTTTTTAGATACGATGACATAATTTTAGGTGCTTATTCAACCCAATGCTCTGGTTGGGGGCAAGGGGGCAAGTGTGAAAGAATTCACCACCAAGAGCACACGATCTTTTCAAGTTCTTGTATTCAAAGTAAATTACCTTCTCTTGACAAGAAGGTGGAGTTTTGAGAGGACTTTGTTGACTAGAAAAACAACCATTCATCACCTCAGTTGTTCTTCCCTTGCTCTTTGGATCCTAAAAAGGATGGACACTTTTCACTCCCATTTTATTTGCATGAATTAATATATGTTCAATAGCACTCCTTGTTGACAAAGAGAGACATGTTTCAACCTTGCTAGTTGGACAGGTGCAATATGCAAAGTGAACGTTAATCCCAAGTGGAGACAAAAGCAACCAAAACTAAACTGGATCAACAAGATGACACAATCCTCGCCAACTTGTGATAAAACCCAATGCCAAGAGTGACAAGAACCTTACCAACCCGTGATGAAACCTAAATTAAATGTGGTCACCAAAGATCGTGTTCAACGGCAGACTCTGTGGAACCGCGACCCATTACCTATAAAGAGGTCAGAACCTTGGTATAGTGAAGACGCCACAATCAACTATGGAACAGTTGGTTGATAAGTCAGGGATGAATGCCACGGAAGACTCTAATAAGTTCACAGGTTCATCAAGAACCGAAGATAGAGTAAAATCTCACATCTTATTCATCTGAAAACGTTTTGTGTGTGTGCCTCGTCCAAGCTTCATTACAAGCCTTTAAATAGGCTAATTTGCAATATTTGCAACTTATGGTATTTCCTAAAGTGTTCCCATAGGTTGGGAAACTAAAATAAAGGAAACATGTAAGTTTAGCAACTAAAAATCCTAACATATATACTATCTAAACAAAATAGGAAAGTGATATGTGCTCAATCATAATAATATTTATGCACATTACCTTCTAAAAATCTTTATATCTTGCAACATTCTTGCATCCATATGCAGCAACCATGAGCTTGAATCTTGATAGTTGATGTATTATTGTTGGAGACACTTGGTGATGAACTTGATGCTTTGGTGCCGTAGCCAGATTCACATCAATCCCCTCCTCTTGAAAGGGATTTGTCCTCAAATGTGCAGCACTCTTATTCCCATTTTCTTCTCTTTTCTTAAAACAATTGCATAGCACAAAACTTGACAGCATGACACTAAAGCAAAACCTAACTTTGACTAACTGAATAAATGAATGACATGAGGATTGACACTGACTAGTTGACACGAAGGACTAACTCAAGGATAGATAGATGAAACTTGTCTTAGAACCCAAAGATCTAATACCAACTGATAAGAATCTTAGCAACTCGTGGTGAAACCCAACACCAAAGATGATAAGAACATCACCAGCATATGATAAAACCCAATATCAAAATGTGGAAAAGAACCCCAAGAACTGCAAAGAACTAGTTTCGAAGGATAGATTGATGAACCTGACCTAGAACATTGGCTATGATACCAAATGACGCGATCCTTACCAACCCATGATAAGACCTAATGCCAAGAGTGACAAGAACCTTACCAACCCGTGATGAGACCCGAATTGAATAAGGTCACCAAAGATTATGTTTGATGGCAAACTTGGTGGAACCACGATCCATTACCTATAAAAAGGTAAGAACCTTGATATAGTGAAGACGCCACAATCAACTATGGAACGGTTGATTGATAAGTCGGGGGTGAACGCCATAGAAGACTCCGATAAGTTCAAAAGTTTATCAAGAACCGAAGATAAAGTAAAAACTCACATATTATTCATATAAAAACTCTCTGCATGTGTGTCTTGTCCAAGCTCCATTACAAGCCTTTAAATAGGCCAATCAACAATATTTACAACTTATGGTGTTTCCTAAAGTATTCCCATAGGTTGGGAAACTAAAATAAATGAAATATGCAAGTTTAGCAACTAAAAATCCTAATATATATACTATCTAAATAAAATAGGAAAGTGATATGTGCTCAATCATAATAATATTTCAGTATATTATCTTCCAAAAATCTTCATATCTTGCAACATTCTTGTATCCATATGCAGGAACCATGAGCTTGAATCTTGATAGTTAATGTATTATTGTTGGAGACACCTGGTGATGAAATTGATGCTTTTATGCTATAGCCGAATTCACATCACAAGAGAACATATCTTAACATGTGAACATTGGCAAATATATGTAGGGTTTAGCTGTGAAGATTATGCTAAAACTTTAATCATTTCCGACATTTCTCTTTGAAACTGCTTGTAGGCGCTCATTCACGGGAGATATCTTCCAAGTCACCTGTTCACCTCCATCATCCTAGCTCTGTTTTATCAACTGCAGTGACCATTTAGTACTACAAGTAAGTAGATCATATTGAACACTTATATGTCAAACAGACCCATCAACTCAAAAGAGACAAATGTCACTTGTATGGCTTCTACTAACAAGCAGGAGTAAAAAATACCATAAACTAGCAAGAATCCATTGGCTATTGATAAAGTTACGATTAAGCAACGAAAAGTAATCACAATACCTAGTGTAAATGTTAATGATACCCTGTCTATAGATTGCAAATAATCCTCGTATAAAAATGAAGCTTAATCTATAAACAAAAATATGGTTTCGAAGCATGAACTGGATATGGACGGTTACAATAAGATGAACAAAAATGGAATTGTAATGCCAGGATATTGGGTAGAGACAAGATTATTTTGAATGAGAGAGAAGTGAGAAATGCTCTTTTGCTTTTGGGCTAAGTTCCTCAATTTTTTTTACGAGAAATTCGCTACAAAATGAATTTTTTTTTAGTGAATGTGCCACCATTAATTATTCCCATTTTTCTCTTTTTTTTTTTGTAAAGACAAAGAAAGAAATCAGATTTTCTCTCTAAGGTGGTGAAGAATCAAATTATCACTATATTTATTCCTTTTTCTATTTCTTCCAAGTGCAGGATAACTCCAAGGGCATGCTGAGTTTTTTTCCTACCAATTGGGGCCCTTCCTTCACCACCCCATGGGGATGGTCTATGTGTTCCCAACCACTGAAATGGAGATATTGATACAAAGTTCTTCCCTTCTAAAAGAAACAAAAGTGGATGGAAAAGAAAAGAAACATGGAAATTAATAACAGAGAGAACACTATTATTAGCCTATATAAAAGAAAACCACTAGACAGTAATTGCATCACGTTATGAGCTCATAATTGAAGTAGCATGCACAAACAAGGATGGAAAATAATAAGACTTGTCCAATGTAAAACACAATCATTTTTTAATTTAACCTCTCCGTCTCTAAACAATTCTAACATTTATTTTACCATAAGGAACTAATTCATATTCTAACTATCCTCAGGTCCACATCTCTCACAATGTGTCACCACTTCCATTCACATCTAGCATAACAAGAACAAGCCATTGAAGCTTAGTATCTACATCATTGGTAAATGAAAATTGGGATCCTTACCATTCCAGCAAGAACTTAAATCGTTTGAAAGGCACAGACTCGGGGATCTCCATTGAAACTTCAATAGGACTCGCCTCCATCACCACCCTTTTCCATCAAATCATGAAAAAAAATTATCCTACAGAGAATTCTCGGAATTGGTGCCACTTGTCATCATTTTTTCATGTTCGAAGAATGAACTTGATTGGTCCTCTAAAGCAACCTGAACAGCCCCTGAAACGACCATGCTTCCACCAACCCAGTAGCCTGAAATGTGGTTCAGCCCATCACCTAGAGCAGCATCTCATTAGGTAATGGACAGTGAATGGACAAAATTAGATCGGGGATTACGGGAGATGGATAGAGCATGGTGCTAAGCATGGCAAACAAAGAAATGCTGGTACTGTACTTAGATTGTTGCAAGGTTTGGTTCTAACGATTCGATTTCTTTGCAAGGGAGGAGGAAAAAGATATGGATCACTTCCATAGAGGCATTGCAAACTTAGCCTTCAGATTATCTGTTGTTGAGAGTGCCAGGGTTTTTCACCCTTATGCACTACAGAGACTGAAGAAGACTTGAGTATTTCTTGCCCAAAATAGGGTGCAAATCACCCCGAAAATAAAAACCAAAATCCATTTCTCTTGTAAGTGTAATAATTAATTAATTAATCAATCAATCCACAATCTGGCAATATTGCACCACATATTATAGTCTTTACATGATGAAAATGGGATGGGCTAGTTTATATTTTTGCATATTGTTGGACCTAACTATTTGATACGGTTTTTTCAAGACTAAAAATTCATATTGAATACCATTTTAAGTCATGAAAAACCACCTGCCCCTGATGCCATGTTTTTCGGGTGGTTTCTTCATGATCCTAGTTTAATAAGAATATAAACACAAATATGACAAAACAAAATAAGTATATTCCAAATAACATCAAGTGAAATTAATAAGATATAGACTAAGTCAACATCCAAAATTTGAAACTAAACAAATGGGACAGATGACTAGATAAATCCAGAAGCTGTAGCGACACATGAGTACATTTTCTTGGGACCGTTGGATGATGGAAACATAATAAACTAAATTCAACCCAAAAATCAAGATTTCAACAACATAGCAAATACATATAAATGCGTTACAAAATCATAGCTGAGGCAAGATTCCCATGAATTGAGAAAGGAACTTGCGACAAAGGAAGATTTCAGTGACCAGAGGGCATGAACAAACAATAGAGTGGGTCACAGCGACATGGTGCATCTACAAACTTGCATAAGGCACAGTAGCTACAGTAGTCAGACTCAAACAACAAAGCAAAAGCAGACGCAAAATAGGAGACTTATAGGCAAGGAAATGACTGGTGGCTGTGGCACGCGCCCAGTGGAGATGCAAATCATTGTCAGAGTTGGAGAAGAGAAGCACGAGAAATGCAAAGTTTGAAACTGCTGGAGTTGGAGAAGAGACGCATAGAGACTAGATAGCTTTAGCCGTGACACATTTATTAAGAATTTAAGGTAACAAATATAAGTTATTTGAAACAGTTCGATATATTTTTTATTTAAACAAAGTTTCATATTTAAGTTTTATCAATTGAAAAAATTTGTGTTTGAAGAATTTTACCTTTTAATAAGTTGACCTAACTTCAACTGAATTAATCAAAATCTAATGATTTCTAGATATTAGTTGGTTTGCACCAAAAAAAAAGATTAAGAGTTTACCTTATGTTTGGATCGAGGGATTTCAAGGGAAAAGTTTATAGAGGGATAGAATAATCACCTATTTGGTTAAAAAATTATGAGAGTTATGAAAGGTTATGGAACCCTCTAACAGTGATATTTTTTATCCCTCCGATTTTGGGATGAGGGATGAATTTACAATTAGTTAAACCCTCTGATATTGGCGAGGATTAAAAAAGGGTATAATAATCAATTTACATTATTTAACGCTCTCTTCTCATCTCCTCTGTAATGCTATTCAAATTAGGATTATAGGGGGTATTTCTTTTCAATTCATAACTCTCCCCTCCAAATCCTTCAATCCAAACATGAGGTTAGGGTTTCCCTAGAAAGAGAGAAGCTGATGGGTTGTAGAAGACTTTTATTTTTTGCAGTCATGCAAGATTGGGTCTCATTGGGTTTTTCGGGTGATGCCTGAAATTTTTGGCTGCTTTCTCAAGAGCTAAAATCCAACCAACTTTGCTATCGAGACTCTAAAAGTTGATTTCTTGAGTCGCATAGTGTTGGTTTTTCTCTTAAAGCCGTAGGTGTGCCAATCAAACCTCATATATGATCGGTTCCTAGAATTTGGAACCGGACCTACCTATTGGTTTCATTTACCAAAATCAAGTGCCTGTTGAAACATGTCCTTAAGAGGGGAAAAGTTGGAGAAGCCATCATATGCAACGAACATACCATGTGTTACATTGACATAATGTAATGGTCAAATAAATAATTGACAAATGTTAGTTTTTAATCATTAAAAACTAAAATTATTGAATAAATCCTTAAAAAAATTAGTGAATCTTATTAGATAAAAAAGAATAATGATATATTGATGTAGTATAACTATTGTATAAAATACTTTATTAAAAAGTTGTTATTAGAAAAAATATGTTAGACAAACAAATAACTAGTAATCTTAGATAAAATTATAAATTAATTGATCAAATAAATAGAAAGAAAGAATTTGGAAAGCCAAGGTTTATGGCAATCACATTGTTCTTAAAACAGATTTGACTCTTCTTGTATGTCCTTAAAGATACGTGGACATTAGTCTCCCAAGATATAACAACTGCAAGACTTGTAAGTTGCACTGTTTCATTGCTCTCAACAAACATGAACAAATGCAGAACACTACCCAAAAATCATGTACCAAAAATCATGTACATACATAATGAAGTTTTCAAGACTTGTTTTCCAATTAATGCAAGTGAGCAACAATGTAACAATACAAAATTTTGAGGATTCATAATTGAGAAACACATAATGGGGGACTAAAATGCAAGGTTAATTTTTTTCAAATTGACTTTGTTAACATACAATCCACAAAGATGTTGAAATCTTCCTAAATGATCTTCACAAATTTGTTGAAACAAATCTCCAAAATAACCCCAAAAAATCCTAAATAACATATATATTATATATATAACTATTAGGAATTAATTGAAATTTATCTTTCTCTATATTAAAGAGAGAGAAATAGTTGGGGAAACCGGGAGGCTGCAATGAAGCCATGAACCGGTTCTAGCTTCTTTCTCACTATTCAATTCATTGAATCCCATCCTTTAAGTGAGTTTCCTGCCCCTTTGAAGCCGGCTTTTTCATTAGTTTTATCATTACTTAATAGATCTAGAGATCTAACTTGATTTATGATCATTAATGACAACTTGTTGAATTAGCCACTTTTGTTTGATTTCTTTATATGAGTTAGACTTCTATCATCACTAGGAAGGTATACTTTTTTACAGAAATTAATTTCGTTGTGTGATTTAGGAAATATTGCATTCATAAGTTTTTAAAACGATTTTAACTCATTAACTTTGAATGAAAATTTTGAACTAATTTCACTATTTTTAAGTATCCTATTTGTTTCTAAATTAAAATTTGTAATACAAGGATTTCATAGATCTCAAGAACATCATATTTGATTTTCGGACAAGCTAGATAGGAACCCCAAAGTTTATATACTCGGTAATTCGGGATTGCATAGTGTGGAACGCACTAGTAACTTTAGGAGACCCATTTGGTCCACTTTGAACTTGGGTTTCAACAATTCTTGCAGTGTTGAACTCGTAATCAATTTTATTATTTTCTATAATTTTTTTGGAATTTTTTGAAATATTTTATTTTACAGGTTTTTTACGAAATCGTAATTAATTACATGCAATTTTACTTATTTTAAGAATTATTATCATAAATAATGTTTAGAACTCGTAAAAATTATATTTTATGAAGAAATAATCTAACTATTTGATTTGAGTCATGATTTTTATTTATTGTAAATTATTAATTATCCAACATGTAGATTACGATGATGATATTTTTATATTAATAATTGATATTATATCTCAATTATAGGTTTATCTTCAAATCCATAATTTTCATTTTGAGTTGATATTTTGGAATAAATCTAGGTAAGTAATTTCGACTCATTTTTATTAATTGCAAAAAATATAAAAATATAGTATTTGCAGCATATCATAAAAATACATTTATGAAATTTAAATAATTATTAGTTCTTGAGCATGAAATATGTTTTATGATTTCTAAAGGAGGATCAAATATCAGGAAAATTCATATTGTGAATATGAGTTATGATTTGAAGAAATATTTTATTTATGAAATTATTTGAATTTCGAATTTAAGCATGAAAATTGATTGAAATTACATAAATTGATCGAAATCATGGAAATCAATTTGAGATGGAATTATTTTATGAATTCAATTTTAAGGCTCATTTGTATACTACATTATCGAAGTATTATGATACTATTGATCAAACTAGCTAGCAAAATATTAGGGTAGTACCGACGACTATACGGGTGAATTTTGGGTCAAGTCACCGACAATACTGGCGAATGATTATTTGGGTCAAACCAGCAACTATATTGGTGAGTTTGTGTGATAGGACGAAATGTCGCCGTAGTACTAAAGACAATGAGCGAAACATACAAAATATTTGTTTATTCAAATTTTTAGATGTTGTTACAAATTAAATATATTAAGTGAATATTTCAACGAATATTGGATATGCATTTTGAAATATATGATTGGCTAGAATTTATTCTAAGTCATTTTTATAGTTTTTGTGAATAGTTTTATTTCATTATTTAGAATAACAAGATATGTTTTACTGGTATTTGATCTGATAGAGATGGGAACTAGTTACTTACCGAGTAAGTGTAGCTCACTCCTTCTCAACATCCTTTTTTATTCAAATCAAGAGTTTAGAGGGTTCCTAGAGGCCAATGTTAGAAGATAAGCTCGCGATATCAAGTGTCTAGAGGAATTTCTAAATTGTAGAGACTCATGAAAAGTTTTTGTAGACAATCATTTTTATTTTAAATTTTTATCCACGTGGGATTATTTTCCTTTACTAAATCACAGTATATTAAGGAAGTTCAACAAAGTTCTCTTATCGAAATATTTCGTTTACTACTGAACTAAATCGAGTTCTTTAGTAAACGGCGGTCATGGTCTATTTCCAAAAATGGAAAATGGGCGTGACAAACAAACTCAAAAATAAATAGATGTAGATAGGGATCGTCTCCAATATGGCAACCAATATTGATCTTTAGATAGAATCGGATACAAAATTCAATCGTATATTAACCAACAAGATATTTGATATAATAATCTATTAAAAAATATTCAAATATATCCATTTCAAAATATTTTGTAATATGATAGAATATTCATGATATCAAATTCATACATTTGGAATATCTACCAAATATTATAAGAAACAATTTCTTATTCACATATATTCACCAATTTTCCAATAGCACCCCACATGAATAAAAATTATTTCAACACAATTTTGACTATGTGGTATTGCTCAACAAGAGGACCCTGCATATGATAGGCAATTATCCCCCGAACTTTCACTTGTGAAAGTATATTTACTTTGCTAGCAATTTACTAGATGCAATGTGCTTAAATTATCTCTTTTTTTATGTAAAAGATCATATACCACACACAAGAATCCATTAAAATATCTATTTGATTCTCAATTAGGTTTGTTTGACCATAAACCTCTACATGGTTGTACAAGAGTTTTTGAAAAATAAATCTAGAGAAATTTTCATTCGAAGTGGCCCAATTTCTCTCTCACATAAGTTATTTATATTAGATAAAATGACCTACATACTCCACGTAAGTGTCATTAAAGCAACAAAATACTATTCTTGTTCCATTTATCATTGTATATGTTACAGGACCAATGTGAGGATCGAATTTTTCCACGTCTCGCTGGTGTTGATAGCTCCGCCTGCCAACCAGCCCCCACTTGCAACCGAGATTTGATGTTACCTGGCACACGATCACACCACAAGGAAACGAACATGAGCAATATACAAAGGGAAAACTCCACTTGTATTTACAATTGTACAAATATGAAAAACCCTTTACAAGAGCAAACTCACTCAGCTTGTCAAGTATATGCCTCACGACCACCATGCTACTTACACTCCTCACTCAACACACCCTAACACGACACACTTTGGCATTAGAGGGTAGACGGGACTCATTCCCCACTCACTGTTGAGCTACAACTTGCAATAGCAACTCTATGCTCTGCCTCTCTCGCTCTCCCTCGTGTTTCCCAGCTTTCTCTAGCTGCTCTCCTTGACTCTCTTCTCTGAGACGTCTTGAGACCTTTGTGGTTTCTCCCTCTTTCCAATTGTCTTGAGAATGAGACTGACCCCCTTTATATAGAGGAGCCTAGCAAACCCGATATGGTAATTGATATATTCGAATCCCCTTGATTATCTCCATCAGGTCTCAATCTACCCAATCTCAGCCATCTCTCCAAGATTGTTTCCATAACAGATTGATTGCCATATTCCCGTAGAAACTTTCCTCGATTGTTTGCTATCACATGATCTTCTATCTTGACCATGTTCGTCCCACCTGGACAGCTCTTGGCCGCACCTGGACAACTTCTCGGACGCACTTGGACACCTGCGCCCCACTTGGTTCCTGATTGATCACCAACCGCTTCGCATAAGGAAACAATCGATCCTTTCCATGTTGGTGTCAGCGATCCTTATCCTGTGAGCACCAATCCTGCGCTCCACAGCATCCCGCGCACCTTCTATGAGTAGTCACGCTCCATGCACATGATCATCACGTCCCACATGATCAAGACTCCACTTGCGTGTCTACATCTCCACTCGTTCATTGTGCACTGTCGCCGACCAACAACACATGGCTCCTTCGATCGTCCCTGGCATGAAGTGATCAAGTGCCTCTCAATCACTCTCCACTCATGCCTTAGCATTCCTAGGCTATCTAGCGATCATACACCTTGCATTGGTCAAACAGCATCGACCCCAAGGTCATGGCACTTGTCTTCAGTCCACCAAATCCTTGCTCCGCACCACTCCGCTTGGTTGCTCGAGCAAGTCCCCTATTCAGCTTAGCCTCCTGACCACAAACCTTCTCTCCACGTGCCTCGCATTAGCACGTATGCACTCCCGCAGTCATGAGGCATAACCTGCGGTACGCATTGCTCTGGCTCATAGCTCATGGCCATAACAATATCTCTCTAGGAATGGGCTGATAAATAATTTTTCATAGTAATCTTATTCAATCTTACAATTAAGTTGTCCCATGAAACCTAAATTTTAGGATCTCCAATCAATTAGGTTGGATTTTTAATCATAAAACTGTTTCTCTAAAAGACTTATATCCCACTCCTTTCAACAACTTCTCAACTATTTTTCAATTTAACCAATTGGTTATCAAATTCGCCAAATGATCATTTAACTTCATGTTGTTAATGGATGTAATTCTATTTGAGAATAATTTTATAATAATATTATGTTTACAACATATATGCTTAGACTTACTATTATACATTTGACTTTGTGCCATACCAATAGTCGATTGACTATCGTAGTGTATACATATTGACAGTGCCAATTTTTCATATCTTTTTAGAATTGTCGTATTCACTCTATATGTTCTCCGCATTTACCATACGTATAAACTCATATTTTGTTGCGAATTAGACTATAACAATTCATTTTGAGGATTTCAATGACACAACTATACTTGCTGGGTGAAAAGAAATTTACATATTTGTAACATTTTTCTATCTGTATTAAAGTAATTTCCTTGGAAAATTTTCATTCAAAGACCTAACTGATCTCGGTCCTTCTACTATTCACCTTTGCATTAGCGAAAGATTGACAATCTTGGTTTTAGATCCTTTGGTTGACATCTTAAACTTGAAGTCTTTCCAAATTTATGTCTTTTGCATGAATTTGGTGCTATCACTATATTACAATTTACATTCTTATTGATGAGAAACTGTTCAACCATAAATTTATTTGCATCAACATTCTCTATCTAACATTATGGTCCAAGGACCTTCACAATTCCTTTAGTGAATTGCACATACCATAATTTATGCACCGAATCGCATGGCTTCAGGCTTCATGCTCAAAGCGGCATAAATTTGCCTCAAACTAATTAAATTGGCTCTAGATCCGACTGATCTAGGTCACTATTTGATCTTTAATTAGATTAAATTAATATGAATCAAAACGAAGTTGGCCAAATCTGACTAGAAATTAGTCAAACTGACTTGAACCAAACTAAATTCAATTCCAACCGCACTGAACCAGCAAAACTAGACTAGATTGCTCAAATTTGATTCAAACTGTAATAAATTTCGACTCTAAGTAAACCAAGCCATACTGAACCAGACCAGAATCGGTCAAGGTGACTTAATCCAGCAGAATTTGACTCAAACAGCAATGGATGAGTCCAAATCCAATAAGAACCAGCTGAAATTACACTTGAACTGATCATAACCAGTCGAAATCTGCCCTACATAGATCAATTTCATGTCCGTACCTCATAAATCGTTTATGTTCACTTTGAACAGTTCCAATTTTGAACAGAACCACATGAACCAGTTGAAATTTACTCAGTCGGTCAACATCTACCTCTAAGCGGATGAACCGGTCAAAAACTAATCTAAACTTTCTTAGACCGGTGAAGAAGGATAATAGGAGAGAGAATAGATTGTCCTTTTACCGGTCAAAACTGACCTTTGACCAGCAAAAAAATAGTCCCAAAACACATTTACTGATTTATTTAGATTTTAAACTTTTCTCTCTTCTCCTTCCTTCTTCTTCACCCCTTAAAACCATAGCCGCCACTCATGGCCGCCTCCTTAGGCCGTCGAAGGCCACATCCCAGCCTACTTTCACGGTGGTCAAGCCGGGTATGTCCTGGAAGTCTAGCCATGACTGGGAGCCGTCTCCGTGGCAGGAGATCCAGGAGGTCGCGGTCCCAAAGGTAGTGAGCCACCTGCGACTGATGCTGCCGATTCGCAAACCGCTCCTTTTTACAGCAAGCTGCGACCATTGACGGAGCTTTCCTCGAGCCATAGCCCGCGACGAGTGGCCGGAACCTGTCGGCGGTGGTCCGAACAGACTAGGGAAGTGGAGGCGTCTCGGCAAGACGTCCATCTCGGAATTTTCGCTCACGACTTCTCGACTCCTTTGCTTGTGAAGCCACCTTTCGTGGCGAATCAGCCACGATCGAGTCGTGGCACCCGATGGCAGTAGGTGTATTGCGGCCAATCGGTTTCAATCGAATTAAGACTCCGGATCCACCGCTCTGGGGACAACATCGAGACAGGAAGCCCAGGACCACAGTAGCCATGGAAAAAGTGACCCGTGACCTTTCCGACCCATGATCGCCGGTGGTTGGCCGCTGCCTCGCAAGCCAAAAGGAAATTTTTTTCCCTTTTTGATCAGTCAACTGTGCTTTGATCAGTCAGCAGCTCTTCGACCGGCTATGGATAAACCTATAGTTTTTTTTTTAAAGTCAGTCAGCAATCCTTTGGCCATCAATATATATATATATATATATATTTTCTCACAACGATCATCGAAAGAAAACTTCAATCGATCAGAGTTTGCCACAAAAGAAGCACTTTTAAGTCAATTTAGTAATCTTTCCACCGATTATGATCCAA
Source organism: Sonneratia alba (assembly GCA_900174645.1). Classification (NCBI taxonomy): domain Eukaryota; kingdom Viridiplantae; phylum Streptophyta; class Magnoliopsida; order Myrtales; family Lythraceae; genus Sonneratia; species Sonneratia alba. The sequence goes on from FWPY01000029.1 coordinate 387,836, forward strand.
AATTTTCACAAATCACATGAATGATTCAAAAACACAATTATTTCAATACCATTTATTGGGTAAAAATTGTAACTTTGGTGAACATCATCACCTATGCATCCTCAAGACATGCATCTTGATCATCAAGAACCATATAGTCGTAAAAGCATACCTGAATTGATCACTTGATTCTTCTGCTTGCTCAAGTGATCCAACTATAAGGATATCACATCATTTGAGATCACTATAATCAAAATCAGCTTTGAGATTGTTAGATAAATATGTAAGATAATCCGTTATTTGAGATAAAATTATAAATTAATTCATCAAAGGAATAGAAAGAAAGAATTTGTAATCACAATATTTTAAAAACTGATTTAATCCCTCTAGTGCGCTCAAAGATATGTAAATGTCGGCATCTCATGATACAATGGTGAATTACATGAACTCATAGATCCCAGTAAATATGAATAAATGCATAATATTACCGAAAAATCACATACATACAAAAGAAGTTTCCAAGACTCATTTTCCAATTAATACATGTGAGTATACAGCACAAAATAGATAGATGTAGATAGGGATCTTCTCCAACTTACCCAAAAAAAAAGGGATAATCTCCAACTTACCAAAAAGGAAAAGGGATCATCCCTAATATAGCAACTGATATCTATCTTTGGTTAGAATCAAATATGAAATCATATCATTTATTAATCAGTAAGATATTTGAGATAATATTTTATTGAAAAATATTTAAAAAATATTTAAATATGCAATATATTTGAATATAACCTTTTTAGAATATTTTTCAATGTAATAGAATATTTATGATATCAAATTCATTTACAAAGCATCATATTCATAATATCTATAAAATATCATTGGAAACAATCTCTCATGCGCACACATTTGCTCATTTTCCAACAGTTGTGGGAAGACACATACGGAGGCAGACACAAATAAACACACAAGTGTCAATGTGATTTTAATTATAGCATAAATAACACGTTAGCATGGTACATTTGATTTAATTATAATTACTAATGGAGTTAGTGCTAATAATATTGTGGGAAATAATTTTCATTGTTATTAAATTTTATAGCATTATAGGAAATCTTGACATTCGTGATAATATGCTACACAATTTGTTAGTTTCCAAGATTTAGCTGTCTAAATGATTTGAGTTTTTCACTAAATTTACTATCCTTCATCAATTATATTAATTCCTCGCTAAATTCATTTTTAATATAGATAACATAATAATTCACAAGAAAATAAAAAGAAATGAAAAGGGCGATAAAATTGTCACATTAATTTGTTTGGATGATGCTAAAGGAGGAAAAAATGGAAAAAAATGACTATTGTTTGGTTGCCTAATTTTTATTGAGAAAAATATAAAAATAATATGAACTATTAATCTTCATTTCGCATCAAAATCCATAATTTTAAAAAAAAATTATAACAGCTCATATCTAATAAAATTATAAAATTACTCAACATTTTCCATAAAATCTTTGGGCAAAATATGAGTACCACCCCAATATTCCTTTTTACAACTTTCATTTATCCAGTTAATCTTCATTCATTTTATTATCACATAGAGATACAATAAAAAATTAAAAAATTGATAAATTAATATGAGTTGATTGAGATGGTTTACCATATCTTTTTGTTACCCCTTACTTCTTGGATTGAGATTAAGGGAGGGGAAGGAAAAGGGAAGTGAATGGAGAGGAGGGGAATGGAAGGGAAAAAGAGGGCAAGAGAGATGAAAATTTTCATGTTCTTTGGATAATAGTTAGTGCGGGGAGGGGAAGGGAAGGGATGGAAAATTTTGAAGTTATTTAATTATATTGTTATTTTATATATGTTTTTAATGAAAAAAGATATTAATTTAGATATTTAGATATTTTATTTTTATTCTGCCCCAATTCAGGATTTAGGAAAAGGACTCTAGGGGGAATGGAGGTAAAACTTCTCCCTCCTTTTCCCTTCACCTCCTTTAAAAATGAGAAAACCAAATAAGATTAAAAAAAGAAAACACCACAATTCACTTCCTTCCATCTCAAACTAAACCAGTTAAGCCGGCCAGTAAGATTTTGTAAATAAATAATTATATTTAGATACTTCCATTATTAAGTGAACTGATTCGAATATAATTGAATTAATTAGTTGTCTCTATTAAGGCAAAATTTTCTCCTATTTTCCCTTCTCTTTAATTTTCTTTTTAGACCTAGCAATTTTTGTTGAGTGGGGCCAGCTTGATAAGGAGATGGCCCGATGAGGAGATGGTGCTATAGGATGCAACCAGGGATGGAACGCATTGTCCGCGATTTTCCCATGCAATTAATTTAAAGACCAATTATCAAATACGCAATTCGTTCTTAGAGGTCTCCTTGAGGAATAGTCAAATTATGTCTCAAGTCAACACCGGGTCAACCTCGAAAGCCCACATGATTTGAGCTGATTTAAAAATAATAATAACATTAGGTTGAGCAGAAACTATATATAGATTGTCTTAAATTTAAAACTTTGATTAATTCTAACTAATTTGTGTTTGAGCAAGTCGACTTACTAGTAAGAGCTAAAATCTCTAAATTTATATTAAAAAATTCTCTCAACATATATATATATATTATGATTATAAGACTTAAACCTTCTTATTTTAAAATAAGAGATATTTAAATAATTGAATTAGGTCAGGTAATTTATGACATAATACAGTCTAGTATAATAGGACATGGAGTTAGACATGTTCAAGTTGAGCATTAATATATTTCATGTCTAAGTGTGTGAGTATGGGTTAAATTTGTATATCACGATAATATATTATTAAACATATTTAACTAAATGTATTTAAGTGTGTTGAAATTTTTAACCCATTTAACATGTCTAAATATATATTTACCGTATTTATCATGTTAATTATATTAATAATACATTTAAGTTATATAGAATAAATGGTTATATTACATCATCTCATAATTAAAATAAATATGCATTTATTGGATGTAACCTATTTAAATAATTGTGTTAATACGGGCTGAATTTTTGTAACCCAATAAAATACGATTAAACTCATTTAATTAAATGTGTTTTAAGTGTATATTTAATTTTTAACCCATTTATCATTTCTAAATGTATATTTATCATATCTATCTTGTTAATTATATTAATTGTACACTGTGCAAACACATTTAAATTATATATATTAAATGAATTATGTTATATAGATTCATAATTTAGATTGGTTATTATCTAATTAGACATTCCTAACTTATTTAATAAATATATCGTATATGAATTAATAATTTTATGATATAAATCAATTTAGATAACATACACTACCAACAAATATTGCCTTCAAGATGATGGGAGGATAGTTAAATCAATCCTTAATATTGCCGACCCCAGATACCCATGTCCATACCAAAAGTCATGGGCCCGATATCTCTTCCTCTTCCTCGCCTTGAGCATTCCATCTTTAACATTCTCCACTCCTTCATCCTTCTCACCTACCTTGCAGGTCCAATCACTTATCCGGCGAGAGCCGCCTCCCCGTCCCCCTCGGACTGCTATGATCTCTGCACCCCTTTCTCTTGTGGCGACATCAATTTCACCTTTCCATTCTCTGACTCGGAGAAGTCTGATCTCGGCCTCTTCAGTTGCGGCCTTCCCGGATACCAGATCAGCTGTGAGAAGTCCTCTTCTGGCGGCCCCAGCCTCATGCTCACGGGGCGACCTTACCGGGTCAAGGCCTTCCCCCCGGTCGAACAGGAAAATAGGTTCATTGTGGTCTCCGACACACTACTCGTCAACGATCTAAAAGCGGGGTCATGCGATTTGCCCCAAAACCTTACCATACAGCAGGGTGCAAACCTCAGCCTTCCCCAGTGGAATCAGAACTTAACCTTCCTCCAGTGCCCCAGTGGATCATCACTCCCGCCTGGGTCTCTCGAAATGGTGCGCGCCTCCTAACTTCTTGCTGATTACGGAATTTGACATTAAGCACCATGATTTTCATGCTTTTCTTGATATGCTTTCTTTTCTTTTCCGAATCTTCAGTCGAGCCCTCCCATTTTCAATGATTTATAGTTCTGATAGCTTCATGCGATTGTTGTGTCCTGATAGCGTGAACAAGTTCCAGATCAAATGAAGCGCTGATAAAGGAAAGGAATTATTTTATGAACCAGTAAGGATATTTTGATAGGGGGGAAAAACACTGAAATATTAAAATCTTTTTTTTTTTGGTCCTCTCTTCCATCACTCTTCTTAATAGGCGGTGATTAGTCGGAACTGCAGCGATGGCGGAAAGCTCTACCTTATGGTGAACGCGAGCGACATAAATTCAACAAAGCCAGGGCAGAGTGTGATTACCGCTCCAAAGGATTGCAGACTCGTTTCATTGCCTGTTTCCAGTGCCCTATTGACTAGTAGTCTGCTGCTGAACACTAGTAGTGCTGGCGATGGTCGGTGGGAACTGCTCCTGAAGGCGGTGAGCGACGGGTTCCTACTCCAATGGCTGCAGCCGGAGGACTGCGACAGCTGCATTGCAAAAGGTGTGTGGTGCGGGCTCAGCAGGGAATCAGGGAAGGTTTCCTGCTTCTCTAAGGACGGATGCGGGTGAGTTCTAGCTACATAAACACCGACTAGAGCACGTGCAAATCGTTACTTGATCATATTAAAATTCTTCGTGGCAATAAACCGCCTAAATATTAACTCAAGAAGTTAGCAATCCACCTAATTATAAAAGCCGAGTAATATATATATATATATATGTAGTGGATGAATTACTATTTTTTAAGTAAAATCTCATCATAGAATAGATCACAAAAAATCATAGTTGTTTAGATCCAATGGATTCAACGAGGGCGTGAGGCGATGTGACATCCTTGACTTTTCATTAAATTCTAAATAAAAAATTATTTATCAGAAAATTTTTAGATAAATTTGATTGATTTTATATTGATAAATTAGATGTCATATTAAAATTTAATAAAAAAATTTTTAAATATAAAAGAGTTCATCTTAAAAATTTTATATAATTATAGAATTTCAGCTCCATGGAGTTTGAGAAATCAAATCAAAGAAAAAGAGTTTTGAGATGTAGGATAATTAAATACCATTATATATTTATTTTAACTTTTAATTAAATATTGATCTAACATCTTTACAACTCAATTGGAATTTCACCCCTTAAACTTTTTTTATTAGTATTTCACCCCTTAAACTTAATTCCGAGATTCCGTAATTACCACTTTTGTTTTCAATATTTGACTTCTTCTCAACATGTCCTTTTCGTGCACCGGTGTCCACTTCACTGTGAGAAGATTTTTCTACATGTTATATCTGTTATGATCTCGAAAACGATATCCCATACATTTCAAATTTGACCTTATTAGGCATAGACTTGTCTAAGGCTGTAGTTGATTCAATTTGGCATTGGGTAGTGAAGATCAAAGTTTGAAATTTTAATTAATTGATTAAATGAATAAGCGGTTAAATGGTTATATCATTTATATACATTAATGAGATTAAATCGCATTAACCAGTTTTAATTTTTTTTCAAAAAAAATGTCTGATTCGTGTGGTGTGTTGTCTTCAAGCGGGAAAGTATGTATTCGTACTTACATGTCCACACCATCCTATAAGATTTAGTCAAATTTTACTTTATACTCTGTCATCCAATCTCATACTTTTGTTTACGCTTAATATTTATTTTTGGATTTTATTTTTATTTAATAATAGAAAATATGCTGTATATATATATATATATATACTTATTTTTATTGATTAGTATCACCAAATAAGTATGTCACATGATCACACCATTGCACATGATACCTTTTCCTTCAAGAGGCAGGGATGCCTATGTCAGGAGAAAATTCTTTACTAACCCTATCTCGTTATTTGATATCATGAGTTAACAATAAAATCAGGATTGATTTCTAAATTAAACACCAACTTTGGTCATTCTCTCAAATTTTTCATGAATTTTTATGTATTATGATCATAAACCAACTATATATTGTTTATCAAATTTAACATAATGATATTTTTCTGTCAAGTTATCTTATATGCCACTATGTTACATCAATATCACATAAGTTACCGTTAGTCACATTATTAAAATTAAGGTTGATATTTCAATTAAGCACAAATTTTGATCAAAATTTTAAATTTAGCAAAAATTTTTTTGTATATTCCAATTAGATATTAACTTTATTTTGTTTATTGATTTTAGCATGATATTTATTTTTCGTCAAATCGTTCTACGTAATACGTTAATTTTGTTGATATGACTAAAAGCATCTTACGTGATACAGTGCCATTTAGGATAACTTGATGGGAAAATGAATGACATATTAAATATGATAAATGTTGTATAATTTGTATCTAATTAGAATACATGAAAATGTTCATGTTAAATTTGAAAAAATTATCAAAGTTCATACTTAATTAACATATTAACCCACAAAATTAACATGCCATGTAGGGTGATTTAAAATCAATAAATAATGCATAATCGAAATATGTGAAAAGATTTTTGTTAAATTTGAAAAGTGTTAGAATATTCACTCATAAAATCATTATAGAATATTAAAGTCTTTTCTCTCTCCAGTACTCTTGAGTACATAATAAGTAATGATTAATATTCATATATGATCTAATAACCATTAAATATATAAAATGAATTTTTTTAATATTTGAATTATCTTGTATCTATAAATTTATTGGATTCTAACTAATATAAATTCAAATATGCAGGCCCATTTGATATGTAAAAATTCTTATACTATAAATTTTCTTAATTTATAAGATTTGAAACTATGACCAAATTTAGAGAAAAGAAATGTCGAATCACCTTAATCAACTTATATTTAAATATAAAATAAATTTTAAAATGTCTAATGTACACATTTACAAATAATATGTAACTGATTTACTCTACATAACTAATTAACTCTCCCTTACCAAATACAAAATTAGTCATTATAATTAAAGATAATAAATATGAATATCTTAAATCCATAACTATTAAACTATTGGACTAATTATTGCTTTTGAATTTTTCAATATTTAGTTTTTTAGATTTTCTATGATCTTCTTAGAGTTCTATTGGGGTTTAGAATTTTAAGGTTTACGATCTTTAGATTTTTTAGGTTGATTTTTTTATAGTTTTAGTTTTTTTTACAATTTTAAAAATACTAAAAATTTTGAATCTATGATTTTTACTTTTTAGATCTCCAAAGTTTGAATTTACATATTTTCAATAGTTGGATTTTTTTTTTACAATTAGTATAGTTGAAATGTCTTTTCTTGAATTGAAAAAAAGTGCTTTTGGCACTAAAATTACAGCAATTAATTGAGTAACAGTAATCGGACTATAGTGAATTTATCCTGTACTCTCGTAGGTTAGGCAAGCTCAACTAGTAAATTTTTTTTAATCACCAATCTAATATGATACTTTAATCATTGGAGTAAATTAGTTTATTTATTCTCACCATATCACTGTGACCATTTAGGGCTTTTCAAGAAAGCGACTGGGGGTCGGCAGAGCAAAACATGTCATCAAACATTGTCGTCCTACGTTGTGTTTGGATTGATAGACTTGGAGAGGATGGGAGGGTGGGGCTAAGGATTGTTATGGAGGGGTGAGGAGGCAGGGGTGATGAAGGGACCATGAATGCCTCCCTTATTTGAATAGTATCGTGGAAGGGTGGAGAATATTTTCATTATTTGGATATCATTGTGGAAGGGAGAGGAAGAAAAGTGTTAAAGAGTGAAAATCGACTATTGTACCATTGATAATCCTCTCTAACTATTATATTATATCAGAGGGTTTATTATAATTTCACCAATTATCTCTCTTTATTTCCAAATCGGATGGATAATTTATATAGGGATAATTTATTTCTCAATAATCACACAACGAAGATGTATTTTTTTTCCTCGATAAACCTCCTAATTTTCCTGAATAATAAAAAAATAGAGATAATTTATTGAGCTGTATTTTTTATCGAAAATTTGACGTGGTACCACCACATGATGAAGATGACGTGTAGGCTTAGATGACCGTCTTTCAACTCCGTGCAACCGGGAATCCTTTCATAGCTAAGCTTCCAAGAAATTGACATGCAGTGGTGTTCGAGATTGGAAGCTTATAGGGTAGTTGCATTATCCTCATGGCATGACACATGATTATAAATCAGTATATATGTGTCAACCAGAACGAAACCGAAGTATATAATCTATTATGATCATAGCTCTATCTCCTCCCAAGTGGTTGATCACTCCATTTCTCACTGCTCATTTCTCTTCAATCATGCAGGCAGACGAAGTCGAATAAGCGGGCGATTATAATTGGTATGCATTTGTACTCTCGTATTAACATCGGAACGGCTGAATTGTGTGCGCATACTACGCACATTCCTTTGCTTATGCGATATGTGGTAATTTTAGAGGCTCTGGTTTGATTTAATGAGTTTCAATTCACTCTGTTTGCAAAGCAAACCGATTATTTGCGGATTGGACCAGACAATACATGCCTGCAGCCTTCCTACAAGTTAGAGAGATCATTTCATGTCGACTAATATTTTTATAGGCAAAGAAATCTATAGACGTATCAGTTGTCTCTATAGGATCAGTTGGAATTGTACCTTTAAAGATATTCGTCTTTTTCCTGTTTCCATCAGGAAGATATTGCATCAGGAAGCTCCTTGCTCCTCATGGCTCTATCTCTACTCATCTTCAAGAAGAAAATTTCCCTATTTGAGAGGTTAAACCTCACTAAGGACAAGCCCATGAAAGATAGGGTCGACACCGAGAACTTCATCAAAACTTATCGGTCAACCCTGATGACCAGTTACTCGTACAAGGAAATAAAGAAGATGACTGATTCCTTCAAGGAGAAACTTGGTGAAGGTGGCTATGGCAGAGTTTATAAGGGAAGACTACAAGACGGGCGTCTTGTTGCTGTCAAAGTGCTTGGTAAGTCCAATAGTGAAAGTCAGGACTTTATCAATGAGGTTGCTTCGATAGGTAGGATTCACCATGTTAACATCATTAATTTGTTCGGCTTCTGCTTGGAAGGATCAAAGCAGGCTCTTGTCTACGAGTACATGCCCAATGGGTCTCTTGGGGACATGCTAAGCAAACGAGGGGCAAGCCTTTCTCTTGGAATGGAGAAATTGCTTGAAATCGCCGTAGGAATCGCTCATGGAATCACGTACTTGCACAGAGGTTGTGAATCTCGAATCTTGCACCTTGATATAAAGCCCCAAAATATATTGCTCGACCAGGACTTCACACCTAAGATCTCGGACTTTGGCCTAGCAAAGGTTTACTCCCGTCACAGAAGTGCTGTCACGTTCACAGGTCCTAAAGGGACTTATGGATTCATTGCTCCAGAGATATTCATGCGAAATCTTGGGAACCCCTCTGACAAGTCCGACGGCTATAGCTTCGGGATGTTGCTGCTTGAGATGGCTGGGGAGAGGACTAGCAATGCAGAGACGAATAAAGGCTCATCATCAGCTGAAGCTTATTTCCCAGAGTGGATCTACGACAGGCTTAGAAAAGAGCAAACCAGTATCAAGAGTTCCCATTCTGTGGTGGAGGAAGACTGTTTAGCGTCACGGAAAATGCTGATGGTCGGTCTCTGGAGCATTCAAGTGAATCCTAGAGACCGACCCTCAATGGCAATGGTGGTGGAGATGTTAAGTAGTAGTATCGAGGTCCTAGAAATGCCCCCAAAGCCTTTCTTCTTCTCCCCTCCATTTATGCAGCAGGAGGAAGAACATTGTTCCGATGGCGCAGAAGGCAGCAGTTCATTACCCCTCAGGCTTGACAGCAATGAGTCGTAATCTTGTAGATATGGAATCTGGAGCTTGAGTTAGAGCAATTTCTACAGCTATTCCTACTATCATTACGGTCATTAGGTTAGTGCGAAATTTGTTTGTCCTGCGGAGGAAATTTGGCTTACTAGAACAGGGCTGCCACTGGATGTTCCGACCGAAATAGTAAGATGACCTCCATTAAAACAACTCTTGAGGTCGTCGAAGGGGGCCGATCCCTTGTAATGGAGCTAAGAGTTTGCGTTTTGCTAAAAATAGCGATTGCTCCAGTTAAGTTAGGCATGTCAATTCGGACTGACATAGCCCAAACGGCCCAACATCCCCTGGCAGCCCGAGATGATTTGCACAGACCGTGCCTCATGCGGCCCGGCCCGGCCCGGCCCACTACAAATTACCCGTGTTTAAAAATGTATAATAAATATCTTAAAATAGACTAAATTAAATAAATTAGCCCAATTTCTACAATAAATTAAATGATTAAATTGAAATAAATTTAAAAATAATTTTTGTAATATAATTATTGGTGGAAAAATTATTCCAAGTCAATGGTCCTACACGTATTAATGAAATCAAATTAGTCATGATTCGTGGATCACATTGTGTGAATTATGAAATTTGGTGATAAAAAAAATCAATTCGATAAAATATTAATATATCTAAAAAATATATTCATTTAAACTATTAATACTATGTCAAGTCCACAATTGTTACAAAGGATACAATTACCAAAGTCTATCAACTAAACTCCTCAAAAGTCACAACTATAATAACTAAGATTCAAGAGTTTAATAATAAAAAAAACTATATAATAATCTCTCATTTTCATTACTCATTCCTATTGTGCCTCAACAGCTTGATTAGCACGCAGTGTAGTTCATCCCATTGCCTCAACAACTCAGTCTCTATCATTGCTGTCTATTACAAACATGAGGCCTTGAGTGCCTTGAATGTAATGCCTACATAATGGGTGTATGTATAAAAGGTAGTCCACAATGTTATAGACTAAAGTTTTTCAAAAGAGAAAGAGGAAATAATTAATAATTGATGGATAAGAAAATGGAAATTAATCAAACTTCAGTACTTGTCTTGATCACCGACATTCCATATAGTGAAACTAATATTTTTGTACTCCATAGTTTTCATATTAAAACTTGTAGATTAAATGAGTGCAAAAACTAATAAATAATATGGGGGGGGGGTGAAGAGGCTAAATGCAGTAATACATGCAATTAGCTAAAAACTGATGGTAATGCAAATCTACTCAACAAGATGTGATGGAAAATGTATGCTATTAATTAATATAGGTACCAATAAAGGGACAATTCATAAAAATGCTCTTCAATGTAAAAACTATAAGCATTTAGTCTCAATTTCCATGATTTCTCATTTAACCTTCCGAGAACAACACACACCCATACAGCCTCTGTGAATAGATCACTAAGGCATTCTATTTTTATTATTATGATCCCTAACAGCTTTCAAACTTTAACAAAAAATTCACTTAGAAGGTAGAATGTTGCTTCCCTTCAGTTCCTTGGTGTATCTTTCTTTAATGTGAAAATAACATGTTTCCAAAGACCAAGATAACACATATCATGCTCGTTGTAACACTCTCTCCCCAAAGGGAAAGTGCTACCATTGGTTGAATTTACAAATAGAAAATTTGCACACTTGCCAAAAATATTAGACACCTATTTAGCACTACATGAAGTATTTGCACTTGAAACAATTTAATAAATGAAAATAAAATACGCAGGGCATTAACTTGTCGAGTAAGTAGTATCCATAACAAATCTTGTACAATTGGATAAAAGCAACATTGCAAAGTATTCACAACATGAATTAAATAAAATTTTTTTTGGGTCCAAGTAGGTCTTATAATTATGGCCTTGATACTTGAGAGTACTCGTAAAAAAGATTTGACAGCCCCTCACGAGCTTCATGATTGAGAGATCATGTATTATCACCATCAAATAGTCCGTCGTAAGTCCAATCCACAAACTCAAACTTGTACCGTCGATCCAAAACAACTATTGTGGCTTCATACTACGTTGAAGGGGACCAATACTTTTTGAACTTTACAATCATTCAACTAGCCATTTCCCTCAATGAATCATCATCAGAATCACACTTGGTCCTCAAATTATGATAACCGTAACATGTATTATTTGGCCCTATGCACCAATTAAGAAGAAGACATTTGGTGGAGTTGTATCATCATATGAACTACATATATGTATTATTGCATAAAACTCAACTAACTATTAGGTGATACTCATCATCCAATTCTAATATTTCTTTTGTATTTGATAGTTCACCTTTTCTTTTTTCTTTTCTTTTTTCGGGTAGGTTTTAAGAGTTTTTTTATACTAATTAAAAACATCATATTTACCAAAAGAAAAAATTTACAGTAAATATCATTTCTTATAATTTAATATTATGTATTTTAAAATAATTTTTCAAGTCTTCTATATTCAATTCAAGAATATATTTGAGTCCCATCGACCACATCCTATTATTGCTGCACTAAAATGGACGTAAGGCCATTTGTTCCAGTCGATGTATCAGTTTTCTTGGCTTGCATCGTATTTTGAATCTTAGATGGCACTATAAAATTATTTTTTATTTTAAAAAAGTATTATAATTACCTTTTTACCCTTAATGTCCATTAAATATTCGAAACGATGCCACTGTCCTTCAAAACCCTTCAAACCCACGCCACCCATTCCTTCGTTACCCCAATTTTGCCCCTCTAATTTTTTTACCTGCAAAGCAGCACGAGGGAAGTTTTGTCGATAGATAAGTAACACGAAGACGTCTTGAGGAAATCTATTGGCTGAAATCATTTACAATTTTAGACAACATGCTCGATTTAGAGTAAAATTGCATTAGAGGCTTTAAATGAGGTTGAAATTCGAGTTTTATTTCTGAAAATTATTAGCACTACTTAATATTCCCAGTGGTTGGTGACTTAGAAGAAGCGAGCTCCCATCTCTAGTAGTCATGGCTTTGAAGTCGGTGGCTGGTCGAGTTGGTGGTGGTCGGTGGGTGAGGGTGGGCGACGAGGAGGTTGCTGGGAAAGCAGGCGGGGGAAGAAAGCTTCACGGGGGAGAAGGGCAGTGGGCGGTGGGTGGGGCAAACAAGGCTTCCGGGAGACACAGTGGGAATAGCGTGGGGGTGGGAGAGAGAGAGAGAGAGAGAGAGAGAGAGAGAGAGGGTTTGCTGGGCCCACCGGAGAGATGATAAGGGATCAAGCGAGAGGTGGAGGGGAGAGAGAGAGAGAGGTGGGGCCACATGTACTGTTTTTGCTAGTCAATTGTCAATAAGTTATTTAATGGTCATATTGGAAATATATTGACCGAGTTAGGTCCATATAGGCAGACCCTGGATGAAGGACGATTCATTATACTTGTGTGTTATAAAAAATATATAATTTAACTTGTAAAAAGATAATTATAGAGAATTTTTGCTGTAATTTTTTATCAAAATTTTATTAATTAGTACTATCATGTATGTACTACCACGTGGTGAAGCTGCCCTCTCCCAATTGAGGTTGATAACTTCTTTTCCAATTTCACATGAGAAAGGGGAACAAAGATGTAAATAGTGTAAAATTTTAAAATAATATAAAAGAAATAAGGTAAAGGATGATACAAATATATGGTGATAATGTGGTCAAATTTATGACAGTAAAAGATTTATTATTTTGACTAATTCAGATAATTAACTTATTTATAAATTTAAAATAGTAATAAAGATAGAAATATATAATATTATAATATTATAATAATATTTAAATTAAATTTAAAATATTTTAATAATTTTAACTAATTAATTAGTTTAACATTAAAAATTAAAATTTTTAATAATAATAAAATAAAATCTCTAATAAATTAGAGAGTTAAATAAAAGGCTAAGACAAAATCAGTTGGAGTATTGAATTGGTGACCCTTTGAGTCCAACTTAAAGATGATGAGCCGACGATGGATTTAAGGGTTTTTTGGGATGGTACCCCTCCTTAAATTTGTAAAAAAATTGGTAAGTTTCTTTTTATAAATTTTACTGATTTTATTTATATTTTAACTAAATTACATTATTTCATTCTCCTAACAACCTCTTTACCTTAATGTATCTTAAACTTTATAAAATTTTCAGATCCATCCACGAGTATTACCGTTTGCATTCCCTTTCAACACTCTTGCTTATAATAACGTCGTTCTATCATTTAGAAGGACACGTGGCTTTGAAGAGATATGGAAGAGAGTGGGGGCCAGCGCGCCCTGTGGTGTCTTGTCAAAGGGATTACCCAGAAAGAATTCAGTCTCTCCACGTTGTCGAACTATTTCCCTTGACACGTACACATGTATGACATGACAGATTGATCTTCAATGAAATTCTTATGTGCTTTGCGAAATGCCAAGAGCAGGCTGGGAATAATGGTCTAAAGCATATACATACATACATATATATTTGTATACATAATTGCGTGCGTGTCTTTCTTTCTATCTTTTGAACGTCTCCAATCACTTTGAGGGGAACTGGAATTATTGACCCATTAATTTCACCACATGCATCCTTTCAAGCTTTTCTATTTTCCCAGAATCAGTCCATATCCAGAGATAGGGGCAACTAGCTATATACATGACTTTTCAATGCGGCACTATTCGAGTTTAATCAATAGGCGGCAGATATTGCCAATTACAATTTATATATATATATATGTATAAATATAAATATATATTATGTCATGCATCTTTGTTAGAATGTTATTAATATATAAAAGGAAACAAATGGTAACAAATGAGATAAAGTAAGATGGTACTTACTATTAATGGAGGTCAATCGATCATAATTTTGATTTTTATTGGTATATCTTCTTTTATATTCCTTAAAAGAAACCGTTAAGGATAAATTTTAATAAAGAGTTTGATAAATAATATCATGTCAACTTAGGAATAATAAATTTTAAATTTATTTCTATTATATTTTTTTCCTCTTAAACTTAGGGATGCTATATATTTAATTAGCAAAAATAGTAAATGATTGGTGAAACACGGCCTATCTAATAAATTCAAACTAATTATCTGATTAAAATACAGATATTTATTGCAAGTTGGTGAAAAAGAATTCATCAACGAGGAGGAGAGAACTTCTTGATATGTGTATTAATCAATAAAAGGTAGTTTTCTTATCGAATTACATACATGTGCTTAGAAAATGAGATTGTGTTGTTATTTAAGCGTCAAGGTGACGTTAATGCCTAGTTTGATTAGATGAATCCAGTTTCAAGGGATATAAAGCAAATGGTGAGAAGAGTGAGACAGGAATTTAATCCTGACCAAGGAAGTCATTGGCTGAGTGCACAATGAATAAATCGCATGTGATCAACTAACGAGGATTCAAGTTGGCCTGGTTATGCGCGCAAGCAATGGAGGAAAAGATTCATAACAATGCCAAAGTTGGATGTCCAATTATGGGATGGAAATGTATTCTTATTATCCTTATTTAATGGGGTCACATTGAAATTATGCCCCATATTCTCTTAAGGGATAGAAAAATAAAAAAGCACGGTCCAGAGGATACCAGATCATGTATGCCACACCACATGCCCTCTACAATGGTCGAGTATATGTAGATGGGATGCACATTTTTGTCCTTGTTTTCCATTCCCTTGGCTGGAGTATATCAGGCGAATAGCCCCCTTTATCTATGAAGCTTTTAGGGTAGGGAACGGAAATTTGTTCATCAACATTTAGATTCTCTTGAAAGAAGTGAAGTAGGGCAGTCGTTGGACAAGGATGAAAATAACTTCTTTTTTTTTTATTGTTGACAAGAAAAGGAAATAGGACAGCTTTCCAAGTTGATACAAGCCACAAACTGTAGACTTATATTCTTTATTATTAATTGATGGAAAAGATAGAGACAAGACTCGATGAATAGCAAGATTCAATGGATGAAAGATGCTGGTGCCACAACAAGTTGGAAGCAGGACCGAGAAGTTTGCGAGGAGGAGCGGAAATTTTAGAGACTAACTTCAAGCTATACAAGCCATCTCATAGCGATTCTCCAAGGAGCTCCTAATGAGTTCGTATGTTGTTCACAACAAAATTAGATGAATGAAATTCAGAAAAGCCAGAGTTATCTGTGGTGAATTTAGGAATAGAAAGTAGGTTCATGGAAATTTGCGAAGTATATAAAATATTATTTAAGGCAAAAGTACGATTAGGTGTACGAAGAGCGGATGATCTAGGAGAAATAATGGTTAAACCTGAATTATCACTGATCATCAGCTAGACTGGAATGTTTGGTCCTCCTAGATAGAAAGTATGAGAAATTCGCCATGACATGATGTGTGGCACTAGAATTGATAATGCCAGTCCAAATTGTGGGTATCAAAGTTGCCACCGTGAACAAGGTGTGCCTGTGGGAGCAGGAAATCTTGTGGTAAGCAGGGGCAATATGATGCAATAGCCATATCGACAACATAGCTGAGAAAGTGGAGAAAGGCTTGAATGTTGTTTGAGCTTGAATTGGGCAGCTCGCTGGAAGGAAGCTGTCATAGTCTACTAGGCATGTGCTACTTACTAGGTTGTGGCGCTATTGGGTGAGTAGCCAGAAAGAGGAGCGAAAAGGTATCTTATGTAATAGTTAAATCACGTAACATATTATTATTTAATAAAAAAATTGAAAATGATATTTTTTTAATCATTAAAATATATTAAATATTAAATAAACTCTAAAAAAATATCAGCAAACCCTAAAACAGGCATCTATTAAATAAAAAAAGAAAGATATAATAATGTGATGTTAATATTGTATAAAATATCTCCTTAAAAGGAGTTGGGGCATTCTTGGACTTCTTATAGTCTCGTTTGCCTTCCTGGTTGAGTAGTAGGGACAAGAGACTCTCCGTAGTCATCATGCCGATTGTCAAGCAAGAGCAAGACAGAGGGCGTCCCATTCATCACCAAGCCCAGCAAGAATGTGATCGGGCTCATTCAACTCTCGTACGTAGACAATATGGAGTTGTCCCCCTTCTCAATATCCCTCCATTGCTGGTCTAAGAGGTCAAATTGGGCTCGGCTATGTGAGTGAAACAAGGTGCGGAGTTTGCCCCGAGCCTCCGTAGCAGCCTACACTCCGATGAGTTGTAACCAGATCTCTGTTCTAACATTAACAAGAATACAGATTAGATAAATTTTATCATAATTTCTCCATCTTCGATATTCTGGGTTTGGAGTAACAATTTCTTCTTCTCCATTCTTGGTGGTGATAGTCTGTGGCAGTTGGGGAGGGGGTATGGTCCCTTCGATGTACCCAATCGGGTTGTATGTGTCTAGAGGTGGCTTCAGAATGCTCCTACACATGTAATAGTTTGTTCCGCTAAGCTTGATCGGAATAGCTGGTAAACTGTTGTGTAGGGTGGATTGGTTGAACCGATTGTTGACGGTTGCCATCTGTTGGTGTTGGAGATGAATATTTTGCTGGTTGGCTCATGATTAAATATTCTAGTTAGTGGTCAGCCTGCATTGGTTGAAACTGGAATTATGCTTAGAGTTCTAATACCACGATAAATATGCTGGAGAAATGTTGTAGAATTCACTTCACTGAGGTCGATCGGTGGTGGTATTTCATTGTATGGAGTGTGTTGCAAATACACATAGTAATAGAATCAATTGTACATATAAAAGGAAACACAATATTGCACAATCACTACAGTATAGGAATACTAAGATTGCTCAATCATCTCTGGGATTATATGCTAGTTGTCTGCTATTACTATTTTTTTAATTATATATGAGAAGTTTATATTTTCCGAACCAGGAATATTCACAATTCCTTGTTCTCTCTTTTTTCTTAATTACCGGTTTATTTTTATTTGTTCATAATTAAATTTTTATAAGAATCAAACATACTAAAAAAACGATAACAAACGATCGTACCATTAAAAAAAATAAAGATATCATAACAATTTGTTTGAAATCAATAGTACACACATTTAATTGGAAAAAAATACAATAGGAGTCACAAGACTATTTGGTTTTTGAACTTAAATGCTAAAATTTTCAAACGATGTTTTCAATTTTAAAATTTTACTTCTATATCCCATCTAAGGCATTATTGTAATAAATTGTTAAATTACGTTCACATGGACATGATGAAGTTCAAAATTTGGTCATGTTGACAAGTGACATGATATGTCATGTTATTATTTAAATACAAAAATAATACGATGTGCCATTGCTATGTCAGCAATTTAATGACATCATAATATTCATATTGACATGATTTAATGGTTCATTATGACTAGAACTTACCTAGGTTAATGAAATAAAGTTTTAGGATTGAAAAAATAATTTTACCACTCCTGCAATATTTTTTCTCCTTCCGATTTCTGACCGCAAAGTATGAGACAGTGCATCATATATATACGACAAGTTAGCCGATAAGTCTTCTCATAATATTGTGCACAAACTCCTCGTGGATGGATGGTCAAAGATTTTCTTGTAGCCTTCGGTCATCCAATATCTTTTGAAAATTATTAACTAAAACACAAATTTGTCCGAATTTCCTCTCCGCCGACAAAAATCGAACGGGAAGAGTCTAAATTCGTCGAGTAAGGCTTCGATCTGCTATAATGTGGTGCAATGAAAGAAGATATTATCACCCATCAACTAGAGGGGAGTATTTGTTCGTATTATTATTTCTAGATGATGAAATTTGCACATACATAAAAACAGTGAAAATTAGGTTTCACTATTAAGGAGAGGAATATAGGATTTCCACTCTTTTTCATAAATAATTATTCTTGAAATCGGAATTAAACTTACCTCTTTAAGGGAAAAAATTGAAAATTTCTTTTAATTTTCGGAATATATTCCAAACCATAAATTTAGTTTATAGTCCCATGGAATTTCAATTTTTAGGCTAAAGCATTTATAAATGAAATATAATGTTCATAGTCAATCCCTTTTTTAAAGATATTGATGGTGTTCGGTACAGTAATAAACGACTAATCTATCGGATGTTATATCATACAGTTTAGGACTTGCCCAACATTTGTAGTGCTGATGATGATATTTATGAAGTGATCATTGCATTGCAATGTTTGAATTTTATTCTTAGTTGACCCCAGCATGCGAAGAATGTAAAAAGGAAAATCTCTCTGAGCTGTGGCTACGTGCGGTATCGATCCTGCTTTCTAGAATGGGTCAATATGCGTTTCAACCTGTGCAGGTAGAGAGCTCCTGATGTATTTCACTAAGGGAGCATGTTTGGTACTGCTGATAAACATTCCCTCAGTTAAATTGATCGATTGATCATTTCATTACTTCTGCCAGTTTCATTCCATAATGTTTTTTAGGATGATCATACAACTTATTAGATTTTCTCCCCATTTTATGCCCTTTTATTCTATTAAACTCATTCCAATATTTCATTTCATTCCATATCTTTTTTTTCTAAGTCATCTTATATTCAAAAGTTCATTAAATACTAAAAATTTTAAATTTAAGCTGAATCAATTCACTAATTCACAAGAACTAAACTTAAAATATTACTTAAATAAAATATATATTAAACTATTTTAACCAACTAATATTAATGGTAGATCATAACTCTTTTGGCTCGTATCAAGCATGAAACGTAACGTAAGAAACATGGTGGGTCCCATGAACGTGCATCGAATCGAGTCATTTTATCTCACGCAATGGTGCCATTACATTCCCACATCTAAAGAAAGCACATATCTCTCACCTGATAGATTGAAGGAAGAAGGTACAATCTCGTGATTTGTAGTGTGTAAGGGCTAACCGTAAATCGGAGAACTTGATTATTACATTATCTGTAAAGCTTTCCCTTTTTCTTAACAAGGAGTTCATGTACTTTGAGTTCAGATCATGAATCCCTCAATTCCATGTATTCAAACAATTAGTTCGTATGTATATGAAGGGTATCATTAACGGTATATTATATATAAAAGAGAACAGTTGAATTTATCAATCTCATAAATTATTCAGGAGTTATAAGCATGTCTTGATGGTATACATGTTTTACTTGAATTGGATGAATAACTTAATGTAAATAAATATTTCTAATGAAATCATCCTAAAAAATAATTGAAATAGATTTATCTCAATTAAAAAATGCCCTTCATCTGCTAAGCATGGTGGATTACTATATGTAGTTGATCATACCGATCAAACACTAGTTGAAGATGAAATAGGAGTAAGGATGATTTTTTTTTTATATTCAAAAAGTTATTATACCCTAATTAATCTAAAATTGAGTTGGGATATAACTTTTCAAACATAAAATTCTCTTATTTACAAAATTTGAGATATTATTTAAGGTAAAGAAATTTTAAATCATTTCGATAAAATGAAAAGATTTCATTCCATCTTTGTTGTTTAAGTCGTATCGGCCATTTCCTTGAAAGGACTTCACCTTTGATCTCACTTTAGTCTTCACTTTACTGGTCAACCGACTATTGATTTCACTTCATAGAAACTTCTTGCAAGCTGTATAACCACGGCCATCAAACGCTTCATCAAACTAAAAAGAACAAAAGGGTAAAGCGACGACTGTAGGATTGATGATTCTAGCAGCACCAAAATCATCTATTGATATATATATATATATATATTTATTTATTTATTTATCATAACTAAATATGTAAAGCACACCGTTAATAGGATAAATATGATGCCTAATTTGTAAATGATATTTGGGACGCGCTCTCACGCATGCCTATCTCTTTTCCAGTAGCTTCGTCATACAAATAACGATCTACCACAAGCCACCAGTGGTCCAAAAGCCGTCTTCCACGGCATGGCCCACGATGTCACTTTCGTCCACGTGGCAAAATAAAGACGATGTCCCTTCAGGCGTTCCCAAGCTGGCTGACATGGCATCGAAATCATCCATGTTGTAGAAGTAGGCACTATCGAAACTCAGGCCATAGGCACCGGTGTCTTCAACATATTCACTTGCAGATGGTAGACCTCGAGGAACTTCTGGCTGGTCACATGGTTTTCCCATGTCAGCGGAAAGGACCGCATGGCTTGTGGAAGAACTTGAAAGTTCATGGGCATTGTAGTAGTGTGGAAGCTCGTGATTCAATGGATTGTGACTTGGAGGAGGGATTGAAGGAGTCGATGGAGAAGCAATTGAAGAGGCTATTGATGATGAGGAGCTGTGGGCGTTCGTCCTCTGGAGTAATCTCGGCACCCAGAAGAGCCGAACTGCATCCAGGAAGCTCTTGCTGCTGGACTCGATATTGAGCTGGCGTGCCTGTTTCTGCACCCTTGTTCTCCAGTAGTTCTTAATTTCGTTGTCCGTCCTTCCTGGGAGGTGCTGTGCGATTTTTGACCACCTGGAAGGAATTGTGTTCTCCTCGATATCAGTCGATTTGGGAATCATGGGGGCTGGAATTCAGCAGATTTCCTTGCGAAAAGTTGTATCATATGTTCTCACCTGTTACCCCACTTGTAGTGAAGTTCAAGGATCAAGAGCTGCTCCTGGGGACTCAGGTTTCCCCGCTTGATGTCGGGCTTCAGGTAATTCAGCCATCTCAATCTGCAGCTTTTCCCCGTCCTCTTCAAACCTAGAATCAACCCGAAAGAAGTGATAGCAAGTCACAGTCCGTCTACTTTTTCAGGCTGAACACATCAAGAATTGACTGACTTAGGGCAATCAAGACTTTACCAGCACATTTGGCCACCATATTCCACCGGCCCTCGCCATTATGAGCAATGTAATGGATGAGCAGATTGTCCTCTTCACGAGTCCATGGACCTCTTCTCAAGTCGCTCCCTCCTTCTCCCTTTGGTGGAGGAACTGATCCACGCATTCTTTCAACCGGGATAGAGAAATCAGAGTGTGAGGTGTCGAGATCGACAGGGAAGGCCAGTAGGGAAACTGAAGCAGAGGAGGTTCAAAAGTAGAGGCAGAGCAAACAACAGCACGAGTGAAGGTTCGAGTTTCTCCAGACGTTATTGGCCTTCCTTATATAAACAGAAGGCAGTTTGGGGTTTTCTATGATTATCATTGTTAAACCGGGGAAAGGTCTCAATCAACTGGCCACTAACTCGTATCAACAAGAGTACAGCATCTTACACATTTCTTTTGGTGACAGGGGCTTAAAAAGGCACGAGGGAATAAGGAAACAACTGTAAAAGAGTCATCAAATTTCGGATCTCACTATTCTTTTTTTTTAAGATTACATGAAGAGGTCTATGAGTATAAAAATAAATACGAAAAAAAGTAAATAAAATGACATAAAAATCTCAAATCGAATATACAATCATTTAATTGTATGATTCTTAAGCAAGGGCAAGTAGGCTACAAATACTCCTTTCACAGAGAGATCGCCATATCTATCTGTTGGGGATCGGACCGTACAACCAATGAAGATTAAGTAAAAGGGAGAGAAGTAATTGCGCAAAATGAAGTTAGGCCGGAATTTAGGACATTTAGGAGTAATATTCACGAAAACGAAAGTAAATATGAATCGATGCTCCTTGACCATTTTGTGATTATACATTGTAAGACTTGGCGAGTCAACTAAGAATTGCGGTGATTTTTGATGTAATGGAATGGAATAACTTTAATAGTGTAGAATATAAGAACTTTTAAGGTCATATCTAGTAAAATGAAACAAAATATAGTAAAATGAAATGGTTATTATTGCGGTATATATAATCTCATATCTAAAGTTTAAATAAAAAGATTCTAAAATATAAAATATTAAATTTCACTAAATATCATCCTTTAAATTAAATATCAATCTATCATTCTTATAAGTTTGGTAAAAATCCTACGTAGTAACAGGGAGTGAATTACCGTATAGGCTCACTCCTTACCAAGATCTAAGACCCAAAGGAAGTTTCAGATTAGTTGTTGATTATCTTGAGATAAGAAGAAAAAAGTCTGATTCTTGAGTGTTATTGAAACCGATAACCCAATTAGTTATATGACTAGTTGATAATCTCATTTGAGCATGGAAAAAAAAACCTAACTCTCGGTTTATACTATCGTATTAATTAAAATTTTTGAGTTAGATATAAATCATTATTCTTATAAGTCCGGTAAAAATTTTATAATTATAATAAGATAAAATACAGAAATATGATGAGTTTTACGTTCAGATACAGATGAAGGGAGTTAAATAAATCTAAGAAAGTGCTAATTTAAATTCATGTACTCTCTATAGGAAAAAGGCCCATTAATTCAATTAATTTGAGGAAAAATTTTTATCCAGTTGAAATATACATCTTTAATTCCAATAAGATAAAGAAGGAAATAAAAAGATAAGATATTAATTACATTCTACTCCAATCTTTCCTTACAGAATACGACATAAAGAGATTGATATTTTATTCATTAATATTGAAAACATCAAGAAATGAACTTAAAACAATTTTTTGAAAAAAAAAGTGGTAAGTACACGTGTAATGTTTTTGAAGAATCCATTAATTTTAAGGGATAAAAGACCTTCCGGGTGCAGCCGAACATAATTATATAATAAAAAGTAATAGAAATATGATGCCATTCCATATTAATAATGATTGAATAATTCCATTTCCCACGTGGGGGCGAGCAGTGATCGTACTGGCGTACATTCGCCGGCATAGCCCCCGAGCGATTACGGAATGGGACAAGTACAAATCCCGCTTTGAGATATAAAATTTCAATTTGGGAAATTCCTGGAATAAGAAATAGCGAGTTTGACCATTTTCTCATTTTGAAATTTTAAATTATGCACGGGGTCTTTCTATTTTTTATTTGTAAATTTAGTAGAAATTTTAACGACCTATGGAAGCGGAACGTGCAGCCATGGTTATTAGGCCCCCCCAAAGAGACGGCAGATATCTTGGGGGATAAACCGAACTTGAAGGGCCCCGCCAATCACTGTTGTGGTGGTGGTTATGCCGTGAGCTGAATGAAGAGGAGCTTTAAATTGGTCTCCGTTCAAAGCATTCTCCCATTTTCCCATTCAACCCCTACCAACGGATCATAACTTCTCTTTTGCCCTCACATTTTCCAAATCGGCATTGTGGCCGTCACGTCCATGTAAGTCTCTACGATGACTACCGTCTCGTCGCAATGAATTTTTATATAAATCATATCTCACATATTTTAGGCACCAATCACTTGGAAGTATTTTTAGATTACGGATAATATTAAATTATAAAAAATCCTAAATCACAATAAATTTTCTTGAGTGATTTTGCCGTGGAGTTCTCCACCCATAGGTACAAATAGTAAGTAATAAAGGTGGTTGTACATTTGATATAATATGGGAATGCCATACATCTTGAGCGCAAAATCCTTACATCAACACTTCAAGTTTTTTGTACTTATAATTCCATATTATATTGGACTTTACATCTAATCATCATAATAATAGTGATGTTAAATATATTACAATACGATATCAGGCTCCACTTATTTTAAGAGAGAGAGGAGAGTTCATTATGATGTTACTACTTCCAATCTGGAACTACTAAATTCGTATTCAACCATCACTTCCGAAAGTTTTCATACCTATACTCCCCTTTGCATTATACCAGAGTCGAAGATTTTCCATAATGGTGAGACAAGTTGTCTGCTCCTCATGCTACTGCTCTTGGGTAAAGCATATAATATCCAGTAATCTCTCTCCTTGCTCCCTTTCCCTAGCAACAAAATTCGGGGTCCAACTGGTCTAGAAAACACAATAAAGAACATGGGTACAAAGATTCCAAATGATTAAACAAGATTAGTATAGGGTTCGGTGAGATTTAAATAATATGGTATAGTTTTTGATGTAGAGATTGATTACACTCTCTTTCTTATTAACATATCTAATTTTTTAAATGTGTTTTATTTGATAATTAAAAATTTAATAAACTCCAACTAATCCAAATTTTAGCCAAGACAGTCTACTAATATGTAAAATTTTTACGGTATAAATTTTTTCTATTTATAATACTCGAGTTCGAAAACTTATCCAAGAAGAAGCTCCAAAAAGCACCTCAGCCGACTCATTGATTTCATGCGCCTCATTTAAAATCAACAATAACGTGACAAGTTTCCACTGGTCCCTGTTGAAGAGCCTCCTTAGTGCAGCAGCATCTATCTTAATACATTGCCATGTAAAGTGTTTTTTTTTTCCTTCTTCTCTCTTTTGTGTGCTACTAAAGTTAGAACGTCAACAGTATTGGAACTTATGACCGAATCCATCTTATCTCTTTCCCAGAGGACACCATGACATATCTTCTCATTCACATATGCAATAATATTTTTTCTTTTACCCCCAATGCAAATTGGTATATGAAATAATAATTAACCCAACTTTATTATGCAGCCCGTTTTCTAGTATGTCTCATCTAAAATCTTCGAAGTGTAATTGTTCTTAATTGACTATGGATTCGAAAGAGATTCACTCACAAAAAGCTACAACTCTTAGATTATAATTTTATTGTTTATAAAATAACAAATTAATATTTACTTAGAAAAAGATATAATAAATCAATACAATCAATCCCACGGGTCGCAACTCATTATTTTAAGACTTACGTGTTTGGGAACACAGATCCATTCGCCCTGTTCATTGAAAATGATAGAAGTATTTGTCTGCATATGACCCTATAGGGAATAGTAGACAGATAATTGATTTTTTAATTAAAAAAATGATTTTATATGTCACACGTTCAATGTACAGCTCAAAAGCCTAAATATGTGGAGGGGAGGAAGAGACAAGACGTTTGGTCATTGGGTAATAATAACTTTGATGATTCCTTTATGTGGGGGATAAAGACATGATTGCTCAATTCCAACTATCCCATGTGCTTCCCGTTAGAAATTCTATTTCTAGGTGAGATACGTGCTTGACTCAACATTTTACATGTTAGAATCAATCGATCAAATAAACATTTGCCTATGCGATCTGTAAACGTGGAATCATAGGGGTATGCTACGTAGTGGCGGCACCATTGCTTTTTGGAATTCTTTAACAGCAAGATGACAGCTCAAGTAGGAAATCCACCGTCTCAATACACCGTTTTGGGAAGTGGTTATTATCAAATTTCTTATATAAACATTTATCTTGTCACTTTATTTTCTTATGAAATTATGGATCTCTCTCAAATAAGAATTAAAATGTATCAAATCAAATTAATTTCCTCAAATGAAGTAACTTCATGTCGGAGTATGCACGAGTATTGGGTATAATTGAAACCAGTAGAAACCAACCGTGTTTGGGGGTAGGTTTTGAATAGATTTCAACTAAACATGAGTAGGATTTTGGTAGAACATCTTGGAACTGGTCGACTTTGGTACTCATTAAGGTTGCACCACATAGGATACCTAGAATTGATATTAGAATCGAATATAAGAAATATTTTATGCAATTAAGGTTAATCATTCATAAGTTTTTTGTGCATTTGTGCATTATATTTGTAACACAATAAATTTTCATTTTACATAATAATTATACATATTCCTAAGTGTATACTATAACCTACAGGTCCATAATGAAAAAAAAAACTAACAAGCCTAAAAATTTTACTTAAAATAAAAAATAATACGGTAAATTTTAATAAAATGACTATGCTTAATTAAAAATCTACACTAAAATTGGTTATCTACCATAATTGAACAAGAAAAAGCCGTGAAAGTTTCAACAAGGTATCAGGAATTATGTCATAAAACAGATTCTAGGTAGGGTTAAATTCCTAAAGTTAAGACATAATTTGGATCTAAAAGTTTGAAACTATCTTATATTGATAAATTATAGATATCATGAAAGGGGTGGTGCTATTTGAAGATTGGGAATTAATATACAGTGGCACCACATGAGAAGACCTAGTTTTGCTGAGACGTTGTTATTACCATATCATAGTCCATTAATATTCCGTTGCCATAAATTATATATGTAATAAAATAAATATGGTAGGATTGACATAACCCATTTGCCATCTTTGCAATCTCTAAAGATAGCAAAAGTTCTGGATGTTTCCTATTTTATCCCCTATTTAGTTTCCTTTTTATGAAAACCTTAAGAGGCATCGAAGAATTTTCATGGGGAAAAGATATATAAAAGCTAAGAGTCACCACTAAATCCATGGATATATATACACATCTTTTTGGCCAAGAAAACAATCTTCAATTATTGTTATTCAACCAAAATCATCAGTCTGTACAAAGCCTTTGTGCCTCTATGAAGTTCTCACTCACTGATTGCTGATAAAGTTTGCTAACTGGCGGCACAACTCACTAGCTTTGTCAACACGTTGTAATTTTAGATATTAATGTTTTAGATCACATAAGCTCTTCAATGATAATACTAACTAATGCACTCGAAGTCCTCTACGGTCAATAATTAGAAGCAGATATTCTGACACAAGTACATGCTGTTGGATGCCTCCAGGGAGCCCCTAGTTCACCACTTCCGTCGAGCCGATAGGAGGACGCTAATGCAGATCTCATAAAAGTGACTAAGGTCGATCCATGACTTAACCGGTGGACCCCCGCATATGCTTGACAAAGTTAGGTATAGTACGTACCTCGAATGCATAGAGTTACTACATTCATTGACTGGTAAATTTTGGTTGTGTTCTCGAACACAAAAAAGGTGGACTGAGTACTATGTTCCACGTTGCAAGATTAGACATTCAATATTTATCCTAGCTTAAAACAGCGGGTGTTGTTATTGATTGATTTAGGTGAAAGAGAGCGATATAAGGTTTTGTCCTTCAACCTTTTCTGAACAATAAAAAGGATGGTGTTTCTTGCTCATATGACTGCATATCAAATATTGAAGAGAGCTATCTTCGTTGTTCAAAAGAGTCCCACCTCAATTATTGGCAAAGAGATATATATCACTCAAAGGGGGCAAGCGTACATGTGAAAAGACAACCTTAAGCATGCGAAGGTTTATGTGGTAGGGTCGGAACAATTTGTGTTCATTACATTGAGATAAGGTCAATGGGGACAGTGAGAGAATTGAGACTGATGGATAGTTTCGCATGGAAATAAAAATATCCAGCCTTGGAAGAGTACAGGTTAATCGGGGAGCTATTATCGATTATCAGTTTGTCAAAAAATTACACATTGAGAGTTAATTCTTGGATTTTGACAGGACTGTAGTACTGAGTTAGTAGTTTTTTCTGGAAAAGTACTAACTAAATTCGCAAGTTGTCGGGTCCATCTTTCATATATTTTGTAGGGCCCAGGTCCAGGGCCCATTATTTGCCTCATTTGCCGGAGATGTCACCCCACGGGCTTAAATGAAGGCCCGCAGAATTTCCACATCCACCCATATGACTTGGGTCAAGGGAAGTCGACAAGGAAAAAACCATGCCTCCTATTCTTGCAACAGAGTGGAATGTTGGTGGTAGCAAGAGAGAACCGAAACCCAACATATTGGCGAAGTCCATGGGAATCAAGGAAAGGTTATGTCTCATACTCGAAGTGGATGAACTATGAATTAATATCGGGAAGAATATTCCCAAGCTGGGCAGCCTCATGCAAGGGAGCCTGCGGCTCCATCGGTCGGGCAGGAGGTGAAGGATCCTAAGGAAATTGACCCGAATGCCTCATTGGCTAAGCTAACTGTAGTTAATTCTATTATTAACATATTTTATTACAGTGATCAAGTTTCAATTTTCAGTTTCTTCTCGAGTTTTAGATATTTTAGGTTGTTCATTTGATTAAATCTTAAGTATGTCATTTTTATTGGTCTTGCTTGTGTTTAATTATGAAATTAATGGAATTATCCACACTTGATGTATCCTTAAGTGTTTCATGGATGTTAGCCTCAAGTGGTTTGCATCAACCTGCCTCAAGATCAAGAAGACAATAAGTTCAAATCCTATATGGTCAATTTATCTGGAATTTCCATAGGTTTCTTTCATTTAAAGTGTTGGAAAGCTCGTTGAGTTAGGATTGCAAAGAATCAACCAATTACACATCGAAGTTTAAATGGTTGAATCATGATGAAAAGAACAAGAACCATGCGAGCAAAGTAGTGAAACAGAGCATAGGCCATGGACTATTGTATCCTTAGGGTTGCAACCCCTCAAATCATTCAAAATTGAATGAGATTTTTGCAGATATTTGTCAATATACCTCTGATATCTATATCATTTAAACAAACAGAAATAGTAGTTTGTATTATTTGGAGACTTCCATAAATTCCCTTAACTAATATAAATTTAATTAGTGAAAAAGTAATAAATATGGATTAAATTATAAGATCATCTTTAGAAATCAAACTACTTAACTATAGAAAAATTATAACTACCACGAAAATTAAATTCTTCCCGCTTTTTTACTCGGATGTTTTGTTTATTTTATATTTAAACAAGTCATTGTTATTTAGAAAGTTAATCAAATTATACATCAAATTTTGTCTAATTCCTGTATAAAATAAATTCTTATTCGACAATTAATAATATAGTGTGATATGACTTAGCAATCCGTTTGGCTAGATTCTATCTAACATTTCACTTTATTTGTTTTGATAATCTTTCCATACGAAGCATGGGTCCAGCATCTAGTTTCTTTTCTAAACAAATCATATATTTGAGTAGAAAATTGGAATGAATATAAAATTTAAATCTACTGATATGTTATAAAAACGTAATTGGATATTGTCTATCATTGATTTATCACAAAGCCACAAGCAATTGTAGAAAACCCTAAGCCACAAAATTCCACCTTTTTTTTTCTTTTTCTGAGTTTAGAAAGAGCTTTGATTATGTGAGGAAGTGTTATTTGCACGAATGAAGATTGAAGACAATTTCGGCGGGTTATCGGCTGCGGAAAGGGAGATTTAGTGTCATCATTCCAGCGTTGTGTTTATCTTTCTTTATTATGAGTTTGCAATGTCTTCTTTCTTGATTCTTTGTATTTTTACTTCAGTTATGTTGAACTAAACTCCCTTTAGGGGAATTGATAGATACATACCTGTATGATGTTTTAATTTTGTGTGGTACTCCTTTTGCAATTCAATCGAGGTTTTCATATTTGCTTATGCTAAGCTTGTCTTCTATGCAGTATAGTTACTTGGCCACTAATTAGGTTGATCTAGAAATCAATAATGAACATGAGGGTGAAATTTACTTTCACGTCTAAGTTGCCACAGTTTAGGTTTACTTGTAGCACAAAGTGAAGAAATTTGTGAGGAGTATTGTGACACAATTGATCTTAGGTATCCATATTAGAGTAGGTTTAACAAATTAGTTCCTTAAATTTAATTGCCTAGAGATAGAGTGGGTTAGCATCATCTTAGGAATTCATCTTAATTGTATTGAGAGGTGGGCTAATGCATTTAGAACTCTAAGATGATATTATACTCAATTGTTTACAATAGAGGACAACCTAGAATCGTAGGAATTGTGCTAAATACCATATATATGCATTGTAATATGGTCTTAGTATATTTATTTATATTTTCCTTTCCTACAATAGTTTCCATGTACAATGATATGTTATATAATGCAAACACGCACACAATCAAAGGTGTGGTGGTTTTTCCTTATTCTTCTAACCCTTTTATGGTATCTTTTCATTAGCTAAACTTGATTTCTTTTCATTAGCTACAATACACCTGTGGCCAGTAACGTCTTAGTCGCAAGCCAACTCCTACCCACCACCCTACCAAACATACTGCTCAAATTAGATGCAACAAAGTAAACATAATAAACCTATTATTAAAAATATCATATCACAACTAAGACACATGGTAAAGCTCCCCCAAACTATTTCTTAACCCAACTCCCCGCATTCGGACATGAGCTCCAAACGGACTCATGCTTACTCAAACTCGACTCTTCATCGATTGCAAGCTCTGAACGAACTTGTAGTCTTTCATAATACGACTCCCTTCATTACCATAATCAATATCACCTTCAAATCCATACTGTTATCCGTACTTGGATGAGATAAGCTCGCTTTCTGTTCCTTACTTCCTCTAACCCATGACCCTCCATGATCCCTGCTAGGGTGGGTGTGTAGAGGTGTTGACTTATTTTGCGAAGCATCGCGCACCCTTCCTTCCGTCAAAATGTAGCCGACTCTCCAATTCCCCACTCTTCGTACGGGGCCTTCCAGTCATTGGGCCTACTCTCCTTGCCTTTGGTGGCTCCTACACCCCACCCCCACCCCCCTGTGGCTTTAACCCTAGCTACTATTTCGATCCTCGCAGCTAACCACAGAGAGACTGTCAAATTAACTATTTTAGTTGTCTACTACCTAGCCTACTTGCGATAGCAGCTTCACTTATGACGTAATCCTTATCGACCTGTGGTGAAATCCAATATCCAATATGATAAGAATGCCACCAACTTGCAATAAGACCTAACACCAAATGTGAAAAAGAACCCCAAGAATTACAAAGAACAAGTTTGAAATAATGAACTTTGACCCGTTACCTAATGAGGCAAGCACCAAAGTTACAGATCAAAGAGGATGCCACACCAAGAATCCCATGAACTAGAGAATCAAGGTGATAAGTCCAGTTGTAGAACGCCACAAGATAACTTGATAAGTTGTAAGTCTTCTCAAGAATCAAGAAGAGAAATATACATATTTCTTCTCACCATAGTGTATAAAATATGTCCCTAGTTTGAATACCTCAAGGGTATTTATAGTGTTAACATATAGAGGAAATTAAATATACTAAATAAATCCAAAAAATATTATAGAGATAGATATCCTAAAATATTGCAAGATATTCTAAGATATTATATTGTAAAGATATTTTAGGATATATCCAAATATCTAAATAATATTCTAGGAGATTAAATAAATTTTTCCAAATTTGAGAGCATTCTTAAATAGTTATAGTTGCCAACAAGCTTCTAGAACTTCTCTTAGACTTAAATCAAGTTGACATAACTCTGCAGCTCACAGGAATTTTCTCCAATGGGCTCAAATGTATGCTCTTGTGCCATAAGCTCTTGAACCAACCCATTGAGTGCCTCCTTGAACTTCTTAGCTCGTGCCCTCGTAATTGGCCCAATAGGAACTTGAATAGGATCCATGGAAGTTGGTCTGAGTTTTGCATCATTCTCCACCTCTTTTGAAGGATTTGTCCTCAAATCGTTACCTGCGTCGAATGGGGATGATAAAAAACGTTAACAGTTAAACTAACTCCATATTTACCTGGTAAGTCCAACTTGTAGGCATTATTATTGATACGTTCCAACAGTTGAAATGGCCCTTCACCCCTTGGATGTAGTTTAGAACGCCTTTTCTAAGGGAAGCATTCCTTTTTCATGTGTAACCACATCCAATCGCCCGGCTCAAACACTACTTACTTGCGACCCTTATTGGCTTATTTTGCATATTGTGTAGTCTGCCTTTCTATGTTGAGTCGTGCCTTCTCATGTATTTATCTCACAAACTCAACCTTCTTCTTGCCATCTAAATTAGGTTGTTCACTCAAAGGTAGAGGAGACAAGTCTAATGGAGTCAATGGGTTAAAACCATAAACAATCTCAAAAGGTGAAAGCTTAGTTGCAGAATGAACACTTCTATTGTAAGCAAATTCAACATGGGGTAAACAATCTTCCCATTTTTTCAAATTCCTTTTAATGATAGCACATAATAAAGTAGATAATGTCCTATTCACAGCTTTAGTTTGACCATTAGTTTGTGGGTGGCAAGTTGTAGAATATAGTAACTTTGTTCCTAACTTCTCCCACAATGTCTTCTAAAAGTAACTTAGGAATCATGCATCCCTATTTGAGACAATACTTCTAGGAATGCCATGCAATCTAACAACTTCCTTGAAAAACAAATCAGCTACATTGGATTCATCATCTGTCTTATGACATGCAATAAAGTGCGCCATCTTAGAAAACCTATCAACAACCACAAATATTGAATCTCTCCCCCTCTTAGTCCTAGGCAACCCCAAAACAAAATCCATAGAGATGTCAACCCAAGGCTCCCAAGGAATAGGAAGAGGTGTATATAATCCATGTGGTTGCAGCCTAGACTTTGCTTGTTTACATGTAATGCACTTGTCACAGATTCTTTCAACATCCCGTTTCATGTGCAGCCAAAAGAAATGATCATGTAACACATCAAATGTCTTAGCTACTCCAAAATGACCCATCAAACCACCACCATGTGCTTCCCTAACTAACAACTCATGCAAAGAAGACTGAGGAATGCAAAGTTTGCTTTCTCTAAATAAAAACTCATCATGCAAGTAGTATTTATCATAGGCACCTTTCCTACACTCCTTAATCACATCACCAAAATCGAAATCTGATGCATAAAATTCCTTAATGTTCTCAAATCCAAGCAACTTAGCATCTAGAATAGCAAGTATAGCATACCTGCAAGAGAGTGCATTAGCAAATATATTCTCCTTACCTTGCTTATATTTGATCACATATGGGAATGTCTCAATGAATTCTACCCACTTGGCATAGCGTTTGTTCAATTTGTGTTGGCCCTTCAAAGCTTCATGATCTGTATTAATTACAAATTCCTTTGGCCAAAGGTAATGTTGCCAAGTTCATAATGTTCTAACCAAGGCATACAATTCCCTGTCATAAGTGGGATAGTTAAGGGATGCCCCACTTAGCTTTTCACTAAAGTATGCAATTAGTGTTCCTCCCTGCATTAACACACCTCCAATGCCTATACCTGAAGCATCACACTCAATTTCAAATGTGTTAGAGAAATCTGGTAAAGCAAGCAAAGGAGCATTCGTCAACTTATCCTTGATCAATTTAAACGCCTTGTCCAGCTCTTGTAAGGAGCGTTCTTCTTAATTATCTCAATTAAACATGCAGTAAGGGTACTAAAATTCTAAACAAAACGCCGATAAAAACTAGCCAAACCATAGAAACTTCTTGCTTGTGCTATGGTTGAGGGTGTTGGCCAATCTTGGATAGCCTTCACCTTTCCCTCATCAACTTGTATGCCTTGAGCACTCATAACAAATCCAAAAAATACAAGCTTATTCGTGCAAAAAGTACACTTTTTGAGATTAGCAAACAACTTTTCTTTCCTTAAAACATCTAAAACAAGATTCAAGTGTGCAATATAGTCATCTAAGCTCTTGCTATAAATCAGAATATCATTGAAGTAGACAACTACAAAATGGCTAATGTAAGCACGCAAAACATGGTTCATGAGCCTCATAAAGGTGCTCGGTGCATTAGTTAACCCAAAAGGCATAACTAACCATTCATATAAACCATATTTTGTTTTGAATGCAGTTTTCCACTCATCTCCTTCTTTCATTTTGATTTGATGATATCCACTCTTAAGGTCAATCTTATTAAAAATACAAGAACCATGCAATTCATCTAGCATATCATCTAATCTAGGGATGGGATGACGATATTTTACCGTAATGTTGTTGATGGCTCGGCAATCAACACACATCCTCCAAGTCCCATCCTTCTTAGGCACTAGTAAGAATGGAACTACACATGGACTCATGCTCTCATGAACATAGCCTTTCTCCAATAACTCACCTACTTGTCTTTGTAGTTCCTTGGTCTCCTCAGGGTTACTCCTATAGGCAGGTTGGTTTGGGATTGCAGCACCAGGTACGAAGTCAATTTGATGCTCGATTCCTTGAATTGGAGGTAAGCCATGAGGCAACTCTTCGGGAAACACATCCTTGAACTCCTGCAAAAGTGAAGTAACATTGCTTAGCAAAGGGCTGCCCAGATCATTAGTATTAGAAAGGACCTCCTTGTACATGAGTACTATAAGGGGTTGGAAAGAATATAATGCTCTCTTGATCTCACTTTTCTTTGCCATAATACTTAAATTTTCCTCTCTTGCTCTCATGATGGCTGAAAGTCACTCCGTCTCTCTTTCTTTTTCTCTCCACTTAGTTTCTTTTCTCTCAAGTTTTGCCTTTTGTTTTGCTTTCTTTTCGCTGGCTTTTTTTAACTTCAGTTGATCTTCAAGAACTTCCTTTGGAGTCAATGGCATTAGAGATATGGGCAGTCTCTTGAATACAAAAGAATATCTATTGGTGAAGCCATCATGTGTAACCCTTCTATCAAACTGCAATGGCCTTCCTAATAGAATATGACATGCTTGCATAGGAACAACATAACAAAGCACCTTATCCTCATACTTGCAAAGTGAAAAAAGGCACTAGTACTTGCCTTGTTACCTTGATGTTGCCGCTATCATTTAGCCATTAAAGTCGGTAAGGCCATGGATGTTTCAAGGTGGGCAATGCCAATTTCTCCACCAACTCTGTGCTTGCCACATTGGTTATGACACTACAAACTTTCTTGTTGACAAAGCACCGGGTATGGAACAAGTTCTCCCTTTGGTTGTTTTCTTCTTCCTTAGCTAGCAAATTGAGAGCTCGCTTTACCACCAATGATTCTCCTTCAACAACATATTCCCCATTGTCAACATCTTCCAAAGGTGGCATGTCAGAATTGGCCTCTTCTTCATCTTCTGACTCCAGCTCTCCTTGGGCATTTATAACCATCACTCTCCTATTTGGGCATTGGCTAGTTATGTGTCCCCTGCCTTGACATTTGAAACACTTCACATCACGATTCCGAGAAGTGGAAATATCCGAATTACCTTGAAGATCACGACCGGCAGTCCGAGATTTAGGCTCAATCTTTGGCTTTTGAGATTAGAGGTTTCTGGTTTGACCTCCCTGTTTGAAGAGTTCGACTTCCAAGGAATATTCCTCGGGTTGGAAGCTGCTCTAGTTCCACTTCCCCTCTTGAGCTGTTGCTCCACTTTGATCGCCATCTGCACCATGTCTTCCAATTCCACATAGTGGTGCATCTCAACTCTATCATGAATCTCCCGGTTTAATCCAAACAAAAACCTAGCCATTGTCGCCTCTTGGTCTTCCTCCACATTAGCTCGAATAATTGCAACCTCCATCTCCTTGTAATAGTCTTCGACACTCCGGTTCCCTTGCCTAAGACCTTGCAACCTCTTATGCAGCTCCCGATAGTAGTAACTTGGGACAAATCGCTTTTGCATCACTGCCTTCATCTCTTCCCATGTTTCTACTGGGTGTTCTCTATTCCGTCTCCTACTTAAGACAAGCTGATCCCACCAAGTTATAGCATAATCGAGAACTCTATGACAGCAAGCTTTACCTTCTTTGCCTCAGAGTAGTTGTGACAATCAAAAATAAACTCCATCTTTTTCTCCCATTTGAGGTATGGGTCAGATCTGCCCTAGAATGATGGAATTTTCATCTTAATGCTGCCTAAATTGTTGTCTTCTCTGCTCCAAGTTTCTCTGAATTTCATTTGACGCCCAAACCTTCCCTGGTATTCAGCTTCCTCCTCCAACTCATCGTCCTCCCATGAACTGCGTCGGCCAAGCCGCCTATTGGGGATGTCGTGTGGCAACTCTCGTGGTGTTCTAACTTCTACTCGATCCAACCTCTCTTGAATGGACTCCAATTCGAGTTTCAACATCCGCCTCATCTCCCCTAGTAATGCTTGCATTTGTAAGTTTGGAATGGTTTGTTCTGTAGTCTTTTCAGCCACTTCCCTTTGTTCATGAGTCATATCCAAATCCTGAAAACAACGTTACTTTGAGTATATAAAGGAAAGGACCTCACCACACTCCCTCACGTGTGTCACTCTAAAGTTGATTCACTCAGTTCACTCGTGTTTCTCTCAAAATATTCGGCTTTTAACCTCTAATGTGCTCACCACTCTTGCCTTTTTCCACTTATATTGCTTTCTTCGGTTCTTAATTAAACTCAAGAAACTTAACCAAGAAATTTGCAGTAATTCAAGAAGGAATCCAACCAAACCAATCACCAAGAATGTTGATTTCCATAAGGAAATAAATAGAATGGCAATTAAGGACACAAGGATACTAGGATATTGGGGAAGAAACAACTTGACAAATAAAGGCTAGAAAAATTAAAATTGACGAAAAGGATGCAATTACGTAAAAAATATAACAACTTTCTCTTTTGTTTCCTACTTTTTTTTTAGTATGTGCCTTTTTTGGCCAACTTTCTCTTTTATTTTCTCTTTTGCTATGCACCTTTTTTTTCTGCAGTTTGTTTGTTTGTCTTTTTTTTTGTTTTGCTTTGCAGCCTCTCTTTTTTTTTTTTTTACTTTTGCAACAACCAGAATCAGGAATCAAGAAAGATTAAAAAGAAGAAAGAAGAATTTGTAACAAAGAGGAATTCAATCAAATCCAAGATTGATGACATAGAATTGAATCCCAAAGATCCAGAGAAGGACAATGATAAAAGGATAGATAAAACCTATCTTAGAACCCAAAGCTCTAATACCAACTGACGTGATCCTTATCGACCTGTGGTGAAACCCAATATCCAATATGATAAGAATGCCACCAACTTGCAATAAGACTCAACACCAAATGTGGAAAAGAACCCCAAGAATTGCAAAGAACATGTTTGAAATAATGAACTTTGACTCGTTACCTAATGAGGCAAGAACCAAAGTTACAGATCAAAGAGGATGCCACACCAAGAATCCCACGAACTAGAGAATCAAAGTGATAAGTCCGGTTGTAGAACACCACAAGATAACTTGATAAGTTCTAAGTCTTCTCAAGAACCAAGAAGAGCAATATACATATTTCTTCTCACCAGAGTGTATAAAATTTGTCCCTAGTCTGAATACCTCAAGGGTATTTATAGTGTCAACACAAAGAGAAAATCAAATATACTAAATAAATCCAAAAGATATCCTAGAGATAGATATCCTAAAATATTCTAAGATATTATATTATAAATATATTCTATGATATATCCAGATATTTAAATAATATTGTAGGAGACTAAATAAATATTTCCAAATTTGAGAGCATCCTTAAATAGTTATAGCTGCCAGTAAGCTTCTGGAACTTCTCTTGGACTTGAATCAAGTTGACATGACTCTGCAGCTCACAGGAATTTTCTTCAATGGGCTCAAATGTATGCTCTTGTGCCATAAGCTCTTGAACCAACCTGTTGAGTGCCTCCTTGAACTTCTTAGCTCATGCCCTCGTAATTGGCCCAATAGGAACTTGAATAGGATCCATGGAAGTTGGTCTGAGTTCTGCATCAACTTATTTATCTAGGATGCAACTTCTGAGGCAGTGACCTCCATTGAGGGTGTTGTGTTGCTCGATGCATACATCAGATCAGCCAGCCTCACCACCCTTTGCATCCCTGCCAACACCGTTTGGGTGGACTGCCTAC
Source organism: Sonneratia alba (assembly GCA_900174645.1). Lineage (NCBI taxonomy): Eukaryota > Viridiplantae > Streptophyta > Magnoliopsida > Myrtales > Lythraceae > Sonneratia > Sonneratia alba. Next base: position 425,858 of record FWPY01000029.1, read on the forward strand.
TCCTTTGTCGCACTAGGGGCATGTTGTCCTTGTCCTCCTCCTTTGGCTCTTAGATTCTTGGCATTGGCTCCTCTATGGCATTAGTCAGCCTTTCAACATCAGGTGACAACAACAGAACATCATCGACCCCACGATCAGAATTGGAGCCTACAGTAGAAGGTACAACTTCATTGCCAGCAGGCACATCACATCCTAACTCCCTACTTAGCGCCTTTGTCCTCCTAGCGAACACCCCCTCTTGAGTCACCCTTCTCTTTCATGATGCTAGGGCCTTCCTCCTCCTCTTCTTGGGTGGCTCCTCGGCCGAGCCCACTTCAACTCCCTCGGGCACCACGTACTCACCTTGCACATAGTCAGCGAACCCTTCCTTTAGTATATCTACCATCAACAAAGATGAAAAATCAACAAAAATAAATGCATTAATGATGTGATCCTCGCCAATCCATGATAAGACCCAATGCCAAGTGCGACAAAGACCTTACCAACCCGTGATGAGACCTGAATCGAATAAGGTCACCAAAGATCATGTTTGATGGTAGACTTGGTGGAACTGCGACCCATTACCTATAAAGAGGTAAGAACCTTGATATAGTGAAGACGACTTAATCAACTATGAAATGGTTGATTGATAAGTTGAGAGTGAATGCTATGACAGACTCCGATAAGTTCAAAGGTTCATCAAGAATTGAAGATAGAGTAAAACTGCATATTTTATTCATCTGAAAACTATGTGTGTGTGTGTGTGTGTGTGTTTCGTCCTGGCTCTATTACAAACTTTTAAATAGGCCAATTTTCAATACTTGTAGCTTATTGTGTTTCTTAAAGTGTTCCCATAGGTTGGAAACAAAAATAAAGGAAATATACAAGTTTAGCTATTAAAAGTCCTATGATATGTGCTATCTAAACAAAATAAGAAAGTGATATATTATCAATCACAATAATATTTCAGCACATTGTCTTCAAAAAATCTTCATATTTCACAATATTCTTGCATCCATATGTAGCAACCATGAGCTTAAATCTTGATACTCGATATATTGTTGTTAGAGACACCTGGTGATAAAGTTGATGCAGTTGATGCTTTGATGCCGTAGTCGGATTCATATCATTCTCCTCCTCTTGAAAGGGATTTTGTCCTCAAATCTACAACATTCTTCTTCATGTTTTCTTCTTTTCTCTTGATACAATCAATTAGCACATATTTGACAACATAACACTAAAGAAAAACCTAACTTTGACTAACTAAATGAGTGAATAACACAAGGATTGGCATTGACTAATTGACACGAATGAAAGACTCGAGGATAGATAGATGAAACTTGTCTTAGAACCCAAAGATCTAATACCAACTGATGAGAACCTTAGCAACTTGTGGTGAAACCCAATACCAAAGATGATAAGAACGTTATCAACATGTGATAAAAACCAACATCAAAACGTGGAAAAGAATCCCAAGAACTGCAAAGAACAAGTTTTGAAGGATAGATTGATGGGCTTGACCTAGAACATTGGCTCTAATACCAAATGAGGCGATCCTCGCCAACCCATGATAAGAACCAATGCCAAGAGTGATAAGAACCTTACCAACCTGTGATGAGACCCGAATCAAATAAGGCCACCAAAGTTTGTGTTCAACGGCATACTCGATGGAACCACGACCCATTAACTATAAAGAGGTAAGAACCTTGGTAGAGTGAAGACACCACAATCAACTGAAATGATTGATTGATAAATCAAGGGTGAACGCCATGAAAGACTTCAATAAGTTCAAAGATTCATCAAGAACCGAAGATAGAGTAAAACCTCACATCTTATTCATCTGAAAACTCTATGTGTGTGTGTTTTGTTCAATCTCTATGACAAGCCTTTAAATAGGCCAATTTTCAATACTTGCAACTTGTTGTGTTTCATAAGTGTTCCCATAGGTTGGGAAACTAAAATAAATGAAATATACAAGTTTAGCTATTAAAAATCCTAAGATATGTGCTATCTAAACGAAATAGGAAAGTGATATATTCTCAATCACAATAATATTTCAGCACATTATTTTTCAAAAATCTTCATATTTCATAATATTCTTGCATTAATATGCAGCAATCACAAATTTGAATCTTGATATTCGATATATTATTATTGGAGACACCTGGTGATACAATTGATGCTTTGATGTTGTAGCTGGATTCACATTAATTTAGTTTAGCACACATACCCAAGATGGCGTGAAGGGGTTTCGAGTGTTAATTAATAGCTGCTGCCCATCCAATCGGCCTTGAGTTGGTCAAGCTCTTGCAGTTGCAACCCCTAGACTTTATCCCTTGCTTGAAGACATCGTCAAACCGCATCATCTGCTCTTCACTAAACTTAAGTCAGTTGTAATGGTCTTTGGGTACCCAGCTTCTCCAATTATGAGGCTAGTTCCCCAGGTTGGCCATGAAGAACTAAGCCAACTTCCACCCCTTCATGTTATCTGGCAACCCTGCTATCAGTGCATCATGACTCCCATGTTAGGCTCTAAACATATAGTACCTGACATCATTGTACCTACCCCCGGCCCTCCGTCCCCCACCCATTGCTGGAATTAGCTTATAGTATTGCCTAAAGTTCTCCAGGAGGAACTTAATCCTTTTTCAGTAGCAGAGCAACACAAAGCAGCTCTAGATTAACCAACCATTTGGTGCAATTTACCCTAGGCTAATCTTATAATATTGAAGCAGATCTACCGCCTTCCAACAAAACGGCAACCTCACCCTACCTACTGTGACCTGCTTCACAAATATCACCACCTCACCATTCCAACTAGCCTGGCAGGTTGGCTCCTCTGGTTTAGGTAGTCGGGGCCTTAGCACCATGCCTAACTTGCTCTCTTCTACTACCCTTCTAAACATTTCCACGATAATCTTGTTCCGCATGTTGTTAGTGGTGAATCCAACCATACCTAGATCTGGGCCGTAGTTAAAGTCTTTGGTGATCTGTGATGATGACATTTCCACCTATACCATACCACCAGAAAGGCATTAGATTAGTTAATCACTTTGCTACTTCACTTGTTGACTACTTTGTCGGCCTCATGACCGACTCCTCTACACCAACAACACCGACTCCTTCCCACCCCCTCACAAGTGCATCACACCTCATTCCTCCCATAACGTTCTTCATGTTTGCCACTCAATTTGCCAACCGAACCCTCCACGATGACGAATCCAAGAACTAAAGCGGCGAGGCCCGAAATGTCAACAAACCCAGCCTACTTTCTTCCGCTCCTCACCGTAACCTAGACCCCTAACCCACTCTCACCAACGAACATTTTTAGCATAACCCTCGTCAAAGGGAGGCACCGCGCGGACACTCACAAACCCTGCCCCCTTCGCCACCATACCTCACAGCCTCTAGTCACTCTTTCCCACTTCGCCACCGTACCCCTCGAGCCACTCTACCCCACGACTAGCGGTCACCTTTCAGCCCACCACCCCCGTCACCACTCTCACCGTCCCAGCCCAATCTGCAAGTTTAAATCACGAAACTAAAACGCTGAGACTCACCATGAGTTTTTCATCGTTTGCACTTTGCCATAGGAAACAATGTCCGTTTTGCTCCCGCGCCCCCACCACCACACCCCCCCCCCCCCCCCCGCGTCTCGTTTAAGGTAGGATGCAAGGTTAAATCGGTAATTTGGCTACATTTAATTCCCAATCATTACTCTACAAGGGAAATGACGCATGTCCCCCTCTGCTGCCATCTCATTATTTCAAAACCTTTCCTTCACCACCTACACTACCATATTCCTCCTCGTAACTGAGAGACAATGACAGCTGAACTATCCTTTTCATTAGGGGACAACCAACTACGAGCCCCTCCCTCTACAATTTATGTCTGACCACATTTTCACTTCAACCAACTCATCACACCACACGCCCAACTCCTCTTTCTACTTCCCAGCTTCAAAGGTTGCTTGCGAAGTGGGGAACAAGTGACAGTGAAGTCACCCTTGACCCGCTGGACCACCTGGTCCAACAATATTTGATTGAACCACACAGTCTCCTTTTGCTCGGTCAGCTACATCGTGCCATAGTTGGTCGGATAGCCGAATAGCACTTAATCAAGTGCTTCATCCTACTCTCCTCCTATTGACATTCCTGGCCACTCCCGACCACCCAACCATGCCTTAGCTATTGGGGGACCGACTGAGAGATCCTCATCCTAATAAACCCATCTCCAGCATGACCCCTATAAATACACCACACTACAGAGGAAACAGTACGCTTGATCTTCCTTAGTTTCCACTCATAATTCTCCCTCTCAAGTTTGCTAACCTAATCATCGAAGGGCTTTTCCAGACCACCCATCCAACATAGGCTTACCTTGTAGGTTTACCTAGTGTGCTAGAATCTATTGGAATGCTTACACCTCTGATTAGCACGTTTCTCCATCCATTAAGATCACCTATCAGGCCAAAATCCATATCACTATTCAGGATAAATCAACTGATTAAAGGCATCTAAACCCTAGACACCGACACCCACTATTCCCAATTTGATCAATTTGTCTCCAATTAGTTTGAGACACAAACCTACTAAATCGGAGACTATGGCACCCACTGTTGTTGTTTTTGGTTGCCCAACTTATACAAATTTTCTCGTATCAAGTCAATTTAAAAGAAAATAGCTGAATTGAGGTAGTGGTAGCCTCAACACTGCTCCCATTTCTCCTGATTTAGTCAATTTATCTCTTGCTGAACCAATAGTAAGTTGGCTGAATAGGGAGACATGGAGGGCTCGATTCTAAATCCCACCACCATCAATTGTACAGATTTTTCTTATTTAACTCAAGACAAATAAGTCGAACTATGAATGTTAATGTTAGAATTCTATACACATACACATTGCATACCAATTCCATTCATACGACGTAAATTTCATAGAGGGATTTCAAAAATACCTTGAGGAATAAACTGATGAACTCAGGATCACCGTATGGGATTAAATCACATACACCTACACAAACACACGAGTTGGCGGTATATTCTCATTGCATATTCAAGCGGGAACCAATCTCAATCCATAGCACAAATACCTTCTCACTCATTATCTAAACACATGAAACCCAAACTCTATTTCTTTTCTCCCCAATTTCCCTCAAATACTTAGCCAATTCCACCAGCAAATGGAAGCCAGAAGTCTCACTTTATCCTTCAGCCATTCAACAGCAATTTTAGCTCCTAAATGAGCTGTAACTATGACCAATTAGTTGTGATTAATTGGTTTATTATGGGGGGATTACACAACCGTGTGAATACGATTAATTAAATTATCCATTACACATAAATGCCATGGATTCATGCATTCAACTCAGGTCGGGTGTGAGTTCGGGTTCGATTTCGATCAGATTCCATATAGGCAAATTTAATTTCTTACATCTCCCACTCGCACTTTGGGAATCGACTCGATATTGTGTTAGTCACATCCATTAGAGAAAGATTGATATAGGTAAGTGTGTTGTGTAACTGCCAAGCACACAAAGAGGTTGGGAGCTCTACACTAGAAACTCGTTAGAGCTAGCATATAGGCATCAACCCTTCAAAAAATAAGTGTCTCAAGTGCCCTAGACTAATTTCAAATCACATCAAGTCAAGTTTCTCTAATTCCTCATAGAGAGCATACTTAACTTCTTTCATAAGTCTATATTCACAATTATGTCCAAACTACTCAAATAGCAACATAATTGGGAAGTCCTTGAATACAAATCTCATGATGTGATTGAAATAGTCTTCCCTTTGCCTCTATCATTTCATTCAAAATTGATTGCTTTCCCATATGTGCCCCAGTTGGCCGAATCAATCATGACCATAGATAACACACCAAAGTAGTGATCATCAACTCCTCACTTTGTAATATAGTCAAAAGTGACTAAGGGTACTATAATATTATTTAGGACTCACACAATGATGAAGCAAGGATCTATTCATCTATTTCCTAAATAGGCTGCTTAAACACATGTAATATGAAGTACATGCTATGGGGGAGCTACTTTTATTCAAAGTGTATGCTAAGCACTTCATGAACATCATACATATCTTAGTTTAATCACTTGTCAAGCACCTAACCTGAGTCCTCTATTAGTTCGCCCTTTAAGGTGCCATAACTAAGGTCTCACATCTGGCTATCATGATCAAGCATAATGAATAGAGTGGGGACATTCATTTCAATCATAGATCTATGACCTCATCTTGGCTCTATCCATGGCGACATAATAGTATCTCAAAAAACATTTTTTTTATCAAAGATTGAAACCCATACTGTCTCATCCTTGCTCACCCTTTAGGCGCCAAGGGTGATTGCTCATGTGAGAGAGCCAATGTTAGCTTGTTGACGTACTTATCTTTTGTTGTGCTAATTATCTCATAAAAAATGCATAATTAAAATATCAAAGAAATCATTCATTTATTGAAAATATCTAATAACAACAAATGTCATCTCAATATGATATGATCATCTCATAAAAATGAAACACCATCACCATCTACAAAGTCCCAATTCCCTTACATGAGCCCTAAAACTCTTTGTAGTAATAGGCTTAGTTAGGGGATCTGCAATCATCCAACTCATAGGTATGTGTTCCAGGGCCACTTCCTTTTGCACAATCATGTCTTTGATGAAGTTATATTTGACCTCTATGTGCTTTGTATTGCCATGATATTTCGAATCTTTAGAATAGGCTAGTGCAACCATGCTATCACAATGTATGACTATTGGATCTAAATCACCACTTTAAACTTTAAGGTCATGTAGGAAGCACTTCAGTCATACGACTTCTTGCACAGCAGTAGAACACGCAACAAACTCTGCTTCCATCGTGGACAAGGCTGTGCAAGTTTGTTTCTTGCTCACCCAAGTCACGACACCTCCTATAGTTGACTTCCTTTCATCCACATTTCCAACCCAGTCAGCATCATTGTACCCAATTAGGCGCAGCTCGATACCATGATAGCACAGTGTATAGTCTATTGTGCCTCTTAGGTAATGTATTATCCTCTTTACCACCTTTCAATGAATAGGGCTTGGATTTCATTGGAATGGACTAACCAAGCTGACAACATAATATATGTTTGGTTGGATACACATCATAGCATAAATCATGCTTCCCATAGCACAAGCATAGGGGACCCATGACATATGTTGCTTCTCTTCTACGCTCTTAGGGCACATATCAAAACTCAAACTCTCACCCTTAACTATAGGAGTGTCACATGGCTTATAATTGTGCATATGAAATCATTCAAGAATCTTCTTAATGTAATTCTCTTGGGACAATCCAAAATATTCCTTGAACAATCTTGAAGAATTTTTATTTTGAGCATATAAGCTACCTCTCCCATATCTTTCACCTTGAAGCTGGAAGATAACCACTCTTTAACATCAATAAGCATTTGCTGGTTGTTTCTAGCCATCAAAACGTTGTCAACATACAATAATAAGATCAAGAAGTTTCATTTGGAGCATTTAACATACACACACTGATCCTTCTCATTCATTGTAAACCCATAAGATGTGATGACTGGATGAAATCAAAAATACCACTATCTGGATGACTGTTTCAAGCCGTACAAGGATCTTTGGAGCTTGCACAATTTGCGCTACTAACCTTGCATCATGAAACCCTTAGGTTGATCCATATAGATCTCCTCATCCAATTCTCCATTAAGGAAAGCAGTTTTTACATTCATTTGATGTAATTCAAGATCCAAATGTGCATCAGTGGCTAGAATTATGTAGATTGAAGCAAACCTCACCACAGGTGAAAAGGTTTCTTCATAGTCCACACCTTCTTTCTAGGTATAGCCCTTTGCTACAAGTCAAGCCTTGTATATTTCAATGTAACCATTAGCTTTATGTTTGACTTTCAGGATCCACTTGTGCTCGATGGTCTTATGATTTGTTGGAAGGTTAACCAAGTCCTAGACATGAGTAGTCCCTATGGACTCCATTTCCTCATTCATTACATTTGTCCACTCTTTACTATTAGGAGATGAGAGAGCTTCTTGCACAAACTTAGGCCCTGCATCATCTTGCACAACAATCATGAAGGCATCCCCCCTTCAATCTCGAATTGATGGCTGAGAATGTTTCCACGTTTGCTTCTATGCAGTTGAGGTTCGAGTGGAGCTCCAATCGATGAACTAATTTTATTAGCTTTCAAGTCACTCCCACAATTCCCAAGAGGTGGAGTTTATTCCTTCATCCTCTATAGGTCCAAATAGAGTCCCTTGGTTAGAGTCCTCTTGTTCAAATAACTCTATATTATTTGAAACCTCACCTCCACTAGGGAATTTATCTTTCGAGAAATTCACATCTCAAGGCTCAATCTTAGAGATCGTTCCATCGACATTCTCTCCAATGAACACATATCCCTTGGAGTGTTCAGAGTATCTTATAAAGATACACTTGCAACTCCTAGGCCCTAACTTCTCATGCTTATGGAAAGTGTTGTGCACATAGGCTGTTGATCGCCATGGTGGCAAATGACATAAATTAGGTTTTTCGCTAGTCCATAGCTCATATGAGGTTTTTGGAACTAATTTAGAGGGCACACAGTCAAGTATGTGGGTAGCAGTCAATATTGCATCTTCCTAATGGAAGACAGGTAAGTTAGCTTGCGCCATCATAGACCTAACCATATCCAAGAAGGTTCTATTCCTCCTTTCTACCACTCATTTTGCTGTGGAATCCCAGGAATAGTCAATTACCTATCAATTCCCCTTTCATCACAAAGTCTTTTAAATTGCTTGGATAGATACTCAAGTCCTCAATTAGTTCGTAGAGTTTTAATTCTCTTATATAATTGATTCTCAACTAGTCTCATAAATTTCTAAAAACAATCAAATGCTTCAAACTTATGGGAGATGAAATAGATGTGACCAAAGGACGTATAGTCATCTATAAATGTAATAAAATAATATGCACCATAACATGCTCTCACATTTATTGGTCCGCACATATCTGAGTGAATTAATTGCAATGAAACAAATGCCCTTTTAACTTTACCAAATGGTTTTTAGGTCGCCTTTCCTTCAAGACAATGTTCACAAGTTGGCAAGCTAACATTTGCAAGTTGACCTAAAAGGCCTTCTCAAACAAGTCGGTTCATTCATTCTAAGCCCACATGGCCTAATCTAGCATGCCATTTAGTTGAATTAGTGTAAACATCATCACTTCTCGCAAAAACTAAAGAAAAAGCATCAATATTATTATTATTATTATTATAAGCAATGTCCAATACAATCAAACTACCTAAGATAAAATCACAACCATAAAAAGTATCGCTAAGGTAGATGCTCACATATGAGCCCTCAAATATAAACCAAAACCAGGTTTCAACATGACTATAATTGAAAATAGATTTTGTCGAATCTCGAGAGTGTCAAGGACATCATGGAGATACAATGTGTGACCACTATGCAAATTGAGCTTGTAAGTTCCAATGCCATGCACTTGCACACTCGAATTGTCCCCCATCTTGACACTTCTTTTGGCCAGGACTTAGTGGTAATCTACATACCCATCTCGACTCCACACTAGATGGTTGATTGCACCTGAATCCACAATCCACAAAGGAGTAGGATTAGCAGCTGAACCATTAGTGGCCATTAAATAATTAGAGTGAGAATTTAGGTGTGGTAGTACTTTCTTTACCTCATAGCAGTCACGAGCAAAGTGTCCCATCTTTTGACTAGCCTTCAAGTGCTAGTCTTCCAACTTCAAGTGGCAAACAATATCGTCAAATGTTTTGATGCTCTCATTGTGGGTCATGTTTGCTTTCATTTGCTCCCAAGAATCAAGAAGTGATGTAATCAATGCCTAGACCTGCTAATCGTCAGAAAGGACTACTCCACTAGTCTTGAGGTCTCTAATCATAGCGGCTATACATCGAAGATGCTACTTCATTGTTTGATCCAGCCTCTCTTTACAAGAACCAAACCTCATGTTCAATTCCCGAAGTTTAGTGAGAGACATCATGCCAAACTCGGCTTTCAGGACTCCCCACATCGCATAAGCAATTTGATGTATCTCAAACTCACCAATGAGATCATTATGCATGTTGCTTCACATAGTAAAACACGCACATCGATCTTTCTTAAGCCAATTTTGATAAATCATAAGATCACATTGCTGCTGAGGTGTATCACCTTTTTCGGGTGCTACCATGGCCTAGTCTAAAGTCTCCAAGACTTTTGGCTCATCCAAAAGATACAGGATCTTTCTGCACCAAATATCATAATTGTTGCCATCTAGTTTCTCACCCTTAATTAGATTAGCAACAACAGATTTTGATGCCACAATAAATCTATGTGAATGCACAAAGATATTTTCAAAAGTTAGCACAACAATTACATGATCTTTGCAACAATAATCTAAATAACAAACAGAAATAATCAAGGGTATGAGATTGAAAATTCGCAATGCTCCCAACCATCAAATTATAACTACCAATAAATTTAATTATCGAGCAAAAACTTTATTTTCGAGTGAAAATTAATTCACTCAACAAAATCTCCCACTAAATATAGTATGCATTGGTTCATTTACTGCACATTGTATTTTTCATAAATTACTCTAACTGATTAATAATAATTAGGTATTTTTCCTTAATTAATCAATAATTAATGCAGTCAAAATAGAAAAAGCATCATACATAGTGCAAAAAATCCGAAAGTATACTTAGATCATTTCTGACATCTTGCTGATGGCTAGGAAAAATTTTCATAAGTTTTCAACTCTCAAGAAATTTATTTCGAATTTGTTGCTGAATCTAACGTGATAATAAAAAATAAATACTACATGATCTCAAAAATTCTAGAAAATTTATGTGACATTCCTCCGTGACCCTGAACCAACAAAAAAAAAATTTCTAGCTTATACAAACTTTCGCATGCCTAGGTAAATGTGCGTCCTACTTTGGAATCATTTATTTCTTTTTTTTTCTTCTTTTAGACATTATTCTGCAATTTTACATATTAATAAAATTCTGAAAAACTTACATAAAATGCGAAATTTCCCACAACGGTGAAAATGGTTGGGCAATCGGATGCCTGAGCTGGCCACACGCGCCTTGCACGTGTCGCTGTGCGCGAGCCACTCGCGGCCTCTCTCTCTCTCTCTTTTTTCTTTTTTTAAATTTTCACTATTGCTGGCAAGTGCACGTCACCCGTTGTTATTCCCGCCAATTTCCAGACTAAAACACCAGTCGCTCCCACTGGGCAAGTGGGGCATGCTGTAGTTTTCGGTATCTCAATCGGATCTTGGGTGCCTCAACACTCTCCGATCCCAGAGAGGCCGACAACATTTCTTTATTATTCATACTGATCTTCACATATTTCAATTCTAGAAAATTTTCGATTAGTTCAAAAACTTCAATTGACCATAACTTTGTAATTTGACATCAAAATAGCTTATATATTATATAATTGAAATCCTCTCCAAACAAGAAATCCAACTATATAAAAATTATGCACATAAAATGTCGATATCGGGTTTAGAATAGTAATCACAAAACTGAGCACATATTTACATGTATGGTACGGAAACAATCCTTACGGGCTCTGAGACTAATGTCATAATTCTAGGCACATACATATTGTATATCAATTTCATTCATACAATGTAAAATTCATGAAGGGATTTTAAAAACACCTCAAGAAATTAAGCTGATGAACTCAAAATCGTAATACGTGATTGAATCACGTATACCTATATGAACATGGGAGTTAGCAATGGATTCTCACTACGTGTTCGAACAAGAACTAATCTTAATTCATAACACAAATATCTTTTCATCATTATCTAATGGGAGCCACACATGAAACCCAAACTCTATTTCTTTTCTCTCCAATATCCCCCAAATCCTCAGCTAATTCCACCAGCAAATAGAGGCCGAAAGTCTCACTTATCCTTCAGCTATTCAACGGCAATTTTAGATCCTAAATGAGCCGCAATTGTTACTAATTAATTGTGATTAATTGGTTCATTATGAGAGAGTTACATGACCGTTTGAATACTATTAATTAAAATATATGTTACACATAAATGTCACGAATTAATCCATTCAACTTGGGCCAGTTTGGGTTTGGGTTCGGTCAGATTCTACATGGACAGATCTAATTTCTCATGGCTGAAGACAACAATATTGGCACACACTGTCTTACCTTAGCCATCGATAGCCTGAGAAGCAATTGCTAGAATCACTCAGGATGGTAGTGATTGGAATCGAATCCCCCATCATATCCATATTTTTCTTTTAACTCAGGGTAGAATTGGGAAATTACTTAAAATTGGTAAATAAAAACTATATTTATTATTGTGAGTAAAATAGCTTTTTGGTCATACTAAATGGCCGAATTCATATTTGGGTAAATACTCTACATTACCACAAACCATATGGAAATTCTCAATTTTACTGTAAATTAAATTCTTTTTACAAAAATGATCACAAATTTTATTGTTTTCTCTACCTTTACCATTTTGGATGATTTCCATTAGACCCGCGAATAAAAGGATGAGACAGCAGCTTGATATGCTAAATGTCAAATTTATCCACCGTAAGATGCCTTATTTGCTCTTATAGTAGCACGTTATTTGAACAAATTACAAATTGGATGGTAAAATTAGTGCATTCAAATTAGGGGGAGATCAGGAGATTACATAAGATAGATGGAGTTGATTAATGAAAACCGAGCCTGCAGCTAGCAGATGTGATTATTCCACATAAAAAGGAATATTGCTCGGTCCATTTCCACTAGGTAGAAGCACGAAATATTTTCGTTGGATTTTCCAGGTACAGTATACGATGGCAAATCTAAACCTCCTCTTTTTAAGATATTTCTCATCGAGCTTGACCTTGATTCTTAGTCTGTTTGTCAGACGTGGAGGAACGAACCGAGTATAGCACCGTGTCTCGGATTAGGCATCTATTTGAATAAAAGGTAAGAAAGCTGGGGGGCTTAGTTTAAGAGGATAGGAGTTGTTATGGAGAAGTTAGAGATGAGGGATTAAAATGTAAATAAGATATGGGGTTACGAGGTTGTCTTTATATAGGACAGATTGCCCTGTAATGCCCCCTTACACTATGAATGAAAATTGAGAATCCTTCCTCTATGCCTTTCCGTGCCTCTTCTCTCTTCTCGATGACATTCTATCCTTCTCTGTTTCTTCTCCTTTCTCTACTACTCATTACCATTGGTATCAGAGCACTGTCCTGGGCCAACAATAATGGAAACAAGGCAACATGATAGCTGCAGAATGGAGGAGTTAGCACGGGACCATGAGTGACAGATGCAAGAGTTTCACGACACGTAGCTCAAGAGCCACCAATAGATTGAGGAGCTGCGCAAGCTTATCCTGGAACTCAGTATGCAGCAAATGGGAGGAAGTAAAGGTGGAACTAACCTTGAGGAACCCAACCGAGGAAATGACCCGCCATACCTCAACGCATCTCTAGTTGGGAAGATCGAGTTTCCAAAGTAACGAGGATAACTTTGATGATTGGCTGTTCCAATGTGAGCAATTTTTTCAGATGGATGAGACGCCCGTGGAAACTTGCTTAAGACTCGTAGTCATGCACATGGAGGGATGAGCCCCACATTGGCAACAAAGTATTTTGAAGCATTGAGATCCTAGTTCTGCCCTCCAGTGGTTGGAATATGTAGAAGCAATGAGCTTGAGGTTCAGTAGCCATATGTTTGAAGATCCCATTTCCGAGCTTAGAAATCTGGTGGAAACAAGCAGGCTGCAGGAATATCTTGATAGCTTTGATACCTTGCTGAATAAGGTGCATGTTTCGAAGGAATATGTGGTGGGCCTCTTCCTGGGTGGGCAGCGTCTGAAAGTCGACTGTCCTATCTGAGTGTTCAAACCTAAAACCCTTCGAGAAGCCTATGCATTGGCTCACCTTCAAGAGGGTATGTATGAAGCCTTGAGCAATCCCTCGACTATATACAGAGCCTTGTCAAATCTTGGTTCGACTAGCAGTCCTTTTTCTTCAGCCCCTAGAAGCATGTTGGCCAATGCTCACAAGCACCGTAGTAGTAGTCCATTCCCAAACCCTCCAACCAAGGCCGAGCTAGGGAAAGATGATGGGCTCTTACCCTTACCTCCTAACATTGATCCCTTGGCCACTAGGAAGGGGTCAGCTAGCAGAGAAATCTCGACTCTACTTTCTAGCAAGGAGGTTGAGGAAAAAATAGCCAAGGGACTTTGCTTCTGGTAAGATGCCCAGTTTGCGCCAGGGCATAAATGCCCAAAGAAGCAACAGGTTTCCATGGTCCGAGTAGAGGATGAAGACGACAAAGAGCACTTTGAGCAAGAGGCAGCCATAGAGGAGCTACTAGCCCTAGAAATTTCACTTCATGCACTCTCCGGAGTTTTTGGGCATTAAACCATGCTAGTTATAGTGGTGGTAGGTAAGAAATTACTACAAGTGCTCATTGACCCTGGGAACACCAATAAATTTCTTGATGAAGGCACAACCCAAGGATTAGGGTGCATGATTCAAAAAATGAAACCCCTAAAGGTCACCGTGGCAAATGGGGCTGTACTTATTTGTAATCAAGCATGGAGGACACAAGGCTGAGATTTCATGGCTGACATCTTGCTTCTCAAGCTCGATTGTTACAACCTCATACTTGGGACCCAATGGCTCTCTAACCTAGGAGACGTCATCTGGAATTTCAAGGAGCTGCGAGAACGACTCAAGTTGATTAATGAGAGTAAGATGTGCAAGCTCCTAAAGAAGGACCAAATTTTGCTGCTACACGTGTGCTCTACAAGAGGATACCAACTTGCACGCTACAAAGACACTAGCTGAAGAGGGAAACCCAAGCCGCGATGAGCTCCTAGAGGAGTTTAATTGTGTGTTTCAGGAATTGCAGGCCCTGCCTCTGGCAATAACACAAAATGACAGGATCGTCCTCAAGGAGGGCGTTGGGCCTATAAATACCTGACCCTACAAGTACTCATCGCTACAAAAGGACATCATTGAGTGAATGACTCGCAAGATGCTCTCTACAAGAGTTATAAGGCACAATTGCAACCCTTACTCGTCTCCCATGCTACTAGTTAAAACCAAGGACAACTCTTGGAGATTTTGTGTCGATTACAAGGCCTTAAACAATATCACAATCTTAGACAAGTTTTCCATAACAGTGATAGAGGAGCTCCTTGACGAGTTGCAAGGAGCCACCATCTTCTTGAAGCACAACCTTAGGTCAAGCTACCACTGGATCCACATGTTTGAATCAGACATTCCTAAGACTACATTTCTAACTCACAAGGGGCATTATGAATTCTTGGTGATGCTGTTCTGACTCACAAACACACCCTCAACTTTTCAAGGAATAATGAATGAGGTATTGCATCCCTATCTTCGAAAGTTCATTCTAGTGTTTTTTTTTTTTATGATACCCTTGTGTAGAGTAGAGACCTTGTCGAGCACCGGGGATCATCTAAGGCAAGCTCTATTAATACTAAACAACACCCCATGTATGCAGAATGGAGCAAGTGCGTTTTCAGGGCAGGCCAAGTAGAGAATCTTGGCCACTTACTTTCAATTGCTGGAGTCTCTACCAACCCTAAGAAATTGAATGGAATGAAGGAGTGGCCAACCCATTGCATGCTTAAGCAGCTCCGAGGTTTCCTTGGCCACATCGAATACTGTTGAAGATTTATCAAGGCATGCGGTCTTATAGCAGGCCTCTCACGGAGTTACTAAAAAAAGACAACTTCTATTAGTTTGACGTTGCCAATGAAAACTTCTATTTGTTAGGCCAGAACTTTATTATTCAAACTGATCATAAGAGTTTGAAGTTCATGCTAGGATAAAGGCTTACAACTCCATTGCAGCATACATGGTTGGCCAAGTTACTCAGATTCAACTACAAAATATGCTACAAGAAGGGATGCAATAATGTGGCAGCTGATGCCTTGTCTCAAGTTATGGGAAGGGAGTTTCACTGTACAGCTATCTCGGTTTTTTCCTTCGACATTCTAACATTAATCCAATAGAGTTGGGTGCAAGACCTGAAGATACAACAACTCCTTACTAACCTAGAGTCTAATTCCTCAGCTCATCTGAAATATAAGTGGAATCACTTCCAACTCTACCGCAAGGGAAGATTGGTGGTGGGTAATATTTAAGCTTAAGGAGGTAGTTGATCAGTGTGTTCCATGACTCTCCCATGGGAGGCCACTCCAAAGTCCAGGCAACCTACAAAAAGCTAGCTATATTATTGTATTGGAAAGGAATGCAGAAGGTTGTCCATAATTATGTTCAAGACTGTGACATATGCAATCACCATATACCCGAGAATGGTAAGTACCTTGGCCATCTGCAGCCCCTACTGCCACCTGAAGGTGCCTTCATGGAAGTTGCAATGGATTTCATTTAAGGTTTACCAAAGTTGAAGAGCAAAGATGTCGTACTAGTGGTTGTTGATTGGCTCACCAAATATGTGCACTTCATGGCTCTGAGCCACCCATTCTCAGCACCTCAAGTTGCTTGACAATACGTAGACCATGTATACAAGCTCCATGGGATACCTTGTGATAAGGTATCACCAATTTAGTACCTGGTTTGAAGGGAACCTTGGATCTGGTCCACAAGCTAATCTTGGTCTGGGATGGGAGAGTTCTCCTGATAAAGAGTTATGCAAGGCAAGTCTAGGCTAGACAGGGTGATCCAAGAAGGCCCTCAATGCTTAAGTCAATGGACCAGAGAGAAAGAGAATTACCAGTAGGAAGCAAGGAAAATTATAGCATGCATTTTCTCCATAATAGCGTATTTATAGGGGTTATGTTGGGAATGGGCGCATTAGGTTGAGCATCTTTTAGTTGATGCCCCAATAGCTAAGGTGTGGTCGAGTGGCTAGGAGTGGCCAGGAATGTTGGACGGAGGAAAGCAAAGCGAAGCTCCTAACCGCGTGCTGTTTGGCCATTCAATCAATTGTAGTAGGACGTGGATGATCCAGTGAATGGGAACCATGTGATCCAACTGGATGTTATTCGGTTGGATGGTCTGACGGGTCGAGGGCGACTTCCCTATTATTTGTCCCCTACTTCACAGGCGACTTGTAAGGTAGGGAAGTAGAAGGAGGAGTTGAATGTGTGGCATGGTGAGTCGGTTGGAGGGAAAATGTGGTCGAGCATAAATCGTAAGGGGAGGGGTTCCTAGTTGGTTGTCCCCCAGTGAAAAGGATGGTTCAGCTGTCACTGTCCACCAGTTACAAGGAGGAACCTGGTTGCATAGGCGAGGAAGAAAGATTTTCAAAATAAGTGAAACAGCGGTAGAGGGGGACATGCGTCCCTTCCCTAGTAGATATTGGTTGGCCTTTCGAAAGAAAGTCTATGCAGAGTAATAATGAGGAATTAAATGTGACCAAATTATCGAGTTGCCCCTACGTCCTGCCTTAAAGGAGATAAAGAGAGAACCGGTGGGGGGAAATGGACGCTGTTAGCTCTACGAAGTGTGAACGGCGAAGATTCTCCAGTGACCAAGAGCTGCTACCTGTTTGCCTTCCTCTGTCGATGAAAACTCTCGGTGAGTCTCAACTTTCTAGTTTTGCGATTTACATTTGGGGGTTGAGTTGGGTCGAGGGAGTTCTGCTGTGTGTAGCGTGGGCTAGGTAGGGAGGTGTGGTGGAAGAGGCAGTATGGCCATTAGAGGATGATTATTGGCCGCAGGGTATAGGGTTGGGGCAGGAGGGTGATTGGAGGCCACGAGTTACAGTAGCGGAGGGTTTTAGGGTTTGCATGCGTCTGTGGTTCTTGTCCATTGATGGCCGTGATATGGTGAATGGTTGCTAGTGAGAGTAGGTAATGATTTGGGTGATGGAGGCGGTGGAAGTGCGCAGCACTGATTCGGCATTGCGGGTTCTACCTTCGTCACCGTGGGGTAGGGTTTGCAGTGAGCGGGGTGACAAACAAGATGAAGATGGTGATAGGAACGAGGTCTGATGCGTGCGCAAGGGGTGGTGGGTGGTTAATAGTGTTTGAGTGGTCGGTGGTCAGTAGTGTTTTTTGTAGTGGTAGTCGGACACGAGGCTGATAGGGTAGGAGGCCGCGGACTAGCAGAAGTAGTCAAGGGGCGAAGTAGTAAAGGTATTGACTAATGTGCTTTGTGGTTGTGCGTTGCATGATTGAAAATGTCATCATTAAGGATCACTAAAGACTTCAACTGTGGCCGCAACTTACGTATGGCAGGGTTTACCTCTAACAATGTTAGGAATGAAATTACAGGAGAATTGTTTAGGCGGGTAGAGGTAGAGAGCAAGTTAAGTACCGTATTGTGGCCCCATCTATTGGAATTGGATGAGCCAACTTGTCGGGCTAGTCGGAAGGAGGAGGTGGCCATATATTTGAAGCATGTGCTTATAGATAGGGTGAGACTGCCTATTTGTAGTAAGGTTGTAGAACTATTACAATACTATAGGATTAATCCGGGGCAGATCACGTCGAATGGTTGGCTAATTTGGACCTGCTTCACGTTATTGCGCCATTGAAAGAGGTTACAGTACCATCTGGAAGTTTTTAGGCAGTACTACAAATTGATCCCAGCTGCAGGTGGGGGAACAAGGGTCGGGGGCAGGTTTAGAGATGTCGGGTACTTTACCCTTTTGGCCTAACATGGTAGTCAAAACACATTGATTGTCGAGCCACCCGACAACGTAAAGAGATGGAAGTCGACCTAGTTATTCGTGGCTGACCTCAAGAATGACCCACATAACTGGAGGGTAAAGGTGGCGAAAGACTAGTACGACCGGTTTTGGTTCAATGAAGAGCAAATGCTATGATATGATGACACCTTCAGGGATAGGATACCCTCCAAGGGTTGGAGTTGCAAGAGTTTGACCGACTCCGAGTGGATGGCTAGTGGCTTATTCATTAGCATTAGAGACCCCTTCACGCCATCATGGGTATGTGTATCAAACTAGAACTTTTACTTGTGCAAATTTTTCATCTTTGTTGACAGCAGATGTACTAAAGGAAGGGCTTGCCAACTATGTGCTGGGCGAGTACATAGTGCTAGTGAGAGTTGATGTGGGCTCAGTGGAGGAGCCACCTAAGAAGAAAAGGGTGCTAGTGATGCGGAGGAGGAGAACTGCCCGAGATGGTGGGGCGACTCTAGTGGCAAAGACATTGAGGGAAGGTGCGAGATGGGATGAGATTGCCAGGGGAGAGGCAGTGCCATCCGTGGCGGGACCCAACTCTGATGGTGGGGTTGACCACAAGGTGGTACTGTCATCCGTAGGAGAGAGGGCAACCGGAGCGCCTGAGGAGCCGGTGCCCAAGGTTGAGGAACCGGAGGAGGGGGAGGAGGAAGACAAGGTGCCCTTGGCACAGAGAACAGGAAGAAGTAGACTCTCGGCCCAAGCAGTGTTGGCGGGTATGCAAACGATAGTGAGGACAGCTGATCCGACCTACGTGCCGAGCGGCACCCCATTGTCAGTGGACATCACAGTGTCTGAAGTCCGATCAGAGACAAGTAAGTGGAACGGCGGGCTGGAGTGATAGGTAGTGTGATTGGTAGAGGTAGGGTGGCTAATGGATGATAATTGTGTTCTTCTATGTGCAACGGCAAGGATCGAGATGGCTGTCAGGGCAAACGAAGAAGATTGGGAACGGCAGCCTCCCACAGCCAGTATGGAGGGATCCACTGCAACCAGTAATGTGCCCTGCGAGGAGCGGGGAATAAGCAAGTCAGAGACCTTCCGATGTAAAGAGAGCAGTGAAGTGCTACGCACAGTGAGTCGCCGACTGTTAACACCGGCCATGGTGAAAATTATGGAGGGCCACAAATTTGAAGAGGTCCATTATAGGGCCCAATCGTACCTTATCCAGGTAAGTGTAAGGGTATGCAATGATAGTCGATTCAAAATAGTCAGTAGAAAACAGCGATGGTATTGCAAAGTCTAGCAGCTTTGGAGTACTTTGACCAGGAGGCCGTGAAGCTGAGGCGTGCGTTCCTGGCGAAGAATGCGGATGTACTACTTACGCAAAAGGAAAAAAGGAAGATGGAGGAGGTGGAAAGGGGAAAAGAAGAGGCGGGAGTGAAGCTGGAGGTGGTGGAGGCAGAGATGAGGCGATCGAGTGCCCTAGTGGAGGCCCTGTAGGGAGAACAAAAAGGAGGTAGAGGCGAGGACAGAGAGGGCGGAAAAGGAGACAGAGGTCCTCCGAGCGAAGCTGCGAGAGGCTCAAGGAAATGGTTGGGCACTGGAGGAAGAGCTCCAAGAGGCATGGTTGACGAATGAGGAGTTGGCGGGTCGGATGGAGGGAGCCCAAGCGCATATGGAGGCCCTACCAGCAGAGGTGGTGCAAACCTCAAAGAAGGTGAGAGTCGCGAGGGAGGAGGGGTTGGCTGACTCTTCAAGAGGTCGGCCGAGTACAAGAGGGAAGTCCTGGAAGCCAGGTTGGAGGAGTTCACCAAGCTCCTCATGGCCATAGTGAGGGGCCTACTACCTCAAGGTGTGGCACTAATGGTAATTGTGTCGGCGCACCAGAGCTTAGAGGCCTTGGACCCCACACTACCAACAACTGGGACGATGCCTGAGCGACAACGTGCAAGAGACCAGGAGAGGGGGCACGGCGACCCTGACCGCAGAAGTCCGGCCGCCAACGCATAGTTAAGGTGGGGAGGGGCAAAGATTGGGGAATAGGAGGAAGGTCATCATTCTATGTTGTTCTGCTTTCGGTTTTCTTTTTTTTCCTTTTTTTGGTTATCTACTTGTATTGCCAAAGGCATGACAGAGGGAATTGGAATAAAAAGGTCGGCCAAAGCGTCTCAATGAAATTTGGTTCATAGTATATGGAATCTATTTGATTATGGAATCATGAATAGCCACTTATTCGATCATTCAGGAAATTGAATTGCCCAAAGAACTTGTGAATGTAGCTGAACACGGAATGGTAGAATGAACTTGTAATAACTGTCGGAAGGATTGTAAGCTGAGTAAGTGGAACGTACCTGAAAGAAAGGTGAGTGGCGCCATTATGTGCGTGAGCGCACTGGAGACGGATTGCATATTTGGTGAGAGG
Organism: Sonneratia alba; assembly: GCA_900174645.1. Classification (NCBI taxonomy): domain Eukaryota; kingdom Viridiplantae; phylum Streptophyta; class Magnoliopsida; order Myrtales; family Lythraceae; genus Sonneratia; species Sonneratia alba. The sequence goes on from FWPY01000029.1 coordinate 446,932, forward strand.
GAGTCGGTAGTGAGGGAACACAAGTCCATGTGAAGCCCATGACCGACTACGGGGAGTTGGCTTTTAAGAAAAGAGCACAAGCCTGTTCCAAGCTGGCGACCAACTACGGGGAGGCGGGTTTGAAAGAGCACAAGTCTGTTCAAAGCTCATGACCGCCTATGGGGAGCTAGGTTTTAAGGAGATAGTGTGAGTCTATTCAGAGCTTGTGACCGACTACGGGGAGTTAGGTTTGAAAGAGCGCGAGTTGATTCAGAGCTCGCAACCAACTACAGAGAATCGGCATTTAAAAGAGCTTGAGTCCATTCGGAGCTCGCAATCTACTATAGAGAGTAGGGTTTGAAATAGTGCGAGTCCATTCGGAGCTTGTGACCGACTAAGGGGAGTTGAGTTTGAAAGAGTACGAGTCCATTCAGAGCTCAAGACCGACTACGAGAAATTGGATTTTAAGGAGAGAGCAAAACTATGTTCAAAACTCGTGACTGACTATGAGGAGTTGGGTTTGAAAGAGCATGAGTCCATTCAGAACTTGCAATCGACTACAGGGAGTCAGGTTTTAAGGAGAGAGCATAAATCATTTTAGAGCTTGCGACCAACTATGGGGAGTTGGGTTTGAAAAGGCGCGTATAAACATTGCCAAAGTATTCTTTATTAAGCAGAGTACATAATGCCAGAGTAGAGTTTATTGGTAGAACTTGCAAAGTACCTCTACATGGAAAGTGTCACAGGGGTCGGATTTCACCCAAAATTTTCCGTTCCTACGATGGTGCTAAGCAGTGTCCCGCACACTCTCAACCAACCCAAACACACGCAGCAAAGCAGTTCGGTGAGGTTTAGCAACAAAAGATCAAGATCGAACAATGTAAGATAAGGGAAATCTCACTTGTATTCACAAACCGAGTTACAAGAATACGCAAAACCCTTACACGACCTTGCACGGTCACGCCAAGTATGTGCCTCATGTGTCCAACACCTGCACTCCTCACTTGGACTGGTGAACTTCGCCCCAGGAGTTCACGCACGGCTTTGAGGGAACTGGTCACAGCACCGCCTGCCTTCCTTGGTTCGGTTTTCTGTGATGGAGTATTTGCCTCTCTACTCTTGCTAGTTGCTCCCTGCCTCTCTGTCTTTTCTCTGCTGACCTAGAAGGACCCAACAGTCCTATTTATTGCGGGGAGGGTGCACAATCCCTGATTTTCATGAAACAACCATGCTTCCATACCTACCCAAAATCCCTCATTTTCAAGTTGCTACAGTTGGATAAGATTGACTGCTTGCCAACTCAATCACTCAATCAGCACTTTGACCATGACCCCATGTCACACGACTGAAGCTTGTCGGGTCTGCCTAAGTGCCACCCACACTCAGTTCGGTCCTGGGCACACGCCCTTGCCTTGGATCAATCGCTGGTAGCATAGGCGCCGCTCAACCATGAGCGGCCTTCCTTAGTGAGTCTTACGGGAGCGTAGGGCATTCCTAGGGCATCCGGATTGCCCGCCCTTGAGCGAGTCTTGCGGGAGCACCCGCACACATGTTGCTTGTCGGCTCGCCTTAGAGCGAGTCTTGCGAAAGCTTAGGGCGTCCATGTAGCCCGCCCTTGAGCGCATTGTGTGGGAGCAGCCACGTGCACATCACTTGCCAGTCCGCCTGGGGGCGACTCTTGCGGGAGAACCCTTATTCACATCGCCTGCCAGCTCGCCCTTCCGTTCCAACTAATCCTTTGGCAGTCTTCCCTCGATCTTGTTCCTGGTTGCCATGCCATCGAGGACCCGCATAGCAGCCATGTTAGTGTTCGAGCATTAAGGGGCTAATAGAAAGTCTGAGGTAGAGCTTTGCCATCCATGTTCTCAAGCTAATATGTGGCAGGGCCCCAAACCTCCTTAATATGGTAAGGCCCCTCCTAGGTGGGCAAGAGTCTGTTCTTGTCAACCTATGCGCTGAAAATGTGATGACAAAGGACCAGCTCACCTACATGGAAAGCTTGGGGCTACACACGACTGTTGAAGTGGCGAGCTGTTGACTAGGCAACTTCGGAAGCATGTCTCTCAGCTAGTAGACGTGCCTCATCCAGCCAGTTGAGCTCTGCCTGTAGGACAGCCTCATTGGTGACAGGGTTGAACTGCTCAACACGCAAGTTATGCCCAATTTCTAGGGGAAGAACAACTTCAGCCCCGTAGACCAATGTGTAGGCAACTCCCTCATAGAAAGACTGGGCGTGGTGCGGTAGCCCCAGACCACGTTGTCTAGATCGTCCAGCCAAGAGCGACACAAATCTTCCACCTGAGTCCTCAGGCCATGGAGGAGGGTGTGGTTGGTGACCTTAGTTTGTCCATTGGCCTAAGGGTGGCAATTGTTACAGCCATGACCTATGAGCTAGAGAAATGCATACCGCAGCTTGTACCTCGTGACAGTGGGAGCGCATACGTGCTAGTGCGGGGCACGTGGAGAAAATGTTTGTGGTCAAGAGGCTAAGCTGGACGAGAGACTTGCTTGAGCAACCAAGTAGAGTGGTGTGGAGCAAGGACTTGGTGGAGGGAAGGCAAGTGCCATGGCCTTGGGGTCGATGCTGTTCGACCAATGCAAGGTGGATGATTGCTAAAGACAACCTGAGAACGCTAAGGCATGAGCGAGAGAGTGATCAAGAGGCACTTGATCAATTCATGCTGGGGTCGATCGAAGGAGCCATGTGTTGCTGGTCAACGATAGTGCACGGTAGACAAGTGGAGATGTAGACATGCAAGTGGAATCTTGATCATGTGGGACCTGATAATTGAGTGCATGGAGCACGACTACTCACGGTAGGTGCGTGGGATGCTGTGGAGCATAGAATCAGTGCTCACAAGATAAGGATTGCTGACACTAACGTGGAAAGGATCGATTGTTTCCTTATGCGAAGCGGCTGGTGATCAATCAAGAACCAAGTGGGGCGCAAGTTGTCTAGGAGCATCCAAGAAGCTATCCAGGTGTGGTCGAGAAGCTGTCTAGGTGGGATGAACATGATCCGGATAGAACATCATGTGATAACAGACAATCGGGAAGAGATTCTCCTGGGATATGGCAAATCAATATGTTATGGAAACAATCTTGGAGATTACAGATCGTGGGCCGAGATTGGACAAATTGATTTCTAATGGAGAGAATCAAGGGATTCAAGTATATCAGCTTCCATATCTAGTCTGTCAAGCACCTCTATATAAAGGGGGTTTAGCCTTATTCTCAAACACGATCTAGAATTCTTAGAGGAGAAACCACAGAGGTCTCAAGGCATCTTAGAGAGGAGAGCCAAGGAGAGTAGCTAGAAAGAGCTAGGAAACATGAGGGAGAGCATGGGAGGCAGAGCATCGAGTTGCTGCTGCAAGTTATAGCTCAGCAGTGAGTAGGGAGTGAGTCCCATTTACCCCTATAATGCCAAAGTGTGTTGGGTTAGGGTGTGTCAAGTGAGGAGTGTAAGTGGCGTGGAGGTCATGAGGCATATACTCGATAAGTTGAGTGAGTTTGCTCTTGTAAAGGATTTTTCATACTTGTACAATTATGAATACAAGTGAAGTTTTCCCTTTGTATATTGCTCGTGTTTGTTTCCTTGTGGTGTGATTGTGTGCCAGGTGACATCAAACCTCGGTTGCAAGTGAGGGCTGGTTGGCATGCGGAGCTGTCAACACCAGCGGGATGCGAAAAAATTCGATCCCCCATTAGTTTCATGACAGTGGTATAAGATCCAGGGTCCCATGATGAATTGATATTAAACCAAGGTTCCTGTGATGAAGAGGTATTAGAACCCAAGGTTGGTCCATGACAAGTGGTATCAAAGCCAAGGTCCGTGACGGAGTTATCAAAGCCAAGTCCATGACAAGCTGGTGTCAGAGCCAAGGTTAGTGATTATGGTATCAAAACATAGGGTTGGTTCGTGACAATTGGTATCAGAGATACATTCATGACAGTTGGTACTAGTGCAAGATATGGTCATGCCTAGGAGGAGCCTAGAAGTATCAAAGGAAGGGAGGCTGTGAAGAAGGTACTACTTAGCTGGTCATGTGAAGGGTGCCAGGAGTCTAGGTTGGGAGAACCTAGAGGTATCCAAGCGAAGCTAGTGGCTGTGACAGTACAACATGTAGCAACCGTGTGGGCCCGATCTATGGAGGTGATGCGGGAGCGTGTGAAAGCCCTTGAGGGTTAGATGGTTGGTGTCACAACCAGGACTCCTTCAATTGATAGATTGGTGGAGCGAATATTTTCTGCCCTCGAAGACAATGTGGGCGAAGGCGTTGATCTCAACAGGACGCTAACAGACATCTTGAAGGCATTGCAATGGGAGCTCGATGCCTTGAAGGACGACATGTTGTTGGTCAAGCGGCAGTTGGCCACACAAACCGTGAGTGGGTCGATAGACTCGTGGCAAGATGAAGTTCCCTGAGCCAAAGTCGTTTGATGGTTCTCGAAGTTCCAAGGAATTGGAGAACTTCATTTGGGGCATGGAGAATTAATTTGTCACTGCAAAGGTTCCAGACTCGGAGAAGGTAATGATCACAACTATGTATTTAGCTAGTGATGCTAAGTTGTGATAGAGAACTTGTGTCTAGGATGCGATCAATGCTGGACGATCCAAGATTGAAACTTGGGAGGCCTTGAAGCGGGAACTCAAGGAGCAGTTCTTACCAAGCAACAATTCATGGGTTGCTTAGGATGTGTTGGCCAAGCTAAAGCACGATGGCTCTGTGAGAGAGTACGTGAAGAAGTTCAATTCCCTAATGCTAGATGTCATGGACATGTCTGAGACGGACAAGTTGTATACCTTCTTGAAGGGCCTACAGTCATGGGCATAGCTTGAGTTGACAAGGCAGGGCGTGAAGGATTTACCCACTACCTTGGCTACAGCAGATGCACCGGTGGATTTGCATTCTACTCAAGAGGAGGACAGATCCAAGAAGGGGCAGGACAAAATGCAAGAGAAGAAGTCAAGAGCGAAAGGCAAGTATGGTCAACTAGCTAGAATTGAAGAGGACAAGGGAAAGGCAGTCGAGAGTGGACCAAGGAGGACTCTCAGACTCACCAAGGATGCTTCATTTGTGATGGTCCTCACCATCTGAGAGAGTGCCTGAAGAAGAAGAATGGAATAGGTACAAGTTGACGGCAGGAGGAATTAGATGTAGAGCGGATTGAGAGGGCGGCGCCACTTCAGTTGCTGAGTGCATTACAGACCAAACGCCAAGGAGATCACTACGACTCGATGCATGTGAATGCTATGATAAATGGCATTGAGGTGGCAGCATTGGTAGATACTGGTGCCACAAACATGTTTATCTCTCAGCGGATAGTGGCGATGTTGGGGTTGCAGGTGCAATGGTGCCCAAACTGCATGAAGGCAGTGAATTGTCAGAGCTAGCAGACGAGAGGCATGGCAAGAGATGTGCCAGTCCGAGTTGGAGAGTGGGAAGGCAAGCAGGATGTGATGGTCGTAGAGCTGGACGACTACAACATGATTCTCAATAATAGTTTCTTTGCCGAAGCTTTTGTTATCATTATGCCTTGTTTAGGTGGATGCTTGATAGGAGATCCCAAACAACCAAGCTTTGTGCAGGGAATCAAGTGAGACGGTGGCAGCAAGGGCAAGAAGATTGAGAGTGGAATAGCCTTGCCAATGGCTATGAAGGGTTAGTGGAGGCAAAGATCCAAATCCAGCATGCATGATGGAGCCCTATTGACAAGGGCATCAACTTCCTTGAGCGGGGGAGGTTTGTTACGGCCATGAGCTATGAGTCGGAGAAATGCGTGTCGCAAGTTGTACCTCATGACTGCAGGAGCACATATGTGCTAATGCGAGGCATGTGGAGAGAATGTTTGTGGTCAAGAGGCTAAGTTGGACAAGAGACTTGCTTGAGCAACCAAGCAGAGTGGTGCGGAGGAAGGACTTGGTGGATGGAAGGCAAGTGCCACAGCCTTGGGGTCAATGTTGTTTGACCAATGCAAGGTGGATGATCGCTAAAGACAACCTAGGAATGCTAAGGCATGAGCGAGAGAGAGATCAAGAGGCGCTTGATCACTTCATGCTGGGGTCAATCGAAGGAGCCATGTGTTGCTAGTTGGCGATAGTGCACGGTAGACGAGTGGAGATGGAGACATGCAAGTGGAGTCTTGATCATGTGGGACATGATGATCAAGTGGGTGGAGCGTGACTACTCACGGAAGGTGCACAAGAAGCTGTGGAGCGTAGGATCAGTGCTCACAAGATAAGGATCACTGGCACCAACATGGAAAGGATCGATTGTTTCCTTATGTGGAGCGACTGGTGATCAATTAGGAACCATGTGGGGCGCAAGTTGTCCAGGTGCGTCCAAGAAGCTATCCAGGTGTGGTTGAGAAGCTATCTAGATGGGATGAACATGATCAAGATAGAAGATCATGTGACAACAGACAACCAGGGAAAGATTCTCTCGGGATATAGCAAATCAATCTATTATGGAAACAATCTTGGAGATTGCATATCGAGGGCCAAGATTGGACGGATTGATATCTGATGGAGAGAATCAAGGAATTCAAGTATATCAGCAGCCATATCTAGTCTGTCAAGCACCTCTATATAAAGGGGGTTTAGTCTCATTCACAAATATAATTTAGAATTCTCAAAGGAGAAACCACAGAGGTCTCAAGGCATCTCAGAGAAGAGAGCCAAGGAGAGCAGTTAGAGAGAGCTAGGAAACATGAGGGCGAGCATGGGAGGCAGAGCAGCAAGTTGCTGCTACAAGTTGTAGCTCAGCGGTGAGGGGGAGTGAGTCCTGTTTACCCTTGTAACGCCGAAGTGTGTTGGGTTAGGGTGTGTCAAGTGAGAAGTGTAAGTGACACAAAAGTCGTGAGGCATATACTCAACAAGCTGAGTGGGTTTGCTCTTGTAAAGGGTTTTTCATACTGGTACAATTGTGAATACAAATGGAGTTTTCTCTTTGCATATTGCTCGTGTTCGTTTCCTTGTGGTGTGATCATGTGCCAAGTGACATCATACCTCAGTTGCGAGTGGGGGCTAGTTGGCAGGCAGAGCTGTCAACGCTAGCGGGACATGGAAAAATTCGATCCCCGCATTGGTCCCGTGATAGCAACCGAGGTGAAGCGTTGAGCAATTTCAAAAGCCTGGCGGAACTTGCGTACCTTGGTTCTCGTGAATTTAGTGCCATTATCTGAGATGAGAGTTTTGGTAATGCAGAATCGACTAATGATATGCATTTTAAGGAATGAGATGATTACCGGTTCCGTAATCCGTCCCGTCAATTCTGCCTCGACCATTCTGGTGAAGTACTCAATGGCACAATCAAGGACTTCTTTTGGCCTTGCACAAGCAGGAAGGGGCCAAGTAAGACAATCCCCCATTGGGCAAATGGCCAAGGGAACTCAATCGACTGGAGGTCAGCGGGTGGCAAGTGGGAGATACAATAGTGCTGTTGGCAGGCCCAGCATTTCCTAACCAAGTCCATAGCGTCGCTGCGCATAGTTGGTGTCACAGGGGTCGGAACTCACTCGAATTTTTCCGTTCCTGCGATGGTGTTGAGCAGTGTCCCGTGCACTCTCAGCCAACCCGAAGCACACACACGCAGCGAAATAGCTTGGCGAGGTTTAGCAATCAAGGATCAAGATCGAATAATGCAAGGTAAGGGAAATCTCACTTGTATTCACCAACACGAATTACAAGAACACACAAAACCCTTACACGACCTTGCACGGCCACGTCCAAGTATATGCCTCGTACTCCAGCACTTGCACTCCTCACTTGGACGGGTGAACTTCACTCCGGGAGTTCACACTCAGCGTCGGGGGACTGGTCACACTGTCGCCGGGGCTTCCTTTGCTCGACTATCGGTGATAGAGTGTTTTCTCTCCAACTCTCTCCAGTTGCTCTCCCCTTCTGCTTCTTCAACCTTTGGATCCGGGGCTATTTATCCTTGCAGGGGGCAACCACCGGCCCTGGTTTCCAGGAGACACCTCAGCTCCATAACCACCCACTTCCACTCTTTTAGGGGCTGCAGTTGGATAGCTTGACTGCTTGCCAGCACAGTCCTCGGTCAGCACCTTGACCGAGCTTCCATCGTTTCACGACGGAAGTATACCGGGTCCGTCTAAGTGTCATTCGTACTTAGTTCGGTTGTGGGCACCGCGCCCTTGCCTTGGATCAATTGCATGAAACATTAGCGTCGCTCGCCCCCGAGCGACTTCCCTAGCGAGTCTTCGGGAGAACCCGCATGCCCGTTGCTTGCCAGCTCGCCTTTGAACGGGTCTTTCGGGAGGTTGGGGCGTCCAGCCCACTTGCCCTTGACCGGGTCTTGCGAGAGTGCTCAGGCCCGCCCGGCCCGCCACCTGTCGTCCACCTTCCTCGCCCGAGAACAAGTCTTCCGGGCGGTTAGGGCGTCCAGCTCACTCCTGACCGAGTCTTGTGGGAGGTTGGGAAGTCCAGCTCGCCTTCCCTTGACCGAGTATTGTGGGAGTGCTCCTTCCCACATAGCTTGGCCCTCGCCCTATATATATCCCATTGATCCTTTAGCATTCCTTCCCTCGATCCTTTCCCGAGCTGCCATGCCATCGAGGGTCCGCCTAGCAGCTGTTTCCGTGTCCGAGCATTAAGGGGCTGACAAACCTCCCCCACTTGAGGAAGCCGACGCCCTCGTCGGAATAGAGTGGAGGTACTCCTGGATCTTGTCCTCGAACTGCCAGAGTGTAGCCTCCTTTTCCCAACTCGCTTCCGACATTGGCAAACCTTTCCATAGAACCAGGTACTCCGTTCTCCGGTTCTTCTTGCTGTAACCCAACACCCGTCGGTCCAGCACACGGTCAACCTCCCTTTCCAATTCCGTGCATACATTCAATGGTGCACGTCTTGCCCTAACGCGGTCCGCATCCGCATCCTCATGGTAGGGCTTTAGGAAGCTGACATGGAAAGTCGGATGAATCTTCATCCTCTCGGGTAGTGCTAAGCGATAAGCCACTGCTCCAACTCGCTTCACCACCTCGAATGGCCCATCATACCGCTGAATGAGGCCCTTGTGCCATCTCTTGCTCGTCACTTTCTTCCATATTTGGGGCGTCAATTTCAGCATGACCTTGTCACCGACCTAAAATTCTAGCGGTCGACGCCCCTGATCTGCATACTTCTTCATGCGGCGGACAGCTTTGGCAAGGCTGTCCTGTGCTTCCTCGAGCATTTCCTGCTTATTCCGAGCAAAACGGTATGCAGCAAGACATGGCCCTTCCTTCTTTTGTAGGGCCACTTCGGAAGGGGTCAATGGTTGATAGCCCAAAGCGAGCTCAAACGGACTGAACCCAGTGGCTGAGGAACGGTGCAAGTTGTAACAAAACTGTGCCGTGTCCAACAGTTCCAGCCAATTCCGCTGACTGGCCGTGACATAGTGTCGTAGGTACTCTTCCAGCAGCTGGTTCATCCTCTCCGTTTGGCCGTCCATCTGCGGGTGGTTTGCCGTTGAGAACTTTAGTTCTGTCCCCATCATATTGAAGAGATGGGTCCAAAACCTCCCGGTGAACCGTGCGTCTCGATCACTCACAATGTCCATCGGGATCCCAAACAGCTTGACCAAGTGGCGGTAGAACTCTTCTGCCGCCGTTTCCGCAGAGCAATTCTTTGGGGTAGGCTTGAAGATCCCATACTTCGAGAACCTATCTACCACAACCATAACTCCATCAAAACCCTTAACCTCAGGGAAGCCACTGATGAAGTCCATAGAAACCGATACCCAAGGTTTCTCTGGAATAGGCAAAGGCTGCAACAAGCCCGCCTCAATGCGCCGTTCCGCCTTGTCTTGTTGACAAACAAGGCAAGTCTTGATGTATAGCTCAACGTCATTCTCCATCTTCGACCAGAAGTAGGAGCGTGCCAACAGCGCCAGCATCCTTTCCCGTCCGGGATGCCCAGCCCATTGCGCGTCATGATGTTCGCGCAATAGCTGTGTCCTCAGCCCTCCGCCGGGGACGAATACGCGACCACCCTTCGCGTATAGCAAGCCATCCTCAAGCCAGTACCTTCGCACGGTACCATCTTGAACTTGCGCAACCAACTTTTGGTATACCCGGTCCTCCTTCGCCTGATCCTTCAGTTTGCCTACGAAGGTGGACTCCAATTGGGTTAGCGCAGCAATTGTCTCTACTGCCTTCCTGCTCAAAGCGTCGGCAACTTGGTTGTGGCGCCCCGGCCTATGCTCCCACTCGAAGTCATACTCGGCCAGGAACTCTTGCCACCGGGCCTGCCTTGGGGACAACTTCTTCTGCGTCTTAAAGAAAGTGTTTGCAACATTATCCGTCTTGATCACAAAAGAAGTGCCAAGTAAGTATACCCGCCATGCCCTTAGGCAATGCACAACCGCCAACATTTCCTTCTCGTGCGCGGAGTAGCGTTGTTCAGCCGGCTTCAACTTCCAACTCTCGAACGCTACCGGGTGCCCATCTTGCACCAACACTCCACCTGCAGCACGATCCGAGGCATCCATATGGACTTCGAACGGCCTATCGAAGTCCGGAAGCTTCAGCACAGGTTCGGCCACAATCCAGGACTTGATCTTCTCAAAGGCATCCGCACACGCCGCCTCCCAAGTCCACAGTTTGCCCTTCTGCAGTAGATCAGTGAGCGGGGATACCAGCTTCGAGTATCCCTTGATGAACTTGCGGTAGTAGTTTGCCAACCCGAGGAAACTCCGCAAGTCGCCCACTTTGGTGGGAGCCATCCACTCCCTAATGGCTTGCACCTTTCGGGGATCCATCTTCACCGTGCCCCCGCCAATCACGTCTCCAAGGAAGTTGATTTCCTTGGTGCAGAACTCGCACTTCTCCTTCTTTATGTATAACCGGTGTTCCCTTAGCCGCTGGAACACAAAACGTAAATGCCCAAGATGGTCCTCTAGAGACCGGCTGTAGACAACAATGTCATCGAGATACACAACCACAAACTTGTCTATAACATCATGAAACACATCATTCATGAGATTGCAAAATGTGGCAAGTGCATTGGTTAAGCCAAACGGCATAACCTTAAACTCATATGACCCATACCGAGTCACCATTGTCGTCTTTGGCGTGTCGCCCTCCGCTATGCGAACTTGCCAATATCCCGATCTCAGGTCTAACTTGGTGAAGAATTCGGCTCCACTGAGCCGATCGAACAAGTCTGCAATCAATGGCACAGGATACTTGTTCTTCACGGTGACCTTGTTCAACCCGCGGTAGTCCACGCACAACCGCAACATGCCGTCTTGCTTCTCCTGGAACAGCACTGGCGCTCCAAAGGGCGCCTTGGAAGGTTGAACTTTCCCCGAATCCAGCAAGTCCTGGAGTTGTTTCCGTAACTCCTCCAGCTCCTTAGGCGACATCCGGTAAGGAGCTTTCGCTGGTGGCCTTGTTCCCGGAATCAACTCGATCTTGTGATCTACCGCCCGCCTTGGCGGTAAGCCCTTGGGCAGCTCCTCAGGCATAACGTCACAAAAGTCGCCTAGAATTCCTTGCACCACGTCAGGAACGACCGCGTTCGTGCCCAGTTCGGGCTCTGACTCATGGATCGCTGCAAGGTAAGTTGGCTGGCCCCTCTTCCAGCCTTTGGCTATTTGCATAGCCGAGACCCTTTCGGTCCTAATGTCCTCCGCATGGTTGAGGCCCTTGAATCCCCGAACGAAGCAAGGCTTCTTCGGGTCTGAGATGAATAAACCAGACACATGTGGCATGACTAAAACACAAGCTTTCACGAGAAAGTTGTTACCGAGTATTATGTCAAAATCGTCCATCGGGATGACCATGACATCAATGGCCCCTGACCAATCACCAATCTGAACTGGCACGCCTTTGGCCATTCCAAGTACCGGCCTGCTTTGAGAGTTGACGGCTTTGATGCGGCTGGCCTGCTTCTGGATCCGCAATCCGTAAGCTTGCACAACACGATCCGACACGAAGTTGTGCGTTGCGCCAGTGTCCACCATTGCCGCCACTTCCTTGGTGTTCAGGGTCATCGGTATATACATCAGTCCCTGCTCCTGCGCCTTTCTTCCCAATCGAATGGCACCGAGAACTTGGAGAGGTGCCACTCTAGTTTGCTCGTCTTCGGAGTCGGAGTCGGTCCTATTCACCAAGGCCGACAGCTTCTCCCTCTTCGGGCAATCTCGAGCACGATGGGGGCCGTTGCAGATGAAGCACCCTGGGTGGGTCTTGGGGTCCTTAAGGGACGAACCTTCCGTCGCCTTCCCCTTCCCCTTGTCTCCTTTAGACATCTTCCCTTTGTCGGCCTTGCCAGCACCCTTGCTAGGCTTGGCCGCCTTGTCCTTCAACTTCTCGGCCTGTTTCCCCTTCGGGTCGCTCTTTGATACGCGAATGTCGATCAACGCATCCGCCTTCGCCATAGCGGTCTGGAGGTCTTGGACTCCTTGCCTTCGCAGCTCAAGTTGAGCCCACGATTGGAGACCCTGCATAAAGTTGAACAGCTTGTCCAACTCGGACATCTCTGTGACGTCAAGCAATAAGGAACTAAATTCCTTAACATAGTCACGTACCGTACCCGTCTGCCTGAGGTTGCACAATGCATCTTGAGCAGCCCACGAGGTATTCGTGGGAAGGAACTGCTCCTTGAGTTCCTTCTTCAGCGTTGGCCAATCTCTGATGCGTGGCCGCCCGCCAGTCGCAGCGTCCTGCTCACGGGTTCGCCACCAGAGTTTTGCATCGCCGCCAAATACATGACTGCCATCGAGACTTGTTCCCCTACTGGAACTTTCCCTGCCTCGAAGTAATGCTCGATGTCCCACAAGAAATTTTCGAGTTCCTTGGAACTCCTAGCGCCTGTAAAGGCTTTGGGTTCAGGTATCTTTACCTTCGCCCAAGATCCCTCTGCTTCGGCTACTCCAGCAGCCAGCGCACGTCGGAGGACGCTCACCTCCTCCTTCAACCGAACAACATCTGGAACTAGCGCTGCCAGAACATCAGCCACAGTTCCGTTGGCTCCAGACGTGTTGCCGAGGGATGTTTCCAAAGCCGTGATTCGATCTCTTAATGCATCCATCCGGGACATCCACAAGTCACCGGTCGCTTGCTATTCCAATCCTCGCACACCGCTTGAACGCGGCTCTGATACCAGCTGTCACAGGGGTCGGAACTCACCCAAATTTTTCCGTTCCTGCGATGGTGCTGAGCAGTGTCCCGTGCACTCTTAGCCAACCCGAAGCACACACACACGCAGCGAAATAGCTTGGTGAGGTTTAGCAATCAAGGATCAAGATCGAACAATGCAAGGTAAGGGAAATCTCACTTGTATTCACCAACACGAATTACAAGAACACACAAAACCCTTACACGACCTTGCACGGCCACGTCCAAGTATATGCCTCGTACTCCAGCACTTGCACTCCTCACTTGGACGGGTGAACTTCACTCCGGGAGTTCACACTCAGCGTCGGGGGACTGGTCACACTATCGCCGGGGCTTCCTTTGCTCGACTATCGGTGATAGAGTGTTTTCTCTCCAACTCTCTCCAGTTGCTCTCCCCTTCTGCTTCTTCAACCTTTGGATCCGGGGCTATTTATCCTTGCAGGGGGCAACCACCGGCTCTGGTTTCCAGGAGACACCTCAGCTCCATAACCACCCACTTCCACTCTTTTAGGGGCTGCAGTTGGATAGCTTGACTGCTTGCCAGCACAGTCCTCGGTCAGCACCTTGACCGAGCTTCCATCGTTTCACGACGGAAGTATACCGGGTCCGTCTAAGTGTCATTCGTACTTAGTTCGGTTGTGGGCACCGCGCCCTTGCCTTGGATCAATTGCATGGAACATTAGCGTCGCTCGCCCCCGAGCGACTTCCCTAGCGAGTCTTCGGGAGAACCCGCATGCCCGTTGCTTGCCATCTCGCCTTTGAACGGGTCTTTCGGGAGGTTGGGGCGTCCAGCCCACTTGCCCTTGACCGGGTCTTGCGGGAGTGCTCAGGCCCGCCCGGCCCGCCACCTGTCGTCCGCCTTCCTCGCCCGAGAACAAGTCTTCCGGGCGGTTAGGGCGTCCAGCTCACTCCTGACCGAGTCTTGTGGGAGGTTGGGAAGTCCAGCTCGCCTTCCCTTGACCGAGTATTGTGGGAGTGCTCCTTCCCACATAGCTTGGCCCTCGCCCTATATATATCCCATTGATTCTTTGGCATTCCTTCCCTCGATCCTTTCCCGAGCTGCCATGCCATCGAGGGTCCGCCTAGCAGTTGTTTCCGTGTCCGAGCATTAAGGGGCTGACAGTTGGCCAGTAGTACCCCTGGCATAAAGCCTCGTGGGCAATGGACCAACCGCCTTCGTGCGCACCACAAATGCCCTCATGGATCTCGCGTAGAAGGTAATTACCCTCTTCAGGATCGATGCACCGAAGCAAAGGCGATGAGTGTCCAAGTCTGTGGAGGACACCATCAATCAGGACATATAGGGCATTGGGAGCACAAATCTTGCAAGCCACGGGGTCAGTGGCAGGGATCGTGTTGCTATCTAGGTAGAGCTAGATGGGGGTCATACAATTATTAGCATTACAGGTGTCCAATACTTGTATCGGTGTATAGAGGCTCAACGCTCTAGATGACTAAGTGCCCACATAATTGATCTTGGCTACAGGTAGGGCGTTGATGGCTAATTTAGCCAATGTATCCACCATTGCATTATCCGCTCGTGGAATGAGAGCGACCAGATAATGCTGGAAGTGGCATAGCAATTCACAAGTGCCAGGTAGGCCTGCATTTTGCCGGCTTTGGCACTATAGTTGCCTATGAGTTGGTGTACAACCAGCTGGGAATTACATTTGACTTGTAACCAAGTAATGCCCGCACCCTAGGCCTCGTATGTAGTCTTGTTGTTGATGGTGCGAAAAGACCAGACAAGGGTGTATTTAAGCTAGCAGCCATTTGGGGAAATGAGGACACAACCTGCTCTAGCACCTCTATCGGTGGCTGAGCCGTCAGTCATGAGAGTCCAATCACCTGTTGGGTGATCAGGGACATTCGCGCCAGGCTCACCAGGGGGCCGTGTCACCTCAGTGACAAAGTCAGCAAGAGCTTGAGCTATGATCAAGCCACGAGGTTGATATGAGATGTCGAAGGCACTGAGGTCAATGTTCCATTTGACAAGTCAGCCAAAAATGTTGGGGCACAGTAGAATGGTCTTCAGGGGTTGGTTGCTATGGACCACAATGGGGAGCACCTAGAAATATGGCCGCAGATGTTGACTAGTAATGAGGAGAGTGAAGGCGACTTTCTCCACCATAAAATAATTCATCTTAGCCCCTTGGAGGACCTTGCTGGTGAAGTAGACGGAGTGCTAGTAGGGCCCAACTTCCTTCACCAAGATGGTACTGATGGCCCGATAGTTGGCCGCCAGGTACACATACAAGGTGTCACCCACATCTAGCTTGGTGAGAGCGGGCAATCGGTGGAGGAAAGCCTTGAGCTCGGAAAAGGTAGCCATTTGGGCGAGTGTCCAGGTGAACCACTAGGCGCCGCGTGGGGTGTCATAAAAAAGAAGGCACTTATCAGCCAGTCGAAAAAGGAAGCAGCCAACGGCTGCAAGTGGCCCATCAAGGTGATGTACCTCTTTAGGCGTGCGAGGGGGCTCCAAGTCCAAGATTGCTTGGACCTTATCATGGTTTGCCTCAATGCCACGCTAGGTAGTGAGTCAACCCCGAAGACGCACTTGGCGTGGTTAAGCTTCATGTGATATTAACGGAGCGACTCAAAGGTCTCTTGTAAATCGGCCAAGTAGTCATTAGTGCAAAGGGACTTGACCAGCATGTCGTCCACATACACTTCAACGTTCCTGCCCAATTGGTTTATGAAAATGTGGTTGACCAGCCATTGGTATGTGGCGCTGACATTCTTGAGCCCAAGTGTATCGAGTCATTGGTATGTACTTGTTAGCGGGGTCGTACGTATAGAAAGCCATCTTATCCTTGTTAGCGGGGTCCATCCGAATCTGATTGTACCCCGAGTAAGCATCCATGGAACTGAGTAGGGCATGACTAGCGGTGGCTTCAACAAGTTCGTCACTGCAGGGCAAAGGATAACAATCCTTGGGGCATGGCTTATTGAGGTCGGTGAAATTGATGCACATGCGCCATTTGTCGTTCGGCTTTCGGACCATCACCACATTAGAAAGCCAAACGTGATAGCGTACTAGTCGTATGAATCCATCTACCGCTAGTTTGGTGACCTCCTCTTTGACAGCAGCCAAGCGGCATCCGTATATGGGGCGCTTGGCCTAGCGAACTGGCTCATGGGTAGGGGAAATGCCCCACTTGTGCATAATGACGGACACGTCAATACCTGCCATGTTGGCAGGCGACCAGGCAAAAATGTCAGCGTTGCACTGGATGAAGTTCGTTAGCTACCACTTGAGGTCTGGGGGGAGCATTGTGTTGATTCGGATAGTCTGCTCAAGGAAACCAAGGGAGGTGTCCTCTAAATCACCTACAGGATCGGGGCGATCAGCATCTGGCTCCCTAGGGTCAGTGGTATCCACTTGGAAAATCTCCGTAAGGGCATTGATGTAACACTCTCGAGCAATGTGTTGTTCGCCACAGATCTCACCCACCCCAGTGGGGGTGGGGAACTTGACTTTGAGGCGGTAGGTAGAAGCGACGCACCTGAAAAGGTTAAACATATGTCGACTGACAATAGCGTTGTAGGGTAAGGGCACGTCAACCACCATGAACTCTAAGTTGTTGGAGATGGATTGGTTCACCTAGCCCAGGGTGAAGGGGAGAGTGATTGTGCCCTTGGGAACCATGGACTACCTACCCAGTAAACCTGACCAGTGGCGTGTGCACGGTGGTGCGTGGGGAGGATATTGACAAGCCCATCCTGAGGAAAGCATCATAAAAAAGGATGTCAGCAGAATTGCCCGTACCAACGAGTCCCCATTTAAATATCAAAGTCACCGATGCAAAGCGTGAAAACTAAGGCATCATCGGGGGGTTGGGAGATGTGTAAGGAGTCTGCCTCAGTGAAGACAAGGGCTTCATCCTCGTGGGGTGATGCGCGCTTCTTGGGTGACTGATGTGGGCAGACATCGTAGATGGCACGCTTTGATCGACGCCCTGCCATGGGGGTGGCATATGGGCCACCTAAAATCACGTCAATGACCCAAGGAGGAGGGGCCACCTCGCATCAAGGCAGGGAGGTGTTGGTCGGGTCACAAACTGGGCTGATTCGAAGTGGCCTAGCTTGGTAAGATGGGACGTGCACTCCATACTTATGACCGTAGCTCCCCTTACTGGATGAGTTTCTCTGTACGAGTTTGCATATTGCAGCAATCCTCAACATCGTGCCCCCATCTCCCATGGTAGTCACAATATTGTCCAATGGACGAGTCACCTCGATCCACTACAAGCCTGGGGAACGGTAGGAGGTTGTGTTCCTTAATCTCGTTGAGGATGACTCACTGGGGGCTGTGAGTGGGGTGAACCATCTAGTATCCTGCTCATAGGAAGGTTTCGGTGGCCAAGAGGGTCGAGGTTTAGCAACGGCATTGTGGGCAATGTCCTCTGACTTACGCTTCTAATTTGAGCTGTGGGAACTAGACGAGTTCAAGGTGACAGATCCCTCAACCTGGATGAAGCGGTTGACTACCCCTTGTAAATCACCCAAAGTGTGGATAGGATTCTTCGTGAGGTCGATGCTCACCTCTTGGCTATGAATGCTATTCCTGAAGGCCTGAACGACCTTGGCTTGATTGAGGGGCTTGATGTCTGCAGTGATTTCCATGAAACAGGCCGCATAACTATTCAAGGATTCCGACTTGTGCTATCGAAGGGAGAAGAGATCACCAATCTCTTTACATAGCCTGATGCTGCCCTCAAATCGGGCTAAGAAGTGTCAGCGGAGAGCTTGAAAGGTACCAATGGAATTGGCTGGCAATGAGTGGAACCAAGAGAAGGTGAGTCCTTTGAGGGTGGCGGGAAAAAGGCAGCACATATGCGCATCTTCAATGCCTTGGTGACCATGGCATCCATGAAGAGGAAGAGGTGGGCTTTTTGGATTGGCGTGACCGTTGTAGGAAGGAATTTGGGGAGAGTTGAGGAGTCATGGCACAGGGGCAACCAAAACTTCTTGAGTAAAGGGTGAGTCGAGGTCATCCTCGTGCGCTGCCGGGTGGGTTGTGTCCATTTCCCAGAGGACTCTCTCCACTTGGGCCTTAATGTGGTTGTCCAAGTTAAGGGGGGCTTGGTAAGTCAATCGAACATGGTAATGATAGAGGTCAACTGACCAACGTCCAACTAGGGACATGTCAGCAATCAAGTAGTTAGAGAGACAAGGAATGTGGGACAGGTGGGCGACCATGGACTCTCGTGGGCAGGATGGGCTTTGATAGTGGATGTGACCATGCGACGTGGCATATGTCTAACAAGTGTCCAGATAGTGGTAGTGTAACTACTTCTCTGTAGGATGGCCCATAACGTTTGAGGTACGAGGTCTGACACCCAGAGTATGGGTTGGTTGACATGACCGACCTCTGTCAACTCAATATCTATCCAAGAGGAGTTCCCGATCGGGACCGACCTGGTTCATGGGTGGGGCTAGTGGCAGAGTAGCAGGGCCCCGGAGCATCTCCAACAGGGTGGACTCCGCATATTCGAAGGGGCGAGTTTCCCTAGTAGTGGGTCCAAGGGGGCGATGGGCAGAGGTGGTGTGAGTTCCCGTCATAGCGGCCTGCACCTTGAGTCTCACTTGCTCACTAACCGTTGTGCAGACAACATCAGTGAGCTCAGCGATCAAATCTTGTACATTGGGAGGCCAAGCAAGGGCCAGAGGTGGGGTGTTGGGTGCCGGGTGGGGTGGCAAAGCGCCTTTGAAGGCGAGTGCCTTTGCGTGGCAAGGCGACATGGTCATTCTTGTAGCCGTGGCTTCTAAGCTCTCAACAAGAGCACCAACTGATAAGGTATCACCAATGTAGTACCTAATTTGAAGGGAACCTTGGATATGGTCCACAGGCTGATCTTGGTTCAGGACGGGAGAGTTCTCCTACTAAAGATTCTTGCAAGGCAAGCTTAGGTCGGACGGGGTGTTCTAGGAAGGCCTCTAATGCTTAAGTCAGCAGACCAGAGAGAGAGAGAAGATTACCAGTAGGAAGCGGGGAAAATCATAGCATACCTTTTTCTCAGTAGTATGATGTATTTCTAGGAGTCATGCTAGGAATGGGTGTATCAAGCTGAGGATTTCTCGGTCGTTGCCCCAACAAGGTGTGATCGGGTGGCCAAGAGTAGCCAAAAATGTCAGTTGGAGGAGAGCAAGGTGAAGCTCCCGACAGGGTATTGTTCGGCTGTTCGATCGACTATAGTAGGACGTGGCCGACCAAGTGAATGGGGACATGTGGTCCAACCAGATGTTGTCGGGTCGGGTGGTCCGACGGGTTGAGGGTGACTTCCCTGTCACCTTGCATGATTATCAATGATCGTGACCCAATCATTTTAAGCTCTTTTTGGCAAGATCTTTTTCACATTCAAGGAGTGGATCTTAACCTCTTGTCGTCCTATCACCCTTAGAAATCGTCAATAAGTGCTTGGAGACTTATCTGAGGTGCATGATGAGTATGCATCCCTCTAAATGGCTGCAATGGTTGGCACTTGCGAAATGGTGGTACAACATCACATTCCACACATCAATCAATAAGACCCCTTTCAAAGCTCTCCATGGCATAGCCCCTCCAATTCATATACCATACTTTGCTGGAGACTCTGTGGTGGCTGCTGTAGATTGGCAGCTTCAATAGCATGAGGAGATGATAAAGGAACTCTAGGACCAACTTCACGTGGCTCAAGCTTGCATCAAACGCTTTGCTAATCAATGTTGAAGTTAGTGCGAGTTTAAGGAGGGTGACTAGGTGTATGTCAAATGGCACCCTTATAGACAAACCTCACTGGGAGCACACCACTAGAGTCACAAGTTGTCTCCTAAATATGTGGGTCCCTTCTTAATTTTTCAAAGGGCGGGACAAGTGGCCTATAAGCTTGCCTTAGTTCCTACTGCCAAATTCACCACACGATTCACGTTTCCATGCTAAAACTAGTGTGGGGCCCCCCCGTCCATTGTCGCCAACATCCCAGAGCACTTCATTGATGAGCAACCCTCTTACCATGTTGCCATACTTGAAAGAAAAATGGTTAAATGGGGTAATAGTGCTGCCACCAAGGTGCTTGTCCACTAGTTGAATGCTTCCCTGACTGATGCTACTTTGGAGTTCCTTCATGACCTCAAATTATGTTTTCCTGAGGCAAACTTTGAGGACAATGTTGCTTAAGGGGGGAAGCCCTATCACGATTGAGGCATCTATTTGAAGAAAAACTAAGAAAGCTAGGGGGTTTAGTTTAAGAGGATAGGAGTTGTTATGGAGAAGTGAGAGATGAGAGAATTAAAATGTAAATGAGGTACGGGGTTATGAGGTTGTCTTTGTATAGGACAAATATCGCCCTGTAATGCTGCTCTTACGCCATGAATGAAAATTGAGAATCCTTCCTCTATGCCTTCTCTCTTTTGTGCCTATTCTCTCTTCTAGGTGACATTCTATCCTTCTATATTCTTCTCCTTTCTCTCCTACTCATTACAGTTCAATTTTCATTCATGGCGTAAGGGCAGCATTACAGGGCAATATGTGTCCTATATAAAGATAATGTCAGCCTCTTAGTGCTCGGACACGGATATGGCTGCTATGTGGGCCCTTGATTGCATAGCAACCTTGGACCAGGATCGGGGGAAGACTGCCGAAGGATCATCTAGTATGGAAGGGTGAGCGGGCGAAGGGTTCTCCCACAAGACTTGCTCCATGGTGGATTGGCAGGAGATGTGTGCGTGGCCGCTCCCGCAGGACGCGCTCAATGGCGGGTGACAAGGACTCCCTAAACCTTCTCAAGTCATGCTCCATGGCGAGCTGGTAGGCTACGGATGCACACAAGCTCCCGCAACATGCATCCTAGGGCAGGCCATCCAGATGCTCTAGGAATGCATTAAGCGCCCGCAAGTGCCATTAGGGAAGGTCACTCATGGTCAAGCAGCACCTCGGATGCCAGCAACTGATCCAAGGCGTGGGCACGGGCCCAGGACCGAGCTGAGTGTCGGTGGCACTTTGCCGAACCAGACCAGCTTTAGTCATGGGGGCATGGGCTCCCGGTCAAAGGACTGACCAGAGGATTGAGCTAGCAAGCAGTCAATCCAACTGCTCCAGTCAATCCCACTGCTGTAGGCACCAACTCCTGCTCAGTAGGTAGGAGAAGCAGGGCTGCCAGGAACCGTGCAACCTGCTCCTACAAGGATAAATGGGACTGCTGGCCAGCAGATGGAGGACACACGAGAAAGCACACCAGCACAGACACACAAACAGATTGGCAAAGGAGAGGGACGACTGGAAGAGTGAAGGGAAGACTCCTCGACAGAGATCCGATCTAGGAAGGTGAGCGGTGCTGTCTCCAGTTCTCTCCAAGCCATACATGGACTCCTAGGGTGAAGTTCACCTATCCAAGTGAGGAGTGCAAGTGCTGGACGCACAAGGCACATACTTGGCGTGTCCGTGTAAGGTCGTGTAAGGGTTTTGCGTGTTCCTGTAATCCGGTTTGTGAATACAAGTGAGATTTCCCTTACCGTGCGCTGTTTGATTATGTCCCTTTGTTGCTAAACCTCACCAAGCTGCTTTGTTGCATGTGTTTGGATTGGCTGAGAGTGTGTGGGACACTGCTCAACACCATCACAGGAACGGAAAATTTTGGGTGAAGTCTGACCCCTGTGACAGTTGGTATCAGAGCCGCGTTCAGCAGTAAGGCGAGCGTTTTCAACAACAAATGACCGATGACCTAAATGTCACGCATGGATGCAGTGAAGGATTGAGTTGCGGCCTTGGAAACGTCCCTCGGTAACATGTCTGGAGTTGGTGGAACGGTAGCAAAGGTGCTGGCATCCCTCGTTCCAGACATTCCTCAGTTGAAGGAGGAAGTGTGCATCCTCCGGCATGCGCTGGCTGTAGGGGCAGCTGAGGTAGAGGGATCTCAGGTGAAGGTAAGAATACCTGAACCCAAAGCCTTCACAGGCACTCGGAGTTCCAAGGAACTTGAGAACTTCTTGTGGGACATCGAACAGTACTTCGAGGCAGGAAAAGTTCTAGAAGGGGAATAGGTCTCGATGGTTGTCATGTACCTATCCGGTGATGCAAAACTTTGGTGGCAAACCCGAGAGCAAGATGCTGCTACTGGTGGGCGACCACGCATCAGAGACTGGCCTTCACTGAAGAAGGAACTCAAGGAGCAATTCCTTCCCACGAACACTTCATGGGCTGCTCAAGACACACTATGCAACCTGAGGCAGACAGGCACGATGCATGACTACATTAAGGAATTTAGTTCCTTGTTGCTGGATGTCACAGAGATGTCCAAGTTGGACAAGCTATTCAACTTCATGTGGGGTCTTCAATCGTGGGCTCAACTTGAGTTGCGAAGGCAAGGAGTCCAAGACCTTCAGACCGCAATGGCAAAGGCGGATGCGCTGATCAACATCCACGTAGCCAAGAACAACCCGAAGGGGAAGCAGGCCAAGAAGCCAAAGGACAAGGTGTCCAAGCCTGGCAAGAGTGCAGGCAAAGGCAAGAAGAAGAAGCCGCCCAAGGGAGACAAGGGAAAGGGGAAGGCAACAGAAGGCCTGCCCCTAAAGGACCTCAAGACCCACCCAGGGTGCTTCATCTACAACGGCCCCCATCGTGCTCATGAGTGCCTGAAGAGGGAGAAGTTGTCGGCCCTAGTAAACAGGACTGACTCCGACTTTGATGGCAAATAGACTAGAGTGGCACCTCTCCAAATCCTTGGTGCCATCCGCTCCGGGAGGAAGGCACCGGAGCAGGGACTGATGTACATACCGATGACCCTGAACACCAAGGAGGCAGCGACAATGGTAGACACCAACGCAACGCACAACTTTGTGTTGGATCAAGTTGTGCAAGCTTATGGATTGCGGATCCAGAAGCAAGCCAGCTGCATCAAAGCTGTCAACTCCCAAAATAGACCCATGCTTGGGATGGCCAAGGGAGTACCAGTCCAGATTGGTGAGTGGTCAGGGAACATTGACATCATGATCATTCCGATGGATGATTTTGATGTAATACTCGGTAACAACTTTCTAGTGAAAGCTTGTGTTTCAGTCATGCCACACTTGCCCGATTTGCTGATCGCTTACTCAAAGAACCCATGCTTCGTGCAAGGATTCAAGGGACTCAAGCATGTAGAGGACATCCGGACCAAGAAGGTCTCGACTATGCAAATAGCCAAGGGCTGGAAAAGGGGCCAGCCAACATACCTTGCAGCCATCCACGAGTCAGAGCCCAACCTGGGTGTGAATGCGGAGGTTCTTGACGTGGTGCAAGGGATCCTAGGTGACTTTTGTGATGTTATGCTTGAGGAACCGCCCAAGGGCTTACCGCCAAGGCAGGTAATAGATCACAAGATCAAGTTGATTCCGGGAACAAGGCCACCTGCAAAAACACCTTAATGGATGTCGCCTAAGGAGCTGGAGGAGTTGCGCAAACAACTCCAGGACTTGTTGGAGTCGGGGAAAGTTCAACCCTCCAAGGCGACCTTTGGAGCGCCAGTGCTATTCTAGGAGAAGCAGGATGGCACACTACGGTTGTGTGTGGACTACCACGGGTTGAACAAAGTCACCATGAAGAACAAGTACCCCGTGCCTTTGATTGCAAACTTGTTCGATCGCCTTAGTGGAGCCGAATTCTTCACCAAGTTGGACATGAGATCAGGATACTGGCAGGTGCACATAGCAGAAGGCGACGAGCCAAAGACGACAATGGTAACTCGGTATGGGTCCTATGAGTTTAACGTTATGCCATTTGGCTTAACCAATGCACCAGCCACATTTTTTAATCTCATGAATGATGTGTTTCATGATATAGTAGACAAGTTTGTGGTTGTGTATCTCGATGATATTGTCGTTTATAGCTGATCTCTAGAGGAACATTTTGGGCACTTACGTTGTGTGTTCCAGTGGTTGAGGGAACACCAGCTATACGTAAAGAAGGAAAAGTGCGAGTTCTACATGAAGGAAATGAACTTACTTGGCCACATAATTGGGGGTGGCACGGTGCGGATGGATCCCCGAAAGGTGCAAGCCATCAAGGAGCGAACTGCTCCAATCAAGGTGGGCAAGTTGCGAAGTTTCCTTGGTTTGGCAAACTACTACCAGAAATTCATCAAGGGATACTCGAAGCTAGTATCCCCACTCACCGATCTGCTACAGAAAGGCAAACTGTGGACTTGGGATGGGGCATGTGTGGAGGCCTTCAAGAAAATCAAGTCCCGGATTGTGGCCGAACCTATGCTAAAGCTTCCGGACTTCGATAGGCCGTTCGAAGTCCATACAAATGCCTCTGATCGTGCTGCGTGTGGAGTGCTTGTGTAGGACGGGCATCCGGTAGCGTTCAAGAGCTGGAAGTTGAAGTTGGTTGAGCAATGCTACTCCGCGCACGAGAAGGAGATGTTGGCGGTTGTGCACTACCTACGGGCATGGCGGGTATATCTACTTGACACTTCTTTTATGATCAAAACTGATAATGTTGCAAACACTTTCTTTAAGACGCAAAAGAAGCTGTCCCCAAGGCAGGCCCAGTGGCAGGAGTTCCTGGCCAAGTATGACTTCAAGTGGGAGCATAGGCCAAGGCGTCACAACCAGGTTGCCGACTCATTGAGCAGGAAGGCAGTAGAGATGGTTGCTGCGCTGACCCAACTAGAATTCGACTTCATGGGCAAACTGAAGGATCAGGCGAAGGAGGATCGGGTGTATTAGAAGCTGGTCGCACAAGTCCAAGATGGTACCGTGAGGAGGTACTGGCTGGAGGATGGCTTGCTATACGCGAAGGGTGGTCGCGTGTTCGTCCCTAGCGGAGGGCTGAGGACTCAACTACTGCACGAACATCATGATGCGCAGTGGGCTGGGCATCCGAGATGGGAAAGGATGCTGGCGCTGTTGACCCGCTCCTACTTCTGGCCGAAGATGGAGAATGATGTTGAACTCTTTGTCAAGACGTGTCTTATTTGCCAACAAGACAAGGTCGAGCAGTGCACTAAGGCAGGCTTGCTACAACCTTTGCCTATTCCAAAGAAACCTTAGGTGTCGGTTTCGATGGACTTCATTAGCGGATTCCCTGAGGTTAAAGGCTTCGATGGAGTCATGGTGGTGGTGGACAGGTTTTTGAAGTATGGGATCTTCAGGCCTGCCCCAAAGAATTGTTCAGCGGAGACGGCGGCAGAAGAGTTCTACCACCGTGTGGTCAAGCTATTCGAAACCCCGACAGACATTGTGAGTGATTGTGATGCGCAGTTCACTAGGAGGTTCTGGACCCATCTCTTCAACATGATGGGGACGGAGCTAAAGTTCTCAACGGCGAGCCACCCGCAGACGAATGGGCAAACGGAAAGGATGAACCAACTACTGGAAGAGTACTTGCGGCATTATGCCACAACTAGCCAGCGGAATTGGCTGGAACTGTTGGACACAACGCAGTTTTGCTACAACCTGCACCGTACCTCAGCAACTAGGTTCAGTCCATTTGAGCTCGCTTTGGGCTACCAACCATTGACCCATTCCGAAGTGGCTCTCTAGAAGAAAGAGGGGCCATGTCCTGCTGCCTACCATTTTGCCCGGAACAAGCAGGAGATGCTTGAGGAAGCGCAAGATAGCCTCGCCAAAGTTGTCCGCCGCATGAAGAAATATGCGGATCAGGGGCATCGACCGCTAAAATTTCAGGTCGGTGACAAGGTCATGCTGAAATTGATGCCCCAAATTTGGAAGAAAGTGACGAGCAAGAGGTGGCACAAGGGCCTCATTCGGCGCTATGATGGGCCATTCGAGGTTGTGAAGCGAATTGGAGCGGTGGCTTACTGCTTAGCGCTACCCGAGAGGATGAAGATTTATCCCACTTTCCATGTCAGCTTCCTGAAGCCTTACCACGAGGATGCGGATGTGGAATGCGTGAGGGCAAGGCGTGCTCCATTGAATGTGCGCACGGAGTTGGACAGGGAGGTTGATCGGGTGCTGGACCGACTAGTGTTGGGATACAGCAAGAAGAACTGGAGAACGGAGTATCTAGTTTTATGGAAAGGTTTGCCAAGGTTGGAAGCGAGTTGGGAGAAGGAGGCAACACTCTGGCAATTCGAGGAGAAGATCCAGGAGTACCTCCACTCTATTCCGATGAGGGCGTCGGCTTCCTCAAGTGGGGGAGGTTTGTCAGCCCCTTAGTGCTCGGACACGAATATGGCTGCTATGCAAGCCCTCAATCGCATAGCAACCTTGGACCAGGATCGGGGGAAGACTGCCAAAGGATCATCTAGTATGGAAGGGCGAGCAGGCAGCCGACACGGGCGAAGGGTTCTCCCGCAAGACTTGCTCCATGGCGGATTGGCAGGAGACATGCGCACGGCCGCTCCCGCAAGATGCGCTCAAGGGCGGGTGACAAGGACGCCCTAAACCTTCCCAGGTCATGCTCCATGGCGAGCTGGTAGGCTACAAATGCGCACAAGCTCCCGCAACACACTTCCTAGGACAGGCCATCCAGATGCTCTAGGAATGCCATAAGCGCCTGCAAGTGCCATTAGGGAAGGTCGCTCATGGTCGGGCAGCACCTCGGATGCTAGCAATTGATCCAAGGCACGGGCACGGGCCCAGGACCGAGCTGAGTGTCAATGGCACACTGCCGAACCAGATCGGCTTCAGTCGTGGGGGCATGGGCTTCCAGTCAAAGGACTGACCAGAGGATTGAGCTGGCAAGCAGTCAATCCAACTGCTCCAGTCCATCCCACTGCTGCAGGCACCAACTCCTACTCAGTAGGTAGGAGACGCAGGGCTACTAGGAATTGTGCAACCTGCTCCTGCAAGGATAAATGGGACTGCTGGCCAGCAAATGGAGGACACACGAGAAAGCACACCAGCACAAACACACAAACAAATTGGCAAAGGAGAGGGACGACTGGAAGAGTGAAGGGAAGACTCCTCGACAGAGATCTGATCCAGGAAGGCGAGCGGTGCTATCTCCAGTTCTCTCCAAGCCGTGCATGGACTCCCGGGGCGAAGTTCGCCTATCCAAGTGAGGAGTGCAAGTGTTGGACGCACAAGGCACATACTTGGCATGTCCATGTAAGGTCGTGTAAGGGTTTTGCGTGTTCTTATAATCCAGTTTGTGAATACAAGTGAGATTTCCCTTACCATGCGCTATTCAATTCTGTCCCTCTGTTGCTAAACTTCGCCGAGCTACTTTGTTGCGTGTGTTTGGGTTGGCTGAGAGTGTGTGGGACACTGCTCAGCACCATCACAGGAACGGAAAAATTCGGATGAAGTTCGACCCCTGTGACAGATAATCTCGTAACTCTGTACCTTATTACATTTTAATCCCTCATCTCTCACTCCTCCATAACAACTCCGATCCTCTTAAACTAAACCCTCCAACTTTCTTACCTTTTGTCAAATAGATGCCCGAACCGTGATTGGGGTATCTGAGCTTTCTCTTCTACTCATTACACATTGGCTAGGATCACCCTCCCATTTCTATTGGCATCGGAACGCCTCATTTGTTCTCCAGGCAGCCATAGCTAAAGGAGTTTCAGCCAACCCGTTTCTTGTCTTCATGGTTGTGGCTCTCTCAATCACTGCCTTCGCTATCCTGGCCCAAATCTTAGCTGAGCTCAGGCTCCTCATCGCTGATCTGGCTCCATTTCTTCTTCCCAGTTGATGATGAATAGAAGAATTTGTCAATAGCTGATGCCTTTCGATTTTACATCGCGGAACTTCACCCCTCTTGTTCTCAATGCCTAATCTTAAATGTCGAGAGGCGTCATTTGAGGATGAAAGAGAGATCCGCTACACTCTACAACAATACTAAGAGTTACAATAGTCAATTTCTTATTTTGATGAAATAACTATAACAAAAATTTTATATATTTATTTTTTTAACATTTAAATTCTAAATATTTAAAATTCACTTTTTACCATATGAATAATTACCGTGTAAATCTGATAGTGTATAAATTCAATCCTATTCCATTAGACTGCATAAATTGTAACGCCCAGGGGCAGAAAGTGGCAATTACATCTCAAATCCGAGGAAGAAATACTAGATTGTGATGTGAAAAGAGTCCCACAAAAGAAAGACGAGAAAAATGTTGCAGGCCCTCGTTTCTCCGGTGAACGTGACGGTACCTGCCACCCGTGCCAACTACGCCCGGGTCCATCTACGATGCCTGCCATCGGCTTTACGGATGTCCAGGAAGCCTCCTCTCCGACCACTTTCCTGTGTTTTGCGGGTTCCATCAGCGTCCCTTGATCTCAAAGGTGGCCAAGGGTACTTAAGTTTACATTTTAACTGCGAAAGGAACAGCTTCTCTTGTACATTCCCGTTGAATTTGATTGTTGGACCGATTGAAATTCGCGAATTTGTTTGGCAATTCTGCCGTCGAATTGCCGTTTTGCTGGCCATTGCCCAAATGATAGGTTCATCATGAGCGGCATTAGGGATTTGTGTTTACTGATTTCTCTGTAGTTTTGGGAGGCGTCGCGAGATCTTACTTCCAGATTATGTTGGAGTTGCAAAATGGGGTTTCTAGATTGGTAATTCCTCCATTCTGTGATGATTATAATCAAGTAATTTCTTGTGACTTTTGAATTTTTCAATAATATGTGGTGTTCCCGGCAATGGTCTTTCTGAACAAAAGATAGTCTTCCATGGTCATCAGCCGGAAAATTGTTACCCACACTGGAAAAGGCGGAACTTGTTCCAACAAATTGTTTTAATGACGCATATGAAGTCTTATTCTGGAGTTCTGTTCTTGAGAGTTCTTGTCCTGGAGTTGCTTTATCCATGAAACTCTTACAAGTACAATATCAGTTTTATTCAATCATCAAGGAGTGCTATCTAGACCAATATTTTTGGGTGGGAAGAGATAGTTTATTTTCCGGAAAATAGATTTGCAGATGATTCTTTTGACCTTTCTCACTTCTGCAGGATGGATGGGTTTCTTGATCTAGAGCTAAAAGTACGTGATTATGAGCTTGATCAGTATGGTGTTGTGAACAATGCTGTGTACGCAAGTTATTGTCAACATGGTGAGATCGTCCTTCTCTTACCCATCTTTATTTCTGTTGGCATTTTAATGTTATTTCAGGACACCCATTTGGCTGTCCAGGGCTAAAGAGCATTTCCTCAATCAAGTTTAGCCAGTATCACACAATGTTTCTTTACTATGAGTAAGTTGTAATAGTTGAAGAGAGATATTTTAGTTCTGCCTGAATGTAGTCGCTTTCTTGTTCACAATTATGTACGTTAGGGAGTCCTTGAGATCATCAAGTACCTGAGGAGCAAGCACATAGAGGATTAAAGATAACAACGTCTACTTGTGGTCTCAATGATATTGAGGACTAGTTAGACCGTAGAGATGTTTCATTAACTACATTAAAATAACAATGTAGGTTGTTAAGTCATTCTCTATTTTCAAATTACTCACGTGTTTATCTCCTGTTCTATTCTATTTTGATCAGCAGTGTTCTGCTTCTGTCACTATAACAGGCTCAAGCTTGTTTTCTACTAATGGTTGTCTACTTGATAAAAGGAAAAATGTGGAGAAGGGAGAAAGATGCAAAATAACTTTTGATTGATGGAACTTTTGTGTCTCTTCTGTTTTTTTTTTTCAATTTAAAAATTGCACAAAGTAAAACAGTCAAGTTCAGAAAAGAAACTTGAGATCAGATTGGACAAGAGAATGAACAACTTACTGTTTCAGTGTGAAATATTTGATCAGGTCGGCATGAGCTGCTTGACAAGATGGGAATAAGTGCTGATGGAGTAGCCCGTACTGGTGATGCACTTGCACTATCAGAGCTCTCTCTGAAGTTCCTTGCTCCTCTGAGAGTATGCCTCTTGCTACCTAGTTTTGGGACTCTGCATCAATTTTACTTTGGGTTCCAAGAATAGCTTTTAAACTAATTCTGTTTAACTTTATATTTCTGATTGTGTTTTTCTTGTCACTTAGAGCGGAGACGAGTTTGTTGTAAAGGTTAGGGTCTCTGACTCATCTGCTGCACGCTTGTACTTTGAACATTTCATCTTTAAGCTGCCAAATCTCGAGGTTTGCTATTTTAATTTCCTGAGATTCTATATCTGTGTAATACTCAACTTGTTTTGGCTGGGATTTTTAACTCTGCATTATGAACAGCCTATTTTGGAAGCCAAGGCCACAGCTGTTTGGCTCGACAAGAACTATCACCCAGTTCGTATTCCCCCAGGGGTGCGGTCTAGATTCATTCAGTTCCTTCGCCATGAACAAGAAGAAACGCACATGGAAGATGATTCACAGTAACAGAAAAAGATTTACTCATTGGAACAACTCTTTGCAATGCTTGCTTGATTGCATGAGGACTCTTCAAGGTAATATGCATGCCATACTAACTAGGCAGCTTATATTATGATTTGACGAGCATTTGCTTTTATTAAATAGTTCTTCCAATTCCTCCAAAATGTTTCATGATTTTCATCTTTTCAAGGGACTGGGGCAGTTCTTGATTTACTTGGATGGACTCACTGGAGAAGGTATCTTGTTGGCAAGTGGTGACATCGTTTCACAGGATACTTCCTCCGACTTCTATGCTCTTGTTGTCAATTTGGGTTTTTTTTTCTACCATTTTTTGTAGAAAGTATTTTGCTGATAATCCTCTACTGGATGATTCCCTATCCTTCATGCCGTTGATATGGACTCGCCGGAGATGGTACAATGACTACCTAATGGGCTCCTTTCTTATATATTGCAGACTTGAAGTTTTCATTTTGGTTAATCTTTAGGTATATCATTTACAGTGGATTTTCACTCTATTATTCCATCAGATAATAGATAGTAGTGCCCGAAATGATATTAGTCTGTCGCCTCATTTCATATAGTATTGTTTTCAATTTATAATTTATTGAAAATCTGTCATCTAACCACTCGACTTGTCGAACCACGTTAGCCTAGAGCCACATACAAATACCCCACTTTCATCAGGGCGGAGGGAGACTCTCTTCTCTCTCTCACTCTCTCTTTCTACCTATATATGTATATATATATACTTTTCTACACATGTGCTCCTTTCCTCTCTCCTCATTTGGATGAAACACTAATTTGAGCATGAGAGGGTTTGGTTGATCTGGGTTAGCTCGCCCGGATTCGACTTCCTTGTAGGTACCGAAGACCTAAAACCCAGTGAAGGACTCGAAGACACGTCCATCATCGTGAACCAAAATGCCACGTGCAAAAACGACCAATTTTTTCCGACAGATATTCTTGAATTTTTTTTAGACCGGAAATATGCTGCCAAAAAAGAATAAGCCCGACAATTTATAAATGAAAAAAAACCATCCTAGGCGACCATTTTCACCCTACCCATGCAAGTGGAGAAAAACTCGTCCAAAGTCCTACATATCTCAAAAATATGGCAACGAAGTCTCGCAACTTTTAAAATGGATGAACAATTCATATATGTTTGCTTATATTACACAACGAAACACATTCTGTCAATATAGACATGACAGTGGTTAACTTTGTCCGTGTATTATTCAACAAAATGGTATACGTAAATTGACACCTAGGCAAAAATGTAATGTTGTTGTGTCCACATTGGCACTCCCATTACGGAAGATAACATTATAAAGGTACACATATAAGAAATATTCAACCATTTTAAAAATTATAAGACTTATTTATCAGGTCTTAAAAATATACAGAACTTGTGATTGTTTTTTATCTCCATATGAATGAGAAGCCACCAGTTTTGATGGGAATGCGAACGGCTTTTCTATAAAAATGAGCTTCACAAATGAAAAGCTATAGTAAATTGGATGGATGGTGTATAGAACAAATTTCAAGTCCGAGAATTTAAGACATGAAATACCATGACGATTTTCTTTTATGTTAATTTTGAAGTAGTGCACCTCCCTATGAAAAATTTGTAAAAAAAAAAAAAGGATGAAAGTCCTTTGATTTTCTTTAGTACTAGAGTCTCAATCGAGACTTGGATAGCATGTTCTCGGTTGAAGTGAGACCGCTTGGGCTTGTGAACTTGATCTGATGGGCTTAAGGGTTGTCCCAGTTAAGGGCTGGTCATGAAGTGGTCTAGACCTTTAGACTTGACCCGCGGAATCCACCGGTGATATCTAGTAAGGGCATGGGCAGCTTGATCTTGATCTAGATGGAATACCGGGACTTTGCAAGCTTCATCCAATGAGTCCTAGAGAAGCTCCTTTGAGCTTTCAGTGTGGGGGAGTCTCGAAAAGATTTCAAAGAATCTCGACTTAGACAGATTTTTCTCATGTCATTGCACCACTCCTTTTTTGTTGTTAATTTCTAAAGAGAGGTCCTCTATTTATAAAGGAGAGGATATGGTGTATAAATCCCCGAACCTGTATGTGATTGGTCTATTAGAATTGAACTGAGCCATCCATCTTGATTTTAGTAGATAATTATCTCTAATTAACAACCACTAAATGTAATTAGTTTATAATTCACTAATTTCCAATTAGATAAAATCCCCCTACATAAATATTTCTAGAAGATATCAATACCTTTTTATAATAATCATATAAAATTATAATAACTTATTTCAACTAATACTCATTGTATCAGTTAATCATAAAATACCCAATTACGAATGACTATCTAATTCAGAAGGGAAGAACTTGTGCCAGTATATCAATTTCAATTCGAATATGGGTTTGATTCACACTCCATGTGTTGTGTATTAATCTGTAAGGAAAAGTGTGACATTTGAGTGGTATATGGCTTATTTCAAAATTCTCTATAATATCATAAACTAAAAAGGTAACAAAAAAATTATCATAAACTTTTCAGCCATATTCTTCAAAATGTCGTAACCCTCTTACTCTGTAAATTTTTTCATTAGATGCCGACGGGGTACGCTGACGTGCCATTTTTATGCCACTTCGATGATTGTGTGACTATTTATGCTGACTGACATCATTTAATATATAAAATTGACAGAGTAAGGATTGATTTCGTTCCAAATTTTTTTATTTGTCTAATTACTGAAGAATTTTGGAATACGTAGTAATATACTAGACACATTTTCCCTTTTTTTTTAATCACCCGGACTTTTCTCATGACTCGCTGGGCCAGTTCGGTCGGGCGGCAGTTAACTTGCTGTAGGAGTTCCAGCCACGACATTGTTCGTCGGGCACTAGAGGCAATGTCTTGCTCATCTCGTCTTGGCAATTCGTATTGCAACTGAAAATAGAGGTGAGTCTATCAGCTCAAGCTCCTATCATATGGTAGTGCATGTTAGATAAGGTTTTTCAAGCTTATCACCTTGTGACATTACAGAGTTCCTGTCACGGGACTAATGCGGGGTCGAA
This sequence comes from Sonneratia alba, assembly GCA_900174645.1. Taxonomy (NCBI): domain Eukaryota; kingdom Viridiplantae; phylum Streptophyta; class Magnoliopsida; order Myrtales; family Lythraceae; genus Sonneratia; species Sonneratia alba. Next base: position 480,323 of record FWPY01000029.1, read on the forward strand.
TTTTTTTGCGTCCCGCTAACATTGATAGCTCCGTCACAGACCTTGACTTTGATGCCACTTGTCACAAACCAGCCCTAGGTTCTAATACCACATCGTCACAGCCACCAACCCTGGCTCTGATACCAACTGTCACGGGACCAATGCGGTGATTGAATTTTTCCATGTCCCACTGGTATTGACAGCTCTGCCTACCAACTAGCTCATGCTCGCAACCGAGGTTTGATGTCACCTTAGAGACATGATCCAAAATTCTCAAAGGAAAAATCACAAAAATCTCAAGGCATCTCAAAGTGGAGAGCCAAGGAGAGCAGTTAGAGAGAGTTGGGGAAACACAAGGGAGAACATGGGAGGCAAAGTATAGAGTTGCTTATGCGAGTTATAGCTCAACGGTGAGTGTAGAGCAAGTCTTGTTTACCCTTGTAACGCCGAAATGTGTCGGATTAGAGAGTGTCGAGTGAGGAGTGTAAGTGACGCGGAAATTGTGAGGCATATACTCAACAGACCGAATGAATTTGCTCTTATAAAAAGTTTTTCATACTTGTATAATTGTAAATACAAGTGAAGTTTTTCCCTTTGTATATTACTCGTATTTGTTTCCTTGTGGCATGATCATGTGCTAAGTGATATTAAACCTCAATTGTGTGTAGGGGTTGATTGGCAAGCAGAACTGTCAATGCCAGCAGGATGAAGAAAAATTCAATCCCCGCATTGATCCATGAAAGTTACCTTCACAATTTCTCTTGATCTAAGCGAGAATTTCGTCCGCTTCTTTGAATTGGTAAAAGAGACTGACAAGCCCCATTTACTACTGTGACTTGCAAAATAGTAAGATTCTCTTTTTTTTAACCGATTAAGTATTGATTTCAAACTCCCTTTTTCCTTTCTACGTTTGTCATTTTGTTTTTCTCATGCACTCAAAGAGATTTCCACCTTCGGAAAATGGTTTGGTACAATACACCACTCTCAATCTAATAATTTAAAATTACAATTTTAATTATTATCGTAAAATTCTTATATTCATTTATTCTCTCTTCTTTTGTCATTTTTTTCAGGGTGATGGAGCTCTCCAAACATTTTTGTCACCCAATTAAATGCGGTGCTAACATTTTGGGATTAAATATTATGCTTTTCCAACACGATAAGACACCACATGTGTCACTTAAAGAAAATATCGATAATTCTTGATTAAAATGTCCTGTAATTAACCAATACAATTGATGTTATTTACAAAAAATCATCATAATTTCAAATAATTATTATAAAAAGTGAAATAATATCTTCTAGAGATATCTAGTAAAACATTTGTAAATGATAGAATATCTATATTTTATAGATGTTATTTTTTTAGATAATTATCTTCAAAATTCAAGAAGGAAGGTTGATGCGGGATAGAGGGGGTTGGTCCCGGTTTAGCTTGATTCTAACAGCCGACCAATTATAAGCACGAGGTTAGACACATTTGCTCCTCTCCTTTATAAATATAGAAGACTTCTCTTCAAAAATAGACAATAGAGAGAACGTGCAAAGACTTGAGGAAGCTCTGCCTAAATCAAGACACTTCAAAACCTTCTCAAAACTCTGATGCATTGAAGACTCAGGGGAGCTTCACCTAAACTCATTGAATTATAAGCATGCACAGCCCATGTGTTCCACCTCAACCAAGATCAAGTTGCCCCAACTGCCACCCGAGATTACTAGTAGAATTGGCAGATCAACCCCAAAGGCTCTGACGACTCCACGAGCAACCTCAACCGAGAAGACACTTCCAAGTCATTGTTCAGGAACACATTTCGACTCATCACATCAAGTCACAAGCTCCAAGCTCCGGCAGTCACACTTTGACTAAAAACCCATTGTCCAAGCCTTGATCGAGACTCTAACATGAAAGGGAATTAGGGGGACTTTCTTTCTATACAAAAAATTGTATGAAAAAAATTTCAAGTTCGAGAATTTAGGAAAGGAAATACTGTGAGAAATTTTCCTTTTATATTAATTATGAAAGAGTATATACCTCTTTGTGAAAATCTGTGGCAAATTAATAAAAAGAACACAATAAGAAAGACCTCTTACATTGTAAGATTGATCCACCGAATCCACTAATGATCCTAAACAAGCACTAGTGCAGCTTGATCTCAATTGAGCTTGAATGCCAAGGCTTTGCAAGCTTGATCCGATGAGTCCAGGTTAAGCTCCTCCAAGTCTTCAATATGACAGAAGTTCGAGAAGGTTTTTGAAGAATATCGATTTAGGCATAGGTTCCACTCATTTTTTTCACCTCCTTTTTATTGTTGGTTTCTGAAGGAATAGTCCACCATTTATGAAGAAGAGGAGTTGATATGTATGTATACTCATGCTTATATTTGATTGCCCAATTTAGAATTGATCTAAATCATATCCATCTTGATTTTAGTAAATAATTGTCAATGAATAGCATCCACTAAATTTAGATATTTTGTAATTCACTTATTTTTTGTTGGATATATCTCATCACAAATATTCCTGAAAGAAAGTATCTCTCTCTCTCTTTTCTATTAATTATCTAGAATTATAATAATTTATTCTTGATAATATGAATTATATCGGTTAATCATAAGATACTTAATTGCGAATGATCAATATTATGTCTAAGAGACGTGTGTGGCGTGTTAATGTGTTAGGGAAATGCATGACATTTTATCTATTCCAAAATGTTAGCACTATACCTAACTGGGCATGTAATATATTTGGGGAAAATGATGAGATGGCAATTTGCAATTGGTCACAAATTTTTGCATTCTATACTATAGTTTGTACAAAAAAAATTTAAATATTTCATTTTCTTTTTTGGCACTTGGTTACGGAACATTTTAAAATTATTGCCAGTTAGCAAAGACCGTGATTTTTTTGGATGATGGTGTTAATTTCTACTGATATTACATCTAATATAGACTCCATTTGTTAAAGTTGCTGAAATGTTATTTTACAGTTATTTTAATATATTTAATATATTGGTTGACGTGGACGTTTAGTTTTCCACGTGGCCGTGTTACCTAAAGCCATCATCTTCTCTTCTACCTTAACAAGCACCTTCGCAACCACTCGTATACCCACTCCCGACATCTGAAAGTCCTTAAAATGGCCTACACGCGTTTGCCCATAAAACAATCAATCAAGTGTATGCCTCCATTCCCAACGAGGAAGTAAGAAATTTTTTTTTTTTATTCCAAGCACCACCAGGATGGGAAATGTTAATAGAAAAACCAGTTAAACAATTTATTTATCAGTATGAACAGAGAAGTCCAGAAATTTACAAGCCATCCCCTTTTTCACTTCAGTTGGGGCGAAGATGTGTGAGCGGCCGCAGGGGAGAAGTTGCAGGCAAACGGATGATCAAAAGTCTCTAACGAATCAAAAGAGAATGAGATAGGAGGGTGGAGGGAGCAATGGAAGCAAAGGAAGGCTAAATAGTAATGTGAATCAAAAGCTTCAGATTCGGCTATGTCCAGAAAGATGGTTGGAGAGAACGAAAAAGGGTGAAGAGGGGAAGAAATTGAAGGCGGGAGTTGTTGGGAGGAAAGATAGGTGACGGAGGCGAGCGGCGGAGCCGTTGGTCAGGGCTAGGGTTTTAGATAGATTAAGGTATATTTCGAAACTTCGATAAATAATAAGGGTAAAAGCATCATTGAATTATTTAAAATTAAAAAAGATATTTAGCCACGTCATTCTCATGTGTCCATATGGCAAATGACCGGTGACATGCAGGCAATATTTGATAGCATCTCGCCCACATTAGCAACTTACTAATAAGGATAGATGTATAGAAGAACTCAAACACGTAAACATTTAGAAATGAAAGACTCATTTTATAAAAAGTCCACTTTTGGTCCTCAACCTTTGAACATTTTGACATCTTCATCCTCTTAGAACATTTTGACATTTTGACTCAACCAATGTTTTAAGTTTTGAAGTAGGGCTTGGTGGTGAAAAGAAAAGTGAAAGTTCGGAGCAAGATTAGGAGCTTAATCTGACAAATCAGTGGAGAAGGACCAAATCCCACATGTGAAAATAGGATATCTAAATTTAACATTCTCATCCTAATTCTAAATAAACGAAAAAGCATTTTATTTATAATTTAGTTCAAGTTTTCCTATTGTGCCTATAGTTAATTGAACTGGATTGAACCAAAGATTGTGTTCTGCTTGTATGATGTGGTAGGAGTGGTTTAAAAAACTATATAATGTTTGCTATAAATCTGAGTTTGTGTTGCTAAATCTGAGTTTGCGTTACTAAATCTGAGTTTACAGTCATGAAACAATCTGCTTGATTTGCTACATGCATTTTGATCCATTTGATGAGCTACTACGTGATTTTTCGAGATAGCCCACATATTCAACGAAGTATTTATTATCTTTGTCACAAGGAAGGAAAGGCCGAAACCTAGGTATCTACAACCACATACTCATTTTTAATTAATAGTTCATGGGCAGGTTTTCTCTCGAGATCGAGAAGACTAAGAGAAGGCGATCCGCTATCCCATTATCTTTCAATCCTGTCAATCGAAATCCTCTCCACGAGCCGAGGAGAAAAAAATTGATAAATAGTATAAAAGTGTCAACAATTACCAAATAATCAGTCATTTACTATATGTGGAAGATTTGATGATAGTGATCAAAATAACTATTGGGCTGCGAGTTTTCTTCTCAATTTTTATCTGTGGATCGACCAAAAGGATAATAAGACAGATTTTAAACACGAAATAAATTAGTTAATCCATTATTTATTAAAGGGAAGCGAGCGGAATCCTTTCGACATGTTATTGATAAGGTGCAAAATAAATTCAGTTCGTGAAACCGTAACAGCATCCTGGGCTGCTGGGGTTTCTCTCCCGACAAGTATGATATTTTACCCCAAGGCTGTCTTCGAATTACCAAAATCAATTTGTTCAAGAATGGATCAAATTATAAGAGCCTTGTGGTGGGAGATAATGATATTTTGAAAATGTTTACTCCAATCACCGGTATCGACTCTGCGTAAGAAACCATTGAGTGGATCATGGTTTTGTAGAGCTTGCCACATAAACAATACAACAATGGTAGCCGAAACCGCCTGGATTCTCTCCACAAAAACAGATATAGCCTAGCATCTCGAGTATTAAAAAGATAAATATGGAACTCCATTAGCCCCTGATAGTAGATGTTTAACCACAGCGTCAAGAAGCACGGAAAAATGTATCGAGTATAAATCGTAACATTTCCGTCAATGCAAGTGATACTATAAATCAATTATTAGTTATCGGGACTAGTCATTAGAGATGTTAAACAGGCCATGCTATCCTCTAACAAGACCCAGAACCAGCCTTGACCGCTCTTAACTCGGCCCATAACCGTTCTTATTGGGTTGGGGCGATTACAGGCCGGTTCCAAAATATGAGCCCGTTAAACTGTAATCAACCCAAACCGTTACCATGCTGAGCCAATCCGGAATAGTTGAAAACTAGTACGGATCACCAAAAATCTTGCAAATCAACTATCAGATTTTATCGAATCAATTTAAAATTTTAAAAAAATTAAAAAATATTCATTTAAAATTATTTTTTAAAAAATTAAAAAATGAACGATTCACGGTAAAACTAGCTTTTTAATAAACGGTTCTGAACTGGTTCATATTTGCTTAAATTATGACCTGTAACTCGACCAACCCATTAAGCAAATGGGCCAAACCGTAACCGAGTCAAACAGTTCTAAACCTGTTTTGAACTGAGCCGGACCGTACTTTTAACAACACTACTAGTAAGTGGAATATCAACTCATCATCTCATAGATTTATTATTATTATTATTATTATTCAAGATATAGTCAGCAACATAGCTTGATCTCTTGTGCCCAGATGAAATAGTGTATGATAACACAACAAAGATAGGAAATCCCCTATTAAAAGTTTACATCCTTTAGAACAAAATCAGAGATTTCATAAAGAAAATGAAAACTTTCCGACGGAGAATTTGATTTCTCAAAATATATGAAAGATAGAAAATGCATTTGTGTATAATCCCTTTATATCCTTCATAGAATAGGGGATCTATTCCACGTGCGAAGTTGGACCCTATGAATCTGTTCATCTCTTCAAAGGGTGCATAATTCACCCTCGTGGCATGGACGGAATCATAGTGAAAGTACACAAAATTAGTGATATAATCATATTCTTTCGCCACCCACCTCAATTGTCATCATCGGAAAAGAACAACTTCGTCTTATTTCGGGCGGTTCTTTATTATATATTTTGGAAAGAAGGAATGACCCAAAAAAAACAACACATAAAAAAAAAGAAGGAAGAATGATCTGTTTAAAGAAACTGTCATTAAAATATTGTGGATAATGCCTTGCTAATTCGGCAACTACTCATGACCTACAGTTTGTAAAACACTCAGACAGAATCTCTCAAGAAGAAATCCATACTACAGAATTAAGGAAACGATCTCAATAGAGAGAAGATGAGAATCTTTATTTTTACTAATGCATCTTGGAAATATCAAACTGCTTGTATTAATTGCAGGGTTGGGTTTGCGCCTTGATGTGGTCGGATGGTGATATCGCGGAATCGGAGATGTTTCGCCAAGCTGAGTATCGAGCCATCTTGTTAGGCTCCTCCGCTGTAGCGTCTAGAATCCGGAAGAAAATCATGTTCTTCGATGCACTCCAGGTATAGTGGAAACGATCGAGGGAAGGACACTATCATGAGAACATTGTGTCAAATGCTGTAAATATGGATATTTGGTACTGTTTTACGGATATGCAGAAATGGAAATATTGTAGCTCACCAGTTATGCCAGAAAAGGGAGATATGCACCATCAAGTAATCTCTCTACATATATGAAGAGCACACCATACTAGAAAACCCCTGCAACTACTTGCCAACACATGTGTGTATATATATATATATATATAGAAGAATGTATAAGGAGGTAAAAATCATTATCTATGTGTTATTATGGGAAACTCTCATTCTCAGCTCATGTCTTTGTTCATAAGCTAAAATGGTAGAGCTTTACGGGGAACCAAAATCACTGCTGGTTATGGCTACATTGGTCACGAACGATAGACATCTTATAGACGCTAATATCATTTATTACAACTTAAAGTTAATGCGTTTACAAAAGAGAAAAAAATTAAATTGCTTATTGCAGTCTAAATTTCCTTCAATAAATGCAAGAAATTAATTAACATTAATAATTATTTATTATATGGCATATAAGGAAACATCATACCATCAGAGCATCATTTTAATGAGTCAAAATAAGTAAGAAATGTGCATTTAATGCGACCCGTGAGGGTAGTAGGCGGGGTCGATGTAAGCGTCTAATCTGCTCATCCCGCATGCCGAACTTTTTCAAGCAATCAGTAGAGCAAGAAAAAAACTCAACTAAGAAAATTTAATACAGTAGGGCTATTTTTAATCCCTAAGAGTTTATGAATTTAATTTTTAATTTTTAATTTTTAATTTTTTTTATTTTTTAAGCTCATGTATTTTCTATATAATAAAAAAAAACTCTCAACCACTCGTACGGCTTCTTCTTGACTTCCATGTGAAGTGTAATATAATATCATATTAGCTCTCATTTTATATCACATATTCAAGGTATTTCTATGTAAAGTTATCTGTATTATGATATTAATCAACATGATTTTATATTTTTACAGTATAGTTAATAAAGAATTTTGTTCATAATACATGGATTTCTTGAGTTACATTGATTTTAAAACTAACTTTACATAAGTTTTTGGTACATACTTAACGAGTTTTACATCAATCTCACATTTCGACCTTAAAATCTAATAAATTTAACCATGATCCAAAACTTCCCTATAGACTATAACAGTACCCAAATCAAAGTTTAAAAAGAAATATCATTTTGGACTTCTCTTCAATTACATATCCGTTCCATTAATCTAAAAAGAAGGAAACATAAAATACATATGATTTTAATAACAAGAATCGAATACATAATTTTTTAATCTTAAATCAATAATAATATTAATCCACAAAACCAATTCCTCTTATCCAATCAAGTTGACTGAACTTTTATTTTCATGGAATCCCATGTATCCACTCCGAATGAGTCTTTTGAAAGGACACATTAGTTCAAAGTGTGCAAAAGTTACCCTTGACAAAGCTTAACCGCCCCCAATGCAAGGGAAGAAGAAAAGAGAGAAGAAAACCTATCCAATAATTGATACTGTGACATAGTATTCCAAGTTTCCTCTCCCCCCCGTCGGAAGGTAAAGAAAGGTGCCATAATTGATTATCTGTTTGAAAAGACATGGCTGCCCACATAAATGATATCACTATCTATTTGAAAAATGGTAAGGGATGAATGTATTGCTGGATTGGGATTATTATTGTCCTGTCCTTAAAATAAGGTTGCACAAGGCACCTTCTCGATCTAGAGAGGAATTAATAGGTTCCCTCATCCACAGGATGCCACTGCAGGAATTTTACAATTTGACTACCTTTTTATATGCAATCTTATATCATTAACTTTAACCCATTATATCTAACCCATTATATTTGATTCTTTTTTATCGTCAATTTATATTAAATCGTTATGGTATCACATTCAATTCACGCCAACATGTTAAGTCATCCCCAAATTGATGGAGGGGTACATTGTGCAACCATGTCATCACGTGGCGTGCTTATGTAATGGCACTGGCCACCAGGAATTCAGACAGCTATAAATTTTTAATTAATAAATACAACAGAAAATCTAAATAAACCCTAAAAGAACTTTAACTAATCCTAAAAAAAATCACAATTACTAATGAAAGGGAAGTTCATGTTGGGTGTCGGGTCATCGCATGATAATTTCATCGAAAACCGGGATACGCTTTCTTTGTGGAAGATGTTTAATTTTGATTTACCACGTAATTACTATCCTGTGGACCGTGGTGGGGCACCGTCCCGCGAAATACTCCCCCCAATTCGATGTAGCGTGGCTATTTTGGATTTAAATGAGCAGAAAATTAAAAATCACAGGCTTAAACGAGAAATTAAAGTTAGCAGGATCAATTTGTCAAAAGGTCATGCAATTTCCTCTAAACTTTTTCCGGCCAATTTCGTAGGATGCGTAGTCTTCGTCGAGCTTTCCTTCATTTTCCGTCCAATTGCCAACCAAATGTTGCAGTCAATAGTGAAACGGAAAAAGATTGGGGTTTTTTTTCTAATTACATAAAATATCTATAAGGTTAAAATGAGATATATGAATAAATTGGTATAAAAGAAATTAAATTATTTGGTCAAAAATAATATTATTATATCAAATTTTATTTACCAATTTTATATGTAAGATTATAAATCATATAATAATACTATCCCAAAATCCAAACATACCCTAAGTGGATTGACCAAGCCGGGCCCGTTCCAACTGGAACCAGTCTGGTTGTCGTCAGTACATTTTTTTATATTTTATTCTTTTTAAGATAAAGAATTTTCCAGCCTTTGTTTTTTTTTCTAGAAATGTTGTCCAATTTCATGTAAGTGCCCGTGCAAAAATGTGGGTTGGAATCTACATCATGACATTGGACAACAAATGACGGGTGAGAAAAACTTCTGACCTGTCTTTTTTCATCTAAAGAATATGGTCGTCAATTATGTCAAAAGAGTGGTTTAGTTGGCAGTTATACAAATAATAATAATAATAAATTAGTCAGACCTAGAGTTTCTATGTCCAAAATTGACCGAAATATATGCTGAAAATTAACAAATGTTTTCCGACAAGTGATCTAATGGGTCATTGCTTCCCACAATATTGACATTCTCCGAGAATTTTAGTGGGCTAGGTAATTTTTTACACAATACAGAGTTAAATGGATTTAGATTTATATAACTTAATAAGATATGATTAATTTCATCTAATTAAATATATTTAAATATATATTAAACATGTCAACATATTTAACTTATTTAAGTATATAATTGTTAATTTAATATACCATATGAAGTTTCTTAAAATTTATTTGTTATATTTTACTATCATAATCTTATTATCATAAATATTTTAATTATTTTTTTATTGTTATCATCCTAAATATATTAACTATATACATGTATAATAAGCATATTTGAATATATTTAGTTATACCAGTTAAACAGGCTTGTTTTGCTGTGATCTTAATAGCCTAATTGAAATTTCCACATCCTATGTGCCAGTCTAAGGTTAACCTTGCCCTTCACGGTATAGTCTTGCTTGAATCTAAAGGGACCTCACCATTTTCACTGTTCGCCCCCGCTCACGGAAATTACTCCCACTGCAGCAGGACCTACGACCCTCTTTTAGGGTCTTCCTCAACTACTTTCTTCTTGGAGTTCTGAGTTGCATCTTCTTATTCACATCCATGCTCTCCTCTGTAAACAAGGCAGAGAAGATGGAAGCTGAGAGAAATAAATCAAACAAGGTGATGGTGGCAATAGATGAGACACCCTCGAGTTATAGTGCCCTCATTTGGGTTCTCGACAATCTGAAGGAAACCATCTGCTCCTCTTCAACCAACACGTCTCTCCTTATCTTTTCTCCACAGCCTCTCCCCGTTTCCAGATCCTACAGCTCTGCAGCATTCGCCCCTGCCGGCTTGTATTTTGATGGCCCTTCTGGTAATCTGTAAATAAAGTTTTTTGCCTATCTCCTTTTGTCATTCATAACGGCTTTTGATTTGATCTTTTCTGTAATTTGTTTGCATAAAACTTGATTTTCCAGTCCAAGTTGGTGTCAGACATCAGTAAAAGATCCTCTTGAAATCAGGAGCGTTGATGAATGAACAAAGTTTCTTCCTTTTCTAAATGGGTTCCTCTTTTAAAGTAACATATTTCCTATGTTTTCTGCAGCAGAACCAGAAGTACTTCATCTTGCTCGAGAAAACAGTAGAAAGGTCTCACTGGGTCTTTTGGAGAAGGCAAAGAAAATCTGCACCAGTCGAGGGGTAAAGGTATATTTAGTGTATTGATTTCTCCGGTTAACATCCGACCGTTGTAAAGAATCAGCAAATTGGATGAAACTACAGCATTGCTGATAAGATTAAATCAAAAACTCTTCTCTCTGTTTTCTGATTTTCTCTCATTTTTGAAACTGAAGGAAGTATGCAAGCCAAATGTTATTTTGCACTTCTCAAGACGCTTGTATGATCTAATTTCCAGCATATCTTGTGAAATGCAATTTGATGCATTCTTACTTGGTGACTTCTTTGTCCGGGAAGTGGAAAATGGGAACTATAAACTTGTCTATTCTAAATTCACTATAAGTCGACTGTTATATTGCCCTCCCATATGCCATGCAAACAGGAAAATGTGGAGACTATAACAGAAGTTGGAGATCCAAAATTAGCCATCTGTAGTGCAGTAGAGAAATATGAAATTGATCTGCTTATCGTGGGATGTGAAGGTTACGGATTTCTAAAGAGGTAACATCCAATTTCTTTGGTTTTCTCGATACAATTACAGCCTTCTGCCCTTGGATCTATGACTTCCACGAAACTAGAGCTATTTTCTGCATCATCACAAAATAAACGAGCAAAGAGAAATGGATGTTTACGGATCTCTTAATATGACGAAACTGGGAAAACTGTTTCTACATATTTTCTTTTGCTGCTGCAAGTGAAAACACTTATTCATGCAGAGGAACACTGGTATGTTTACTGCAGGATCCTCATGGAGAGTACCAGCGACTACTGCTTGAAAAATGCAAAGTGCTCAGTTCTTGTTGTGAAGAAACCAAAGTAATTGGGCTGTAAAAATACTCTGTATTAGATGTCTTAATTCCTTATATGGAGCTTTATTAATTTCTGTGAAGATCTAGGGCCTGGACATTTATCATTCTCGTGTGAAATTGCATATGATAGATATATAAAATCATCGACATACATCATGTTCATAATTTCCCAAATTTAATTCAGTACGTGCTGCATAGAGTACGAGTGGTTCATATTCATGCGATGATTCTTCTCAGTTAAAGCATAGATTAGACTCCCAAAGCCTACCGCAATGAATCTTGTCAATTATTGTTGAGAAATCTTACTGTACCACTCATGAACCTGTCCGCATCTCATGTTAGGTAGATCAGTGGGTTATTTTTTAACTAACTTCATAAAATTTGTTATATGAATTCGTACCAATCATGATCACTGAAAGTGGAGAAGTTGTCGAAGGCTGGATGAATCTTTTGGTTGATTGGAGCGACTAGAGGGGGACGATAGAGAAGTTGCAGAATCATGGGTTAACTGATGAACTCTGATGCTTTTAACAGGCCAAATTTTTAATAGTCAACGCTAGCGGAAATGGTATTCTGTGGATGAATCCTATCCACCCAGACGTATATATGCAAAGATTGAACCTTCTTCCTCACACAACGTTACCCTGTTGATGAAGCCCAAGCCACACAGCAAGGGGCAATGAGCAAACAATCAGCCCGAGCCACACGGTCAAAGTGCAATGCAGCCTGAGCCTTGACTACTTAGGCAAGACTCATGCACTCAGAAATGAGTCTATTCCGAGCTAGCAACCCAACCCAATCAAAATCCCTCCCCCATGACCCTTCTTTCAACTGTTGATTCCATCGGGCCAGGAAAAAGTACACATCTTCACGCTCCATGACTCTCTAGTCTCTCGCTGTGTGCTTGATACCTTCAAACTCTAAAAGGGCATGGCGGACCAGGGGCGTCCACCGTCTGGGGAGATTGCATTCATTGGAGGAGTTGACCATTCCTGCGTGAGGAAAGTGATGGAGGCGATCCACGAGAGTGTGTTGGCCACTATGCCCTCATGTGGAACCTGGAAAACCTCGAAGAATCTCAGAATTTCGACAATAACTCAGCATGACTTATTGTGTTCAATATCATCATGAATATATACATACACACGGGACTACCTATTGTAATAAGCAAGGGTGCCTAAACACAGGGATAAAATCGAATCTTGCAAGTATGATGACAACTAATTAGTTAATAATCAATTGATTCCTTCAGTCTTGGCTCTGCTTCCAAAACCTTGATTATACTCCAGAAGAATCGATATTGAGTGATTCTCTTGAGATCTTCATGGCCCAGCCGCCCACCAAGAGTACCTACACCTTCGCTGCCTCCCTCAGCTCCTGTCGCACGTACACAGTTTCATCTAGTCAAGTTCCAGTTACCTCTCTAAATTAATTAATCGAACATTGCTTTCCAAGGAAGCTTCCGACTCTCACTTCCGGGCACTGTAGAAAGCGGAGATTTCAATTGATGGTTGTCATCTAGTCGGTAGTGGTGTTAACACGGAGAAATCATTGGCTAGTCCAGTGCGCCGCACAAAAAAACACAAGGCACCCGACAAGTCTGATAGACTAGAAATTTAATTCTAATCTTTGATTAGTACATACCTCGACAAAGACCACGGTTCGTGTCCTCATAGTCCCTATAGTAAACCATAAAGTTAGGTTCCTCTTATATATTGCAATTTTTCATGAAAATCATGTTGTCCTAACATGGATGAGTCCCCATTATTAGTTTTATGGTACACCTTTTGCTTAATTTGATTGTTGCTCAAATTAGTATAGTAGATAGTAACCAAGCAGGGCCAAGTATAGAAGCTTCTAGCTGATGTTCATGTGTGTTGCTTTTCTTTTAGCTCCGGACCTAGTCGGTCGTCTCTGTCAAAGAAAACCAAAGAAAGTTTGTGACGGCTCTCTTGGCAAAGGCAAAGGAAATTTGTGCTAGTCGACGGGTAGGGCCACAATCTCTTCTTAATGTGATCACACAAGGATTGTATTGTTACAGGAGAAGGGGATCTGAAATTGGCAGTATGCAATGCAGTTAAAAATCTGAACCTAATACTGCTCATAATGGTGAGTGCGGGCTGAGAGAGAACAAAAGGTTCATCTCATTCTTCAGTTCCATCACTTCTTTTCCTATGGGTTGACTGGCATACTCCATGTACTCATCGATGTTGAATGTGATTTTGCTGCGCATTCTCAGTAAGTGTGAGCAACTACTGTGTTCGTACTGCAATGTGCCCTGTTCTTGTCGTGAAGAAACGATAAAGAGGACAAGTCGTTCACAGTTTTGCTGCAACGTATCACAGTTTTGTCGTGAGCTTCTGATGATTCAGACCGGTGAAATCCCGGTTGCATCTCAGGCACACTGATGACAGATGTGACATCTAAATTTGATCAGTTCTTGTCATATTTTAGAAGTAGATGATAAATAATATATGCGATGCATTTAGGAAATACATGAAAATGCCATAAAGTCCTGAAAGGGGTTCCTTGCATATTTCACTAGAATCACAGAGTTAGCATCACTCAAATCCTAAGTTTATATTCCGCCAAAACTTGTGATAAATTAATTAGACCTATTTTTATTCCAATAATCTTGTAGTCATCATGATTATGTATAAATACGTACAGTAATCAGAATGTATGTATGCCTGTATAATTACCAATCATACTAATCCTTTACCTTTTAACTACGTCACATATTTGAATATATTTGCCTAAATATATTTAATAGCATTTGCTAAGTGAAATTATCAATTAGATATATCAAAAAAATAATTTCATAAATGAATATTTAATAATTATTAATCATAAATACTATGTTTACAATTGAAAACTATATTCATAACCCCCAAATCAACTAATTATTAAACGGAATTTTCACGACACTTATTTTTAATCCCCTTGATACCTATCATATCATTCATAATAAAAATCATGCACATAACAAGATTATCGATACTTCCAATATCTAAAGATAATCTTATAGTAATTTATATGAAAATAATTAGTTCATCTCTATCCGTTTGTATTATTTATAATGAGATAAATTTAGAGAAATCTTCCTACAAACCAATGTTGCGATTTGTAGTCAACGAGTCAACTTAATTCACTCCTACAACGTCAGTTCTTTCATTCTTACCATCCCCACTACACCTCTCCGCCTCCGTTCTTGCCGATTAAGTCATTTCCATTTCCGCATGTCAATTACTATGAAACCAAATCATGGAAACATACATACATATGCATGTATATATATATATATATACTCCTCTAACTAAACCTATAAATTCTAACACGCATACGAATATTACATGCTAATTAGATTAATTGAACCTAGATTCCTTGTCATACCCTACCATTCTTCCATTAACTCTCTTCGTCTCCTCTTCATTCTCCGTTGATTCCCTCCCTCCCTCTCTCTCTCTCTCTCTCTCTCTCTCTCTCTATTCGGTGGGGTGAATTGTCCGAAAAAGAAAAAGAAGAATGTGACAGACAGGTGTCAACAAAGAGGAAAAGCTTAAGGCGGGGGAGGAGGGCAGGAAAAGAATGGGCTTTAAATCAAGCTGGGTCCTACTTGAGCCTAAGTCCATGGGCTCATAGGGACTCTCCATGCAATTCGACTAAAATCACATTTCTTAAATAGGTGTGTAATTTCGTCGGGCCCAACTTCACACAACAGACATAGTCCATTGAGGCTCTGAAGCCGAGAGAGAGTCATAGTGGCCATACATCATGCCGGCCCGGTCATATCGGGCCGTGTTGGCCTGGCATAGCCCTTTAAGATATAGAGTCGGGCGGCCCAGCCCTATAGCACAATAATCTCCCCTACTTTTTTTTTTCTGAAAGGTGGGGGTGTCAAATCCCCCATATCCTTCAACAATTCAACTAAACAAACTAACCCCCATTCGGGGGGTAAGTTTGCAAATGAGCTCATGAAGGGGGAGTGGATTAGATATTGGATACTGACAAATTTTTGGTTTTTTATTTTTATTTTTCCAAATCATGCTAAAGTGCAGACACAACCTCACACACCTAATAAAATTACCGGACTGTATTAACACAGTATTATCATGATAGGTTCATGCCAGGCCAAATTTTTTCAGGACTACACCACAAATCCACTTTACGTCTCTCATGAATGTTGAGAGACAACAATGTTTTCTATAACTTTTCATTGCTTGTGTTGAATCCATTATGCTGACTAAATAAATAGAAGCTTTTGACTATGAATTTTCCTGATTTGTTCGGTTGCCAGATAGTTTTGTCTGCCATGCTTATAGATGGAGGATGGTGAGCATGTTTCGTATTGTGGGACTGATCAAAATATATATTAAGCAACTCCATGTTCCAAGTATTTGAATGGGGATTGATTAGTTCTATAACTTTAGCATGGTTATCTATAGGACCATGATAGTTTGGGTTAACAATTGGTGTGCCTAAAGGATTTGAAGAATCAATTTATCTGTCCAAATGTACATGGTTTCACCATTCCCAATTAGGTCACACAGTCCACTTCTTATTTGGTTGCCAATAGAGGTCCTATTTTACCAGACAATGGAGAATGAATTTCTGCTCCTAGAATTTGATTCTAAAGGCCTTCCATATCTAGCTCTAAAGGATTTGCATCCACGCAGTTTTTGCTAGTGTTAGGAGTTTAGACCTGAAGTCCGACTAAAGCCTAAGCCACCATAGTATTTAGGTTGACAAAGCTTTGCCCAGTTTAGAGGGCACATAGAAATTATGTGCCTCTTCCTTCTTACCCCCACGAAAGGGCTCTAATTAATTGATCAATTTTGTTGCAAATGATTTATGGATTTTGAATATTGCCACTGGATAAATGGCCGCATTTGACAGAATTGAGTTTATTAGCACTGCCCGATTAGCCCAAGATAGTAAATGAGATTTCCAAGCAATGAGTTCATTCTGTATCTTGTCTATTAAGTACAGAAAAGACTCAATCCTTTTTTTTCTCCTAACCACTTGTGGGCATTCTGAATATCTAATTTCCTGAGTTAGTTTCTCCATATTTAGGGTGCTCTTTAAAACTCTCTTAGAGGATCCCGATACTACTCTAGAGAAGAAGATTCCCCGACTTTTGTCAAGTTTGTTTCCAGGCCACTTATTTTACTGAAGGTGCCTAAAATCTCCTTACAATTTGTGACATTATTCCCGGTTGCTTTCAACACGATCATCATATCATCTACGAAGACCAAATGACTAATTGGATCATTGTTCCTTGATAATTTAATTATATTAATCAATTCAATGACTCAGTTTTGTGAAATATTATTCTACTTAGAATCTTCATCGACATTATAAACAAATAAGGCCCCCTTTGGCATTAAGGAACCCTTTCGATGTACCATTAATCAAGACATAAAAATTAAGTGATGGGATGCATTGGGTTGTCTATCCATTAGGTGAGTTTTTGGTGGAGTGTTTTGCTCATAATAGGTTGAATTTCTTTAACTACGATGATATCTTCGTTGTTGAACCAATGGCCGTCTAAAAGAAGCCGTTTGGCTTGATCAGATTATTTTATTTAAAAGAGGTTTGAGATGATGGGCTAAAAGTTTTTAAATTACTTTTGTAACAAATACTTGTTAAGTTAATTGGTCTAAAATCGGCAAAAGAATATGTGTTTTGTTTTTTAGGGATTAAACTTATAAATGTTGAATTCCAAGTAACCGGCGTTGAAAAAATTTCAGACAATTTGGATAAAGTCTTCTTCAATTGTACTCCATTTGGGCCTGGCCTGGTGATTTCATAGAGTTCATTGCTTCAATAGTATTCCAAATTTCTTCACTTTTTTGGTGTTTTTATTTGGTTTAGATTTTTTTTCCGTGGGTTATGATAGGATTGATTAAGTCATCTAATTTAGGTGGAAAGGTCGGGTTAGAGGAGAAAAATAAGCCTCCGAAGCGATTGATGAGATAACTTGAAATTTGACATTGGTCATGTAACCAATTGCCATTATTATCTTTGATTGTTGCAATGTGGTTGTGCCTACTCTTAACTATTGTTGATAAATGAAAAAGAATTTGGTATTTTCATCTCCATCCCTTAACCAGAGTTCTTTTACTCTTTTGCCTCCTTATTAAATCTTTTCACAAAAGTTGTTCTTGGAGCTCAGTTTGAAGGAAGATATATATATATATATATTTCATAAGTGGGGTCACTTTCCTGGAGTATGTCTGCCTGGACCATGATCTCATTGATTCTCTAATCTACATTTCCAAACGGGGTTTTGTTCCATTTCTTTAGATTTTGTTTGGTTTGCTAGATTATTTTACAAAATTTATGAAGGCTAAGGATCCTCTAATGTCAGTTTGCCATGCATCTTGTATATTTTACTTTGTGGGTTCCTAGTCCATGCTATCTCAAATTTAAATAGTCTGGGTTTATTATTTACGTTGGAGTTAAGTTTTAACAATAGGTGATAGTGGTCCGAAATGGTGGTAGGGAGATGTGTTATTTCAGCATTGGGAAAGAGTGTATACTAGTCTGTATTTGAAATAGCCCGATCTATTCTTTGATGGATATGACTTAAGAGTAATATTTTATAACACCAAGTGAAACTATTGCCCTTGAAGCCAAGAACTTACACATCCAGCTTTTGATAGAAAGGAGGACAAATAGTTACGACTAGAAGAGGCAAATTTTTTACGACCTGATTTGTCGTCTGTTTAGACTTATTTCTTACATTTTATTACAACCAAAAAAATAAAACCTTTTATCATTTAACTGCGGGGTTGTAAGCACAAGCCATGAACAATTTACAAGGAAGATTCTTAGCAATGACAACAATATGGATTAAGTATTTACTCCAATCTAGAAGTTGTACTTGAACCTCTTTCTTCCACATAAGCCATAGCCCTCTCGAGAGTACCATCGCATCCACCATAAAAGATCCTTCAAATTTGCAAGAGCGAGCCCCAACTTGGCATCTTGTCTGATCTACTTTTGCTTCTGCTAAGAACACCAAAAGGGGACTGTATTTGTGCAAATGGGTTTTTAGTGCTCTAATTATTGAGGCACCCGTTATTCCTCGACAATTCCAAGCAAGGACGTTCATGGCTGAGGAGGGAGCATGATTTGGCTCGCCCCCTCAGCCTTTTGAACTGTAGGAGCAAATTCAATCTCTGCCAATTTAGGAAGATAGTCACGACTAGCTGCATAGGGATCCTCAAAAGTAAGCTAACTGGGATATGAGCAGAATATCAACTTCAGAAAGTTGACTGGAAAGGAGAGTTAAACTTGCGTTTTTTCGAAAACAGGTCTTCAACAAAGTGATTTTTCAGTAAGCTCTTGCATCATTTGAAATAATTTTGAATATGGCTGAGAGGTGGAAGGGTTTGTTCTCATTTTGAAAGTAGTTTTTGAGGTGGGATGAGAGGCATTGTTGGCTGAGTTCTGGGCTTGGGATTTGATATTTAACGTAGTTTGTGAAACTAGAGTTTTGCCAGAGATATCAGATTGTCCTATCTGAGACATTTCCATGGAGATAAGCTAGAATAGACGAGTCAAACTCAAGCATAGCCATCATGGAGAGCTCTTTTGGGGGCAGAATATCGTCAGGCGGATGTATACCTAGTCCAGGGACCATATTTCAAAGCTGAGGTTTCAACATTAGAGGAGCAATCTTTAACTTCATGGCCTATAATACCGCATAGGCAATACAAACTAGATAGCCTCTATTGGGTAGGGCATCGTTTTTCCTGTCTATTTCTATGACAAAACCAGCTCTGGGTGTTATGGCTTTAAGGTAGCTATGGCTCATAGACACAAGTGCGAGCGCTCTGATCTGAATCCAAAAACTAAGCTTGTCAAAACCTAAGAGTTTCTAGTGGAATGTTCGCAACCCATTTTTCAATACATAAGTGAACATCTCTGACAGTCCATGAACTTCCTTTCAGGACCCATTTAAGGTCAACTAGGTCCTCAAAGAGGCATATGAATATACCTAGAGCTTGCTGAGCAGAGTTGACGGTGCAGCGTTTGTTTATGCTCCAGGCTCTCCTTCGCTGGGCACTTATGGTGGCAAGAGTCAGTGGGTCTCCTGAGATAGGCTTGATGACTAGAGCTCCTTGGTGGGCCTGAAGGGCGTCTTCCTGAGCCGGGGGTAGTTCAAGTGTCTCTACCTACCTCTTCAGCCATCTGCATCATCCTTTCCGGCAGGTTCACTAGCTGAACGAACATAGGCCGCATTTGAGTTCTCCATTGTTGATTACTGCTCCTTTTGCAGAGATGACTATGGAGGGGAGGAAGAAGATGAAACCATGATTGTGGGGATGCAAGAAGTGAGGTGACGAAGGAATGGAAAGAGCCAGATATCGGGAATGTTTAATGTAAAACGAGAAATTTGCGTCTGAGATAAGGTACGCAAATCCGAAGCATTAAATACAGAAATTAATAACGGTACTATTTTTCCTCTTTCAAGGACAAACTGAGACGATCAAATTGTACATTGATTCATTGAAGCATGGATAGGCAGCCCCATAATGGATTGGGGCATAGCACACGTGCCACATAATGTATGCTTCTACCATTCAATATTTTCTGGAAATTTTCCAGAAAACTTAAGGAAGTGCTATTCCTGGCAAAGATATCATAGTTTTTAAAATTAAACCTAATCGGAAATCAGTGTGGGTATAGGTTTATGAATTCATAAGTCGGACCGGGAGTTCAATGCGTTGAACTGCATATTTAATAAATAATATTAATAATATAATATTACTAATAAATTTATATAATATCATAATTTAATATAATTTATAACAAAAATTATTAATATAATTATATATTAAATAAAAGTTTAATATAAAATATAAACATAAGAAGTATATTATAATATATTTTTGTATTTTTAAATTTTATTTCAATTGATTTTTTTATCGGTTCACTTAGGTTCACCAATCGGACCAGAAATTGCTCTGTTCAACCGAAGTTGCTCTTTTATAAGAACCGGACTAGCTGAATAGCCGATTCCTAGTTGAACATATTGAACCGGTCAACCCGATCCGATTTTTAAAACTATAAGAGAGCAGAGGAATCCCACCTGTGAAACTTTGGTGGCGTAATTCTTAGACTACAAGCCTGTTTCCTCCACCATGATACGCAGAGCTCACGATCTACACATTGTCCGATATCTAAGTAGGTGATGTTAAAATGGCCGATGGCGATGACCCATTTTATCTTAATGAGGCGGTGATACATGACAAATCAAGAATGAAATGGAGATTGCAATGCTATCCCGATTCCAATTTAATGTAAGAAAGTTGAAGTATATATTTTATTTTATATAAACTCTTTTTTCATTGAGATTCATTGTAATAATAATAATAATAATAACATTTATGCACATATGCGCAATTCCGTCAATGATATCAACTTCTAATGAATTAATCAGGATCGACTTTTTTTTTCATATCAGTGGTTTCCGATATTATAACAACCAACTAATTTATCAAGTAGTATATTGTATAACCTAAAGCATGCTAATTAATTCTCAGATACTAACTCTCAAGAGTTTCAAACCTTATACTTATCTTACTATGTGTTGTCAACTTAACAACGGGTTATCACCCTCAAAGGTAATCAAGGTCGACTTACTAACACTACTGGTCGTCCTAATATGTTAATAAAACACAAAAACCAAAAAAAAAAATCCTGCTTTAGACTTCGATCCAAACATGACAATAATTTTCCATTCTCTTGCACCAGAGTTTACCTTAGAACATGAAAACGTCGGTAAAAGCTAGATCTTGTCACACGGTAGGTATAGTACGGTCTTTTCCCCTTTCTTTTCTGTACAATCAAGATCCAGCAACCTATGGAGGATTTTTAAAAATAATATAATTGAATTGGTTTTGTACTGTTATATTATTTTTTTACCTATTAATTAAGATATTATAAATTTAATTCTTATTTTAAAATTTTCTGTTATTTTTTATTCTCTTCCCGCTTTTACTATCTCATTTTAGAGTTATGAGTCTTATATAAAATAAAAAAAATGTTGTTAGATATAATTATTTATTAATTTAGAAGATATAATATTTAAAAATAAAGTTTCTCTCTATGTATTTAGGATTTTACAATATTTGTTTGGGTATTTATCTAAATATTTTGGATTTATATGATATTTTCAATATTCTATTTAATTGTTCACCGAATTTATAAATAGGTAAATTAGTTTATATATCCAAATTGAATTTGAGTTGCCGAATAATACTCATAGTTTTAATCTCATGACTGCCATATATTTTTGTTATCTCCAACTTTTCGACACGAATGGGGTCAATTACACAAACAATATATGAAATTTTATGAATGAAACCAATTGGCATGAAAAGATTCCTTTAATACAAAAATGTTACAAATGTGCGGTCCATTAATACAAACCATCATAATCGTGATAATGCTAATTGCATCAATGATACAAAATGTTTTGGAAATGTTTTAAATTAATATGAAATAAAATTTTCATACCCAAACAATACATAAAATCTTAAATTTATCCCAATGTTCTTTTAGCTCAGGCTCAAGGTCGACACGCCTTCATAATACCTTCATGATTTTTATCTAATTAATGAGGTAAGTAAACCAACAACTGGCTTAATGATTTTTAATTTTTCGGAATTATTATTGAGAGGAAATCGGTGAGGGACTAATCAACTCATTGATCGATCGATCAATCAACTGACTAGATAATTAATCAACCACTAGATGTAAATATTTTCTTGATCCACACAAAGGCAGCTAAAATGGATATAACGCGCTTACACTTTTTGGAATAGTTTTGGAGATTATATGTTTAATTCCCCATTTAACCCTTTTTTTGGGTGAAATAAGGGAGCTAGGCCCATCAGTACATTAATGTAAAACTAAACAGTACAAATGAGATCTCAGCGGAAACTTACTCGCACTCGCCATTCGCTGGAAAACGTGTCATGAATAGCTGTTACAAGTGAGCCACCACGAGAAGTGCAATGCATACACCTGTAAACATTCCGGTCACAAGAACATGTGGAATGTCGATGGATTCGAAAATAATGAGCTTCTCATCATAAAATAAATGTATATATATATTGAGAAACATGTCACCCGTGCTATATAGCATTTTCCAGTCAATTGATATCTCAAACTGTGTTAACTTTATACATGAAAAATTCGTGATAAAATTGAGAAAGTTAATTATATTTTAATATCTATTTTGATATTTTCTTAAAGTTAATATAAAAGCTAAATTAACTAGTTAATTATATAACACATAAGAGTTCGATTGCAAGCCAAAAATATGTTTAAATTTATTTTTTAAACAATTATGTTGCTCATTTCGGGCCAAGCTTGGCGGCCCAAAGCACGAAGTGATCGTGCCTGTGCTAGTGATTTTGAGCTGACAGACACTTTGTGCCGTGCTGGCATAGTCTGAATTGTTAAGTCTAAGTCCTGTAAGTTTGAAAACATCCTATTGAATCATATATGTTCAAGTCCATTACATCATTAATTCATTCAAAACATCAAATGCCGCTAAATCTTATATGACACATGCAAATCGCATTTTTTTCATGCCTATGTGACGGACGTATCATGCTGATTTGACATGACGCATCAGTAACTTATTGCCATGTTATCCTTCTATGCCAACAAATATTCACCATGCCAATACATCTTTCCATATCAATATGTCATATCAGTGTAAATATTATCATATCGACAAATAACTGTCATATTAGCATAACCAATACGGAAAATGATGAGTATGACTCAAATATGTAATAGAATTAAAGATATAAAACTTAACATGATATTTTGAAATTTATAGGAATAACTTATAATAAATAAATATATTTATAGAGTTTTTAGTATTATTTTCTTATATTTCTCTTGATGAATCAGAAATTAGTAGTTCTCATAAAATTTGTTGGGACTGATTAATCCAAAATTTGGAATTGGATATATGTGGTGAAGCCTTCTTACTTGGGGAAACAAATACAGACAAATTATCATAAAACATGAGATTGCAGCTTTAGTGATACCATCTAATCACGGTCTCATTGCAAACCCTACAACGAAAGGGAATTAAAAGTTTCGATTCTCACACTTCTGACTTTAAACTATAGAGTGAGAGGGTGCATAACCTGAGAACTCTTAAGAGAATATCACATCATCATCATCATCATTCATGTAAATTCTAGACTCTCTCAACAGGGATCCTTAGGCCATCAGGGTTCTCTGGCTTCCTGGCTGGCTTCCTCTGGGTCCTTCAGACCATAGACAGAAACATGTATGTGTTGCATCTATATAGATGAAATTGACCTATGTTGTTCAAACGCAAAAGTCGATATTATAGTTCTTCCCATATTTATGTTATCGCAGTAAGGGGTTTGTTTATTCAGTGCCCTAATGGCAAAGTAGAAGTAAGTATAACTTTCCACATATATTTTTAGTTATAATCATCATATCAAAAATATCCTTTCATTCCAATTTATAAATAAATTATTTCTATATTAATGATAGGAAAATGTAATTTTAAAAATAAGTTAACATCATCTTCCCAAATCTAAAAAACCTAAAATGATATAAATTCTAAATTTAAATTATAAAAAATCTAAAATCCTTAAAAGTCAACACAAGAAAAATGTTAAATTCTTTAAAGAAAAACCCTAAGAAAACTTAATAAACCCAAAAGGATTTATAAAACTCTAAACATCAATCAAAATATTAAAAAAATTATTTTGACCTTTCTATAATTAAAATTGTAAAATATCAAATTTTTCTTTTGTTAATAAATCAATAACGGTAACTTTATTTTTCAAAGAATTAATTGAAAATAAATTATTTCCAATATTAAGTTCATTATAACGGATAGAATCAAATACAACCAATGACAGCTAGGCATTTTCACATCAGTTGTAACTTATATTCAGTTATTATTAGTAACCATGTTTGTTTTCTGCAGTGATTCATTTCAATATTTATTTATTTATTTTTCCTTTACTGCCTCTACGGTAGTAGAACAGCCAGGGAAAGCTCCCGATCAAACACACCAATACGCTACAGACTCGGTTACAATAACCTTTACAACTTTTTTTTAATGAATTACTTTTCAATTCACATGAAATATTTATTACTTAGACAGAAATTATACTGAATTGTTTAATTTAAATACTTGATTTATAGTACGATGCACACGAATTAGTTTTTCGATGATTCTCGAGTCCACTCCTAAATGATTTAAATCCTTGACCTTCAAAATATTGCATCCCAACAAGAAATCTCTTTAATATGAAGGGAATTTCAAGTCTTTTAATTTCAGGAGGTTTAAGAATTTATAAGATAATAAGAAATAAGAGATGTGAAAAAATGGTGAAAATAAAAGGGTATGGGAATATTACCGTGAAACCAGTGGGGACGATATTGCAATTAAGTCCAATTTATTATTCTTTAATGGTCGGTATGCTCATTGACACTGCTTGTTTGATAGGAGGATGGGGGCTCATTGTGACCAATAACAACTATATTCACCAAAAATCAATCAATTGGAATGTTGATAATATAGGATTTTCTACCGTTATTATCTTAGAATTAATCACGATTTATGTACTATATAATATATTATTTAATAAATTAATTAACTATATCTCAAAAGAAAGTTTTGATGTATGTAAGAAAGAGAATTTAGTATAATACTATTATTTTTAATCTAATAATTAAAAAATTATATAGTCAATTCTTAATATAACACTCTCCATACCTCTTTATATATTCACCACTTCAATTATTTATTTGAAATTTATGATTATTATTATGTAATATTAATTTAAAAAAACCTCGACGTATGTGTGTGGGGACCACCAAAAGCCCAAGTTATTTGTCTTTTATTCTCAGAGGGTGTGGGGACCGCATAGTGAATTAGCTGCCACCGCGTGTCGTTGTCTGAGTGGTGGCAGCCTGGACATGTCTCTTAGAACCGCAAACTACGTCCACCCACTAAGCGACATCATAATTTGTGATGCTCGTCGTGAGGTTCTGTGCCGCCCGAACATGTGTATGGATAATGTACTCAATCTCGTACAAATGAGAAATAGTAAATTTAAAAAATAATTTAAGGAAAAATTTTATTCCGTCTATAATTTTATTTATAGTATTTAAAATAATTTCAATTAAATATTACTTAATTATATATTAGATAAATAATACGCACTTAATAACTGATCATCACCACTCGGTCTCCGACCGTATGAGTCACCAATGACAAGCTCATTCAAAATGAGATAACAGCTGCCCCTGACTCAGCCGTCCCAATCTACCTTATTCAGCAAGAGGCCCTTTCGACGTGCTACATTAGGACAAATCTTCTCTAGGTGAAATTACACGGGAAACCTCCTCCTGAAGGCCGGGTAGCAAATTTGCAATTTCAAAACGTATGACATGATAATTTTCTTTGCTTTTTTCTCATTATTTTTCATTATTTAATATATTAAAATTATTAATAAATCAATTTTAAATGTATTTAACCTACTAAAACCCCAGGTAAAAAAAACCCACTAAAAGATAAAATATTTCTAAGTATGAATTTTTTTATCTGTATGTCTAAAATATATGTGATTAAAGATAATGTATTTTATACAACATTATTACCATGTGTCATTATTATATGACAATATTGGTGAATAAAAATTAAATAAAAAATATTTTATTATTAGATAAAAGAATACCTTAACTAAACTCTATTTAATATGATATTAAATATAAACAATGATAATAAAAAAAAGATTAAGATCGGAGTTGGGAAAATTTTATTAGATGGTGATATATTAAATATTGTCATATGCTAATATTATTTTATAGGATAATTTTTTCCTTGTGGTTAAGATAAAGAGCTTTTTCTTTAGGAGAATCTCTTTTCTCTCTCTATAAAACTTATACTTTCTCCTTCCTCGAACCTCTCCTTCCTGCTCCAATCTTCTTCTGTTATCCTCAGTCCTCATAACCCCTCTGCTCACAAGCATCTTCTTCAGACACCACTTCCTCTGCTTCTTCATTTCTCCATTTGATCCTTCTGCCTTCTCATCTAAAGACGTATAGTACAGACATTGACAAACCCGAGCTGAATCAAAATATTCGTATCTTGTTAGTACAGAAATCCACAGAAGAAATGGAGGTTCCTGTGATAAATAGGATAAGTGATTTTGAATCGGGCATGAGCTCGTTGCAGAGACAATCTCTCATCTCTCTATCGGGCATTGAGAGTGTCTCAAAACCTTACAGTTTCTGGAAATGGGGAGCTCTGATTCTAGCAGTCCTTGCCTCCTTCGGCGCTATAATTAGAAGAGTAAAGATTCTCATCATCAAGTTCCAGAGTGACGCCGCTTCGCTCCAAGAACCCCTCCTCAGAGCCCTAGACGGCAACGACTCGTTGGACGAGACATGCTCATTGTCCCCGTCATCTTCAGAGTGCTGCGATAACGATGCCCAAGAGGAGATTGGCGATCGCGAACTTATCGGGGGATCTTCCGTCGGGGACCGACGGACAACCGACGAGATATTCCAAGTGAAGGGCACGGGAGTTGATTTTCTGGATCATCCATGGCAGCTCCGGGGCACCGCCGGCCTGCAGCGCCGGCGCAGCGTTGGGGACCACCTCTCGGAGTTCGCGAGCGGCAGGAGCGTCGTCAAGCTCTGGGACAACCTCGGATTGGGCTTGGGGTTAGAGCTCGACGGGGACGATTTGATATCATGGAATCACCCAAATCGATCTCGGAACACGTATTCGTCCTCCTCTGCGTCGCCGGCGGTGATTGTGAATAAGACATCTGCGTCCTCTCTAGGTTTCTGGGACACGCGTGAAGCGAGCAGAAGGCCCGCCATTCTCGCGGAGTGGGGTCCACAAATCGGAAGTGCCAACTCCATCGGCCGCGTCGGAATTCATAAGGTCTACCTGAGCGGCGGCGGCGGCGGCCAGCTGGCGGCAGTTGGCGACTTGAGAAAAGTCAGCACGCCGCTAGATAATGTGACGGAGGCTGACGTGGAGACTTGGTGGGATGCCGATGCCGTTGTAGTTAACGACGAGTTTGTGGTTGGCGGTTCAGCTTGGAACGGCCACAGCTCGGCCATGTCTGGCCGCTGCGACTCGGTTAGGTCCTACCTGTCTTAATGACGGAGGAGCTAATGGAAAAGTCGCCCAATTTGTTCCCTCTAAGTCTGTGGTTTAATTGCCTCATTGAACCAAAAAAAAAGTCTATGTGGTTTTTTTAATTATATTTTTTGGAATAACGATTCTCAGGAAATGCCGTGGAAACGAGACATTGTGTGTGTATATATATATATATATCCATTTTTCAACTTTTTTTAGTTATATTTTATTAACTTATTCTACAAGAAGGAAGAATCTTCGAAGTTCCACCTAATAGAAACTTAAAAAGTTTCAGTAAAAACAAATCTTAAAAATTAGAAGGTATATGACCAAAATCAGGACGTGTTTGTCACGAAAAGGATTTTCGTGTGGATCATAGTGGGAGGGGAGAAGAATCCTCATAGGGTAACGTCATAAGCAGTTAGGTCAATTCAGCTCTCAACTTCCAATTGATTTTGATTTGGGTCAAAAAATTAAAGTATTAATGTGGATGACTCACTATGGTTTGGATATGTGCCTTTGGGTATGGTAAGGTGTTTCAATTCTTGTCGAGCTTAGGTTACTTTAGGGTTGTGAGAGTTTTCGAGACCTACAAAAAAGTTGGATTTGGGTGTAGTGACCTGAATCGACTCTCTCGAATATTTAAATAAGTATATTGATAGCATGTAGAGAATAAAAGAAAAAGAGGATAGAGAGAGAGCAAAAAGGAAAAACCCCCCTTGTACCTGCAAGAGATGAATGCTTTATGGAGTCACGTGTCAGATGACCCGTTTGAGCAAGTCTAGTCGGGTTGGGCCAGAAGGCCCATAAGTACTATCCACATCAGGTATACATTTAGTAGGTTTTATTGCCTTTTATGGGGAGTTTTTAATGTGCATACATCCACCTTATCATAGCTCCCACTTGTTGGAATTAATACTCTAAACACAATCACAATTGATGTAACTTTATTCATGAAATAAAATTAAGACATTATTATTCATCATGTGCTACTATATTCTATGATGAAACCCATAAACTATGATAATGATTTTAAGGTTATAATGAGATCATGCCAGTGAGACTTAAAATCCACAAATTTTAGTTTAAAATGTTCCTAATTATAGAATCACTGAACAAGGGATCAGTGGTCTGGTAAGACTAGTACATTTGTTACATACTCTAAGGTAGAGAGTAAATGATCTCACAGTTACTTGTGAAAAGTCACTAATGTAAGAGTGTAAGTACTCATTATGAAATGAGTTTATTGAACTAATCCGCTGAAATGATTAACCTAATGGATCTTTAAATAAATGTCAATAAGTTATTCCTTAAGTGATAGTAGGTGTAAATAACCCTTAAACTTGAAACTACCATAGTATCTTATAAGAGTTAAGTTGTATTTTGGTTTATTCCTTTACATAGTTCTCTGAACCATGTGTAGGATACTTCAGACCTAACAAGACTCTTATAGAGACGGTGTATAATCAATATAGGATCGATTACTTCTCATGAGAGGAGTGAATGTCCTATGTATTCTATTTAGTATTGACTCAGAAAATCTCTAGCCAGAGTATGATGAAGTATTAGAAAGCAGTTTCTGGTATTTCATTGTTGAGTTAATTACTAGAGAATTGAGATACATATGGATAAGAATTAAGGTTTGACATTTTATCCATACCTTAATTTATCCGAAATATTGTATAATTGAAGAATTTAAGTACACGAAAACTAATCACCAAAGAGTGTTCGATCCTTTGATTGAAATCTTCACTATCCGGATGATCATGATATGTTGCTAGACATCAATCTTAACTTGTGAACTTAATTGATTAAGAGTTAATGGATGATCTTATTAAAAGATTTAATAAGATAAATTAATTCACTACAAGTCATAGTGTGGAGCCCAATGAGTCACACACAATACAAGTCATTTCTCGTAACCAAAATTTAATTATTTAAATTTTGTGTTAGGTAGTTAATTCCGCTAGCACGAAATTGCCCATATCGATTACGCACCTTATTAGATAAGGTTGTTTCGGAATTAACTGTAAAATTAAATTTATATAAATTTAATAATGCTCTCGGTTATATACGCATGCTAAATTATCGAATAAGATTCGATTAAATAAATACATGTCTATATGTATGTATATGAGTAGTACATGTTATATAGACCAACGGTTAGTCTATTCTCAACGGCATAATATTAAAAATGACATAACGTATGCCAATTGTGAAAAAGCACATCTTGAGCCGATTTGGTGTGCCTCTCTTCGGTGAAAGAGGGGTGCGTCTCTTCGGTGAAAGATGGGCACCTCTCTTCGGTGAAAGACGGGCGCCTCTCTTCGGTGAAAGACGGGCGCCTCTCTTCAGTGAAAGAGGTGCAAAGGTGTGTGGGAGAAAGAATTCTAAAAGGTGAGAACGTTTTGTCCATCGAGCGGAACAAAAGTCCCCTTTCATGTTATATATATAGGAAAAACTAAAGGGCATCAAGTGTGTGTGAGTCTAACAAGGAGAAAAAGGATTTTGCCGTTTGAGAGAAGAAAATAGTGCTACCCAGAATACCATATCCAAGAGTAATTAAAGAAGGTATGTTCTACTAAGTGCTGTAAATAAGCCTTTGAATCCGAAACTAAAAAGGCGATCGATTATTGGGAATAGTTTTCAACGCTTATGAGAAAAACTTGGTGTGGATACCGTGGAAGGCGTAAATGTGTGCGTCTAGTCAGAGGATCGACTCTTGAAGCCATTCGTGAAGGCGTTGTGAGACATTGCCGAATTGAGGATTCAAACACAAGAACCGATTCGGAGTCTTTGTAGGTATGTATATTCTCTACTTGTTTCTTCGTATTTGAATTTCAAATTGCATCAAAGGGATATTAGGTTCATGAATATAATTTAATTGAAATTGAATACACACTTCCGTCGCGTTTTGATTCCCAACACCACTCACATAATCTCTTGAAAGTACAGGAATAAGTACGTGTTACTAACATTTCTCAAGTCATTTTTTGGTATGATTCTCATTATAGCATTTCTTATGCATCACACTATAATGAATCATTTTCTCTCTCTCTCTCTCTTTTCTTCTTTTAGTGAGCTTTTTGCTTTTTAACTTTTGCTAAAAACTAAGTGCCTTGATATCTAGCAAGCCTCCAGCATGACGGGACACCGTACTTCGGCTTATATAATGGCGCAGCAATTTTTAGTGAGGCGGCAGAATTTGTTCCCTTACATGATGAAGCATTTGCCCTCCATCCTGAAGGATTGCTTGTAATGGTGCCATGTTTTTATTTTTTTATTTTTGGTGCCCTAACAGTTGAGGTCTTCTGTCCTTGATGAGCAAGGGTATTTTATGGAGTGCTACACAGCGCAATATTTTGCCATTGATGGACAAGGGCCTTTGTAATGGTGTTGTGTGGCGCTAAGACTGCAGTGGGGGAGGTCTTTTGCACCCGCTGCGTAAGGATCTTTTACCCTCATTGTGCAAGAGTCTTTGGTAGCTGCGCTGCATGGCAGGATGCTCCTAGCAGTGGAGGCCTTTTGCCCCATGTGGCTGAGGTCTTTGTGTTGTCGTTGTGCAATGGTCTTTATAACACCTTCTAAGTCGTGTACCTCATGGTGGAGCTCTTTTGCCCCATGAAAGTGAGATCTTAGTGCTCTTATTGTGGAAGAGTCTTTGTAATAGCGCTGTTCAATGCTGTGCTCCCGGTGATGAAGGTCTTTTATCTCTTATGGATGAGGTCTTAGTGCTCTCGTTGTGCAGGGGTCTTTGTAGTAACGCTGTTTAACGCCGTGCCCCAAGCAATCCAGATATTTTGCCTCACATGAGTGAAGTTTTAGTGCCCTCATTGTGTAAAGGTGTTTTGATCACGACATTGCAAAGCACGATGGTGGGTGCCCCCAGCGGAGGAGGTCTCTTGAGGTATACAGCTGTTGGTGGCGTCTTTGAAGTGCATCCGCTATCTTTGCGTTACTGTTCCCACCAGTCCGTATTGCGATTGTTGCTTACGTTGTCAATTTGATATTTTCACAATGCGCGATAGCATGGATTTTATATACTATCAATTTACTGTTCGGCAGGATTCGGAAAGTCGACAATTTGTATCATTGCAATAGAAATTTTCTGCTGAATTTTCTGGTTTGGTTCGTACCATGACTTGCCATACGTAACACTTCGATGTTTTTTCTTGTGTTTTAAAGTTCTTTCCGAGTTTGCACTTCCATTAATTTAATATGTGGGCTTAATCGCCTTTTGTCTGAGATAGCTTCTGGATGTCAGCCCCGGCTGAGGATTATATGCAGGTATAACGCAGGGACGGGAAAGAGGCACCGGACCACACATCGAGGGAGAGCTGGGCAAAAATTGAATCCCCCTGCCATCTCCGTCGAAGAACAAGGAAAATATTAGTTTATTATCACCTACCATACAACTACCTAGACCATTAAATGGATGGTCTAATCCACTTTCCAACCGATTTAAAATAGCCTATAATAGTTTAATCTGATTACTGTTAGATCCGTCAAGTATAACGGGTCAGTTCGATTACGGATTAAGATTTCAATAATATATGATATTTTTTTTAATTATTTTAAATAAATATTTTTTTATCATTTCCTAATTTTTAAATTGAATCAACAAAATCTAACCATTAATAGTAGAGTTTTCAATAATATGGACCTATTTCTAAATGATTCTAGGCAGTTCAATGCTAAAATATTCTGGAGCAATTCAAATTCAATATGCCTATTTTTTGAACTCAACTCGTAATCGCTTTTCAACCTAACAAAAGCGGTTACGGATCAGTTTAGAGACAGTTTGAGCCACTTGTAGGTTTTGAAAGACCAGCTTGGAGCTAAACTATCATGTTTAACATCTTTACCATAGTTTTTAAAACCGGACCGGGCCGGGAACCGGTCAAGGTATGGGTTCATGGGTCGGACCAGGGATTCAATGGGTTGAACCGCATGTTTAATAAATAATATTTTAATAAATTGATATAATATTATAATTTAATTATAATTTATAATCAAAATCATTAATATAGTTATAATGTTAGTCTCAAATTCAACATAAAATATAAATATAAATTTAGTAAAATAAAATAAGTATATTATAATATATTTTTATTTTTATTTTTATTTTTAAATTAATCGGTTTTCTTATCGGTTCAATTAGATTTATTGGTTCAAGTGAGAACCGGCCGGTTCAATTAGATTTGACCTCATTTAAATAATAATTGGATTTTTTGTGAGAACCGGACCGGGTGAGTGACCGGTTCCCCGTCAAACCGGCTGGCCGGCCCGGTCCGGTTTTAAAAACTATGATCTTTACAACATATCGGAAGCAGCCAGTTCTCTTCGCTGCCGCCGCACCCACGGCCCCCGCAACCGTCCCGCGCCCCCCCCCCCCCCCCCCCCCCCCAAAAAAAAAACAGAACAAAGAGTCCCGGTGGCCGGCCTGGCTAACATGCCTAGTGTGTTTGGTTCGTCTTGCCACCTATAGTAGAGGATGATCAATGCTGGCTTCAAGGGGCTTTACGATATGAGCAGCGTGAGTGCGAGGGGGCTACTGTTATGTAGATCTATCAGAAACTTGTCCGACCCAAAAATATGGCGTAGATACGGTATAAAAAAAAGCATGTATATTTTTAGGCCATCTCTGAAAAGTACAAAAAACATTATTTATTATAAAAAATTATGATAAAAATTAAAAAATATTTTAATAATTATTTTTATTTTTTAAAATTAATATAATATTTAAATTAATCAGATAATTATGTCATATAAAATTTTATTTTAAAATATAGAACTATTTAAATTTATTTTTTAAAATAATTATTTTTATTTTATTCGGATGGGATCCGGATGGCCAGCACGTCACAATTTGACAGGTCTAAATTCATATGCCATCATTTTTCTATTATTTGCAATGATGTCCCCGCTCCCATCGATTCCGACCGATGAACATTCCTTACGACTAGGGCACTTCCTACGTGTGATGCCTTTGTTAATTTCCTCTTGGATGCGCCGGATTCTTCTCCCATCATCCGGGGACTGTCTGCTCCGAGGATGAGAGGCTGCTACGAAAGGTTAATGCCCTCAAGATCGATCAGCTCATCCCGTGACCTGGACGACAATACGAATTCGCACATGCTCACAGTGCTGATGTTCCGCATCTACATCATCACCGCTTTGCCGCAGGCCTCCCGACCGCCGGTTCTACCGTCAGCGTCCTCTCCGAGTTCGTCCTCCACCAGAAGCTCTCCTCCATCGGAAAAGGACAAGCCACGTAACCCCGTGTTTTTTTCACTCGTTATTTCGTCATCAATTTATGAACAAGACGGAGTAATTCAGCCATTACAATCCCAACACACGAATTCGAGAGCTCAAAGGTAAACTGAAAGAACAAAAATACTCGTGAGAGACTTTAAAAGTCCCACGAAATTTCAAGACAGTCTCAAGAAGGGCCGGATGAAAGAGCAGGGAGTAGTCGAGAATGAATACTGTGTCTTTGAGCTCTTGCCAGACATTGTCAGACAGCCAAAGCGTTAAATTTAAAAAATATTTATTTTTGAATTCAGTATACTTTTCAAGTAATTTAGAAATTGTACCTACAAAAATTTTCAATTTGTCTTTGTGCTTAAATCCTTGAGTTAGTGGTAACCCATGATATCTCCATGAACAGAACCTCCAGTCATGAATCCCCTCGGGTCAAGCCTTTAATTAAATGCACACAGGTACATCATCCACGATATTTACATTAGATTTTTTTGTAAGTATTGGAGATTATTCTCAAATATTGATCACCTTTTAGTTTCGAATTTAAAACGTAATTGTTGACAGGATTTAGTACAACTCAATGAACCTCGCTCGACTATGCTGTTTCTCTCTCTTTTGGGTTGTGCATTCTCTCAATCGGGAAAAAGCTTCACGGAACCATCGGCAGAAGCTTAGGTAATTTGCCGAAATACACTTAAAAGGCATCTTTCAAAATTGTTATAGGTTATATCAATTAATTCACCCATTCAAGAATTTCCGTTCTCTAAGTCTCATATTCATCCATATGCATATCAACTCTCAACTAATTGATTCAATGATAAAATACAGAAAATTTCTTTCTAATTTTTCATTTTACTTTTGCGAAATATTTTGTGAGTTAATGCTAAGTAAAATAAATAGAATATCTTCTCCTTTCGTGATGATTAACCAATCTTATATTGATTATTCACTATCTTCATAATAGTCTCTTTATGTCTAAAATGCTCTATACATAATTTAGATAATCATGTCAATAAATAAATCAAGACTACAATTTAACTTTTATAGGATACTATAGTAATCTTATGTTTAAAGATTACTTATATATATTATTATCTGAGAAATAACCTATTGACATTAATAGAGAACTCATTAGGTCTTTTCTCAAGTAAGTCAATTAAGTAAACTTATTCCATCATGAGTATTTATACTTTTACATTAGTAACATTTGACAAGTAATTATAATATTAGCTACTCTATATTTTAAAGCATGTAACGAGTGTGTTAGTTTTATCATTCCATTTATCAATCCTCTACTTAGTGATCTTACGACTAAGAACATTTTTAGCTTATAATTTATAAATTTCAAGTCTCATGAGTCTGATATCATTATGATTCTAAATCAATACCAAAATTGATGGATTTTATCATAGTAAGTATATTAATAAGTAAATTGCATAGCATATGCTAAAGAATTAATGCCTTAATTTTATATTATAATTCAGGTATGCACCAATCCATCAAATGCGATTCACTTGAGATCACTAATCCTAATAATCTCCAATTTGTAATAAAGCCAATCGCCCTTGGTATTATATACCTATGCTATTATATTGCATCATGGCAGTCAAGCTGCTATATTGACAAGCTTAGAAATAGATTTACTACGTATTGGTCTCTGTGTCATCCCATACGACACCAACATCATCTATTCCAATGTTCTCATATGCGAGGTGATAATGATGTGCTTAGAACTCTTCTCAATCATTTCCCATTATCATGTGAAGTTCGTCATCATTATCAGTTCAAAATCGATTGTTTGTATATGTGAAAAATGTCTTTAGTACTTCTCAAGTACTTGAGCATAAGTTTCACTATTTTCCAAGTAACTCCCCTAAACTAGTTTGACATTTGCTTATAATCTCTAAGATATAATTCACATCAAATCGGTACCAAAATGTGCATAATATTATTCTTCCTCAATCACTACTCAAATATACTTTATTGAGATTAATATTATGGTTCATATGCAAGTAACCATGTCCATTGACTTCCATATTAAACTTTTTTTTAACATGGTACTCATCTATCTAGATTGGGATAAACCAAACATATACTAGATTTATCTCTATAGATTATCGTATTATCAATATATAGGATGCTTCTCCAAAATCTAGTATGGAGGTTCTTGATAAGTCAAGTTTTAACTAAGTATGAATACGTAATTCCTAATGTCATATGCATATATTATCAAGAAGATAATAGCACTATGACTTTCCTTCTTATAAACTAAATGTTCATCCTTATTTTGATGAAATCAAACATTTTGACTATCTCATTAAAACATACATTCTATCTCCTCAAAGCTTACTATAAGGCTTAATTGAATCCACCACAGTCTGCACTTGGATAAAGTTTTTAAAGTCTAGATCATACTTTATGGCACCTTGCCACTTGTTGTGGTCAACTCTCTTGACTGCTTTTTCATAGATTTATTGATCATCTACTTTTATGACGTTAAGATCTAGATCATTTCAAATGATATGCTTTAACTCAGTATCTTTCGCACCATGTTAGTTCTAAGAGGAGATTTTGAAGGTCGTAGTAAATGGACTAGTTCTGAATTAACATGTTTTCTACATAGGCTAAGACTGTGAATTGAGAACTTCATTAAATTCTGCAGTAATTTCACTCCCACTATCTCGAATAAACAAAATAAGCCTCTCAAATATATAACTTGAATTTAGCAAATTATCAATAAAATAAGCCTCTCAAATATTGGCATAGCATGAAAATATTGTGCATGAGCTAGGTTTTTTTGGGCCGTGCTAACCTCAAGCACGAAAATCATGTTTACAATAAAAAGAGAAAATTATATAAAAAAAAGATTAATTATATATAAATAATTATATTTTGATAGTGATATCAATATTTTTTAATTAATATAAATTTTAGATTAATCATTTAATTGTATCATATAAAAAGTTCATTTTGAAATATAAAATTATTTAAACTTATTTTTAAAAAATAATTATTTTGTTTAATTTGGATCGGATTAAGTGACCAAGAGCATGAAATATTAGTGCACAAGTCAAAATTTTCAGCTCGAGTGAGATAGTACACGACCCAAATTGATAGGTTTAATTAACATTTAAAATTATCAAGTGATTACTAATTTTTCAAGTTCCGTAATATTCATCTTATGAATATATAACAATTGCTATTGAGAATTACTTTAAATCCTTATTCAAGTAACAAAGAAAAGAAGTAATTCCTCACATAAAATTGGAGTATAATTGTTACTATTATTTAGGTTGATAATTTTGTATAAAGACAAATCAAAATAGAAGGTTCTTACCACTAGTAATGCAACTCTTGCATCATACCCTTTTGTTTAGGTTTCTACTTTTTCTCATCTTTTATAATAAATTGTAGAAATGGGAACCTCATTGGGTATCTAATACTCTAGAAGTGGACTTCCTTAATGATAAATTGACCTTGATTTATAACACTTAAAAGAATTGGCTTCAAAAGCTTTTCTCCTACTTCACATATGTAAGGTACAACTTACAAGTCCTTTTCCAATGGTCATTTTTACCACAATGAAAGTAGGTTTCTTAGGGACTTTCTCTTTTCTCTTTTCTTCATGATCCACTATTTTGATTTCTCATATTTATTATTAAGTTTCACATTCTTAAAGGTCTACTTTGCCTTCTTCTCATAGGCATTTCCTCTAGCAAGACTTGATTCCTATCCTTTACAAGGTAGATCGCTATAGCCTTTAGCATATTAAGGTGTTTACATAAAAAGATATACAACTTGTTTATGTGGAAGACGATAGTATATAATGAAAATAATTATGGCATGATTTGGAGAATTAAGTCTTTACATAACTCTTCATCCACTATGAATCTCAATTCCCTTCTCAATCATATTGATTAATTGTGAACATGAGTCTCAAGAGAGGTACCTTATGCCATTTTGGCATATAAGAACTATTTAGATATCTCATGTCTAATAGTAATATCCTATTTATAATACAAACACTTTTGAGGTAAACAACAATAAATTTCACATCCATTCACTTGTGTTGCCAATGCGGCTTGTTGCCCATGGACATCAGTATGTTGCATTACAGTATAGTGTTATCATATCACCACTTCTAATAAGTGGCATTCTTTGCCAAACGAGTGGAATTCAAAGATTGAAATTGTAGGAGACTTTTTTCTTGTATGATGACAAATCTCAAAGTTCTCGACCAGTCTACTTAACTCAATTCAATGAGTTTATTAGTAAGCAAGTATGCTTCAAAATGACGGTCGCGTCAAAATAAATGCAGATAAATCTACAAATGAGAGAATAACATGAAAGATAAACTATAATATTGCACGATTATTAAGGGCTTTCAATCTAATAATGTCTTTCACTAAATGTTACAAATTTTATTACCCTCCTAATGGAAAATGAGACACCCATTCATTGGAAGATCTCTTAGTGAGATTATAGAATCTTGTTTATCCTATCAATATTTTGCATATAATATGACAAATCTTGAGTAAGTTAACGGATATATAACCCTTACCAATTACATTTTGTATAATTTCCATTTGTTTTACGTTACTTCTAAGATTATTATAGTCTTATGTGTGTAGTACAAATTATAAAATCTTAACTAAGTTAAACTAATCATTCAAATACCCTATACGAAGTGGAAACTACCCTTGAGGACTTACACGTGTTATTTGGAAAATTTTATCGGCATTTAACCGATCCTAACTCGAGTTAAGATGGTTCATTAAAAAGTAAAATCTCTCAAAATCACAAATTCACCTCGTTCACGATGCTCAAACTCAAGTTCTTTACGAAGCATAAGGTGTGCCGAATAATTTTAGCTGACCATAATTGGGTCAACCTTTCTGAGAGGCAAAAATAAAATAGAAGTCTTGGAAATGGAAGCGCACACGCACATGTACATACACATATATGTGTGTATATATATATTACCGCATTAATAATTTGTTTGCATGATTTGAGGGATGGGGATTAGTTGGTGAAAAAAGGATTTCTCCTTGGTGGGGCCGTGTTCGTCGAAATTAGTTGGAGGCTCATAAATTGATGCACGGCATAACTATAACCACAAAAATGTAAACGGAAATTTAACATAAAAATAAACTAATTAAGTTAAATTAGTCCATTTCTCCCTCACGTGGACGTAGTAAGAGTGATGATTTTCTAGGAGATTGTATAAATACCAAAAAAATAAAATAAATAATTACCACAAATAAAAGGGAAAAAAACATGGAGAGAAGAAAATAATAATAAGAACAAAGAAGCCTTCGGGTCCGACACCACCATCCAGTCGGTGCGACAATTTCTGCAACTCTCTCTGTCTCTCTCTGTCTCTCTCTGCGCTTAACAGTTCACACTCACACACGCACAGCGCACAGCTCAGAGACGAGGACGGAGGAGGATGGAAGGATTCCTCAACAGTCTCCTGTACTGAGAGAGAGAGAGAGAGAGAGGGAAGGAGCGAGGGAGGAATCTCCGGATCTTCCAGGAAGCGTCGCAGCTCTACGGTCGCCGTCGTCTGTCCGGTCGCATTGCCGTACACAATGTCCGACGCCGGCAACCGGACTACCTTCAGGTCTAAGGCTCTCTCTCTCTCTCTCTAGCTAGAAATGGTAGCACGCGGTCGCTTTTAGGCGCACCAGCCTTTCCTCTAAGGTCCTTTTCGCCTCTCGATCTTGCTTTTTTCGAAGCTCTTGTCCCACCCGCCGTTGCTGATCGAATCAATTCCATTGGCTCATCGCTGTCTCTCTCTGTCGCTGATGGATTCTTATTGTGGTCCGCTGTATGGGTACCTGTGCTTATCCTCTGCCATGAATGCAGCCTTTTTTGGAGCTGAGTTCTTTTTCCACTGGTGGGCTCTTTTGCTTTCCTCTGGAGCCCCCTAAACTTCATTGGTTTAGCATAATCTCTGCCATCTTTAGGAAGCCATCGGCTGCGTATCCTTGATTGTTTGGATTTTGGGCCGCGTGAGCTATAAAGAACCATCTAATTTTATTCAGCAAAAAAAAAAACACCATCTAATTTCTGATAATTTCCTTTGAATTGGGAGATAATTTGTCGGTCCAAGGGCCTAGAAGGCACCGTTGGAAGCTGGAAATAATTGTACCGATCAGAATATAGCTCAAGACATCTCTTTTTCTCGACAACACAATCTTTTCCCTTACATTTTGATGATTTTTCCTTTTGTTGCTTGGCACATTGGTAGTTAGTTACAGCTAAACTCGGGCATGGGCTGAATCGACCGCCTAAGAAAACGACTAGTTTTTATTTGGTAGTTTCGCGATTATAATACAATCTAAAAAATTACTATCTGAAAATATAAAGTAATTTTCCCTTGGGCGTTATGGTCTGAAAAATAATATATATGCTACTGTAACTGATTTCTTGTGGAGAAAAGGGACCTGTTTTCGGTTTGAGTTCTATGTAGTGGTTGGCTGTGAAGGGTTGATTAGTATGTTCTCAGCTAGTATGGCTATAACCAAGACAAGTTATAATTTCACTAGTTTGATTGAACTGCGGAAGTTTTTTGAAGGTCAAAACTACCATCCATTATGTGATGTTACGTGGGACATTCTTAATTCCTTTTGGGGTTGACAGCAGGACATGTCTCGATGTTCTCTATCTTCTCTTAGATCAAGGCAAGGCTTTTGCTGTGATCAGTTGGCTTCTGCTGCTATGAGAAACATGGTCCCATTTTGTCGTTGTCCTCTGTAAATAGCTACACTTGTCGACCGTTTATTTAAATAGGCATCATATGGCTTCTGATATTTCCATCTTTGGTGTTTCACGCTGCTAAAGGTAATTTGAATCTTACCTCGGTTTCAAGCTTGTAGATTTCGAAAGCTTTGGCTAAGGAATTTAAGGCTTTTGATGTTCGAGTCACCTCCTCCTCCTACTTCTTACTTTGTGCCTCAAAGTATTTGTAATGTATATTTTTACTGTCATGAAGTATAATTTTGTCCAACTACTGTAATTCTCTCTTCATTTCAACTCAAACGCTTCTGATCATATTACTATCCCTTTTTGTCCTTATTCTGACTTCTCATCATGATAATGCCCAGTTTCTCTCCCCATGCTGTGGATATTTTGGGTCTTTATCAACTTTTCTAAGTGCTAATGAATGAATGTCATGTATCAGGTTTCATAAATGTTAAGCAATGTTCATGCTTTGTCAATTCATATAGTTGATTAAAAGCTTATCCTTCTCATTTACCTGATTGCAGATGTTAAAATGAACATTCATCAGGATAGGAAAACCGGGGATGTAGATAAGCATCTTCCAGGATGCTTGGGAGTAATGGTCAACCTTTTTGACGTTAGTGCAGGGTTGGCCAGAGACAGACTACTCACAGATAGACCACACCATGATGGTGACTGTCTCTTCTTTCCTTCTTGCTCTCATTACAGTTGGATTAACAGGGTCAATTCCCTCTATGGCACTGAGATGGTTGATTAGCAGGTTCACCTATTGCCAGAAGCTTATCCGATGTTGCAGTCTCAGTGGATCCTTTTGACAAGGATCAGGTTAAGGATAAAACGGTAAAAGCTTTTGACTGATTTCCGTAAAAAAAAAAAAAAACTTTTCATGTAGATGCACCTACTACATCACGTCAGCTTCTACTTCTGTGGAGATTAAGCATCCTTATATGGGTCTCATATTTGTGGATGTTTGGATGTCCAATTGATGAAGATTTTTTTGAGTGGCTTCACATTTACTGCACTCTCATGATTCATTGCAATTTATAATTGGGGATCTCTTTGCTTTGCATTTCTTTCTATAATGTATCTCTGTGTCAATCATGCAGACTACATCAGACTTATGGAGAAGTTCTTCATATAGAAAGTCTAACATCACACCAATTAAGATGTTAATAGCACAAGAGATGTCAAGGGAATTCGATTTTAGGCAGAGTTCCCCGAATCTGGTTGCCAAGTTGATGGGGCTTGATGCACTACCAATTCAGTTGCCCAAGTCGATCACTCAAAAAAGCCGGTCAAGAAGGTATTTACAGCAAAGTAGAAGCTTGAGCCATTCAGGAAGGCGGATTGAGTATTCACATCATGGACGAAGCTTGTCAGATGAGCAAATGCACCATAGCTTTCATGGATATCAAGAGATCAGTAATTATAGGGACGTTTATGATATGTGGCAGCAATCTTATGAGGGCAGATCTAAGAAAGAGAAACCCTCAGCTAAGGGAAGAGTTTCAGATATTGTAAATGAAAAGAAAATGGCTCTTGTTCGTGAGAAGTTCATGGAAGCAAAACGCTTGGCTCGAGATGAAAGGCTTAGAAAGTCAAAAGAATTCCAGGATGCAGTGGAAGTGCTAAGTCTTAACAGAGATTTGTTCCTTAAAATCCTTCAAGAACCCAAATCTCTATTCTCAAAACGTATGCACGAAT
Source organism: Sonneratia alba (assembly GCA_900174645.1). Taxonomy (NCBI): domain Eukaryota; kingdom Viridiplantae; phylum Streptophyta; class Magnoliopsida; order Myrtales; family Lythraceae; genus Sonneratia; species Sonneratia alba. The sequence continues at coordinate 522,955 of FWPY01000029.1, forward strand.
ATCATTCCATTCCTTCATCTCCTCATACAAAACGGATTACTGTTCTTAAACCTTCGAAAATGGTTGATAGAAACAAGTTTTCTGTATTGGGGAAGAAGAGTGAATATACTTCCAGGAAATCATCTCAGGATGCCCAAGCGACAGGATGTGATCAAAGTAGCTCTGGATATTGTTCTCCTTATGCCTGTCAGGAAGTTGATAACTATCCTATGCAACAGACTCGAATAGTGCTGCTGAAACCTGGTCATGGCTCGAGTCATCACATCAAGTCTGTGGTCCCACTATCTTCACCTGGGATGCTGCATGATGATAATTTCTTCGAAGAAGCTGAAGAGAATGAGGTTGGGGAAACAGGAGTGGTGGAAAAGGAGACTACTTGTCAGGTTCACAAAACTTTTAAGAGTCACAAGAGGGATGAAACTCTGCTATCTTCAGTCTTCTCTAATGGGTACATCGGAGATGATAGTTCCATTAACAGATCAGAAAATGAGTACTTGGAAGGGAATTTCAGTGATTTGGAAGTTGTGTCACCGACTTCAAGACATTCTTGGGACTTCATCAACAGGAATGGTAGTCCTAACTCAACATCCTCCTTTAGCCATGCATCTTATTCTCCTGAATCATCAGTTTGCAAAGAGGCAAAAAAGAGGCTGTTTGAGAGGTGGGCTCTAATGGCATCTAATCAAAATTCTCTCAAGCAAAGGCATGCTCAAAAAAGCTCCAGTACATTAGGCGAGATGCTTGCCCTTTCAGGTAGTAAGAAATCAGTCACCCTCGAGGAAAGAAGAGATGCATGTAAGTATCAAGAATTAGCAGGATCAAGTCTGTCACCAACTTGTATTGTGGACAAAGAAGAAGCTCATGTGGACTTGCCAAAAAACCTCCAAAGGTCAAAGTCTGTTCCTGCATCTTCTGCAGCTTATGACAGCCAGCTGAATGTTCATGTTTCGGAGCATGACAACGTTATATCCAAGGGACCTGTGAAGAAGGGAATGGAGAAGTTATCACTCAAATTGAGAGTCTCCAATTTATTTTTCTCAAGGACCAGAAAGTCGAGCAAGGATAAAACTGGTCAATGTGGGGACGAGTCACGGTCAACTGTGGCCGAAACTGCACGTTCTTCTGAATATCCTCATGAAAAGGTTTGTAACATTAGTAGCTTTCATTGCAATTTGTTACACTGAATGGTTTTTCGTTTAGTGCCAACACCGATAATGATGCTAGATGATTTAGGGTAATTTTGCTTTTGCAGGTAGGGTCATCTATTCCAAATGTTGCAGCAGCAAATTCAAACGAGAACAATGAACAACCTAGTCCTATCTCAGTTCTGAATCAACCTTTTGAAGAGGATGAGAAGACAATGTCAGAAGGTTCCGGTAAATTATTTGCCTAATTTTCCATAGTTAATTTCAGGTAGCAGTTCTTGAGTTGAATTCTGAGCAACGTTTTTTCATCTGACTGCTTTGTTTCAATGGATCAGGAAAACAAGCGTCATTTCAGATGCTTAAGTCGAACTTGATCGACAAATCGCCTCCAATAGGATCTCTTGCTCGAACACTCTCATGGGACAATTCATACACAGAGAACACCTCCCCCTATCCACTCAAAACCCGGACTGCCAACTTGTGTCATGAAGAGGAGGAAGAGGAAGATGAGCTGGAATGGCTCATCTTCATCCGAACTCTCCTGTCATCAGCTGGCCTTGAAGGCAAGGACCCGTCAGACTCATCCACTCAGAATTGGTACTCACCTCAGAGCCCGTTGGACCCATCCTTGAGGGACAAATCTGCTGCCCTGGATGACAAGGACGCTCTCCCTGAGGCCAAGCGGAAGCAGAAGGGGTTGAACAGGAAACTCATGTTCGACTACATGAGCGCACTAATCATAGAGATGACTGACACAAGAACCCATGAGGGAACGATAAGTGCAGAGTGGGTGTGGGGGCAGATGAAGGGGTGGTTCACAAAGGAGGCGGGGGAGGGGGGCGGTGGCTTGGACAGCCTGGTGGTGAGGAATGAGGTGGTTGGGACGTGGTGGGTGGAGAGTCTGAGGCTGGAAGTGGACAGGCTGGAGCTGGAGATTGAAGGGAAGCTGCTTCAGGAGCTAGTGGACGAGGCTGTCAGTGACTTGTCAGGTACAGCTTAGTTTGATTCTATTGAGGGCATTGAATATATGGAATTATATCTGTTCATAACTTCCTATCATTTGTGCATGTCTAGCTGTTTAAAGTTTGCAAGTATTTCAGCGTCAGCATATGATTGATTCCACCCATCTGATCTTTTCATTTCCGACATCTGCATGTGTTCTTCTCAGGCCACGGTTCTCTACCGATTCCCGACAGTCTAACAGACGAGAAGAATTCTTTTTCTACAACTTAGAGTAGTTTCTGTCGATGCAAATATACTCTGAAGGGCTGAATCTCATCCCGTTTATTAATGGTCCTGAGTACCTTCATCGACTATGTTGCCTTTCCATCTGTTGAATGGGAGGCATCTAATATCATCCCTTTATATTCATTGGATAGGAAATTGATATTCTGCCAAAATCTTTGAAGGTACTATTCCATTGTGATGCGGTAAAGAATTACCAACGAGATTGTTCCAGTTCCAGTTAACAATAACCATGGGACTACTCATTTTCAAAAAAAAAAAAAAACCCCATGGCAACTATTCAGTTGATTAATGCCTATTTGTTAGTTTATTGTAATTTAATCACTATATTTTATGTCTTTTACCTTACTTGTTAAGATGGAATGAGTAAAATAAGGGTCTGATCAGTGTAGGTTGACCAAGTGTCCACAGATCTCAAGAGTATGGACGGTCACTGGTTGTGGGGATGCTCATGATTTGATTTGGTTTGTTGAATCAAACCCAACCTCATTGAATCATTAAAGTGACTTAGTTTAGTTTAATTTTTTTAAAAAATAATTAATAAATTAAATATAAATCAAATTCAAATCAAATAAAAATAATATCGAAATACATAAAAATAAAAAATATATAAATAATAAAAAGAAAAATATTAAAGTCATAAAAATTTTAATTAAAAATAAATTAAACATTTAGTAGACCCATTTAAAGTGAAATTCTGTATGAAGTGATAAGAAATATGGGTAAAATAATATATATCTAATATTTTATTTTTAAAAAATATTTTTAATATATTTATATTTTATTTATATTATATTTTAAATATTTTTTTAAAATACATTTTTTAATAGTTCAAACCTATTATTGAAATAATTTAAATTTAATAATTAATCGCATCATTTTACCTTAAAAAATTATATTATATGATAATTAGTTTATTATAAACCAATTTTTTTATATTTAATTTAACTCACGGTTCAATAGATTATCTAGTTTTCTGTATTCAACCTTAACCGGCTGTGGATTCTCTCCCTGCTGTTGGTTTTCCCGTACGGACAAACAAATATATATATTCCTAATCTTAAATAATTAGATTCTATTTCTAGTCTGTGTTTTAGTTCAAACTTTTGTACTTATCTGGGTATTATTATGATACGGATTATTCCAGTTTGGCGCGCAGTTTGGCTTCCTATTATGTACGACTTAGCTATAAATTTCCTAATTTATAATAATTCCTAAGTGAGAGTTGTCTGATGAGTGTCGATTGTCGCTCCGAGCCACCTGCACGGCTTGGAGCTCTCGACATTGTACCATCACACCCGACTGGAGACGATATTCTTTCCGGTCATTGAATCGTATGCCCGATGAATCATTCATTCTCATTACTTTGCCTCCATCCAATGTGGGCTCCTCCTAACTCCCACTATTCGTAATTGCAAGTGGTGGTGACTTCCTTTGCGGTTTTTTTTTTTTTGTCCTGGTCACCATCTGTACCCACCAATAACTTGTTGGAACTTATTATGTACCCTGGACCCAAACCAAGGGAAATAATACGAGGATTATGCAGTAGTACGGTCGCTTGAAATCGAGCTCACGACATTCTGCTGGTCGTACAATAACATTGCTGGGCTGCCCCATTAGCCTACACACTGTGACTCGGGAGGACCACGACGAGTGAAGGAACCATTTCTTCAGACTAGACCCAGAGGGAATGAATGACGTATGAGGCACCTAAAGAGTAGAAGAGAGGGATGAGTCTGACTCATGAGGCTGTGCAATTGCATGTTCTTGATGTATTATTTGTTACGATTTTTGAAGGAATCCGCAGAATTCCGCTTTTGTTGCGGAAAATAAGCTTATGAGAAAGCAAATTGCGCTGCACAAAAAGCACAGAATTTTGTGCGTTCGTTCACAGGAGAATAGGCGGTAATAGCTCTTGAAATGCTTATAGGCAATGGAGAACCAAGAACTCGTAGAGGCTCGTTCCGATGACTCTGCAATTCAAACACAAAGTATGGTTTCTAAATACCGAACCATACATAGAAATGGTTCATAAGCATTGCATTACACGATTTTAGATTGATTAAATAAATGAAAAATTGTAAATATATAATAATATTAAATACTATCACCCATTAATTTAAGCTTTCATATAAAAACGGATCGAATTTCTTATCAACCCATAACAAATTTAATATAATATCAAAATCAGTGAGCTCACACCTTACCCAACTAGAGTCCGAAAGCCCACCTTGTGGTCAATTGATTTAAGTCTAAATACGAAAGAAAATTACCCATCTTGTATCCAATTATTCCCTCATCCGAAACCGTTACTAAGGGTGAGTGTTTAATAACACGTGATAAAATATCTAACACGACGTATATGGTGTATATGAACTTCCTCCATATTCATAAATATGACAGTTTACAAAGAACTATGTACCGTGAATAGGATACTAGTCTCTTAAGACAAATGAACCTTCTGTTCTTTTTTCCAACGACTGGGCCGCAGCAACAGGAAAATTTAGAGAAAGCAAGTCGTTGAAACTCGGTGCAGGAGCCGGCTTAAACTCGTACGGACCTTCCCTTGGTCCCCAGACCTGTAAGCAATCAATTTCTGCAGTGTTACACTTGCCTGCACTATTGCTAGCTAGCTTCCTTCGGGTACTTAGTATAGACCAAGCAGCTGAGCAAGCGATCGGTAGTCAAAAAAACAATAGAGGCTAACTGAAGCTAACCTGTTGTCCTTCCTCATCATAGCCCCTGTCCCAGATGTGTACTTCGTTGTTCTTCAAAATGGCGAGTTCTGGAGTGCAATAGGCTGCCCCATTCTATGGTGAGATGAAAATAATCAATTCTAACTCAGCAGAACGAAATACATGAGGCCATCTAGAAAACTAGAAATAGGCAAACTCTTCACTTTCTTTACGCTTAAGAAGACGGGTGAAATAAGTACAAATCTGTTGCTTTGCGCACAAAAGTGCCAGGTGGAAGCCAAATATAATAAAGATTCACCCTTTTTTTCTCAAAGAATGACAAGCAGAAATTTATGAACAATTCCTCTAAAGCATAGAATATCATTTATTAGGGACTTATCATAAGAGGAAGAGCCCAAAAAGATAAGGTGAGATGATGGTCTACCCATGTATTAGGAAACCCGCCTGGTGGAGTTGAACCTTCATATAAGCAACGCTTTCCACGATCACAGCGCTTGAGATGGATAGTGGTCAAACGTTCTGCGATGTCCTGCAAGTAATATTAAGCACATCATTAGGCTGTCCATTAAAAGGCATGAAAGAATGAAATAATATTGGTTCATAAAACAGAAAAACCAGCTTAAGTGCCTAGGAGAAAAAATTATTGCCAGCTGATTGGGCTAGCAAAATATAGGGACAGACCCAAAATAGGAAGCCACAATGATACCCCACAAGGCAAAGCATTCCCCCAAAGAACAAGCACTAACTTGCGCTTAAAGGTGCCTAGTGCAAACTTTGGTGCTGTGCTTAATTGATAGTAATATTCCAGGCTAAATATGGTCACCTCCTCAAGCCACCAGGCATGGTGAGATGAGTGATGTTGCATAAAGCTACTTTAATCATATTTTCACACCTTCGAAAGGCAAAGAACAGCTATATCTGCTGTCATAGCACTGCCTTGAGCTCCCCAAAACCTCAGTCAGAATAGAAAAAGAATCAAATTCTTTCGACGCAAATCATGAACATAGTTCAAGGAGAAGCATAGATTTGGAGAATAGCAGAAGAGAAATGGAGACATAAAACAACCCAAAGAGGCATCTAAAGAGTCTCATTTGCTCTAGATGAGGCTTTATGAAGATGCTACACTCTTAGACCAAGATTGGCTTCAAAAGAGCAAATGCCTGAGCACATTAAACAAAAAATATATATATTTTACTCTTTATAACACAAGAAAAATAATCCAACCAACTGTCGAAGGTGCTCATACAAGAAACAGATAAAATATTTTATCATGAGCAGTGAATGAAAGTTAGCTCCAGATATAAGACAAAAATCCACATTCACCATTCTTTTGGAAGTAAATCCTTGCTCTTGTGCAGTTTCTACTAGTCATTTGGAAAACCATTACTCTTACAAGGGAGGGAAAATTGAAAAACACTTACCAACTTTACTATGCAAACAGCAAGATTTCAAATAACCAGACCACACAAAATACTTTCTCAGATTCCTCGTAATACTCACTCTTATCGAATGTAGTCAATGTTCTGGAGTAGATATTTTAAAGGATGGATGAAGTAGAGAAGATGACCCGTGATTGCATATTATGCATGTTTTAGAGCAGTCTTTAATAGCTTACTGGGAAAATTTTCAATGATTTTGGTCTTCAAGAACACTACACCATTACAGAATCTTCTAAAGTATTATTCAACAACAAAGTAATAAGAAACTCACCCCAATAACTTCTTCAGGAAGTGGACGCTGGTCTTTTGGACGGTCACAGAAATTCTTATATTCTTCCATGTCCCTGATGGCAAATGTACTCACCTACCATTAGATAAACTTCAGACAATAAGTCAATTGGTCAGGAACCAAATGATATGGACAGCCTTGTATTGTTTGAGTAAATGACACAACTTGAAAGGGATAAGGTAAAGAAAGAGATCCTGCTAGATAAGTACAAATCAACAAAAAGCAAATGAGAATGCAAAAGCTGTCACTAGGTAATAAAGATGTCTAACATTGTCGCTCTATAAATCAACTGTCAGTTTTCTGGAATGAATTTACTTGAGAGATCATTCATAAAAGAAGGGGAAAAACATCAGAGTCTCGTAGAAGTCAGGTTTGATCTGAATAATTTGCTACACATTTGGATGTGACTCAGGGAGGAAGATACTTTCTTTAAGAAACAAATAAGACTGCAAATCTTGAGGATGAATTTAAAGATAACAGGTGCATGACAGAAGCAACTTTATTCTTTTTTTTTTTTGGGATAAGAACAGAAGTGACAGCTTGAGAAACGAAGGCAATGAGGAAACCGAATTGCTCGAGGAAATTTCTTTAATAAGAATATTAAATAAATCTGTAGAGTTTCCTGACAATCAATAGCAACTTTGTGGAAGGAAATACTTCAATTAACAAGGAAATTGAAAAACATGTGAGTGAATGTACAAATAGGACATTTGTGCACATGAACGTTCTTTTACAAAAAGCAATTACATCTATAACCCATATTCAACCATGCCTCTTGCCATTATGGAACCAACACTTCAGACAAATTAACCTTTTTGTTTTGCACTATAATTCTTTTGCTTCAAATTTTCCAATGACCAAAGGAAAAGAGATGCTGCACATCTCAGCTGAAACAATCAAAATCTCTCCTAAAAATGAGATAGAGGAAAATGTCAGAAATCATAAGAAATCTAAAGATTGAAAATTTCATAATTAGAACTCAACATAGTAATACTCAGTTATTGGCATGAGAGGTGGAAGCAAAAAATAGCACATACCTCAACATCACATTTCAACTCCTTTGGACAGGGCTTCACCAGACAAAATCGCTGAAATTCAAACTATTGTTAGTATTCTAACTAAAGAGAGGGAATAAATTACATAAATAGATGTAAGATATCAATGAACGGATGCATCAAAAAGCATAATGCAGAAGCGCATTTTCACAAGCTATAGTTAGTTTAATGTTTTTCATATCAGACATAGCCTAGAGTACATGATCTACCTGCCTAAAGGGCTTCTTTGGAGTTCTCCAGAATGCCTGTTGAAGATACATAAAGTAAATACTGCCTGCTTAATTACCAGTATAACAGATAAGTTAAAGTAATGGCATACAATAGGCTAAGAGCTTAAACCAACCTGTTCAAAGTACAAAACCTTCGAACCATCCACCATTTCTGCAGCTGGGCACGTGATCAATCTGCAAGGCAAGAAAACCCATAACATGTGGCCCTAAATAACCATTTAGCTCTGTTCTCTTTCACATTCATATTTTGGGCTTTAAGTCCGAGGAATTAACCACTGTCAATGAACCTCAGAAATCGAAACTCTGAAAAGCAAGAACTCCCCGGAACAAATTTTGATTTTTAAGAAAGTTTAGTTGTTTTCTTCCGGTTCTGAACAGAGCCCAGAATGCAAAAAAGTAAAACTACATGAACTTATTGCCCCATAACTACAAACTGCAGAGAGCTTGAAAAGAACTGAAGCTCACGTATTATAAGCAAATTAATGAAAGAAAAGAATTAATCAGGATCTTATAGAAAAAGCAATCCATTAAGAGATATACTAAAAGAGAGGCAAAACCGAAGTACCTGATGTTGAAGTAACTGTTAGGATCTCTGGAAGCTTGCTCTCTCGAAAACTACCAAACAAAATCCCATTCAATCTCAACAATCAAAGTGATATAAACCGAGCTCGAGACAAGAATCAAGACCGCCGGAACGGAATCGGAGGGAGGTTGTGGAAGAGAGACAGGAGGAAGAGCAGAAGCGGCACCTTCTCGCCGGAGAGGGAGTTGGAGACGAAGCGGGCGTGGTCCCAGCGAGTGGTGGACTTGGTGAGGCGCTTGAGGAGGAGAGCCCCTCCAGCAAGCACCAGGGCCTTGATCACCATTCCTCGAGCTGCTCTGCTCCACCCCTTCGACTCCGACGGCATTGAGGAGAGGCTCCCGAGGTTCACTCTTCTTCCTCCGTTGACGATGGGAACGACGACGACAACACCGACAACATTTGCTTGATAGGGTCCGATCGATCTCTGTACGGTGGGTTTCCGGTTTAGCACACTATTCTCAACCTTTTTTATCACAAAATTCCCTTTTTTTTCCCTTCCCCTTTCGCATTGGATGAAAATATATCATAAACCTTAAAATTATAAGAATTTTCGATTTAAATTCTAAAATATTTAAAATAAATTTTTTAATCTAAAAATTTTATTTATTAAATTCTCATTATAAAAATTATTAAAATGCGCTGATGTAAATTGATAATATCAATAAAATATTTATGTAGTAATAATAAATTAGAAAATGTATTATTATTTTAATACAAAAAAATTAGACATAATATTACCACATTAGCTATGTTAATATAATTTAATGGTGTGTTATAATGAAAATTTAATTAAATCACTTAAATTTAAAAAATTAATTAAAAATAATGATTTTTGGACTCATGATATGCTTTTTCCTTCACATTAAGACGAATCTAGAGAATGTACACTACGGTGCTTCGCCTTGCTGCTCCACACCCTCGACAGCCGGTGCTCGGCTTGCTGCGAGAAAGATTATTCCAAATCCAGCCAAGATATCCCAGCCCAGGCTAAGATTAAAAATTGAAAGATTCTTGTTGTGGGAGGGTCGCTCGACTATGGCTTAACATATCTACATGGCTTAATGCTTTAAGGACATTCTATAGACATGTTAAATGGGCTGGACTGAACTGGAACTAGACTGTCTAAACTCGGAACCAACCTGGACCGCTCATAACCCAGCCAAAAACCGTTCTTATTGGATTGAGAGGTGGTTACGGATCAGGTTAAAAATATGGACCTGTTGAACCGTAATTAGTACATATTGTTATCTTGCTGAACTGGCCCAGAATCATTGAAAAATCGGCACGAACCAGCCTTGACCACTAAAATTTTACAAATTAACTATCAGATTTTGTCGAATCAATTTAAAATTTTAAAAAAATAAAAAATATATTAATTTAAAATATTTTTTTAAAAAAATAAAAGGATAGACGATTCACATGACAAACCGACTAGTTTATAAATGGTTTCGGGCCGGTTCATATTTGCTTGAACCATAACTCATAACCGATCAACCCATTAAGCAAATGGTTGAACTATAATCGGGTCAACCGGTTTCAAACCCATTTTGAACAAGCTTGGACAACCCATTTAACAATACTAACCTTCCATACTCAATTTTTACAAGAGTCCATGTAGACCAGCAAGAAGTTGAAATTGAGAGTTAGGGAACCGACCAATTGACTACTAATGATTTGTGCTTTATTAATGTGTTTGTTGCGTAAATCTTCTTAGCAATTAATCGAATTCTCATTACTTATGAAAAAAAAAAGAATCTAAAAGATATATTATAGGGAATAATACTCAAATGAGAAAAAATTAAATTCTAAAATGAGCATATTAAGATATATGATTTCATATCTATTAAATAAAAAATAAGTTGTGAGCTTATAATAAAGTTGGAAATCGTCACCAATCAGCTCAAACTTTTACATGAAAACTGGTTCAATCTCTTATACGCTCACAATGAATTCAATATGGTATCAGAATCAGTAGGCTCATACTTTGCCCGACCCAAGTCATGAAGCCCTGTTCATGGTCAGTTGATATTAAGCCTGAGTACAGAAGAAAATTATCCGACTTGTGGTCAATTGTTCTCTTCGTCCGATATTGAAAAAAGAATACTCAACTCGTAAACAGTTGTTGAAGGCGGATGTTTAATAACATGTAGCAAAGTGGGTTATGTTATCACATGAAGGTGGATGTTACAATATACAATCTCATATTAATTAAATAAAAGAAAAAGTTGTGATTTGTAAGAAAAATATGTACTATCACCTATTAGTTTAAACTTTTAAATGGAAATATATTTAATTTTTTATAAACTCATGATAAATTTAATAAAACCAATGAAACAAGGTAATTTAATAAAAAAATTTATTAAACAAGTGAAATTTGGATTACATATGACATTTGGCGGAGTTTTTAGAGTTCATACAAGCGACCGTCCTGACGTGCCGTAGGTAAATCACTGCCGGGTGTCATCTCCAAGTGGTTAGTGACTGTGATTTGGACACGGCGAGTGGTTATAGATAGTGATGTCACATAGGAAAAATAAATGAAGAGAACAATGTCTATCTTTATGTCCCAAACTCCTTTTTCTTTTCTCTTATATATAAAAAAATTCTTCTAATATAAATTTTTATATTTATAATATTAAATATTAAAAATTTTAAAAAAAATTAAACAAATTCAATCAATTTATATTAGTGAATGAAAATTAGTTTATTAATTCATTGTAACCCATTTATATTGGAATATGAACCTTCAAGTTCTATTTTTAAGTCCTAGTTTTTTAAAGTTTTTATATTTTTTAAATTAAAATTAATTTTATAATAATTTTTATAATTTTTATAATTAATTAAACATATTTTACCCACGATAAAATTTTAATCTGATTTGAATTTTTCATGTCTTGTTAACAAAAGAACAGTGGCAGGATCCGTAAAATAGGGAACCCAGGGGGGTAATCATTTCAACCACCTCCTGAAACAAACCCATTCCATTTCATCATCACCTCCCTTCCCCGTCAATCTCTACCCCCTAAAGTCTCTCTCCGTCTCACCGTCTCCGTTTTGCGGCACTCCACCGCTACTCCTTTCTCTAACTTCATAACCACCGCCATCCTCTCCTCCCATTATCCATTGCTGAGCTCTCCCATTGGCGGCAGAAGACCTGTCTCTTCCTCTCCCTCGGTGTGCATCTGTGTGCCCGCCTCCCTCTCCCTGCTGTCAGTTCAGTATCCGGAGAGTTCAGATTTGTGGGCTGCCGTATCGGATCCGAGCTCCTGGGAGCCCTAGTCGGCGCCGATGGAGGAGGCACTGGAGCTCGCGCGCGCCAAGGACACCAAGGAGCGCATGGCGGGGGTGGAGCGCCTCCACCAGCTCCTCGAGGCATCCAGGAAGAGCCTCTCCGCCTCAGAGACCACGTCGCTCGTGGACTGCTGCTTGGATCTTCTCAAGGACAACAACTTCAGGGTCTCACAGGGCGCCCTCCAGGCCCTCGCCTCTGCCGCCGTTCTCTCTGGCGAGAATCTTAAGCTGCACTTCAATGCCCTCGTCCCTGCCGTAGTTGAGCGGCTCGGTGATGCTAAGCAGCCTGTTAGGGACGCCGCAAGGAGGCTCTTGCTCACTCTCATGGAGGTAAGCTTTGATTTTTGTGGGCACTTTTCCACTCTAGGTTTAGCACATATTGGAAAAATGATCAATTAGCTGTCATAATTCAGCTTACTAGCGAACTTGGCCAGTTAGTTTGTCAATTTTCACTGGCATTCTTATTTGCTGCACTACCTTTTTTATGTTCTGGGAACCTTGTAATTGCCTTTTTCCCCCTCATATTGACTGAAGAGAAGTCAATAGATCAAAGCAATAGATAATGCAATAACAGAAAGCTCCGCTCTTGATTGGGTCATTAATCTATTAGCGATTTTCTTTGGGGTCTATCAGTTTTGGCCAAAAGTGACCATCTTTAACTTTGTGAGTCGAAGTGAGAGGGCTTAGAGTCAAATCTTCTGTCATAATGAGGCTGCCGCTGTTGGGCTCTTGTTCTAGACGCTGACGTGGATAACTTCCTCCTTGTATCTGTTTGCAGTCTGATAGATGAGTATGTAGTGAATAACGGTGCTCAAAGAGTTCTTGATCCTAGTCCATCATTGCCTTTGAGAGAGAGTTGAAAATGTTATTGGAAAGAACACAAAACTCTATCTGATTGTGACATTCTTAATGATATCATCAGTAAGATGGATGTTGGACCATTTTCTCATGTAGATTCAGTATATGTAAGTTTCTTTCAGCTTCAACTGGCAAGGATCCTACCATCATCACCAAATAAACTGATGAGGAAATATAAGTGGATAGAAATACTGCCTATCTCAATTTTGTCTCTCTTTACTCCAATGGAAGATATTTTTAGTAAAAATATTTTCTGCTGCTATTGTTTTACCTTTTCCGATTACATGAACTAAAGAGTGCAGCTTAAGATAATTTACTTGTTGCCTGTTAGGTCTCTTCTCCTACGATCATTGTAGAAAGAGCTGGCTCTTATGCTTGGACACACAAAAGTTGGAGAGTTCGTGAAGAGTTTGCGCGGACTGTTACTTCAGCAACTACTCTTTTTGCATCAACAGAGCTGCCTCTTCAGCGTGCTATTCTTCCTCCTGTATGCTTGTTGAATCTATTGAATGAAAATTGAATTCAAATTAGGTTTATCATAAATGTATGCACTGACAGACACTTATATCAATCACTAGATCTTGCAAATGTTGAATGACTCGAATCATGCTGTCAGAGAAGCTGCAATATTGTGCATAGAGGTTAGTAACATCTCTATTTTTTATTCTCTTTTCACTGTTTGGCTATGAGAAATAGTCACTGTTGAAGCATTAGGATTTCTCTGTTGTTTACAGATCATGAAAAGCAGAAAGAAGTGAAAATGGACACACTTACTTCCCTTTTGTGTAACTCAGTACATTTTATTTATTTCCCACTTTCATGATAGTTATAACTTGGTCATGTTGCTTTTCTGAAACTGGTTATTCTTTTATTACTTGATCTGTTCCTCTGATGTTTTGTTCTGGGGGAAGATTTTCAATTTCAAGTGCTTTGTTCTCTATATATTTTAAATCGTCTGCCATATTTTCTTCCTTTTTTTAGCTGCTCTTAGAATGACTTTTTACCTATGGTTAAAGTCACCTCACTGGGGCCATTGCTGTGAGCCCATCTTATTAAAAAAGACTACACCTGAATAGGATGTAGCTAATGATTTTAGAAGGTAGTTGCTGCAGGTCACAACTGTAGCTTTTCCAGGGATTTGATTCTTTTGGAGGAAGTGAATACGGTTCCTTTGTTGATAAATTGACCGAGTTAGTTCTTTAAAAAGCCCATTGAGGCTGCAAACTCAATAAAAGTAGATGTTCTGTTATAGGGTCTTTTGGCTTTTTATCCTCAGATTTATGTTATAACAGCACTACTGTGTTAAGCTATCTACCTGCACAATTCAGAAAATAAAGATTAAAAAAAATAGCATTAAGCTCTTTTTGATTTTTCCCTCTTAGTGCAACTTCATCCAACAGGATTTACATCTTCAGTCATCATTATTCACTTACTTTGGAAAGTTAAAAGAAATGCTTTTCCTTAAGGGGATATTTCTTAATTAAAAAAGACTGGCATTTTTTTTTCTTTTTTTGGGCTCAAAACAGATTTATGAGGGGCTGTTTTTGTTCCTCTCTAGTTTTGTCATTATGATAAAGTAATGATTGTTCTTTCATTTCCAGGAGATGTATTCCCAGGCAGGGCCTCAATTTCGTGATGAACTTCAGCGGCATTCACTTCCTCAATCTATGGTTAATGATCTGGATGAATAAAAGCTTCCAGTTTTGATTATTCATTTTATTTTGTACTCCTTTAACAGAGGCCTTATGCATGTAGGTCAGAGATATTAATGCCAGATTGGAGAGGATAGAGCCCCAGGTCCGCCCTTCTGATGGTCTTAGTGTTTCTTTTCCTGCTGGAGAGATGCGGCCCGTGAGCCTCAATCCAAAAAGGAGTAGTCCAAAGGCAAAGCATTCTTCAAGAGAAGTATCCCTTTTCGGAGGTTAGCATCCAAACTTGTAAACCATCTGCTTATGTCCACCCTAAACATTTCACAACTTTTTTTTCTTTTAAATTCTACTTGTTATCCAGATTTGAGCGACTGGGGTGTTTTGGGGGTTGCGCCTGCACGGGGGTGGGGGTGGGTAGGTGCGTGGCGAGGGTGTGAACAATAGTAGGTTTATTTATCTCTGAAAACAGAGATTAAATCATATGCTTGAAAGGAAATAAGTTTTTTCAGATGAAAAAATGTTTACTTCTGCCTATCTGTATAATCTGGACTCTAGAGGATAAAAATCATATCCTCTTGCTACTCTATCTTCTATGTTTTCTAAATCGTGATATTACCCATTCAGGTTGGTTCTTGGAATAAGGGATGTTATTTATGTATTACACTAAAATATCTTAATATCAGATTGATTTGGTTCCAACTTTTAGTGGGATAGTATATATATATATATATATATATATATTTAACTGAGAGAGTGTTTCTCACACTTCTCATTCCTGACTTGTATTCTGTTTTGTACAGCTGAGCATGATATAACAGAAAAGCCTGTAGAACCTGTTAAAGTTTATTCGGAGAAGGAGTTGGTTAGGGAATTTGAGAAGATTGCTTCAACACTAGTACCAGAAAAGGATTGGTCTGTACGCATTGCTGCTATGCAGAGGATTGAGGGCCTTGTTACCGGAGGTTCAACTATTCTATTTCAGTCTCTTTGGTTTAATAGTTATTTTGTTGCTGATGGTTATCTTCTGATGGAGCTTGTGTACCTCTTTTCTTTTGTGTAGTTTCTTTGTCCCATGCATATGGAGTATTTTCACTTCAGTAGAACCTGATGAATGGTATTTGTTGTTTTGCATATTTATTTGATTGAATTCCTGGTTTGAGCAATGTCAAGACAACTCCTGAAGATTTAAGCTATATCATTTTCACTTTAAATGGAACCTAAACTAGCTTGTGGATGGGTTTTGGGCTTTTTCTCGTCTATTTGGTTGAATTCCTAGTTTAAGCAATATTCAGTCAATTCCTGTAATCTTGATTTATTATTAGGAAAAACATAGAGTAGCGAGAGATAAAGAAGTGTTGCTTGGGGATGCATGGACGGAATGAGGGAATGGGATTTCTGGGACATTCAATTCAACTGGCTAGCTCAGGATTGGGAGATAGAAGCCTTTGCAATTTTTATGATCTCTTTTACAAATTCAGAGCCACGGATGGAATGGATAGGTTGAGATGGAATGGTAGCCAGTCAGGGGACTTGTCAGTGAAGTCTTACTCTGAGATATTAATACCTACGGGTGGTAGAGACTAGTGTGGCAGAACCAAGCCCCCACAAAAGTCTACTTTTTTGCTTGGAAGGCGATATGGGGCCAAATTTTGATGATTGACAATCTAAGACGATGAGGGAAGATTTTGGTTAACCAATGCTTTCTTTGTGAAAAAGAGGAAGAAATAGTTAATCATCTGCTCCTTCATAGCTGATGGACAGATAGATTGTGGAGTGCTGCTTTAGCGTTGTTGGGAGTCACTGCTGGAATGTTAGAGCAGACGATTAGAGCATGGGAAAGCATTGCTAGAGTGAGAGACAAGAAGGATAAAGAGCTAATTAGACCGATTCCCCTCTCCGTGTTTTGTTGTGTGTGGAAGGAGAGGAACGGAAGGGCATTTGATGGAGTGGAAATGCAAGACACCATTTGTGTGGAGAGATGGATGAGAGATTTATATTTTTGGCATAGGCAAAAGGATAGTAATGGGACTCATGGATTTGTGAACATGATGGATTTTATATCATGTTCATGGTAGTCTGTACTGCCTAACCTTTTGTATATGAATTTTGGCACCTACTTGGACCATGGTTAATGAAATTTCTTATTTACTATTCAAAAATATTATTTGGAAAATCATAGCTCTGCCTGAACTAGATACATCTGCTGTATCCTCCCATCTTGTTATGCCGTCTATGTGTTAGTTTCTAATTTTTGCTTATTGCCAGGTGCTGTGGACTACCCTTGCTTCCGAGGAATCCTGAAGCAACTTATCGGTCCTTTAAGTATACAGTTATCTGATCGAAGGTCCAGCATAGTAAAGCAGGTGTGTTCATAGTCTAGATCAGTTGTATTGAATTAGGAGTGCCAATATGTTGGGTTGCCTTGTCAGGTTCACAAGGCATGATGAGTATCATACTGTTGACAAGAAACATTCATGTGCCTCATTGACAACCCACACATTCTACTCTTATGGGATTTCTGACTTAACAGAATTTTCTTTTAAGCTACAGGAGTGTTGAATTTGTTTTCTGTCTATTCATTATCTTATCTAACTGGAAATTAATCATGATCTAGGTTCTTTATTTCAGTAAATAAGGGTATGCCTCATTAAGTTTTTTAAAATAATCTTCCAATTTTAAAGATTCACATTCAATAAGAGGTTGTGAAGATATACGACTATAACCATGCAGTTAAGACAAATTTGATCATGTGAAGAAATGTACTAAAATGCTTGCGATGATATGATCTATAACCATTCGTTTAGTGTGTTCTAAGTGTCAGAATCTCATTAACAAAGAGAATATTTGCGGGACTAGTCCCTCCTGGTGGCATTTGAGATGTTAATATGGTCAATTTATCTTGTGGTAGGCTTGCCATCTATTATGCTTCTTATCTAAGGAGCTCTTAGGAGATTTTGAGGCATGTGCTGAGATGTTCATTCCAGTAAGTTCCTTGATCTCTTTTCATCAAATTTGAATTGCCTGGTACTTTTACTAATCATACGAAATAATAATCAGGTTCTTTTCAAGCTGGTTGTGATTACTGTGCTTGTAATTGCAGAGTCAGCGGACAACTGTATAAAAACGGTAAGTTTAAGATTCCTCTAATAGATGAAACATTTTTTTTTTTGGTTGTAACTCTATATTGAAGCATCAAAATTGCTTCTCAGATGTTGCTGAACTGCAAGGTTGCTCGTATACTTCCTCGTATAGCTGATAGTGCTAAGAATGACCGCAGTTCAGTACTTCGTGCAAGGTAGCTTTTGTTTTGATTATCAGGAAAACTCATTTAAAATGGTTCCACAAGATGTTTCTTATTTAGATAACATAAAAACATCCAGATTGTATATGGAAATAATGTTTTCCCTTTTACTACAAATAGTTTTGTACAGGGAGAGGCTTTAAGGAACATAATAGCCTTCTAACCTATATACAGAAAAATCCGTAAATGGGCTTCAATATAAATGCTGAAGCATGCTTATTGTATCATGAAATTTTGTCATACTTATCATCTAATGACATTATAGTTGTATTGGCTTCTTCATTATTGGCCGTACAATAAAATCAAAATAAGATAGTAACAAGCTGCACAAGCCACAAGATCTCATGTAGGTTGGAGACATTCCCCTGTTTGTATCTCCAAAATAATCCGCAAATAAGAGTTTCTTTTCAATTTAGTTGTCCTAATTTCCAAAATAATCTACTTCTTCAGTTCCCTGTTTGTGTCTTTGCTACACATACCTGGATTTATTTTTTCTGAGAACTCCAATGTCCTTTCTTCGCTTTGCATTATTTCTCTTTCTAATCCACTAATTATAGATTTTGTTGTTATTTCTCTTATTTTATTAGAAGATGACCTAATCTTGCTCCCTGCTAGAATCTTTTATCTTTTACGAAAAATAACTAAGAAACACTTATGGTAATTATTAGAGCAGAAGAAATTAGTAATATTATCCTTCAACGTATTGAGCAATATAGTAAAATTAAAAATTGTAAATACCAGTATGACTTGGGGTGGAAATCCATTCTCTAATAAGAAACATTCATGATCTTTCCTGTTATGGATGCAGAAGCTCTTGTCTTCTATATCTCCTTTAGAGTGAGGGCATACCTATGGATAAACTTCTTGTTGGAGATACCTGGATTTATGCTGTTTATCATGTTTCCTTTAAATGCCAGGTGTTGTGAATATGCACTGTTAATATTAGAGAATTGGGCTGACGCTCCTGAAATACAACGGGCAGCAGATCTCTATGAAGACCTTATAAGGTGTTGTGTAGCAGATGCAATGAGCGAGGTATACCACCTTTAAGAATTTTTTTCCTTAGTTCTGATGCTACTTATTTGGACTATTGATCACCGAGGTTGGCATGCTCTTTAAAATATATTGCTTCCTTCAGAATAATTTGTCTTTTTCTCTTATAACAAGTACTATTTACTAAAGTGCTTAATTTTTTGAAACTGCCAGGTACGCTCAACTGCACGAATGTGCTACAGAATGTTCTCAAAAACATGGCCAGAGCGTTCAAGGAGATTGATTTTGTCCTTTGATCCTGCTATTCAGAGGGTATGCCTGCTTATTTTGTATATGAAGGATGAGATCATGTGATTTTCTGTTTGCATAACAGCCTTATTTTTGGGTCAGATAATAAATGAAGAGGAGGGAGGAATTCATAGGAGACATGCATCTCCTTCTATTCGAGATAGAAGTAGTCAAATGTTATCCAAGCCTCAAACATCTAATCATGCAACTGTACCTGGATATGGGACTTCCGCTATTGTTGCTATGGATAGAAGTTCAAGTTTACCATCTGGTGCATCTCTTTCTTCTGGACTGCTTCTGTCCCAAGCTAAGACACTCAGCAAAGGTAGTGAGCGAAGTCTTGAAAGTGTGTTGCACTCAAGTAAGGAGAAAGTCAGTGCCATTGAAAGCATGCTTAGAGGACTGGAGATGTCTGAGAAACATAACCCTTCAATCATCCGGTCATCTAGCTTAGATCTTGGTATTGCATAATTTTGCTCAGTCTTCCTCTTTTCAGAATAAATTTTTTTAATGCTTCATGAATTAGTAATTCATCTTACTTGAACTTAATTGCTGCTGGAGTTGTTAGCAGTTAAAATTTTGTACCATAGGTGCTAGTGCAGGTGTTGAAACTCCTTGTGATCCACCATTCCCACATGCTGTTCCAGCAACTAATCATCTCACAAACTCTTTAAATGCAGAATCTACTACCTCTGGTACCACTATAGGTGGTAGTCGTAATGGTGGGTTGGTTCTCCCTGATATAATCAGTCAGATTCAAGCTTCCAAAGATACCTCTAAGTTATTGCATCAAAGTAGTGTGGCACCAGAGTCTTTCTCAAAGCTTTCATCATACACTGCTAAGAGAGCTGAGAAACAAGAAAGAAGTTCCTTTGAGGATAACAGTGACGTCAAAGAGGCAAGAAGATTTATGAACATACATGTTGATCGGCAATATTTGGATACACCTCATAGAGATGGAAACTTCAAGGATATGCAAGGCAGTTACATACCCAACTTTCAGAGACCACTATTAAGAAAAAATGCAGTTGGCCGGATGTCTGCAAATAGGAGGAGTTTTGATGATAGCCAGCTGCAATTGGGGGATATGTCAAATTTTGCGGAGGGTCCAGCATCTCTCATTGATGCAATAAATGAAGGGCTGAGTGCAAATTCTAACTGGTCTGCTAGGGTTGCTGCCTTTAATTATCTGCAGTCTTTGCTGGAGCAAGGACCGAGAGGTGTTCATGAAGTCATTCAGAATTTTGAGAAGGTAATGAAATTATTTTTCCAGCACTTGGATGATCCTCACCATAAAGTAGCTCAGGCAGCTCTCTCGACTCTTGCTGACATCATCCCCTCTTGCCGAAAGCCCTTTGAGAGTTATATGGAGCGGATCCTTCCACATGTTTTCTCGCGGTTAATTGACCCAAAAGAGTTGGTTAGGAAACCTTGCTCAACTACACTGGAGATTGTGAGCAAGACCTATAGTGTGGATTCTCTATTACCTGCTCTGCTTCGGTCTCTAGACGAGCAAAGATCTCCCAAGGCAAAATTGGCTGTGATCGAGTTTGCCGTTGGCTCCTTAAATAAACATGCTCTTAGCTCTGAAGGTTCTGGTAATACTGGCATCTTAAAACTATGGCTTGCTAAGTTGGCTCCATTGGCCCATGATAAAAATACAAAGCTCAAAGAAGCAGCTATCACATGCATTATATCTGTCTACTCCCACTATGATCCAATGGCAGTGCTCAATTTTATTCTCAGTTTGTCTGTTGAGGAACAAAACTCATTGAGACGGGCACTCAAGCATTACACTCCCCGTATTGAAGTGGAACTGATGAACTTTTTACAAAGCAAGAAAGATCGGCAGCGTCCTAAGACCATGTATGACCCACCTGATGTTGTAGGCACTTCTTCTGAAGACGGTTATTTTGGGGCACAAAAGAGGAGCAATTACCTTGGAAGGTATTCTGCTGGCTCTGCTGATAGTGATACTGGCAGGAAGTGGAGTTCTGTTCAGGACTCAAACCTGGTTACCAGCACTACTCATGGAGGTTTTAATGAAATTCATGACAACTCATTTTTAGACTCTTTAAGCTCCAAAACTAGAGATCTAAGCTACATGATTGAACCTACTGGACAGAAACTGCGTACCCCAGCTGGTCGAGTTGAAAACTTGGATAGTAACACGAACTTAGAGAGTTTGTTTGCTCCTTTGCACATCAATGGTCTGAACAATCCTGACCAAGAGGCTCCTGGATTGGAGCGACGCAATGAAGTTCAATTGGAGTCAGACATAAATCAACATAAACCTTCTGCTTTGAAGATCAACACTATTTCTGATGCTGGCCCTAGCATTCCCCAGATTCTCCACTTGGTGAGAGATGCATCTGGATAAATATTTTGTTTTTTTCCATTGACTATATCATAAATTGTTGATTTTTCTATAAATTTGCTGCAGATTGGTAATGGAAATGATGACAATGCCTCTTCAGATAAACGTAATGGACTTCAACAGCTGGTTGAAATGTCTATTGCTAATGATATCTCTGTCTGGGGAAAGGTGTGTTGTAGTACCTCTTGCTTCGTTCTTAATCTCCCTTCTGCCGTATGAAAGTCTTCCAGAGAGTATCTGTAATGGCGAATTTTTTAACTCGTTGAAAAATGGTTTGAGTTGTCCACCTTCCTTTACCACAAATTCTACATAATTTTCTGTATTGCCTGTAATATTCTGTTTACATTGTTATCCACCGCTTGGAAGCCACCAACATAAGCTCAGGAAGAAGTTGATAACCAAGATTTACTAACTAATAAGTTGTTAAAATCTAAATGTTCAAATTGGTTAGATAATCATTGTCTTTTGCAATTGGCAACCTAATCATGGATAACGTAGGCTCTTTCAGAGCAGCCTTTACAAATCAATTTTAGAATTTCATTATACAACTGCAATTGACACTCTGCTGTTGTATTTATTTCCTGACTGTGGATGACACACTGCATTTGCTTTCATATGCTGAGAATTCTATTATCTACTTTTGATTGTTAATTGGATACCTATCAAGAAAATAAAGCTGGTTACTGGATTGTTTGCTAACAAGAAAA
Organism: Sonneratia alba; assembly: GCA_900174645.1. NCBI lineage: Eukaryota > Viridiplantae > Streptophyta > Magnoliopsida > Myrtales > Lythraceae > Sonneratia > Sonneratia alba. The sequence goes on from FWPY01000029.1 coordinate 545,101, forward strand.
TGGTTTTTCATGCTTTTTGCAGTACTTCAATCAAATTCTGACAATTGTACTTGAAGGTCTGGATTATTCTGATGACTTAATCCGTGAGCTTACCCTGTCGCTGGTTGTTGAAATGCTGAAGAACCAGGTCTGATCTTTGCTCTGCTAATGGAGTATAAGATAATATCTTCTTTGATCTCTATCATATAATGTGACCTTAATTTTGTTACATGTCCATCCTCTTCGCTATCATTATTTCAGAAAGACATGATGGAAGACTCTGTTGAGATTGTTATCGAGAAGCTGCTACATGTTACCAAGGATGTTGTTCCGAAGGTATGCCATTGAAATACAGATTCCACTAAAAGTTTTAAAATATAACACTCTAGAAAATAAACTCGCTGTATAATTTTTGAATATCTCCAAAATTACAATATAGAGCAATACAAAAATTTCAGATTATAACATATATTACAAAGTTGTATAATCTCTCAAACTAAATTTCTATGAGATGTCATCTATGACTACCAAAATCTTCAGTCAATTCTCACCATCAAGAAGCCACCTTTACTCGTGTTGCATAACCATGCTAACCAAAAGCTGATCTGGATATATAATACATGCAAGGATCCCATTATTTGATTCCTGAGATTTTTTCTTGTTTTCAGGTTTCTAGTGAAGCTGAGCACTGCCTTGGTATCGTGCTGTCACAGTATGATCCATTCAGGTGTTTAAGTGTATGTATCTTCTCTCTCACCAAACCTGCGTATATTTTCAAAGATTTTGATGGCTTTGAATCCTGATTTGTTTAGTTTGTTTTCCATCTCTCAGGTTATTGTTCCATTACTGTTAACCGAAGACGAGAAAACTCTTGTTACCTGTATTAATTGTTTGACCAAGGTATTGTGCTGGTTAATCTACTGTTTACATTGATAACAAAGTCTCATATGTGTTTTGTGCATCTATAAGTACTGTCTACTGGCGTTCACAGATTGTGCTATCTTTTTGCCTAGGCTTTTTTTTATTCATCAGTCCTCTACAAAGTGGGCTATTCACATCATTTTTCCCCTGAGGCATTTTTCTTGATGCCTTATTCTTTCCCCCATTGAGCAGCTTAAAACTCTTCTGTGTTTCCAAAACAGGAAATTTATATGAATAACCAAATATTTTTGGAAAGGGCATGACCCAGTTGGTTCAGTTTTCCTTGCAAAGTTCAAATTGGACTGGTTTGTTACACCACTTGAAAAAACGACCCACGAAGAATCGTTCCTTCTGATTTTGATTGGTTTTATATCTGGCCTATGGATTTTCTTACCCATCGGAAATGTGCATAAATCCTGTATGCCAGTATCTTGGCCAAAAAATATACAGAACACCAGAACCTGGTTTTGTCCAATTCTCTGATGACTTCACACAATCTTGAAGAACCCAACCTGGAAGAACTGGTTATCCAGCCTATGTTTTCCCCTTTTCTGTAAGTGCTTAATTCCCAGTGAACGGGTGCTTATCTGTGGATGGTGGTTTTGCTCAGCTTGTGGGGCGGCTCTCACAGGAGGAGCTGATGATTCAGTTACCATCATTTTTACCTTCACTCTTTGAAGCTTTCGGAAACCAGAGCGCAGATGTTCGCAAGGTATACTCTTACCCAGACATTTTAAAATTGCTTAGGGGGAATGTCTTAGGTATTCTATTTTTCTTATGTGAAGGTTCATGTAAGTTCATTCTTTCCAAAATCTTAAGAAGATAGAATCCATAACCTCATGACTGGGGAAAAGAGGATCTGAGATGCGATTGCATCAACATCATCCTTATTTTTGTTCTTATTTTTAAGATAAATGTAGGTTAGAAATTTTGCAGCCATGGTGAGTATGCATCCGGATGGCTGTGGTAATGTTGAATTCTCAGGAAGACGTGATTTATGTGATTAAGAAGGCAGCATGAAAGCTGAGATGTTGTGTCTAATCTTTGTTTTGCAATTATGCAGACAGTGGTTTTCTGCCTGGTGGACATATACATCATGCTCGGAAAGGCATTCCTCCCATACTTGGAGGGACTCAACAGTACACAGTTACGACTAGTCACAATTTATGCAAATCGAATCTCACAGGCTAGGACGGGCACTGCAATAGATAGCAGCCAATGACCCGTCTCCCATACGTCCATGCTGACAAACAGTGAAGAAAAAAGCTTCTGAGTAGCTTGGTGTTCCAATCGGCTTTTTCTCTGCTTCGATTCTGTATATTGTGTGAGTGCGTCATTTTCGGCTTCTTGGGCTTATTTCCTGCCTGTCTTGTGTGTATATATATATTTTTTACCTAACTGTCATTATAGTATGGCTTGATTGGTTGTTTGGTGGTTCTCTTGGGGAGGAAGAACAGTTTGTAGGGCAACTTCTCTTCTCTTGCTGCAGTACATATGGCTTGTGGTAAAGAAGCTTAGCTTTGTTGTTCTCGTATAAATTCCATATGTTGCTGTTGCTGCTGTGTTCCAGCCGATCTACGCTTCACTCTGTATTTTTACGGAGGACAACCGGTGGGACTACTCTAAGAATCCATTTTCGGATTCCTTCGTGCAGAACAGTAGATATGTGTAATTTGTCTATAGAGTGTGACTAAGGCTGTATGCATATTCTGGTACTATCTCGAGGACGCCGTTGAGCAGGGAATTTCTCTACACAAGCAGGGTCAAGCGTGAATTACTTCAGTCACGGGTTCTTTTTAGTTTTGCATTATGTAGTATCTTTGAACCATTAAGGTGTATATTGAAATTAGTCTAACTTGGAATTCGATTCTTAAATCGCTCGTTTGAATGTCTAATGGAGGAATTACTGGTGTAATATTAAATTGATACAGCCACAGGTTTCTCTACCATATTTTAAGCTGAAGTTATGATCCGTGGTGTCCTGGCCTCTTCTCATGTACAAGAGAGTCACATTCTGAATTCTGTACTACGACCATTTTTGCCCCCAGAATGTGCTTCGCGTTTGACGCCCATATGCTCCCATTCACCTTCCCGGTGATATGTATATGTGTAATGTGGCACATACCCATTTGAAGATAATTTGAACAATATGCAAGTGCCTATGTGCCATGACGTGCACGCCCATGAGAAATGAAGTTTGGCTGCAGTGATACGGTGATTCGCAGGATATTTTCGTATCAGTTTTGCTCCATTCTCACTGGTTGCCCTTATCCATTTTTTGGCTTATCGTTTGGCTAATTAACCCAAATTAGAAAGTGGACAGTGGGACAATTAACGGTTGATTCGATGGGAAAGGGGATGGTGGAATAATGAAAAAGCAGGGTCCCTGAGTGCGACGTAGACAGCTGGGGCCCACCGTGCTGGCGGAATGAGCGGTTCCGCCTAAGGGATACAAAATCTTCTAAAGCAACCCCTTCTCGAAAAAAAATATTATATTTAATTTAAAAAATACTTAAATATTTAAGCGTCGTGAATAAAGAATTATTCGCGGCCATATCCAACTCCAATTTTTTATTTTTTTTCCTATTAAGGGTCGGCCCCTGCTATCAAGCACGTAAGTCAGTCATATTAATCCGTTTGACGTCCGATGACCACGATACTTTTTTCCACGTCTGCACGACGGGGAGGCGCGTGTGGGCCACTTCCGGAAGTGGTGGTGGTGCCGTTACGTGTGACTCTCCTACTACTTTGATTAACCATTAATCAAACCATTAATGGAAAAAAAAGAGGCTGATTAAATTAATAGTACCGTTTCTCTTTTAGGGGATGATGAAATTGATTAATTAACTATTGTTTTAGGAGACGGTTTACCGTTAAATTGTCATTTTCTCCCTTCCATGGAACCTCACTCCTCCCCCCAGTCAGATACACTTTCAATTCCAAGGATTATATTAAACACCTGACCCTAAAACAAAACGGATCCCCCAAGCTCCGAGAAACTCTATTTTCTCGGTTGAGTCGAGCTGAGCTGAACCAAACCGAACCGAATCAACTAGCTCAAGATTGATTTGAGCATCATCGATGAGGTTCTTTTCATGGCTCGGAATTAATCGCTTTCGGGTTGGGAACTGGCGCAATTTGATGGTAGCTTCATTGCAGGGTCAGGATCTAGTAAGCTTGAGAAGATGTGATGACCCAAATCCCAGGATACTATTAGATGATGGGCCGTGAAATTATGTAATGTTCCAGAGCCGACTCTCACCTCCAATTATAAGGGATTGCAAGTAATTTATTGAGACGGTTCATTAACCGGAATAGATTGTTAGACTCCATCCCGAAAATGACTGAGAATATTGATACTTAGACTCAGCCCAAGAGCACAACAAGGACGTTGGGGTTCCAAAAGGGAGAGTTTGTGATGACCCGGATTCCACATTAATATATGCGAGCTCTTATGATCCCAAGAATAATTTACGGTAGCATTTTTGGGTGATGGGCTCGTGATGTTATGGGGAAGATGCCTGACTTTAACTCAAATAAAATGAGTTCGAGTTTGAGATTTTGCCTTCTTGCCGACGAGCTCCACCTGTGCCCAAACATAACCTGAGCCGAACATAAAACTCGAATTCATTTACAATAAATTAATCGGTATTTATCCAAGTTAGCATTAGAAAGAAAATTTTGGATTATTCTTGTCAAAAATTATAATTGTGAATCTTAAGAGTATAATGCATGGAGTTGGAATAATATGGACTTATGTCTTGCTAGTCTCAACTTAAATCGATTCTGATAGGGTATAATAATGGCTCACTAGGTAATCACTCCCACGGAGGTGGGGGAAGAAGGAACCTTGAAACCATCTCTCTCTGAGCCGCTTAGGCCCTGATAGCAAAGGGACATTTAATTTTGACCCCTTCCAGTGTAGAAACAGCAGCAGAAGATCTTCTCTCTCTCTCTCTCTCCATTTTTCCACTTTTGTGCCATTGCTACCATTGATCAGATAGGTAGATTCCTTGGCTTCCTCCTCTCCTCTGGTTTCTTTATTCTGCTCTCAATTTCGTCGTCTCCAACCACGTCCCGCTTAGGTTTCGACTGGATTATCAGGTTCTCAGCGGGAAGGAGGTTGATCGACTCGGTTCTGTCCTGAAAAGGCTTCACTGGTGAGTGAGGTAGTGAGCTGAGTGAGTTGAGTGAGTAATTGGATGGAATTTGCCCATCGATGATTTGATTGATGGTTTCTGATCGATCATGGACTTCACCCCTTCGTCTGTGCAGCAGAGGTTGAATCACTCCGTCCCTGATTTGGAAATGGTTGATAATTGATCAGTTCCAGCACTAGGTCGCCAGAAGAAATCCAACATGTGAGGGAATCGAGAATCTCGTCTCTTACCTTCATTGCTATTTCTCTGTGTTTTCTTATAAATGAGAGCATGCCATCCATTTGATTGGCAGGGCTGAGGATGAGATCATGGAGCTGTTGTGGCAGAATGGGCAGGTGGTTATGCAGAGCCAGAGACCACCGAAGAGACCCTCGGCGTTGGGATTCTCGGATGAGATGATCCCCGTCGATCGCCGGGAGGTAAAGGACCCGAGCAGCTGTCACCACCAACCCCATCACCACCAGCAGAGCAACCTCTTCACGCAGGAAGACGAGATGGCTTCCTGGCTCCTCAACGACACCCTCTACGACTTCTGCTCCGATCTTCTTTACTCCCCCGCTTCTCCCTGCGTCAACACTACCACGACCGTGACTGCGGCTGCAACCGCAAGCGCCATACGTGCTCATCATGCTTCGGATCAACGGCAGTTGGTGCCGGCGCCAAGGCAGACTATACTGCCTTTGAAGGAGATGGAGAACTTCGGGCACCAGTCACAGCTGAGCAGGTTCGGGGAGGACCACTCAGAACCGTCCCACTCGAATTTCGCGGCCAACGAGTTGACTGTAGTGGATTCCAGCGACACGCCGGCAGGACGCCCGCAGTCCAGAGTGTCGGATGCAGTTCGCCTCGAAGCATCGCGGTGCACCATCGAAGGAGGATCTTTAGCGGCGCCGGCCACATCCCCCGGCTGCAGAGGCGGTGGAGTGGAGACAGTTACATGCGAGGTGACCGTGACGTCATCGCCAGGTGGATCCAGTGCAAGCGCCGAGCCGCCTCGTCACAAGCAGCAGCCGCCGCCGCCGCACGATCGGAAGCGCAAAGCGATTGAAGCCGACGATGCCTATTGCCAGAGCGAGGTCAGTCCGCATTTTAACTTGTTCTACTGCTCCATACCAATTACCGCAGTCAAAAACCTAATCTCTTCCAGAATTTTCCTCGAATTGCTCGTGGCAAGCTTCCATTCGTTGTCTCCTGATATGCCGGTGGATGCGAAGTCCGCGTTAAACTCCTGATTCGTGTTCTTGCCGTTAAAAAGTACAAAATTTTATATATCCTTAATCCTTATCCCAAAATAACATCACAAAAGAATTTAATAAAATTTTCTACCCAAAAGAAAAGAATTTAATAGAATTACTGGAGTGGGCTGTAATTACGATAAATAATTTATGATTACTCGATACTGTAGTTTTATCTAATCTTCATCATGTTGCACGGAAAAGTTAGAAATATTGAAAATTTGGTCAACAAGGTTGTTAAGAGTCGCGCTGCCCAAGAAAGCTTGTGGGCGGGCACATGTGGCGGCGGCTGCAGCATAGGATCAGACACGGTAGCGTAGGAATCATCTGTCGATCGGTGGACCTTGTTGGCTCGCCATGGACGCTAGCACCGTTATATCAGAAAATTATGAATACGAAATGAAATTTTGAATTAATCAAATGGAAGTTGTGGGACCGGTTTACTAGCCTCGTTTGCGATGCTTAGCACTTCGATCACAGTGATGTACAATTAGGAATGAATTTAAATCGGATATATGGATTACAGCAAACTAATTATTCATATAAATCAGTTCTGACGAAGTATTATTGTTGTTTCAAAGGATGTTGATCTTGAATCTGCTGATGGAAAGAAGCAATCGCGGGGTTCAACATCGATGAGAAGATCCCGTGCAGCCAAGGTCCACAACCTGTCAGAGAGGGTATGCATATTATTTGTTTTAATAAGAGGCTGTTGTGCTCTTTTTGGGACGTTTCATGAACTGAAATATGGTAATTCATCCGCAGAGACGTCGAGACAGGATAAACGAAAAGATGAGAGTTTTGCAAGAGCTCATACCACACTGTAGCAAGGTTGCTTTATCCCTCTAGTTGGCCCATGTTCATGATCAGATGCTTGCACTCTTCTGGGTCCCTGTTTGCTGAGTATCAGAATTTTACTGCTTTTTCCTTGTATTTTACAGGCTGACAAGGCTTCGATGCTTGATGAGGCAATTGAGTACTTGAAGTCTCTGCAGTTGCAAGTGCAGGTACATGGAACCGAACAGCTCTTGGTTAAATTTTGTCTCTGTTCTTAAGACATGGTTCTCTATTCCAATGAAGAGGTCTTTTCACTTATATTACTCATTATTATGAACTTTTCTTAGGCTTATTTGTGAATTTACTTCAAGATTGGTGCATCATCTTTCCCTACATTCTGTTGCCTGCATATATTCAGATTTCTGTGCATTATTCATTCTGAGATCGTGGAGTTTCTTTTACTATCTGAGACACATGCATTCCCGCTTTCAATCAAAAGCAGCATATGCTTCTGTAAATTTTTACATACTAATTATTTCCTTCATTGTGGACCATATTTTGTTTCCTGTCTGACCTTTTCATCTGATGTGAATTTAACATTATACCACCTTCACACTGTATGTTGCTCATTTGAGCCCAAGGTTTTGAGAGACCAAAAATTAAAAGACTTTGTGGATATCGCCCATTTTGACCCTACGATAATTTAAATCCTCAGCTTTGCATACAAGGGGCCTTGTCTGGGACGGGTTGAAATGATCTGGAATAACGGTTTTCCTAGTTTGAGAAGTTTCGGTCCTTGCATCTTCTTCTTCCGTGGCATGCATTTGAGAGTTGTGTGTTTTTCACGTTATCAAATTCAGTAGTTGTGGAATTGGTATGATTAAAACTTCTATTTATAGATGATGTCCATGGGATGTAGCATGGTTCCAATGATGTTCCCTGAAGTTCCACAGTACATGCCTCACATGGGAATGGGGATCGGTATTGGAATGGGCATGGAGATGAGCATGAACCGACCCATGATGCCTTTGCCCCATTCCTTGGCCAGTTCTCCCCTACCGGCACCTGGATCTACTCTCCACCTAGGCCCAAGGTTCCATATGCCCTCATTCCACACGCAACATGTCAATACATCAAGAGGTGGGGCCACACCGAGCCACCAGTCCAGTCCAATGCAGAGCTCCTTTGTGATGCAAAACTCGAGACCACCACAGATTCCCAACTTTGTCAATCCTTACCAGCACCTCCTTGGCTTCCACAACCTGCAAATGCAGCCTCAACATGTCTATCAGGTTACCTTGCTTCCAATCTATTTGTTCTCCATTAAGACAATACAGTTTTAACGTGAAAAAGGAATAACACCCTCTCCAACAGTAGTCCTCCGCTGGGCTATTCAGAGAAACAAAAGGACAAAAGGGGGAAAAGGAAGAGAGTTTTCATGTTTTTAAGATATAAGCATGTTCTCTTCTATGCTTTGAAAATCAGAAACTCTTGCATGCATGCCAAACACTATCATTCATTTCATCATTTATACAAGGTGTACTTTACCCATATATACTATGATATTAAATGTGTTGTTAGTTGCATGATGCATTTCGACCAATATACTAACATGAAATTGAAAGTGATGTATGTTACTTGCACGAATGTTGGAAATTTCCTTTGGAGACTGTTGGTTTTGGAGCTTGGAGGTTGAATAGCTGTCCTTGTCAGAATCTAGATTGCAAATAACCGGTTTGTTCTTCTGAACTCTAGCAGAATCAAAATCAAGCAACCCAGCAAGGTACAAGCAAGCCCTGTACCAACAAGGGAGCAGAGAATCTTCAAAGCCCAAAATCAGGTAATGATGCTGCCTCCGTTTCTACCATTACCAGTTAGTCGGCTACGTGACTACAACACCCGTATTTTCCGTGCAAGTAATGCACTATTCCTTTGAGTCTAGTATGGGTTTTGAAATAAGCAAGAGATTCTAGAAGTTATAAGGGGGCAGCCAACCATGAATGAGGTAGCTCGGCACATCTTTCCCCTTTAGCAAAATTGTGTGTTGGAATCTTGTAAATTGGAAAAAAAAAATTTTAAAAATCAGCCCACAAAACATCATGGTGCACCAATAAAAAAGACGGTTCTAGCTGCTAAATTTTCCAGATCATAATGACAGGTTCTGGGCCCAATTGACGATACTGAGCTCTCATAGCAATGAAGGGAAGGGGAACCTGTAGCCTATAGGGAATAGTGCTTCTCAATGCCTCATATTTTATGGGACCTTCTTGATTTCATGCTTGAATTCCTTCTCATCACATATACGTCTCTTCCATCCTTCTCTTTATGCCTCATATTTAATGGGCCCTTCTTGATTTGATGTTTGAATTCCTTATGATCGCATATACTTCTCCTCCATCCTTCTCTCGACCAAAAATACCGAAAGGTAAAGCGGATCCCACCTATCATGTCGATCGCTATTTGAAGGATCTGGTCTGGTGTATGGAATTAGTTATCACAGAAATTCTCATCGATCATCATTTTTTTACCTCTTATTCGCAGGTTGACATTTGGTACAGTTGGATGTCAAGGGCCCGGCAGCCGCATAATTTTGCAGCATAAGAGGGAGGGAGATTATAGCTTATGATGGAAGAGCTGCAGCTCCTCCCTGTAGAGTTATCACAGCTAACATGTAATTATTGTAGCTTGCCAATCAGAAGAATGAGTTGCAGTTCTGTTCCTGTATTTGCTTCACCAACTATAGAGCCCAAATAATTATCTGAGCATCGAAATTTGACAGTAAAGCTGGAGGGCTAGCTCGCAGAATTTCACCTTTTGTCCATGGGCAGCTCGAGACGAGTTGGGAAAGATGCTGAATTAATAGAACATTTTATCATTCAAACAAATGTTGCTCAATTGGAAGCTCAAATTCGAACCACTCCAGCGAAATGCACTGCCCGGGATCAAATCTTCTTCATGGTGCAATTAGGACCACATGAATTGGCACTTCCCAGGTTCTAACTCTGATACAATGGTTGAGCCTATGGAATTCCCCAGAAATGGAAGACAAACACATATACTGAAACAAGCGTTTCTATCATGTCTGAGGCACAAACTGAGAGTTTCAGGACCAGGAGCCGTACGGATTTCCTCGATGTGGACAAATCCTTTGAGGTTCACACCATAATGGTCCTCAATGATGAATCTTTACTAGCAGGAGGTTGGCTCTTTATCATCAGTCTATAGTAGATAAGATCTGAGGAACCACACCACAATGCAAAAAGACAGTCAGCTAGAAGGATCCGAGGAACCAAATAAAACAGTGTGGAAGATGATTGGTTAGCTTTCCTGTCAATAACAACGATATACGATGCTAATGAGTAATACCATGGCCACACATTCTAAATCAGCAAGGCAGAGTACCTTGTCAGTGAATATCCGAAGCATGTCCCCTTCCATCGCCTTGTCAAGTTCCTGAACAAAGGTAATTCCATCTCAAATGAACATTGATGAAAGTGCAGCAAATAAATTTCATGCTTCATGGGCAACAACCACCAAGATGTCCACTTGCAAAAGTTTCACCAAATGCTTAGTGCTTACACTTTCAGCATCTTCTGAAGAATCAATCTTGCGAATGAGTCTCTGAAGGTCTTCATCCACGAGCGCATTGCGAATTTCACTACTGGCAGCTGCATCATAGAAATTACTTGAGTCTAAGAGTGCACCAATGAACTTTTAACTCCAAAGATATATCTTCAGCCTAAGTGAGACAAGCTTGCATGAACAATTCAGTGTGAAGAAGAAGATTTTATGGATTCATCAAATTCCGGCCTGAATGTAAGGAACATCACACAAGATAAGCTCACTATAGAATTAAAACTTTCCCAAAATTGCTGAAAACTGGTACTGAATGCTGCACTAATGGTAGATACTAGCTCTCGGATAAAAACGAAACCTCACCAACAGATTCCAGCTGGGTCTGCCGTACTATCTCACTCGGGTCTTCCACACTCAGGGTCCTCCTGGTAGACTCTTCTTGGCCAATCGCTGATTCCCACAGACGGGATATACTGCTCTTAGGGAAACTTAAAAAGAAACGAAAGAAATGATGAAAGGAAATCTCTGATTTACATGCTCTTACTAGGGTTCTCCACTGGGGCACCAGGCTTGATACAAGGAGTTTCTGCACGGATCAGAATATTTCGTTACTGGGGATCATAAGACCATTATGGATGTCTATGACAAATAATGATGACAGCAAAAGAAGGTGGCCTATCCTCCCTAGAATGTTCACTGAAGGACTTCAACATGTCAGTGACAAAGGGAGCCTCAAGTTCATTCCTTCATTTAAATCACTTGTTTACTAACATAATTCCTTCAAATTATTAACAGGACCCAAATTGTTCACAACTGCATCGTATTTTGTCAAACTAAAGCTGCATATTTCAAACATATCTACAAGTTCAAAAACGTTGCTTCCAAATCTACTGCAGGCATCCACAGAAACACATCAAAGTCCACTAACAATAACAAAATGCAATCTCATGCTCGATTATAGCTTCTGTTTATGCCTCGACAAATGCCTGTATCTACACCACCGTTTCATGACTTTGAGGCCCGAGAAGGGCATTCTTTTAACCGGGTTCAACAGACCGTGTAAATGCTTCTGGTTGTCATTAAAACAAGATATAAATATAATAATACGATTACCATGGCAATTAAAGATGAGAAATGAAAGGTAATAGAAAAGATAGTACCTTTATGCCTCTTGAAGCAGGCAATAGAACAACTGCAGGCACAGCAGAAACAGGGCATGATTACAGAAAAGGAACACCGGAGAGAAGTACTCTTACACAGCACATCAGAATGAAAATTGAAAAGGGCATGTCATTGGCGTGCTTACTAAGGTACGTAACAGGAGGGGCACTTGTACTTCGACAGACCTTCACTGCACACTTGACACAGCCGGGGAGCCATTGAAGGGCCTCGCTTTCTCTCTGAAGAATCAATGCAATCACAAAGTAATCAGAGAGAATCAAACAGCTCCAAAGTCCAAACCCATAACTGAGAAAGAAATAAAGTGTTTCTCCCCGTTGCTTTCTTACCTCAGCAAGATGAATCTTATCCGTCGGAATACAAAACTTCCGCTGAGAGAGAGAGAGAGAGAGACGCACACAAGTTTCTAGCTGCAAACCGGAAAGGGAGGAAGAGGAGCTCCAAGGACTGCCGGGAAAACCAACGATCTACCGAGGGAAACCGGAGGATGAGGAGTGACCGACGCTCTGATCCTCCGTCGGAGGCAGGCCAGGCCAGCTAGCGATGCTCCTTCAACTTATTCCTCGTGCCGTCTCAGTTTGACAGGTCTGGGCTTTCGGGCCTACGATATCTATAAATGAGCCTGGCTTCTCCTGCAGTCAGCCCACTAAGAATCATCAGGCCGTCATATGTTTAAGTAACTAGACGTGGGCCCGTCATACTCTCCTATTGTATTACTTCATGAATCAGCCGGAAATGCACAATTGGTATACAAGTTTTATTAATATAATATTTTGGTATGAAATTTTTAAAATATAACTGCGTAATATATTTTCTTTCAAATGTATTACACTTTAATAAATTTCGTTAATTTTTAATTAACACCGTTAATAGTAACTAATGTGGCAGTATGACGTGGATGCTGACTCGGTAACACCTGTAACAATTGATAACGTTATACTCGTAATAATTTTAAATTACATTGTTGGTATAAAACATTTTACTAATATAATATTTTAGTATAAAATTTTTAAAATGTAACTACGTGATACATTTCATTTCGAATATGTTACACGTTGTATATTCTATTAATTTTCGACTAATGCCATTAATGGTAACTGATGTGACAGTATAACTTGGGTGCTGACTTGGTGATACGTGTAATAATTAATTATGTAGTACTTGTCATAATTTTAAATTGTAAAAAAATGAAAAACCATAAAAAAAAGGGAGACCTAAGAAGAGACTTCAAACCTCAATCTTTTACTTAAAATAATATTATCTAACCACTACACTAAACATAATATATAAAATATATTTATTGTATCTTACTTTCTATCTTCTTCTTTCCAAAACCCTTTCTCTTCAACGAGGCTGCCTGTGGCTGGTGGACCTCCGGTGATCTAGCCGGAATGGGAGAGGATTGATCGGGGCTCCTAATTAGTTGCTAATTGAGGACTCTCCACCGGCCCTCTCTCATTTCGGCTAGTTCACTAATGATCCATCAACCATTGGTAGCCTCGTCGGAGAGGCAGGGGACTGTTGGGAGCCCCGATTAGTTTCTCTTATCTATGGAGGTGACTCCTCATCCTTGAGTTTTGGGAAAGTTAATTGACGACTTTCCACCAGCTATCTCCCATTCTAGCTAGGTTGCCGGAGGTCCACCAGCCACTAGCGGCCTTGTTAGAAAGAAAGGGTTTTGGGAAGAAAAATATATAAGAGAAAATAACACATAATAAATATAAAATAAATATATTTTATCTATTAACTTTAGTTTAGTAGTTAAATAAAATTACTTTAAGTAACAGTAGGGTTTGGGTTTCCCTTAGGTCTTCCTTTCTCTTTTTTAGTTTTGTATTTTTTTTATAATTTAAAATTATTATGAGTATCATATCATTAATTATTACACGTGTCACTGAATCAGCACTCACATTATACTGCCACATCAACTACCATTAACGACATTAGTCAAAAATTAACGAAATATACTAAAATGTAGCATATTTGAAAGAAAATATATCACATAGTTACATTTTAAAAATTTCATATGAAAATATTATACTAGTAAAATATTTTGTACCAAATATGTAATTTATCCTTGGAAATACAAAGCGTACGTAATATGTGGAACTTGAAGGGTCATTTTTGGTATTCCGCTTTGTCTTCTTATGAAAGGAATTGCCTAATGACAACCATTTTTTTCATTAACAGGAACAATAATAAAAATAAATATTACTTAGAACATAAAAAAATTTTAAAAATCGGATACCTTCTGAGACTTACGAGGGAAGAGACAAACACAGAGCTGAGAATCATATCAGAGATTTTAATTTCAGATAGATAATGATTACTGTACTGTCAAAAATCCCTTTCTTTTTTTCTAATTTAATTATTTTTCTTTCTTCTGTTTGGGTCTGCGTTTAGGACCATTGATTGTGGGAGGTTGGCTGGCTGACCAGAGTCAGAGACTTGAAGTGGTCATTGAATGTATGTTATGTACCTTTGTGCATGCATTAAAGGCCATGACAACATAACTTGGTTCTGATGGCGACCTAGCCAGCTGTGTCCCTCGATCTTGGGACGAAGCTTGAGAATCCCTACCTGGCTAGCCATTTGATACAGTTCTGGCCGTGGGGGAGCGCTTGTCCAACCGGAGGGTGAAGTAAACTGGGTTCCCTCGGGGAGCCTGCGGTTTGTCGAGACTAAAACATTGCATGTAGACTTACAAAACAAGTCTAACCCAGGCTAAATCACTAAAAATGGCCCTCCGAATGTTAAATTAACAGAGATAATCTAATGAGGAAATGAGATGTAGGATCCTTTTCGAGCATTTAAAATACTTACTTTCTCTTTTATCGTATAAGATATCTATAATGACGGTATTGGAAGTGGATGTATCAAGCTGTCTAGATAAGAGGAGCCGAGCTAGCCAACTTTATGGATGTCAGTCGTGGTGTGGATGGCCGGTCAAGGGCAACCGAGAGGGCCAACTAAGGAGAAACGGAGTGGAACTAGTCCGTTGGTCATCGTCCGACAATCCGACTAATTAGAAGTGGAGTGTAGTCTATTAGCTAAACAGAACCAGATGCTTGGTGGTTTGACTCCATGACGCAAAGTGCGGTTTGCCGATTGAGTGGGACCAGATGATCTGACTGGATGGGATCGGTTTCCTAGTCACCCCCACTTAAATTATCATGTGTAAGGATGTCACTTACGCTAATATACACGAGCCTATGCTTAGTTAATTAATGTAGAGAAAGAACAAATCATTTGCAAAGGAACTAACTAATAACACCCACGACCACCACGACACCGCCCCCCCGGTTTTCTTATAATAACCTCCCTCTATCATTCCAAACACATACCAACCTTAAAAGTCGTAAAACCATGCTCGAGGCTGAGGCCTGCCCCGTGTCGAAAGGTCAAGTTCGCCCCTCACTGCCACTAAGTCCACACGATACATATATCGGCTTGAGCAATATCATTGGAGATTCTGTTTACTGCGTTGTCCCATCGAGAAGTACAATTCTTGCATTCTTTCTCATTTTTTGAGCAGAAGAGTACATTTTTGCGTACGAAACCTTGTTAGGTGTTACAATGTCGTGGACAGTGGTTCGGTAGTTTAGAAAGCTCACTACGATAACAATGCATATGTCGGGGCAAGTAGGTTCTGATAAATGCAGATGGATACTAAGAGAAGGAGATACATAGCTAGATCTCACTCTCCATGATGATGAACGCACTGGCAAAACCAGACACAAGCAAACCCTAGCCAGAAAGTCAAAAGCACAGACACACTCACACGCCTTACTAAAACTGACCTACTCACGACAGAGACCTTTCCTTTTCGGGCAACCAACCGCCACCGGACGACACCAATTGTTATTACATGACACGAACATAACACTAAGCCGAATATATCTCTCACGCATGCCTCGTAGCTAGTAATTATGATGGTGATGATCAAGGGTAAGGAAGAACGCCCGAACCGGTGCCACCACCGATGCCACCGAGCCCAGGGATGCCCGTGGTTCCGCCTATCCCAGCGGCTCCACCGCCGCCGGGGCCAGTGACGCCCCCGATACCTCCAACGCCGCCGAAGACAGGGGCGACCCCGACGGCTCCCGGGCCTCCGAGGCCTGTGTAGCCGCCGACGCCGCCGTATGTGAGGAAGTTCTTCTGGTCGGTGAGGCCTCCAGCGTTGCTGGCGGCGGTGGGGACAGTCCTGGCCGCGGCAGCTTGAGTCGCTATTGCCATTGCCATGCCAAGAACAAGCATGAATGTGAAACTGCCAACAGCCTTCTCCATGCTTTCTCTCTGCTTTCTGCTCCGTTTGCGTGGTGAGGGATATGCAGAGAGCTAGGTAGGAGGGGGAGACAGTGTGGGTTTATAAAGGCGAGGAGCTAAGAGTAGAAGAGAGGTGGTTGATGGAAATTTAATGGGAAAAGGCTTTAATGCGTTTGGCTTCGGGGGACAGAGCAGGGGGAGGGAGAGGAGACGGAGTCTGAGTTTTGGAAAGAGATTTTTGGTACTTTTCCCCTTATTATTTAAGGTGACTGGGCACCGCAATGCTTAAAATGATTTCCAAAGAAAATGATTTAATATAATAATATTATTTTTAATTTAATAATTAAAAAAATTATAAATTTAATTCTTATTATTTAATTTATAATATCATTTTATTTTCCTCTCATCTTATTCCTTTTTTAAGTTTTTATCAGTAAAAAAATAATTTAATACATATTTATTTTATCTTAAGTTCAAATGTTATAGATTAGGTGAAATCATGTTAAGATAGTTAAACTATTTTGTACTTCAAATTTAGGTATTGAAACTTGACGATTACACATAATGGATCATAATGAAAGAACTTCATCTTCCGAGGCAATGCTTCAAATACCAATCTTATAGTAAGTTTGGTAATGAGTTTGCTAAAATCACGTATAAAATCCTCACTTCACTTAGAATTAAGAGTAGAACAATCCCATTTGAGCCATATGTTAGGCGTTAGAGTTTGATGATATTTTGATCTTTGTAATATCAATGTGTACTCTCTTGATTGGTTGATTAATGCAATATATCAATTATCAAAAAAAAAAAAAAAGAAAGAAACAACTTCAACTGATGGTAACCATATAATTATTTTCTTCTTTCAAAAGCTTAACATGATGGGTAAATTGTACCAATCCGCCTCTCTCTCTCTCTCTCTCTATATATATATATACATATATTATCAAGATCATATTTTTAATTTTAGTGCATCCTTAAATTGTCCATTTTTCAAAAAATTTGCGACTTAAAATTTTAAAAATAATAAAATTATATTATAATATATTTTATTTTATTTTTAATTTATATTTATATTTTATATTAAATTTAAATTAATATAATAGTTAAATTAAGAATTTTTTATTATAAATTAATATCAAATTATAATATTATATTAATTTATTTATAATATTATATTATTAATATTATTTATTAAATTTGTGATTTAATTTATTAAATTTCTGATTTAACCTATAAATCTACACTATGATTGGTTCTAATCCAATCCGATTTTAAAAATTAAGGAAAAAGTGTTTGATCCATTAGAGGGAAAAAATATTAAATTGTCCAGATTCAAATTTAGATCAATATAGGTACATCCATAATCTATAATACTTTTCCAGTATGAGCGTACACCCTCGACCGGACGGAAATATGACTGTCTTCTAAATATAGTGAATCATGACATGATGCAATAACCAAGTTAGATTAGAAAATAATGTAATGTGAATCGACCAAAGTCACTCAATGTCTTATCTTATTTAAGTAAAAACTCAAGTTCAAATATTATAAATTGAAAAAAAGGATCGATTATCAAAAGATATCTATTTATCGAGGCTCCCCGAACTTTTTGGATATAAGGCGAACAGAAGATTGTGGAGGAGTCAATAACTGCCCTAAAATGCAGAACAACGGATCGATCAAATTGACCTAAAAAGGGAAAACGCCAGCAGTATATGAAGCGCCATGAGCTCCTCACATCAATCCAAACATTCAAATAAATCATCACCCTTCCGAATAACAATCCAAACTATACTAAGCAAGAGCAAGGGGCCCTTGCTTAGATCGAAAGAGCCCCCTTGAACTCAGGGAAAAAAAAACCAGAAAAAGGAAGGGAGATCCGACTCGTACCCGGAAGTAGTCGTCGCAGAATGGGAGGAAATAGCAACAACGGCTTCCTCCTCGCACTGTGCGCCCTGGTGCTTGGATCGGCAGTGATCCGGCCGTGCGAGGGTGCCTCGCTGCTGCCCTTCAGGAGGTACCACTTCCAGATCGAGAATTGGCTGACTGGGCGGCCGCTGAACGTGCACTGCAAGTCTGGGGACGACGATCTCGGGGCCAGGGTGCTGCAGCCGAGGGAGAAGGTCGAGTGGGGCTTCCACGTCAACTACTTCGGGACCACGCTCTTCTACTGCAACCTCTCATGGGAGTTCGGGCACAAGACGTTCGATGCCTTCAGGTCCAGCAACAAGCTCCTCTACGACTACTGCGGCAGCAAGATGTGCCAGTGGAGGGCCTCCGAGTACGGGATCAGCTTCTACCATTCGAAGAAAAAGGCTTGGGATTTCAAGTATCTCTGGGACAAGAACTGAATGAACGTTCTGGTTAATGGCCCCATTGCCCTTTTGTATGCTGAGTCTTTGTCATAAACAGATATATATGTATACGCAAATTGATCTTAATTTGTTTATATATGTCTCGTAAATTAAAAAGTTTATTAGTGTTTATTCCACCAGAATAAAAAAATATTAGATTAAAAAAAAGAATAGTGTGTATATCTCAATAAACTACATGACTCCTGTGCATTAACGTCAGGAGCTCCAACACTGATCACTGTCTGTCTCAAGGACCATCAGCTGGCTCTGACAATCAGAATTGTGGTCACAGTTCGGGTTTGGGTCTCTGTTATAGAGATTTGGTTAATGCGCGAACCGGGAAATAATGCAGTAAGTGAGATTAATAATGTGACTGCTTTCAAACTAAAGAGTGGATCAAGCAGAATACAACTGGCTAACATTCAATATCAATCACATTTGTCCATTTTGAAGAAACAAGAGATGGCAAAAGCTCAAACGCATGTTTGTGAAACTTGAATATAGTTCTCCCCAGAATCAAAGGAAGCACAACCTATACAAGTGGTAGCTTACAAAATATACGCAATACAATAT
Source organism: Sonneratia alba (assembly GCA_900174645.1). NCBI lineage: Eukaryota > Viridiplantae > Streptophyta > Magnoliopsida > Myrtales > Lythraceae > Sonneratia > Sonneratia alba. Next base: position 564,124 of record FWPY01000029.1, read on the forward strand.
ATGCAGGCCCATGTGATAAAATGAAGTTTCTTTTGCAAGCAAAATGGCATCTGTAGAGCTCTCAGAGTACAGAAGAAACGAGGCAACATAACCGACCTAGTTTTTTCCACAGTTGAAGCCGCCGCATGCAGCTAAAACGATGATGAGAATCAGTGCAATTATGATGGCCAGAACTATAAGCTTTATCTTCATGTTCTGAAACCACATCTTTCTCCTGAGCTGGGTTCCCTGCTGCCTGAAATCTTGAGCCTGGCGGAGATCACATTGTCATGATTCAGGAGATGTCAAGTGAAAATATAAAAGCTATTAAAATTAGATGATGTAGATAGAGTGGCCATCTAAAGAAGAATTCAGAGCCATGGACAGCTCACATCACAGGTAAAGTTTCAAATATCATGAACACTTCCTGTTCTGTTATCTTTAAAAGGATAAACAAGATGCGCTAATAAGATAACAGGTGATAGAAATACAAAGAAGAAGACATCAGGACCCCAGGGTGTATAAGTTCCAGATATAAATAAACAATAAATTACGAGCAAGAACTGATCACCTCTCTTGGATTCCACACATATAAACGGAACCTAGCAATAATACCAACCTGAGAGCGAAGATTTTCTGTTTTATCCACCAAAAGTTCAATCTTCTCACCACGGTCAAGAACCTGCATAGATAGAGTGCATTTAAGTTTAACATGGTTTCTCATCATATACAAATCCATAATCTGTCAAAAATGATCCAGTACAACAGACTATTTTAGAACCACTTAGAAAAGGAAGCAAAAGCAGAAAATGATTAAGGCTCAAACAGGGATACTGTGAAATCTGAATTACCTTCTCAATATTTTCCATCATGACTCCCTTCACCTCAGATACCTGAGCTTTTACTTTGGCAATCTTGCTGATCTCCTCAGGATGATCAACACAATACTGCATATTCTCCTTCAACTTGGCCCTAGTAATTCCATAGATTTTCCTGTTAGCACTAGCTCATGCAGATAAAGAAATATGCTCATTTCATAATTCATTTAAAGAAAGGGATTACCCAAACTCTTTGTTCAAGCTGTTAGCAGCTGCTGTTGCAGCTTTCCCTCCACCATATCTTTTGGTAAAATCCTCTTTCACATGCTCAAGGAAGGCCATTGGAAGCTGTCGACCAACAGATTCAACTGCGACCACACAATAAGCTACGAGGAGATCACAGATTTCAGTTTGGCGTACAGAAAAAGGGACAATAAAGAGACGCGAGTCATGAGCAAAAGCATCAAATAATACATAAAACATAAGGATGATCTTATTTACATGACTTAAGAACCCAATGAAGAAAGTATACCAAATCCATTTCATTGTTTTTAAACAAAAAATTCAAGATTTTTGCCAATGCCCACTCTCACCAAGATTGGTCAAATAAAGGAAGAACAGACAAAGATCACGAGAGCAAGTCAAGAGAATGAATGGTAATGGAAATGCAACCATGGCAGTCAAAATTAGTAAAAAAAGTCAAACTATAATCATGATCGAGATAAGACATTGCTAAGAAACTGATGTGTCCATTGATGTTTTTTCATGCTAGAAATAAGTATCTCCAACAAATTTCATACTTCTCAGCCTAATAAGTTCCAGCGACCCCCCTTCTCTATAATGGTCCCAACTTTGTGGTGCAAGCAGACACAGTAATTAGAACTCAGATTCATAATTTGGGCTGTTGTACCCCATATGCATTCATTAGAATTAAGATTCATCATTATTGATGCTGAAGTTCTTGCCATCAGAATTTGCATTGCGTAATTAATGCTCCGAAAGTATTTGGAGCTGAAAGTAACTGTTAACTATCCCTTAGTTGCCTCATAGTCTTATTTATGAACGAGATTAATTTTTTTACTAACTAAACTTAACACAGACAGGCACCCTAAGCAGCAATAAATCTTCATTCTCCTTTTAGCTCAGCAGATCACATCTAGCGTACATTATACGTTGCACTCAATGAGCAGAACCATACTGGAAGATTTTCACCTTGCCTAACACCAATCAATTTCAATCCCACTAATCACAGCCAACTCCAAATCTGTCACCGCCGAACGCTACTCTACAGGCATAAACAAGTGATCCGACAGTTATACGGCAGACACGCAGACACACACAGTAAGGAAGTAGATCAGGAGGATCAGAACTCAGATCAACGCCAGAGAAGCCAGTGACAAGAACAGGGCAGGAACACTAGCACAATTGACCCATGACCGTAAGGAAAGAGGGGAAGTGAGATGCTCACTGAAGCCGCTATCGACGAGGTAGTTGAAGGTGTGGCCATCGCAGTTGTAAGTGAACTTGTTGTTGCTAGCGGGGAGCTTCTGCAGGCACTGAGCAGCGATGCTCGTGAAGTTGCCGGAGAACTCCGTGTACTCGGCCAAAATCACAGTGCCCCGGGCCACGAAGCTGTAGATCAGAGACTGCTGCCCCATGCGTAAGGAATTCTCCTCCCGCAGCTCTCGAGTCCAAGAAAAAACCCTAGCCGCTGAGGATCTGCAGCAGATATGAAATGGTGGGAGAGAGAAAGCGGTCGGAGTTCGCTTGCAAAGAAGAGAGGGGAGAGAGAGAGAGAGAGAGGTTGGCGTGTTTTCTTCCTCCACACCAGCTCCGATGGGGGGTGATGGTGACACAGCAGTATTTGTTACCCTCCATTTCCATGAAATAACGAGAATGCCACGCAGAGATTTTTCAAGTGTGGCAGCAGAAAGAGAATCGCGCTCACATGCTCATCAGATAAATGTAATATATTTTAATTAATTAAGTATAAAAACAAACCGTAAAAATAAAATTAAAACAAAATCCGAGAAAATTTTAATGACCGGTCAGATGTGTCATGCATAGTTGTTAAAACCGGACCGGGCCGGAAACCGGTGTAGGTATGAGTTCATGGGTTCATGGGTCGGACCGGGGATTCAATGGATTAAACCGCATGTTTAATAAATAATATTAATAATATAATATTATTAATAAATTTATATAATATTATAATTTGAATATAATTTATAACAAAAATAATTAATACAACCATTATATTAAACAAAAGTTTAATATAAAATGTAAATATAAGTTTAGTAAAATAAAATAGGTACATTACAATAGGTTTTTGTTTTTTTTAATTTTAAGTCAGCCGGTTTTTTCATGGGTTCAATTGGGTTCACCGGTGGGACCGGGAACCAGCCGGTTCAATCAGATTTTTTCTCTTTTAATGTGCAATTGGATTTTTTAAATGAACCGGACCAGTGTGAGTGGCCGGTTTCCAGTTGAACCGGTCGAACCGACCGGCCCGGTCCGGTTTTAAAAACTATGGTGTCATGACCCCTCGCATAATATGCCAAAAGCTCCGCCACACCGAGTAGTTTCTGGCGGGATACGCCACGCTCTACATCCCTGAAATTCTGGGCACAATTCCCAGCAGTCCAAGAATAGAGGGCGGTAGTGCCAGATTCTCACATGCATTCGCCCCCCACGAGAACCTAAGTATCTTGGCATCAAATTCTATGCGAAAGAACTGGACGCTCGATGCCTTCGCCATTGATAGGTCCTCCCGTAGGGACCAGCATTCAGCTTGCAAGCCGTTGGCCTTGCCCACGAGCTTGCTAACACCCCTAATCCATCCCACGTAGGAGTCTCTCGAACATCCGTATTATATCATGTTTAAAAAAATTTGTGTTAAAAGTCATTTGACCCTATCCGTTTATTAAACAGGTGAGAATGTTTAATTCAAACATTACTTATATAATTACGAATTAATACAATATTATTTAACTCATATAACTTAAATATATTAAAATGTGTCACTTATAGAATACATAATTAATATGATAAACATGCTATATATACACTTAAATGCAGTTAATAAGTTAAATACATATTTGAACACATTTAATTAAATAAATTTAATCTTATCTTATCGAATTATGTAAGTTTAACTTACCTTAATACGGTTTATTTAAACAGGTTGCATGATTTAAATATAAAATGCATTCCTACTCAATCCGAACCCATCTAATTTTATATCATATTATATCATATTAATGTTTCGTGAAAAAAATTACCGGGCCTACTCTTCCTGCTCCCGTTCTCCTATTCTGGGGCTGGCGACCGAGCGGTCCGTGTTGAACTTAATCCATCCCTCTGATTGGGGGGACCCATCGGACTGACACGACCCGCCTGAAATTTCCGGGGCTGGTCCCTCCTCGACATGAAGGGATTCCATGGCTATTCTCATACGGATGAGGTGTGGGTCCGGTCAGGGTCAACTTTCTCGGACACCTAGGCATTTCGCTGCTTCCACAGCGACCAAAGTGCCGCTCCATGGGACTTCATTCGCGTGCTTTTCGTTGGCCCTGTATCCAGCCCACAATCCAGATGTTAAAGGAGGCCTCTTTCCACCTAGGAACCCCCAACTCCCTGCAGAAGGAGATGGCCATTGAGATGGAGACCGCTCACAACCTATCAGACTTCCGATTAGGCCTGGTCGGTTGGTCACACTCGGACCGATAACCATCAAGTCAACCAGCCTGACTATTATGTGAACATGAACCTCCCTTAGTTGAACTAATATGGCCACCTCCGGCATGTAAAAACTACATGGATGACATATTTCCTAAACCATTATAAATACACTATCCCACAAAAAAATGTAAGGTCACTGACAACTCTAAAAGTTACACCTACACTCCCTCAATACCCTCTCTTTGCGACACTTCACTTACTTAAATTTCAGAATATTATTTTATTTCAAATAAATCCTATCTAATTAAATTTTCTTACCGATCATACAGTTATATAAAAATCTATTAAAAAGTAAATCCTTTAAAGAAATCTCTCTTATCTCGTTATTAGGTTAGCATGTTCCGGTGACAAGGACTGCATCAGATCCCAAGGATGGGTGTTTTGGTATTCACCTGTCTTCGAGGTTGGCTCCTTTGCCTCTCGGTGTACCCCACGGTCGAGTTCTGATGTCCACAGGGAGTTGGAAAGAAACTTGTGGGAGGTCCTACGAGCCTTCTTCCCTCAGGATATTTACTTGTAACTCTCATGAACTGCTAGTGTTATTCCCAAGGTGGCCGCTGGATGGATTGACGGATGCAGTCTCCTGGTCTATCTACTTTATCTACTTCCACCTCCCACATGTTTACCGCTACACTATTAGTTGAAATTGTTTTAGGAAAAAATATATTTAATTTTTTTATGAATTAATGTGAATTTAATATGAAAAATTATCATTAAATTTAATAAAAAAATTAATATAATAATACTATTCTCATTCTAATAAATAAAAATTTATAAATTTTATTTTTCTCAAAAAACTCAGTGTCCATTCTAAAGTCATAACTCTTGTGTATAGTAGAAAAACAATTACCTCTGGGTTTTTTATCGTATCAGTACCGTACGATTCAAACCGTCCCTTACTGTTAGACCGCCGTTGATTTTTCTTGAGCTCTCCCAAGCATCTGATAGAGAGAGTCTGGAAGAGATGACCACGGCAACGGCTGCGAGTTTCATCCGGCCTCTGCCCAAGCCCGAGACCCGCCATTACTTCTCTGCTTCTCCTTCTCCTTCATCATCGTCATCCTACGCGAGCTGCGTAGCTCGGGCTTCGTCTTTGAACCTGAAACTTCTCAGAGTCGGGTCTCGGAGGCCGATTGTTCTGTGCAATAGCGGCAGTAGGCCAGGTGGTTCCAGCTCAGGTAGTTGCGCTGCGCTTCCTCCTCTTTCTTCCCCTTTAATTCTTCCAATCAGAGCTCGGCTCGATCGAAAGAGAGAAAAAAGGCCGACAGTTTTGTCTACTGTTTGCGGTGCGAACTAAAAATTGATACCGAATGTGATATTCCACATAATCCTTTGGTATCTTCAAATTGTTACATTGTTCTGTGGTGATGCTTTAGCTGTTCTGACAACTTTTATTTTAATCTGAACATGCTTTAAGAATTTTTTTTTCTGTATTGGTAATCGTTAACGGATGACTTTCTCCAATCCTCTTTGTGGTATTTAATAGTATTTCTCGACGTATTTCCTTGGCATACCAGTGTGTCATCTGTGGACATCTATTGATCAGAAGACTGTCGATAGCATGATCCGAAGATTCAGTTTATTGTGCCAAAGTTGTGTTTATTGCCAAGCTTATCAATTTAACCTGATATTCAATGTGGAAAAAGGTTGAATCAATAGATTTTAAAGAAGAGGTGAATCATGCCACCCTACTGAAAGTAATCGTGTCAGAAATCATGAAACTACTCTATGAGAAATCGATAGCTGTCCTCCTTTCTCTTTAGATTTGTCTCGACGTTGGAGCTCGGGATAGGAATTGATATAACCAAGAGTTATTTCTTTTATTTTCGAAGAGATGTCCCCTAATAAGCAACCTCTGCAAGTGAAACTGTTGGAACAAGATAGCAAGCCCATTATAGATCCGTGTCCCTGGCAGCATTCTTGCTTGTTTTCCTTTGCTCGATTGAAACCTTTAATGTCCTTTCGATTTACAATTATTGAATGATAAAACTTTTGCACTTTTTCCTGGGCTCATCAATGGCATTCCTTTCTAGAACTGAAGCCTCTAGGTTTTGAGCTTTGAATATTATTAATTTGAGCCCATACTCGAAGCTTTTTCCAACTTCTCATGAGTCTGGTATCCAAATCAAGTCTCACATATTCAAATGGTTCTATAGTAAGAGAAACTCTGATATGGAAGGAATTCTTTCTTTAGCGTGTCTCTAGCATATTAATATAAAACAGATTAGGAACTGTCTCGTCTTCCATTATTAGCTGGCATGAACTCAAACATTGTTCACAGGAAAAACTTAATCAATGTAGCCAACTTAAATTTTCTGGGTGGTGAGTGTTCTTTCTTTTCATCTTTCATTTATGTCCTGGAATGCCTTGTCTGTCAAATTGCTCATGCTCCACGCCAGACATTCTCTTTTCCAGGGATCAGTGCTTCACAATATTGCTTCTCTCTTTATTCTTTGGACCTTAACTGCTGCTGAATCTGCAGGTGAAAGTGAACGCCGTAATGTCTTGGATGCATTTTTCCTGGGAAAGGCTCTTGCTGAAACACTTAATGAGCGTATAGAATCTACTGTTGGGGAGTTTCTGAGTACGATTGGAAGATTGCAAGCTGAGCAGCAGAAGCAAGTCCAGGACTTTCAGGTAAACAACGTTAGAGGTGTATGCAATACAGTATAAGAAGTCCTATTATCTATGAGCTTGTTTAGTTACATAAATGGCAAAAGTATTGTCCCTGAACCTGAGATTACAACAACTGTTTTTTTGGAGACATCCAATCAAACAACTCTCATTTGGATAGAAATGGAGCAGAGAAAGGCCCTTTTGTCTTGGAAAACACAGATATTTTCAGTTTTCCATTTCTTTTTCTGGTAAAGAGGGTGAGAAAATTAGGGTGTAAATATTGGATTGCACTATGTAAGACATCTTGGCTTAAGATTTGCTGGTATCTGACCTTCTGATGGATCAACAAACACTTTTTTCTACTGTTTTTCCTTTGTCAGGAAATACTAGCTCTCATATTCTTGCCATAGAATCAATTGGGTTTAATTTCTCAGTAACGCGCAGGAAGAGGTGTCTGAGAGAGCCAAAAGGGCCAAGGAGAAAGCAGCTCGAGAGTCAATGGAAGCACAAGGACTCATACCAAAATCTACTGCTGCAGATGTAACACTGGTCACTGACGGTGCTGCAAATTCTCCACAGCCTCCATCCTCGAACATGGCCTCGTTGAATTCATATTTGGAGCTGGGGACCACCTCATCGGGGTCTCCTGAATCTGAGGACCCCACCTTGGACATGTCGACTGAAGATGAGTGATGCTTTTCCCTTTTATTACTACTCTGCATATTTCATGTAGCAAACAAACCCAGATAAGTTCACTTTCGGATTTAGATGATCTTAACATGACAAATTATGATTTGAAAATAATTAATCAGGTTTTACGTCTAACACATAAAATTCTTGAATTACAATAACTTTATAATCATTCTACTTATAAAATCCATTATACAGATCACACACGAGAATACCACATCTCGGTTGTCTTTTTAGGAGCCACCTGATTAAATTTTAAATGAAAATCATAATGTAAATTACTAGAACTAAGTAACGAACATGATGCTATAGCTGAAATATAACTAAGGGCCTTAACAAAACTTTCCCAACAAGGTAAATTATACAGCTCTTATCTTTACTGTAATGAAAAAATGAAGGCTGGCAATACATATATTGCAAAATTGGCTGCTTGAGAAGAAGAATCGGTAACCAACCACCAATCTGAAGCCACGAGAAGGGCAAACTACTCAGGCAGTTCACTGCAAGGCCCGTCTTAGTGCACTCATCAAACTTGACCCCAGACATCAGAGCCTCGCCAATTATTTCCCCATCTGCGTCACTTCCCATGGACTTCTTCCTATAGTCCACCTTGAAGTAGTCCTTGTCCATGGCTTCACCAGAGGACTTGCCCTTCTTTCTCCTCTTCTTCTCGGTCCTCTTCATCTTTGGGTTAAGAATGCCTTCTGCAGAGTACAACTTCTGTGTCTGCCGGCTCAAAGTAGCAGACTGCCCTCTAGATTCATTCACTTCATCATCCCCTTGGGCCAGGGCCTCATCTGCACCAGCCATGGACTCAGAACTTCCATCGACCTGGGTCGATCCTTGTGGTTGGACACCCTGAAGAACGCTGATCGGATCAGGTTTACGTAGGGAATTGAGGAGCAGCATGGAAACATATTTGCAACTGCTTAACCGGAGAACAAACATGAACAGGCAAAATTACAAACCTCAAGCATATTCTCGTCAAAATTGAGGGGGCAACTAGGTGGGACTTCCACAGGAAGGAAATCATCCATGGATTTGAGGCTTCCAATAAAGGAAGTCTCGCCATTGTAGACCTCGTCAATGTTGAGCTCCTTTCCAAACTCAGAGACAATCTTCAATTCCGAGGCTTCATCCGATTTCCTCGTTGGGGGCATTGTGTAATATGTAACCTTACCTGTTTTGAGCCATTCTTTTAATAAAGATCACATTGAACCATATATAAATAATAAAAATTTAATGGAAAATTCAAGCCTTTTTTTAAAATTCCTAGTAACATACCCTTATTCCAATCATGGAGAACAATTCTAGCAGCAGCTTCAACATCCACAATGCCACCCTTTTTGAGCTTGCCGCAAATAGTGGCCACTTTCTGCAGAAAGTCATCGACTGAATCGAAGCTCAGGAGCTTGTATAGTGTTATTAATACTCTTGCGGGGCAAAGCTTCAGAATCTCCTTAACTGAATTTGGCAGGACAAACAAAAAAGGAAGTGAATTTATTGATTGAATCCAACACATGCAGAACTTCTGTTGATGATAGGCCAATGCCCATTTTATTACAACACATAAGACCAGACTGATTTACAATTTGGGCTTGGACCAACAACATCTTGAATCAGGTTCTTGCATGTGGATGCATGCCCATGTACAAGAGTAAGTAAAACCAGAAAAGGAACTCAGAACACATGCGTGAACCTGATATCAACCAAAGAGCTCTATCATACAGCCAGAACCAACCCACCAGATCCCTCAAGATGACCACGGAATTCATGTCTGGAATTGTTCCATTTGTCATGACTTTCCTGTGGACATTATATAGCTGAAGCAGAAATTTGGAGCTTCGATAAACTATTTACCTGGAGCAATTGGATCCTCTAAATTTTCAATTATTTTGCAGTTTCTGAGAGTGATAGTTGCATCATTTCCAGTAGATCTCAGCATGACAACACCAGGGCAGTCCAATAGTTTGACATGTTTATCCAACTGAACTTCTTGCATCGACCTTGTGAGCCCAGGAGTGGCGCCCACATTCACGACATGGCATCTCTTTAAACTATTAATCAAACTACTCTTCCCAACATTCAGCAAACCAATAATCCCAAGTGTAATAGACCTTTTTATCTGCACAAGACATAATTCAGAAAATAAAAACCAGTATCCCTTGAACCATCAGTGCCTTATACAAGAAGGATTTCCATTTCCATACCTCATGACTTCTTGAATAATTCTTCAGCAATTTAATGAGAGTTGCTGCTCCAAGACAATCGCTCGTTTGGAGAGGGTTGCTTGTTTTTGCTCCCTTTGAGGAAGACTTCCAGCCTAAATTAGATCGCTGTTCTTGGGTGCTGCATTTCAATGCAACGGTTGGCAACTCTTCCCTCAGGTACTTGAGCCACTTTTCTACAGCTTCCCTAGGGACCAGATCTGAGAGATAATCAATGGACTAAGTTATCTTCTTTCCTCTACATAATTCATTAATGAAGGTATTGTTTTGTAGTTCCACTGAATTAACTGTCAGGAAGTGTTAATTGTCCTCCAAAATCACAATTCACAAGATCCAAATGGAATTAAGAAATGTCCTGTAAACTATAAAATGCCAAATTATTTTTGTCACAGTTTTTCATTGAGAGAATGGAATCATGCAGAGACCCTGCTGAGCTATAAGCTTAAGGAGCAACTGCTGCATAATAGCCAGCACCATCAATTACTATTTTATTGCTCAGTCTGAATCCAGTGACATAAGGTGAATACTAAATTCCTAATCCTACAAAGCAAACAACATGCTCTATCTGTGTGCAAGAAGACATCAACAAGCTGGGGAAAAGACTAAATCAAACCTATTTTATTCAGAAGCAGAACAAGATGCTTATTGGGACTGGCTTTCATCACCATCTTCTCCATATCTGGACAGCAGGTACCGAGAGAATCATGAGCATCAAACTTCCAAAATGACATCTGCAGCTTCAATGACCTTGACCAACTCCTTTTAGAAAGCTCTGTCAGAATTATCTGCAAAGGACCACTCATAAGAAGAGTAATTAGGACAAAGATACGAGGGAAGAAGCCAAGTATGAACAAAAATTTTGACTTACCTCTGGTTTTCATAGTACCAGTAGTTGCATCCTTGCCTTTTTCCCCTACAAAATCTGCTTCTTTAGTAGATACATCATCTTCCTCCAACCACCCAACTTCCGCTTTTGTGCCTGGTGGTAAACAAACTTCCAGTAAATATGAATAATTTCTTTAAGCAATTCCTAGATTTTAGACATACTTGAATTATAACCAATTGATTCGACATTTATGAGACTTCAACTAAGATTAATAAACCAATTCTGACATAAAGAATGATTAACATGGCCCATAAATTGGTTCTTACCTGATTATATGCAATATATTTTCCAACTCTTTTTCCTCAAAAAATGCATCATCTCAAGCTAAAATTACATACATATACCAGCAAATATTGGGCCACTATGAACCCAACGTAACAGCACATATTATTGGAACAGCAACACAAAACTCAGATGGAAAGCAGCTAGAAGAATTGAATAGATTCACTACCCTCTCTTTGCGGGCGGCTTTCTTCTGCTCCAACTACTCAACAGCACGGGCCCGCCGCTCTTCAATAGCCTTGAGCTCTTGTTCCTTGAAGGGCCAGTCGTTCGGGATGCCAGGGTCCTTCTCGACCTTTCGCCTGCTCTTCAGCCCAAGCTTCTTCGCTTCCTTGGCCGCCTTCTTGTGGTGCTGCTTCACCTTCTTCAGCACCTTGTACTTTTTCCTTAGTGGAATCCTCTTACTCTTACTCTCTGATATGAAAAAACACCGAAAGAAATCGTTCATTAGCTTTCCAGCACCAACCGACATTAACCCAGCTGGGAACGTATGCAGATGATCTCACACTTCATAGAAGTGAAAAAAAAATTCTTACTTTTGGTCTTCTTCACCATCTTGGAAGCAAAGAATTGAAACCCTTCTCCTGCATTGTCATCAAGGCAACAAATTAATTGAAAAACCAATCAACCGGTCCCCTATCAGTAGCGCCAGAGAAGTACACATACATTACCCCCTCAAAAAACAAAAAAACCTGCAAGTAGACCTTGAACTCTTCCCCTCGAGCTCCGCAGAAACGCTGTTATGGCCAATTTAGTTGAGGGGTCGATCTGTAAATAAAGATAAAAGAAAAGGGGGCTTTTCTGTAACAAGTGACGAAATTGAGGGAGTTGATTGTAAACCGGTGGTTCTTGGCCTTTGAAGCGGCTGCGGGGATTAAAACTCTGTAACAGAACCCATTGAGGGTTATGCGTATTAATGAATGAACAGTTTTCCTCTCCTCTCTCTGGTGTCGCCTTCTTCCTTCTCGACCCCGCCTTCTCTTCCCCTTCTTGATTCTTCTTCTTCTTCCTTGAATCAACCTCAATTATCTTCCTGTGACTGAATTGCTAATTTGATCCATAACATTGGTATCAGAGCCACATTCCTTGGACCGGTAGTAAAATGATGAACATCGATGAGCAAGTTGAGACGGGAGTTGCCCGAGGATTCGCAATGAGGATCGACTCGCAGTCATTGAACTCAAGGAAAGCTGGGGATATGACATGGCGATCCCTAGAGCTTTTTCCACTGAGAGTTTACAACAAACAGGTGATCTTGAAAAATATATACATTTCTTTGAATTGTTTTTGGGCAGTATAGATGTATGTGACCTTCAAGAGGTGGATTGGTTCTTGAATGACCTGAAATCAGAGATTAAGAAGTTTGTTCGTTGGTTTGAACCCCAAACCTTACGCCAGGCTTATGCCCTTACCCGACTCAAAGACATGACTCTACATAGAAAGAGTGACACACACAAATTCTAATACCCTTCTAACATTGACTATAGAGATGAAGAGGATCATATTTCAATCATTGGAGGCCAGATGGAGGTTGGCAAGGACACACAAGAGGGTCAAGTAGAGAAGGCCATGACTGAAATTGTTTTGTTGTTCTGAAAATTCACTTTTAGAGCTTAAGATTCAGAACCAAACAACTTTGATGATGGAATTTGAGCAAAATGCTGAAGAGAATGACATTGCCGAAGAGGAGCTTGACATTAAGGATGCCTCCCATGATAAAAGAGCTTCTCTATTGGCTCTTGTCTCTCCATCTGATCCATCTCTTTTTCAGTATCTCATCATTCAGCCTCCTTAATGCTGAGACCTCTAAGCTTACCCAGTCTTCCACATTGCAGCTGGAAGCTCAACCAGACTTGGCCCTGATGCTGCAGAGGACTCCCATGAATGTGATACCTGATCGTCATTGGGTTGTGCACAAACTTGCAAGTACCCCTTGTCCTTCAATTTTCCTTTCTACAAGGAGTAATACTGCACTAAAATCATGCAAGGTTGGAGGTTTCATGGCTGTTGAAGAGATATTTTCCATGATTTTCCCAAAAACGTGTGAGACTTTTGACATTTACTCTCATACCACTCTAAAGGAAGTTGTAACTATTTCAACCTACTCCAACACGATTGGCCTTCGAATCCCTCGTCCTCCTAACCAACCACCTCCACGTCTCGCTCTTCTCCCACTGGATCGACATCTCTCACCTTCCCCACTCTTCTCTTCTGCCCTCGGTCTCTCACTCTATTTTCTGCGTGTTTTCGCCACTAGGTCGAGACAGGTGGCAGACCAGAGAATACCACGTGGGCCGTAATTGTGGGCTTAGTGTGGGCTAGTGGACCTCCTCAAAGCCCAATTTGAGGCCCACAAAACAGAAGCCCGGAACTTCATCGTAATCTGCACTTGGACACCTTCCGTTTATGGGATAGGAAGTTTATGCCCCCACTGAGTTTTCCGTAAAATGTAAAATTTTTTTTCTGATGTTGTGCATCAAATATCCGAAGATCCAGCAGATCCAACAGACTTCGATGCTTTTAACTGAGGATTTCACCCATTCTCGAGATTCGTCTACTTGTTGTCGAAAGGTAAAGATGGGAAGAAGTTGTACTTGCGGGATATTTGGCCAACAAGCAAAGAGGCAGCAGGTCGAACATTCACACGTTCTTTCAGAAAAGAGTTTCTTTCCTCCAATTGCTTTCTTTTTTCGCTGCTGTTTGAACAGCTTTATTTCCTTGTATTGAACTCATGTTGCTATGATATAGTGACCCAATTTTATCAGCCATAATCGGAGAAGAAGCATAACAGCAATAGAAACAGGCGAGATAGTGACCCTTCAGACCTAATTTTGCAAGGATGATTCGTTCGTACGTGATTTTAGCAGCATCAGCATCACATCATTCAATCCCGATATGATACCTAGCGATCAATAAGAAGCAGAGAAAGGCGCGAAGTGCGAGGGGAACGACAGACCGTGGTCTCCGGGCGAGCCTTCTGACGGAGCTGTGCCTCGAGCTGCTCTGTGCGAGAGTTCGTAAGCTGCATGACGCCATAGCCGATGATGCCGGGAATGACGCCGCACACGGTGGCGAAGGCCAAGAACCACCGGTTTACAATCAACTCCCTCAATTTCGTCACTTGTTACAGAAAAGCCCCCTTTTCTTTTATCTTTATTTACAGATCGACCCCTCAACTAAATTGGCCATAACAAACGCAAAGCGTCTTTCGCAGTCGTAGCTGATGGGAGGCCCCCGACAAGGAGAGGCGGCCGAAGTCGATGCCCGCCGCTCTCAGGCAGGGTTTTTAGATAGGGGCAGCAGCGGAGAAGAGCTGAGGTTCAGGCCTCGGAGAGATGAAAATGGGCCTAAAGACAGGCCGATAATATATTTATTATGGGCTTTTTTAAACTTATGAAAACAGATTTAATTTGAAAACTGCTCTCACGATCATCTCAGCTTAAGTCAGATTTAGGATAGTACTTTACGAACCCTTAATCACCAAGAACAAGAAGCTGCAGGAAAATAAGAACGAACGATTAAAATTTTAATTTTACTTGAACTAGCAAACATGCCTATTAAGTCTTTTATTAATCCACCCTATTCAGAGTTGCTAATAAGATGGTGTGCTCGCTCTTAATCGATCGACTAGAGAGTCACACAGTACATATTTGCAGGTAAGTAACACTGAAGGAAAGTATGGAACTACCAGTGCAGGTGATTGGTCAAAGGTGCTTTCGAGATGGCAGCTTGTCAAAAGAATTGAACCGTCTCATGTTTGTTCTTACTAATCAAAATAATGTAAAACTCTTTGGGTTTTACGGATGATATTCTGAGGGTCCCTTTACCATCAACCACTTTGGATGTACTATCTCGGGTAGAGGGGGTTTGCAGAGAGGGGTGGAGTGAAAGAGGAGCAGTTCACATCTAAACTGATGCAGCCTGGACTTCTCAAGCTTCTTGGCCTTGCCTGGGTTGCTTTTCAAGTTGACAAGAGGGTCCTCAGCTTGCATAAAATCGATAATGCTCACTCCCCTGGTCAGGCCGAAGCCAAAGCAATTCTCTTGGCTGTGCAAATTGCTAAATCTACAAGCTGGTTCTCGGTCATTTTCCACTATGATACCCGTGATTTAGCACTCTCCGTAAATAATAGGATCTCTCTTTCTTGGGATTATACATACACCTTATCTGAATTATGGTCTGTTGCTATGTATTTTGATTCTTGGTCTTGCATGTGACTATCTAGAAATCTCAATGTTGTAACACATAAACATGCTAAACATGAATGCTTTATTGAGGGTTGGGACTTACATATTTTTTAAAGAGGTGGTTCTTCAACCCATGATTTTGTCAATGAATAAAATAATGGTCCTATTACTAATTAAAAATAATAATAATTGAACCATCTGGCTGGTTCGAATCTGTGTGTTCCTCGTCAACCAGAACGTTTCATAGGTTACAGAATGGGGTAAGAAGTGCTGCATTTGTACAATTGAGATGGTATATCCTTTTTTTTAATCTATTTCATCTTGTTTACAAAAAGGGATTATTACATTAGGAAATCACTCAGTTCAACAAAGTGATTCCAACATTTCGTTGTCATATCATATACAGATTAGGGAGATCAGCTTATGAGTATCTATTCTACGATAGGAAACCATTCGGTGCAGTGCAATTTTGTCACAAAAGATCGGTTCGGGTTATATATATATATATATATATATTCATGCCAATGAATTCGGGAAATCTTTGTCAACTTCAACTACTAAAAATTGTGTGGGATGAACGGTTTCTTGCAGGTGAAATGGCTCTGTTATCAGTTGGACTCGAAACTTTCCCCAGGTGATCACGAAAGGCAGGACCATTATGGTTGCATTTTTTTTGCTTTTGCCCTTTCAAGGTTAACTTTTGACCCTTTTAATTGTTGTGGGTAATGTCATCATGGCATTGGATGGATCGATCGGTCCAGAAAATCTTTTGATGCTGAATTAGGTTAACGAGTTTCACATGGTAACTTTGCATTGGTTTGAATTCTTGACTATGCAAATCTGAAATATCACAATTATCAAGTTCAATATTTAGAGTAAAAAATAAAAGGGTCCGGTGCGGTGGGTAGGTGGTTGCTTTCGGCTTGCGACTAGCAATGTGCGCTTGATTCTTGAAGTGGAACTATATGTACCCATTTATTCCCTTTTTTATTCCTCTTATCTTAGTTTGTCGACTTCAGACCCGTAAAAAAATTGCACCACCTAAAAGTACGGAATCAAAAAAATGTATTTGGACTAACATTTTCAGATTATAAGAGAATATCAAGCCGTGCCAAAGTATGAAAAAAAATATTTACAATATCAATAATTATTTTAATATTTTTAAAATTAATATAATATTTAAATTAATTAATAATTATATTACATAAGAATTTATTTTAAATATTAAATTATTTAAATATATTTTTTAAAAATTATTTTTATTTGATTTGGTTACACATGGAGGGACCAAAACACAAAAAGCTCATAATATTTGGGCCGGAATTTTTGACCTAATTGAGATTGTGAGTTATACCAACATAGCCCAAAATCGTCATGCTGGTCTAAATTGATAGGTAGCTGCCTCATTCTTAACTTAAACCAAAAAAAAAACATAGACGAATCAGTGACGTGTGTTGACGTCACAATTTACTGTCCATTCTCTGGAAGAAAATATTCAATATGGAGGGGATAGATAGACTTGTCCATGAACACTGTTCGGAAATCAAAAGAAGTGGAAAAAAAGATAATCCCTGTGGCCTACCACCTTTATCGACAAATCTCGTGCAGCAAGAAACTTCTCATTAATAATCTTCCCCATCCTTGGTATCCAGGAGCCTAATTAGGTCTTGACCGACCCAAATTCGAGTTGGACCGATGGGCTGAAGCTGTGAGAACTTACTGACCAAATTGAGGCTTTAGTTAGAGGGAAACTACCTGGACTGACTCACTCAAGAGACTTATCATTAACACATACATACACACACACACTAATAATTCATGCATGGAGTCCACAAACCTTTCTGTAAAGCTAAAGTTTCTTACTCCCTTTTGTGGGTTTCCCCCACCTTCTGTCAACCCATACCCAATACCGCAAAGCAAACGAAACCCCCCTTGCTGCAGTCCCATTTTTAAAAGCTGTCTAGTTAGGTCGTCAAGCTTTGAAATCGACAGTTTCCCGTGCTGCATACGCGTAGGATCTTTCTTTTTCATGAGCTCAATACATATAGAGGAGACCTTTCTCTTTCTGTTGCCAGTTGATGATGCTAACAGATATCTTGTCGATTGATAAACCGGACGCCCTCAAATCCGCGGACTTTGGGCGAAAGGGCGTGCATATAATTTCTTCATTAGATTTGCAGTACTGCTTTAATGCTATTAAATTTGTCATTTACCTTTTTCTACAATGCAATCATAGTACAATTATAGACATTGGGAAGTCACTGTCGGTTGTCTTTACTGGACCACAATGGTCTCTGGCTGCTTTCAAGCTCTCAATTGCGGAGTTTTTTTCTTCGTTGAAAGGAACCGCTGCTCGACTCTCGACAGGCAATATCTATCAACTGCTGAGATCTGAATTCTTTGATCATGTGTATGGATATGAGATTGGCCTCTCCTTTTTTTCGTATGCGCCCACAATATCAAGACAACCAATTGTTCCCATTAGACCAGTAACTTCAAGCCTGATTAGGCCACGGAGAGATAGAACTCTGATGATCATGAATTTTTTCTATTTACTGACACGGGGAATGTTGGCAGATCAGTCCTTCCCCTAGAAAATTATTTACAGAAGACCCAATTGCAGATTCTTCTCTGTGGATCCGTGTGATTTAAATCCCAGGCTACTGATCAAGCTTTGGCATCTTTCCTTTGTTTATGCTCCATGCGACCATGTCGCTTTCCGGTTGATTTTGGAGTATCTTTTGGTTCTTTCTTTTCCAGCGTGTGAAACAGCTATCTTACATCTGGGATCGGGTGCCCCGATCCTGCGCCGGACATGTCCGTGTCTTGCTGCGTTGTTGTGTCGCTTTCATCCCATTCATACACGTCCCCGAGCCTCATTGGTGTCGTGTCCGAAATCACGAGGCTCATACACTTATCGGACGGAGCTTGTTACTCGCCGTTCCTGTTTCGCTGATGCTTCCATGGCCAGCATCGTTCAATCTGCAGATATTCCGGTTTCATTTCTTTCCGTCAGAGCATTGGACCCCTGTATGGCGCTTGTTACGGACGAACGATCCCGTAGTCGGGTCTCCTGCTCGAACCTTACAATAATGGTTGCTTGAATGGAAAACTTTAAAAAGAAGCTGAGATTTCGACATTCATACATCATATAGTACTTGGGATCAGGCAGGCGCCCGCATCTAAGTTTAAATAAGAGATTTGACTATTGATTTACGTGTATCCCCGAAAGTTTAGGGCCCTCTGTCATAATTTAATTAGAGATAGCTCCACTAAGACACTGTTTTGCCGTAATTTAATGAGAAGAGATTATTCAATAGGTCAGCATTTGTCTTCTCGAAAAGATTCTTCTTCCTCCACACCCCCCCTGCGTGCTCGTGATGCAGAGTTTGAAAATTCAATAAATCTTAATCTTCTCGGTGTCGAAATAAATCGTTCCATGAAAATATCAGGAAAAAAGAAGCAGAAGAAGAATATGTGTCTTATTCGAGAATGAAATTCAGGGTCATATCTTTCCATAATGATGCGCCGAATCATAGGTTTTTGAGTGATCATTGATGATTCCCGCACGTGTGAAAGGAATACGCACGATAGAAACGAAAAAGATACGCAGTTCTTAGAATTATTTCCCTTCTTGAGCAAGATTCTATTTCCATAATTCATTCATTTCCATAAGAGATTCATAAATTTATAATGATATAAGAGAATAAGAGAGTAAAGGGATACGAAGTCCTCCTGATGATAATCGAGTTCATAATCTCTTATTTATCAAATCGATGGTAATTTCACTGTATTAAACCCTCTTTATCGGATACAAGTATTTTTAGAGAGTGAAAAGGACGCCAACTACCCTCCCATCTCCTCTCCTCTCCTCGCCTCATGTGATGGTATAGTGTGTACACAAAATGTCATGCAACGTCTATTCATTTATTTATGCTTGAGGATGTCGATTTTCCCCGTATTACATACTACTTAGTAAAATTTCCCATGATCATAATATTTTTATTTAATAAAATAATAAATAATATTGTAATCAATTTACATTTTAACCCTCCCGCACACGTATTAACAGCCAATTGACTTCTACGTACATAGATAGATAGATCGACTAAAAAGTTGCACAAATTATTCGCTTGCGCGTGAACTCTAAATAGTTATGAGTTATTGTTTTTTTCCCTTTTTTATAATGCTTCCCTTAATAATATTAATGAGTATCATCGTATTCTGACTAATTCAAGTTCTCGAGTAAAAGACAAAAATAATATTTTTAGTATCTTTAGATTATGATTGATCCAAATTCTCGAGTGAAAGATAGAAACAATCATAATATAAATTTCTTCTTTTTTTGTTAATAAACTCAAATCTGATACAACACTTGGGAGGGAAACTAAACAACTGAACCGGCTTAATCAATCCATGGGTTGCATAGTTAAGTTATTAACGAGGGCGTCGAAGTAGCACCTGATCCGATAGTTTATGTTGCCCGTAGAATTCTTGTGCTCAATCATGTGTATGAATCAGTCCATATTGTCACGACATAGATGAAGGAGAGCGGGAGAAGCAATAGATGCCCTTTACTTATGACTAGAGACAAATTGACGCAAGACGATCATTGGGAGTAAAAGCAGATTTAGAAGTATAATTTTTTTCGGCTACTTAAAATATTTATAAATTTAGAATATAATAATTAAAAATGAGAATAAGAGGAAATGAATATTTATATAATAAAAATTAACTTATAAAATTTTAATTATTAAATCAATATAATACCATAACACTAAGTATTCTCTATAAAAAAAATGGAGTTTAAAATGAAGTAAAATAGTGAAAAGATAATTTTGTTATAAAAATTGAATATATATATATATATATATTCTCAAATTATTCATCCAATTATATATGTGGATTTTTATGTGGGTCGTCAGGACGATGCCGTTGGATTTGCTGCAAAGTGGCTGAGAGTCTAAAAATCTCACCTAACATTTTATTTTTGGTGGGGGACAATTTATTCTATAAAAAAGGGAATTATTTCATTAGTTATTGATTAAGACAAAAGAGGTCAATCAGAGGGTGCCTTGTCCCCACCTCGATGACGCTTGTGAGAAACCCTAATTTAATGGCTCTCGACGAACCCCTGGAAAATGAATTATTGTGGCGAGAGCCTTCATCTTAACTCTTAATGTCCAATCGTTTGACCTTTCTGGCACCCAAAACCGCATATGGAAGATGGCAAATATATCCATGCATGTATGAACATTACATGGGGGAGGCTAGCTACTAGTCCTTTGATTGGATCCGTACGTAGAGGCAAAATACATACATACATACATATACCCACACAACTTAATGATTTCCAAGCTGTGAGTATAATGAGTTAATTAAAATAATTCTGAATATCTATTCTCTGTATTCAATATGAAGCATCCCAAGAAACATCATGAATATATTAAATATTAGATGTCTTAAATAATGTAGCATTATGATAACATAATATCCCTTAAACTTTTTAAGATATAACACGAATCATTTCTTTTTGCTTTTAATACAATGAGTCCTCATTGATGACCGTTCAACCAGTAGACTCATTATGAACAAAATCATAAAGACCCCCACCATTTTCTTGATTTTTGAATCCGATCCTTACCGGCGGGAGTTGTACACTATTTATTCCCGCATGCATGCATCATCTTGTGGGATGATTGATTGCAGTGCATGTACATGTATGATGGATATTATTGTATAATAATGACTACATGATTGTGAAGAAATCGAATGGCAAAAATGGGCTGGGCGTAGTACGATCCTATCCATGGACGCTTATGTTATCAAGGCACAGCATTGGCGTCGGCCCCACTCAGCACCCACCATGGAGACAAACTTCTCCCTTTTGTCTTAGTCTTCGCTCAGAGGGAGAGGAAGATGCTTTGCCTTCAGTGTGGCCCTTTTTCTTTGCGACCATTCCTCTTTTTCAAACGAATAAAAAGGGAAAATATTTATTTATTTTCTCAAATCTATGACATTCAGAGATTTAATATAAAATTTTGTGATAAAAATTACTATAATTAATGAGATTTCTAATTATCATAATCGTTGTTTACTTTAAAAGTTATTAATATTAGGTACAGTTTATTAGTTAATACTAACCCAGCTTGAGCTCACCGTTGAGCTCGATCGAACTCTACTCATGAAAATAGGAAGAAATTAGGGAAATGGTTGATATAAGATTTTTGAATCTTGTGAATAAATAGTATCTAATATCGATTATTAAAGAATTTTTACTCAAATTTAAATTAATTATGAAGTATACCAAGTAAAAAAAAAGAGAGAGAAAAAGAATGGCACCTTCGAACATTGTGTGAATAGAGGATTGAATTTCTTTCCCTCAGATCAGGGAGAAGAAAAAGGAAAGCCTTTGAATTCCACTGCATGGCTCTTTTTATTATATAAAAAACTTCTAATCTTATAAAAGTAAAGAAGATAGGAATAAAGGTATAAGAAATTATATAATAAAAATTAAATTTATAATATTTTGATGGTTAGGATGATAGTGGTGACAAACTTTTTTTTTTTTTTTTGGTACAACACAGTATTTCTGAATCAGTTTAACCGCACATTGAAATTAGTCTGTGATTTGGGTGAGATCCCTGAGAAAATTCATATTAACCCTCCCAATCTAGAATTTGAAGATCTAGTAAGTGAATTACTAGTACAACTTCGAATTAGTTATGTTAGGTCATTTTCATTGCTTCCAGGTAATATCCTATATTTTTCTTCTTTTTTTTTTCTTGATGAAATATCTGAAGCTACGCATAGGGATAGGGTTTTCAAGCGTGTTCCGAGGAACATCGAAATCCCAATTGAGTGATAAATTCACGTAAACTAATTAATCGTAATTTTCCCCAAAAAATGGGCACGTATTCTAATTGAGTGAGTAAATTATAATAGCTACAAAATCTTTAGGTTCTTCTAAAATTTATAAAGGAGGCTGATTATTACCCTAAAATGGGACAATAAATTAAGGAGGGATATAGATTTGAGAAAAATAAATTAAATCGGGTTGGGGGTGGACTAGAATTTTTCTAGGGACTTCACTCTGACCGCAAATTAATCTCAATATACGTTTCAATTGATGTAAAAAGTTACAGTTGTTGGATAAGTCTAAGACCTTGGTTGATTCTAAATTAGATAACGTTACTGCATAAGATCTCCTTTCAGATCTTGGTCCGTAGCTCTCTCTCTCTCTCTCGATATGTACTCGCTTGTATCCTAAGACCTAATCGATCTCAACTGTCGTTTAATTTTAACGGCAAACAGGGTTGGTCCAATTAATTGGATAAGGTTGTCCGTCATTCTTGTTCTCTATTTATGAACTCCAACTTAAAATTTAAGTAGAAAAATATGTTAAATTATCTTAAATTATTTTATTTTATTTGCTCTTTTCCTGAAAGCCAAAGAAAGAAAGGGATATACTGGGAAGAACCATCCAAGTAAGAAAAAGCCCACCTCTCTACATATATAAACATATATGTGTGTGTATTGTTATATAACATGGAACAATCAAGTACGTGTAAATAGTATTTTCATTTTTCATTTCCTTTTTGTTCTACGTGGAAATCAAATGAGCTGTTATTAATAATTTATATTTAAATTGGACAATATAAATAAAACTCTCACTAAAAGTATCTTTTTTTTATTTGCAATTCTCAAACTCAAATACTTTTTTAAGAGAAGAAGGGATGGTGTCATCTTAATCACCTCATCTTGAATTTTGATTTTTTATATGAATGGAGAAGGGACATTCCAATTTAGATCGAGGACAAACTACTGAACAAAATCTGTGGTGCGTTGGAGATAAGGATTCCTTGATTTTGGTTCAACTAAGGTGCATATTACCTAGGCTAGTCCAAGAATATATGTTTTTATATGCATATCACTAGATAATCCTATTAGTGATGTTAATTAAGTCCTAGATTTAAGTTTGGTCAGTTTGATAATAGAAATTTTACATATTACAAATTATGTCCATTAGTCTAAAATACTACACTGTTCAATCAACTACACTTCAAGGGTATATTCGGAAGATTAAGAGCCCATAATAAATTTTCCAATCATACTATTCCAAGCTTTATGAAGGGCCATTTCGGCCATTTCACTGCCGTGAGCCCCCATTTTCCAACCCCAACATCGCGCTAGCCCTCGAAATCCCATAACAATCAGACCGAGGGCGTTCGAGTAAATTCACTTCGTCTCCCCCCTCCGACACCTTTCACATGTTCTTCCACGATAAGTTGGCTCTTTTGGGGTATTCCCTCCTCTCTTCTGAACACACAGATGTGTAAAGAATTTCAAAACTTGCTTTCCTTTCGCCACTTTCGCCTCTGAAATCTGCATCTTTTCTTTTCCTCTCCATTCTCTCTCTCTCTCTCTCTCTCTCTCTACTCTTCCTCTCTCACAAATTAGCCTTGGAGCTGGTTAATGGATATTGATCTTTTGTGGGCTACTGGGGGGTGGTTTCTATTTTTTGATTGCATGGCCGCAGCTACATCAACAACCACTACGATCTCTCTGGTCCCGAAAACCCGCAACTCCTTTGCTCTCCTTGCGCTCCTCGTGTTCGTGTTCCTTGTCTCGACCCGGCATGTGGATCGGAGCCAGTCGTCACTGTCGTTGGCCACATCATCTTCGGTGTCTCTAATCTCGCGAAGGCTCCTCTCTGAAAGTTCCGTGAGTAACTTCCACCCGAACCCGACCAAGAAACATCACCATGCTTCATCTTCTACTTCGAATCCTTCAACTAAGAGAGAGTTCAAAGCTGGCGCTCACGAGGTCCCCAGTGGGCCGAACCCCATATCGAATCGGTAAATGGACGAGTGACATGGCTTAGTTTGGTTGTCATAGTTATTACTTGAAGGGATGAAGGTGAAGAGACGAAGCATTGCTAGCTGGGGTAATTTCACGACACACTTTGTTAAAGCTATCATCCTGTGGGAGAGGGTTTGTTTAATTACAGCCTATATATATTTATGTTATATGTTTCCCATGGTCTTGATTAGTCTCTTTCCTTTTCTTTTCTTGCACTTAATATATATTTTGTATAGCAAAACAATTATACTCTTTGTTCCCTCTATATATAGCTTGTGAGTTCCATGTCTTTGTATAGTTGGTTTTCTTTCCACATATGAACTTCCCAAATCTTTAGTTTCTATCAGCATTTATTCTCGGTGGGTTTAAAAAGAGACAGAGGAGGAAGAAAAGTATGAGAGACATGAGAAATTTTAGTAATGAAGATCGAATTTAGGGAGATAGAGATTGATGGTATTGCTTCAAACTTCCTCCTGATCTTCAGCTTGTCTACTTTGAGGGAGATCGGAATGAATTAGAAGCTGACAGAGGGCATTGCTCATCTACACTAATGAAACGAATTTACCGGTAAAGCTTTGTAGGTGTAGGTGAATTCGAGGAGAACCGTAGTTTCTTGTCATTACAAGCTGTGGATGTGCATGGGGAACACGAAGCTGGAGGTCTCAGTCAAGTCAAGTAAGTTCCAGTTTTATTACATAAAACCACACATAAATCTCTATCCAGCTCGTTGAACCGGTTAGGGTTAATGTCCGTCTCACAGTCTAACCCTTGTGTATTCTTTCTTTTAAGTAACCGGTATGAGAAACTTGAAGGGTAACTCAATCATTGTTGCACTTCTTCCTGAGGACGAGTATAAGTTGGGACCCCGGATAGATCCCGAAACGTGGGCTTAGATCATGGAATCCATTCGAGGTGAGAGGGCATTGGGAGTTTACCCTAGGTTTCTCTGTCTTTTCATCCCTCCTGCAAATTATCTTCTCTCCTAGATCTCCAAACTGGTAAGGAAGAAGAAAGAGAGGAAAGATGAAACACCATCATCAGAGTCACAAAGGCTGCAGTTTGCAGGGTCAAGCGAATAGTGTCAGGATCTGTGTGTGAAGATGGTGAGGTTGAAATTAGATCAACATCCCCATTTATCTGTTGATAAATTTCAAAAAATTGCTCGTGAATTGAATAACTCTTTTCCTCTTTGTTTGAATTTCTGTCCTTTCAATTTCTCTCTCTCTGTTTTTGTGTTGGTGAGGGCGCAGAGAAATTATTAGGATTGAGCGTTTTGGAACTTTGCTTTTGTCTTGTCAAATTTGCACATATTCCCATGAAGAAAAGCAGCCCTCTCATCCACCCTATGATTTGATCATAATTTCACTGTGGAAAATGTTTTTTTAATCCACGGTACTTTTATAATGTTGATGCACTCCAATTATTGCAATAATTGTGGTGCTTTTCTCGGGCAGTCAAAATGGCATCAAAAATGGATATTTTTTCTTTAATTAAAATATCTGTTCCCCTATTATAAATAAAAAGTTATAATTATAAAAATTTTATTTATTAATATATTGATTTTACTAAAAAATGAGTTAATATTTACTAAATTGGATTTGGCCCAGTCAAGCCACCATATACCCAGTCAAATTAACATCACATTTCTTGTTTGCATATCAATACATATAACTTGAGAATAATGAGGTTAACTAGGACGACACACACGATTCCTAGATCACACGGTTCAAGTTAGGCTCAATTATGGATTCAAAGGGCAAGTGAATTTGCTTGATGACCATACAGTTGAAGTTTCAACTTGTGAAGTTTGGAGCAAATATACATATTTCTTATTATGTTCATACTATATCATGTGAGATGTTTTATTTGCTTTCATTTTTTTTAAACAGGTTCGAATTAGGTTTATTCATTCCTTTATAATGAGGAGAGAGAGAGGGGGGAATGCCTGCCTAGATTGACAACTTAGGCCTTATTTAGAACAAGTACGAAAATCCCATGGATTTTTTTTCTTCCCGATGAAGGAGCGGTGCAAATGCCCAAAACTAAAAGGAAATTACATGTGACACAGGCGGGGCATAGCAACCCCAGCAAGATCAGCAAAAACCAAAGGTTTTAACCCTTCTGAAAGGTCTGCAATCTTGTCGAGATCCATCGATAAATAAGAGCTTTATGTGCTAGTTAATCTGCACAAGTATTGCTCTCATAATAGATTTAGGGTTGAGGAGGCATTTCCTATGCTTTCTCTCTCTCTCTCTCTATACTCCAACTATGGCCATTGTTATATGCATTATAGCCCATTAAATCAAATCATCATACATCCGTAGATAGAGACGTTTCCAAACAAAATTATCCATAAAAGCTTTTTTCAGTGGATTAATCTTGCCTAAATTTGGATTATATGAGTTAAATTCTTAGAAAAAAATGAGTAAACGAAAAAGGCAATTGGGCTGCAGATTTTTCTTTTCTGACCATTTGCCCTATAAATTTTCCTCTCGATAATTTGACTAGTAATTTATCACCCCCACCCAAAAATGTGTAATTATATGTTTGAAATGATGAAATAGTGCTGTGGATCCCGACCCATACATTGTACCTGAGCTAGAGTCCCCTTAGGTGCACGGGTCAAGTTTAGTAAGACGTGGTTAGATATAAGCAGATTCTTTTAATCTCAAATTTTCTGTGGCCCGAATTGACCGGCAACATATTGGTATTGTTGCAGGCAATAGACCCGAAATAATAATAATAGCATGATTGTAAGGGTTAATCAAATAAAGAGAGGTGGGGGGGGGGGGGCCATCATCTATACTAGGCGTGGTAGCTGATCTTACATAGATAGGCAGGCAGACAAGAGAAATGAGATTGTCGATATAGAGAGAGAGAGAGAGAGAGAGAGAGAGGGGCATTGATGTATGATGTTGTTTTGGACATGTCTTCAAAGATCATTAAAGTGACTTTGTAAAACAACATGGTAAAGCCACTTTCTAGTTTTAATCAAACCTTGGTGCCGTCAAATCTTGAAAAGGGGACGCCGCTTTT
This sequence comes from Sonneratia alba, assembly GCA_900174645.1. Taxonomy (NCBI): domain Eukaryota; kingdom Viridiplantae; phylum Streptophyta; class Magnoliopsida; order Myrtales; family Lythraceae; genus Sonneratia; species Sonneratia alba. The sequence continues at coordinate 591,449 of FWPY01000029.1, forward strand.
AAAGATTCATCTGAAAAGTAGTGATCAAAGCGAAGTCAATATGATTAACATGAATTTTGTCATTAAAACGTAATGCGACCCTTCATTTGTCTCTAAATAAGAGCTCGATGAAACGGAGGAAATGCCCAAGTACGAGAATTTAATCATTAGTGGGGGGGAGAAATGGGCTTCCATATGAATTAGTCGGACCGGATTGTATCCTTGAATGTAATGCAGTGTGTACCGAAATAAGTCCGTAGAGTCCATGCGTAAAGATTGTTTGGGAGTGTAATTGGGCTGAGTTGTCGAATTTGTTCACTGTGTACTCAACCCGATATCATATCATAGCAAACCTCTAACGAGTGGGGGCTAGTTGTTCGATTGAGATTAGTTGTATCGACTGATCCTTTAAGGAACCGTGTGAAAAAATATACACAAGAAACCTCGAGAAGATGTTCTCGTGATAATTTCTGATATCATGTGTGAACTCGAAGGCCGACTCCCAGGGAATGTTACACATGGGACATGCGAGTGGGACTAGTGTCGGATTTTTCTTAACTCTAACCTGAATAGAAGTCCGAAACCGGCTTTCCCTTGAAGGCGAGTAGTTACGGTGGTAAACCACGGGATAGCTTGGACTGCAGGAGAGCACTTGTACCGTTTCCAGATAGAGTATGCAGGTCTCTCTATGTGAGTATTTGTGCAAGCGTTACAGGTTTCCTAGTAAGGGTTGTTTGTTGACCTCTTGAGACTCGATCTCACATGCCAGGTGAGCATCATTCACCTGCAATGGTTCAACCATTCTCACTTAAAATTGATTCTGATTATATGTCACTCATTCATAGTGAACAGGTGATATCTACTGATTGATAGATCGTACGGCCAGGATATGCTTCTGCACCTCCTCCGTAGTCGGCAACAGAAGAGGCTTGTTGAACCCCATTTAATGTAAGAATCCAACCCATTATCAACCGTAGTCGGTGTTCCCGGTCCAACTTGAATGAGTCGGTCGGTCGGTCGGTCGGTCGGCGACCCCGACGATAGCTGCTAAGCTAAATTGCAATTTTCTGTTGGTTTTTTATTTTTATTTTTTTGTTTTAAGTTTCCTGAATTTTCCGAAATAAATGGAAATACTATTTTTGGGATGTTTTTCCGTTGATTTTCTCTAATTTGTTGGAAATCGTTTAATTAACCGTAAAATCAATTTTCACGGTTAATAACTTCAGCGGCGGCGACTTAAAAGCTTTCTTTCACGGCCATGCCTGAAGCCTCGTACTCCTTCGGCTCCTCATCATCCCTCGAATTCTTTTTCTTCTTCCTCAATTTCTTTGCTCCTTTTCCGCTTGGAAATCTGCACGATTTCGACATCGTAACATTGAATTGTGCAGGAAGTTTCGATTTCTGAAGCGTTTCATTCTGTTTGCGGTTTCTTCAGGGAAATCTGGAGTTTGAAATTGATCCATATTGTTAATTCTAGAGAGAAAAGTTCACCCGGAAATGAGAAGCTGATTTCTGATTTCCGAAATCCGATTTTCCCCTCAGTTTTCCACTCATTTGGGGAGGTTTTTTTTGGGGCAAAAATGAGAATTTTGACCCAGCAAAGGATTTTGCAGTTTTTTTTTTATTTCGGGGATGAATAGTGGAGAATTTGAGGATTTGAAATTAAAATTTTAAATTTTTTGGGGGTGGGGGGATAAATTGATTTGTTGATTAATTTGGATTTAGAAAATGGGTTGCTTTTCATGTTTTTTGTCCCACGAGAAGGAAGTGTCGCGGAGCAACAGCGCAAGAAAAGAGCAGCTACCGGCGGCGGCTCCTCCGCCGCCGCCAAGCCAGTCCAAGGCCCCGGCATTGCCCGGTACGTATTCCGATCACCCTGCAAACCCTTTACCTCCACGGTAACTCAAATTTTTTGCCCGGTACTACTGATATTGCCAGTCGGCTTGTCAACAAGGACATATTTTGTTGGCAACAGACAACTGGAATGATCTTTTTCTAGAAGATCCTGATCATTAGATACATTACGTTGTTCGAAGTTCGTACTTCCCTTCATGGGTTGGTCTTCACGGTGCCTTTGTTTCGTCATTGTAATGCAGAAAATCATCGTAAAGGAAGGGCAACAAGTCACGACAATAACCACAACGACACCAATCACAACAGAGAACATAACGTACCGAAAGAAAATGGCAGCAACAATATTGCAGCCCAAAGCTTCACATTTCGGGAGCTCGCCACAGCCACGAAGAACTTCAGACAAGAATGCCTGATAGGTGAAGGTGGGTTCGGTAGGGTCTACAAGGGCCTGCTCGAGAAAACCGGGCAGGTAATTTGAAGAGATTTCAATTACATACATTCGCTCACTTTCCAGTTTCCAGAGCTCAAAGATATGCAGTCAGTGACTTCAGCAACTTTCCATTCAGGTTGCAGCGATAAAACAACTCGACCGGAATGGTTTGCAAGGAAACAGAGAGTTTCTGGTCGAAGTGTTGATGTTGAGCCTGTTACACCACGAAAACCTAGTGAACCTGATTGGGTATTGCGCCGATGGAGATCAGAGACTTCTGGTGTATGAATACATGCCCCTCGGTTCCTTGGAAGACCACCTTGTTGGTATGACTTCTTGTATCTCCTTTCCCGCATTGGAAATGCAATCTAGAGCAAACTGATTTTATCGTAAGGAGATGCAGAAACATCATATGATTTCATAACGAGAACAATGAATGCTTTTTAACTTAGGATTGGCACAATTTGACCTGTGAAATCTCGGCTTGTTTGACAACGAATCTAAAGAGACATGAATTCATAGCAAAACATGGTTTTGTTACTGAAATCACTACTGCGATTCTTATTATGTGCAACCGTTTGCTTTTGTTTCTGTGGCAGACCTTGCACCAAACCAGAAGCCAATGGACTGGTTCACGAGGATGAAGATAGCCCTGGGAGCAGCCAAGGGCCTCGAGTACCTCCATGACAAAGCCAACCCGCCAGTCATCTACCGTGACCTCAAGTCGTCCAACATCTTGCTGGACTCGGATTTCAACGCGAAGCTATCAGACTTCGGGCTAGCCAAGCTTGGACCCATGGGGGACAAGACGCATGTGTCCTCTCGGGTCATGGGGACCTATGGGTACTGTGCCCCGGAGTACCAGAGGACCGGCCAGCTCACTGTCAAGTCTGATGTGTACAGCTTTGGAGTCGTGATGCTGGAGTTGATCACTGGGAGGAGGGCCGTTGATACCACCAGGCCTACAAATGAGCAAAACCTTGTCGCTTGGGTGAGTAGGACTCATGCTTTTTGCATGGATCTCCAATCGACTCTTCTGGTGCATCGAGCGAAAGACATATCATGATCGTGTCTGAGAAGCATTGCTACTCCGAATCATCGAGACTTACTCGATTTTCTTCACATACACAATCTTAAGCTCATCTTTTTCAACCCTTGTTATGTAGGCTCTACCCATTGTCAAGGATCCGCATAGACATGCAGGGCTCGCAGATCCGCTTTTTGACAACGATTACCCAGCAAGAGGCCTAAATCAGGCAGTTGCAGTGGCTGCAATGTGCCTCAACGAGGAGCCTTCCGCCCGGCCCTTAATGAGCGATGTCGTCACTGCTCTCAGCTTCCTCGGTCTGGGGCCTGGAACAGCCAACTCGGCCATCCCTGTGAGCTCTCCACTGTCAGGTCAGAACGTGGAAGCAGCTGGCCTTGCTGACGAGGGAATTGGTGATGATCACCAGAGGGCGGTGGCAGAGGCCATCGAATTGGGCTCGAACTTGAGATAACCGTTGCTCGTAGTAAGAAGAAGACGTTGGCAGCACTTAGCAATGAAGAGTCTCACATTCTTGATCTACTCTCATTCCTCTCCAAATGAAGGTTTCTGCGAGATGGAAAGTCGATGGGATAGGGAAATTTTATGTTACAAGATCGACTCCGATTCCTAAGTGATTTGAGCGGTATCGATTCACCTGTGTTTCGATATATACTGGTATGAACCTCATCATTTGACATTCCGACCACAGCCACAATGCATGAATCTCTGAGTGCTTCTGATCTATGTAGCCACCACACTCCACGACTTGCTTGCCCAGGCCCGAGTATGACTTATGACAGATCAACAGAAAAACCGAGAGATCCTGCCCCATTTTCCCGAAAGATCGATCGAGAGCATGCAAGTTGTGCGATCTATACACGGGCAGTATAATTATTTATTCGATGTATCTGAGCGTACCTGACAAGATAGAGATAGAGTTTTATAACGACGGAGAGTACAATTTAAATTGATTTTCTCCCTCGAAAGAAACATGCGTTCTCAAATTGTATGTAGTTAAGCGGAAAGATTAGGAAGGTAACATTTTGAAGGAGATGGGCTTTCAGAAATGATGGCGTCATTCTAGCTTGAATGAGTTGATGCTCCAGCAACCCTGGGCGGCTGGAGAGCTCGGATGGTAAATGGCAATGGATGTAAGGAAAAGTCAAACTGTCCCATTGAATGTCATAATTGTAGAAGTACGATCACCGCACATCTCATCCAACCATTTGTCGGGTGGACAGACAAAATAATGGTAGTTCACTTTCAGATAGAACGGCACGAAGGGTGAGACAGACTTTCAGCTCCGGGCAGCGTTCATGTGCCCGTACCTCTGCATGACTCTCTTCGTAGCTAGCGCTGCAGCCTCGCTCGCACGCAGGGTCCCGCTGGCCATGAGGGCTACAAACTCGGCAGTGATCTCCTCCTGCACCTTGTTCCTAGCGCTTCCGAGAGGATCTCCCGGGACTGAGCTTCCTTCTGGAGCTACTAAATCGGGCGATCCATTGGATGATGCCTTTGCCTTCTCAAGCACGGGCTTCTTCTCTTCTTTCTTTGCCTCAGCCTTCTGAGGCTGCGATGCCACTGTTTTCTCTGAACTCACTGAACCAGCCGAGGAATGGCTGGCACTGGTGGGACCTGCAGGATTAGTTGAAGGTGGGATCATGGAGGAAGGCTTGAATTGCGGTGCTTGAGGAACAGCTCCTGCTCTGAGCGTTGTCTCCAGGCTCTGGATCATAGGCACTGCAACATAAAACCGGACAAAAGTGTACATCAGGCACAAGCCCATATCTACAGAAGGTTTGTCACAAGAATGCCTGCAAAGATACAACAGCCGTATAGACAAGACTTTCTATCTCTCGAGAAACTTATAAATTGCCCTAAATCCACGCACCGCATTAGCAAAAGGGAGACAAGCAGCGGGAACATAGAATCCAAAAAAAGTCTTCTCAGGTTTCAGTACGGTGATAACCAATAAGTTACTCCAATCAGTTCCTCATTGTACTTTTACATAAAAAGGCTGTACTTGGATCTACTCTCACACCACCAATTCTTATTCATGCAAAATAAAGTCCCGGACAGCTAAACATGAATGAGAAACAAAGACAAAACGAAAATCCATCTGTGTCAGCTGTTATAAAAGCAATCAGTAATATAGCAGAACTCAGCGAAAACATCAAGGAAGTTATATCAGCCTATGCTACAGAGGGGTAAAAAAAACACAGTACTTACAGATCAATGCGCCCATCGGACTGCTCATGACTTCGTTAGGGAGCTGTAGAATGTAATCAGGAATGGACACTCCAACCAGGAACTGAGCGACCTCATTACTGAAGTTGTTGCAATTATGGGTGAGGAGATTATAGGTTTCAGCCGTGTAGCGAGGGCTAATCTCTTGCAAGTACATCTCAAAGACATCCTGTGGGACATGCGTGACACCAAGCTCTACAGCACGGAGAGGTGTACCATAAGGAGTTGTCCCGACAGGAGCGTGTTGAATTCCTCCCCCAAAGTAGTACTCATTACCATAAACCACAACTCCTGTGTGCCTAAGTTTTGAGGGGGAATAGAAAAAGATAATATACAAGAATTTTGATTAGACAATATACGTGGAATATAATTATCTACTGTTTTGTGAAAGTTAAACCATCGTGATTCTGGGAATGAGTCTGACGAGACAAGTTAGACAATAAAGCGTACAGCTCAAGCAAAACTAGAAGTAACCAATGTAAAAATAGAAAATAGTCACAAGATCCCTCGAACCACATAGCACACCGGAATGAAAACAATATGTACCAGCTCACTCAAGAAAGAGCATGGACAACTGTAATTAGTCAAAGCGTCAAAGATTGCAATAACCAATATAGGAGAAGTGCCTTAGATTGCTCACCAAATGCCTTCAATTGCTTTCCCTAAGAATGTTGTGGATAGTTGACGAGCTAGACCTTGGCTCAAGTCATATATGTTCAAGGACACCCGGTGACCCTCCTGCCACAATACAAATTTGTTAGAACGTAGGGATACTTCAAAACACAAACAGGATGAGATACTTGAATCATAGGTTCAACTCACCTGTGCCATCTGCCTGGACCAATAAAGAATAACCTTGGCGCAGTGTCGTCAAATTCGCCTACCAATTCTGCCTAGCAACTGTAGATAATTGGAAAGTTCAGTACTTTGGTCATAAAGGTGGGAAAGTCAGTCTCCATTCAGAGCAGAGATTAGCAAGCGTCCAGGAAAGCGAATTCCACGGGAAAATCTTTGAAAAAAAGAACGAATGAAAGAAAGCTACAAACAGAGATTAAAGAATTTCCCCAGATTCTTCCTTTTATGTCCAAGATATATAAGATTGATACTATTAGTAAGATTGATCAAACAGTAAATAACTCCCACTGATCGCAAAACAAAGTTTCGACAGGAAAATCCCCAATTTCTCCTTACGGGGTGCCAATTCAAAGGCTCCTAATCCCCAACAGATATTTCAGCGACGACCGCCCGCCGACCATCAGAAGGAAACCCAACAGATCCACAAACATTTCCAATCCAGAAACAAAATACAAATTCCAGGGCATAAAGAACAAATCCTCCCACGAGGCATGACCCTCGGGCCAACGTTCATCCGCCATAAAACAAGCAGTAGAAAAGAAAAGCCGTAAAGAATCACGAGACCCCGGACATTGAAATCGACCAGGAGCAGGAGAGGGAGTTACTCGCGAGGAGGAACCTCGCCAGAGAAAGGAAGAAACGAGACGCCAGGGAGCCACAAGAAAGACAATGAGGAGAGGAGAGGGGAACGGCATTTAGAGCATCGGTCCACAAGGTTCTGGGAATTACTGACCATGGCCCTCCATTTCTTTTTTTCTTTTATTATATATATTCTTCATTTTATCACGTGTGTCCGCGTCTATTTATCATCTACTCTAATTCCTTATAAAACCATTACAACATAAAATTTTCTTATAGGATTCAAACCTAAATTTCTGTTTGGACACATTCAACAATACCAACTAAATCAATCCAATCAATCTACTATTTTTATAATGTAAACTTTTTTGTTAATTCATAATAATCAAATATAAAATCATGTATATTAGATTACCAAATAGTCATGCCAGCTTTGGGTGGAGTTATAATTTTTATAAATTTTCTTTTATTTCAATCCATATTATTCAAATCAAAATTTTACTTAAATAATAGTTCATGAAGTCTGATGAAGCCCCCGTTAGGTGATAGATAGCATTATGGAACTTTTCCTTACTATTTGCACTATTTTTTAATATAAAATGAAGGTCACAAACGTTGAGAATTTCTAGTTAAACCCTTTGTCTTTATTTCAATCATGAAATGAAAAAATAGTTTTTAATAATAGATTTTCTCATCTCAAATTATAGATTTTATTTAAGAAAAAAGTATTGAATAATTTCAAAAATCTAAATTAGTATTAAGATTAAGCGGAGCACTCGTCCATAACTTATACATCTCCGTTTTAAAATCAATTCAAGCCTTCACTATGGATGAATGCCCACCTGATACCACAAGAGAGGTGAAATTGAATATATTGTCAAATTAAAGGGTAAAATATTAACAATGAAACCAAATAGGGTCTCAACTGCAAAAACTTCTCCCCTACGCTCACCGACTACGTTGCGTGTCCAAATCATCCCTCTCTCGATCCATCGACTCGCATCTGCGCCTTGGCCTTCTTCGGTGGCGGCCATTGTTTCCTCTCTCTCTCTCTCTCTCTCTCTCTCCCTGCACACACAAGGAACCCCGCTCGGTGGTGATTTGGCTCCAATGGAGGAGATTTCTGAATCCTTCCTCTGCTGCGTCTGCCTGTATGTCCTTTTCTTCCCGTTAATTCTCCTTGGAGGAATTGAACAGCATGCTTTGTTGACCGAATACGGGCAGCGTGAAAGCGTGGTTCGCGCAGCAGCACTTACATAATCTTGCGATTTTCTGTTGATGTTAATGAATATGTGATTTTACATTGGTGGAGCTCATCGCTGGTATGTTCTTTTGGAGGGTCTCCCGTTTTGGCGTTCCTTTTTTCCCATTGATGGAAGAAAGAAGAAAACTTTAGAGGTTCCCTTTCGTTTTGAGAATTTAATATGATGAAGAAAGAAACAAACTATAGGAAGCTGTTCTCTTACGCTAATTTGCTTTCTCCTGCGTATAAGAGCAGTCATTTTTTAAAAAAATTATTATTCTACTGCACCATGTTTGATGTATTTCTAGCGCTGTGCGAAACCTGATGAAGTTGTTTTTGGGTTTTTTTTGTTGTAGGGAGCTTCTCTACAAGCCTGTGGTTCTATGTAAGACATCTCTATTCCCAGAGATATTGCAGAAGTTTGTTGAGATCTTTATTGCACTTCTGATCATCATATTGAGCTTACATTAGATTTCCAATTTTCTTTGTTGCAGGTTGTGGTCATATTTCCTGTTTTTGGTGTGTGCATAGATCAATGAATGGCAGTCATGAATCCCATTGTCCAATTTGTCGAAGACCATATATTCACTTCCCAAACATCTGTGAGATGCTTCACTTTTTGCTAGTTAAGATGTATCCTGATGCCTATAAGAAAAGGCAGATTCAGATCTTAGGTGAGTTCTTTTGTTATTCTTACCTCTTCTGAAGTGGTTTGAATATCATAGCTGATTGGATAGGGACGTTTACCGTGCTAAGTCCATCCATCCATACTTATTTTAAGTCAAATATTAATTTAAGTATTCTAGAACTCGTGATGCATTTTCCTATTATAAATTAGTGAGATGATTGTTGACATGCTCTAGAGGCACTTGATGTTAAAGGACAACGTTACATTGAAAAATTTTGGAGAGCTTATCCACTATATTAGATATGTTCCCTAAGATTTCTCAATTTACATGGTTGTCAGCTTTATTAAGATCCTATTAATGTCTTCTGTCTCGGTTGCAGAGGAGGAGAAGGAAAGGGGTACTTTCTCACCCCAGATTGATGCCCATGCATGTCATGGGATGTTAGAGGCAAAACTTGATGGGTTTGCTCAGATCTGCATGGATGTTGAATGTTCGACATCTGCAAATGCTGTTTCTTCTCGAGATGTGGTTATTCAAGAAGTGGATGCACCAGAAATTAAGTCAAACGAAAATTTCAAGCAGATCTCAAAAATGGATCTGCTGTGTGTCTCATGCAAGCAATTGCTCTTTTCTCCTGTTGTTCTTAACTGTGGCCATGGTACTTCTGTTTTCTTTTCGGAGAAAATGCTTCTACCAATTCATTCAGTTGTATTTGAGAGGCGTATTGAACTAAGTAGGCATTCTAATTTGGGAGCTTTTTTTAGTATATTGCAAGTCTTGTCTCATTAGTCCAGCCAATGAGAAGCCAAAATGTCAAGTGTGCCAAAGTCTACATCCAGGGGATCTGCCTAGTGTCTGCTTGGAGCTTGATCACTTTTTGGAGGAACAATTTCCCGAGGAATACGCTTTGAAGAGATGTGAGGCTGAACCCAGAGAGAATTATTCACGCAGCAAAAGCTCAAAAGCCAGTAAGTTTCTCTTCTCAATGCAGTCCTTTTACCTTTAAAAATGCATTTGTAGGGTAATCGCCAGTTTAGCTTCATTATCCATCTTTGCTGTATAATATACATTTTTCCCCATGTAAATCATTTTGGTTGATTAGTGCCAAATTGAAAAACTTACAGACATGCTTGCTGTCTATTTTTCCATTTGAAATAGGAGGGTATCTGATGTTATATAATATTTGTATTAGTCCACAGAATTCACTGAGCTGCCATCTTTGGGTTTTTTGACAAACTTTTTATAGTATTTTTAATGCAATGTTGCTTTTCCAGATACCATTGGAAATTATAAAGATGAAGATGGCAAATCATTACTGTTTTCAAATGGCCACATTGGAGTGGGTTGTGATTACTGTGGAGTAAGCTTCCTACATCACATCTCTTTCCTTTGATGATAGGGGCCATGTGGAGCCAAATATATCGAATTTAGATGTTGCTGCTTTTATCGTGAGGCCTATTGCCAAGTGTTCCTATCGCTAGGACACAATGAGTGTGCTTTCAGGATTTAGTTGAACAAAAACATCAGCTTTTAATTAACCAGTATCATCTGCGTTAAAGTGGTCTGAGCTTTGGGTTTTAGTTCTGGTGACAATTATTGTCTCAACTTTTCTTGTGTGAATGCCTCTAATAATAATTATGCACATGGAATTAATATTGTGAGTTTGTGTCTAGATGTATCCAATCATCGGGGACAGATACAAATGCAAGGACTGTGTGGAGGTGATTGGGTTTGATCTCTGCGGGGACTGCTACAACTCCCGGTCTAAGCTCCCTGGCCGATTCAACCAACAGCACAAGCCTGAGCACAAATTTGAGTTCATTAGGCCAATCACCAATCACAATTACTTGTTGAGTCTGATGACTGGCATTATATCTTCTAGTGGATATGCTCCAAGTGAAAATGCTCCAAGTTCATCGTCTCCAGGACCGATTCCACCAGCTGATGGTCCAGAAGGTTCTGAGCTGTATCTTACCGTGCCCTTTGAATTAGATGCCACTGTGGAAGATGACCTGAGTGAGACAGAAGGAATCTGAAACTGTGACCTGGGTTTTCCAGGTGAGCCTGAGAAGGCTTACAGATGGATCTTTTATTCCCGTTCTGCTAAACTAGCAGTTAGATGTAAATTAACTCGATTGATATCTTGGCTTTATTCATATCTCAGGATTGTCTGAGAAATCTTAGTAGTTAGTGCAAAGGCTTGGTGGGAGGTTTATGACATGATCTCAGAGTGAATCCCTTTTCTCTGCGGTTCTTTAGCAATATGACAAAGTGACGGGCTGGTATGCTTTCGTTCGTCCAGACTTTGACATGACCGTTTGGATGCCATACTATGTTCTTACTATGCAAGATAATGAAATCATCTCCTTCGCTCAGGATTTGTGTTTCGGGGGCCCATCCCAATTGGCAGTGCGTTCTATGTACTATACTACTTTATCAAACTTTTAGTTTCCAATAACTTCAGGTGAGGGAAGGGGCAATGGTTTGATAGCATTTGACAGATCAATGTTAGGCAGGAAAATCTCGATTTCATTGTTCTTTCCAGTGTAGGCTAACTCGGAAGACAAAAAGGTATCTGGTTCTTCCGTGTAACTGTCATCGATTAGATGAAGTGATCAATGATCGATTGTATCATCAACTCAGTGGTTCGAATATTCCGTTCATAGATACGACAATCAAGAGGGAGAAGAGCCGCCTAGGTTGGTTGCACTTTATCGGAACGAATGCTGGATGACCGAGTGGTTCTCCTACATAGAGGTGGTAAAAAGTGGTAGGATACAAAAAAAAAATGGTACCCGACCCAGCATTTTTGGTTGGCTTGCTTTTTTCAAGCCATGGTGGCAAAAAAATATAATAAAAAGAAATTTATAAAAAAATATTTTAAATATAATAATTATATCTATATAATTATATTTTAATAGTTATTTAATTATTTTATATAAATTAATTCAAAATTTATATTAATTAATTATATAATAAAAATTTTATCTTTAAATATAAATTATTTTTAATTTATATTTTAAAAATAATTATTTATATAATTTGTGCTGGGTAAGCCTGCATTTTTCGGACTGGCCCGAATTCCCAGCCCTACCCCTACATGCGGTATGTATCTCAATCTCAAAGCACTAGGCTATATCTCAGCTCATCCAACTGACTCTATCGGCGCATAGCAACCACCACCGCAGCCATATTCGATCACCTTGACCCAGAAGGATGAGCTTATCTTATCAGTCAGTTCATCGCATTAGCCTCCCTCAGATGCCCACTACTGACCATGAAATGAAAACCCCTTCCTCTCAGAGTGCTCTTTTCCAGTTTTTGAATGGTGATTACTAATTCTGTTTCCTTTAATTTTTGTCACAAATTTTGATTACTAATATTACATTATCATTATATAAAGAAGTCTGCAAACTGAGATGAGCATAATTCGGCTCCAAAAACCATTCTGAACAGGATCAAGTATTCAATTCAACTTGATTTTGGATATCAAGTCCGTACTAATTACAGATAGTTGCGGGCCTGTGGCAACATGGTTACTGAAAAATCTAGAAAACAGGACAGCCCTCTGAACCTCTCTTAGAATCTAGCAGATATCAGACACACGAGAAAAGAGAAACCATGTGTGGCTTCCTCACTGAAAGATTCCATCTTCACCTCAGTACTCATTAAGTTGCAGAGCCGCAGCAAATTGAAAAACCAAGGGCCAGCAAACTGCTTGGACAAAATCAGACATGGACGCTATTCCACCACAATTTTCCCTGCCCCTCTCGATCCCGTCAGATCTTCTCCACACATTAATTATCTATTGACAAGGCAAAACCAATTACAGAGGTTTGATGCAAGTGGAGCAGCAAAAAAAAAAAAAACTTGTAACTAATAAAAGGACATATACAAAACGAACAGGAATAGATCTCAGTCAATGCTGGCTTGATTATACCTGATTCCTCTATATACTATGCATATGGCTAAGGAGTTGGTGGTCGCGTATCTAAAACTTGCTTTGCTTCAGACATTTCAACTTCCCAACCATTGCCTTTTGAAGACACCTCATCCTCCGCTGACAAGCTTTTAAGTTTTTCCAGCCTTATGGAGCGCAACTCATATCTATAGTGCAAGAATTCGACATTTAACATTAGTGCTTTCCTTCTTCATACTACATAGGAGGCCCGTTAAAAGTGAAGGAAATAAAAATAACAAATAGATAAGCAACCACATGGCCTATTCCGTCAGAACAGGACATGCATAGTAATTTTTGTAATTCAAACTTAATATATTCCCTTTTCCTACATTTTTTAGGGGAAAAATAGAGCAAGACTAAAGGGAATCAGTAGGGTACAAAAATTGTGGCCTTGCTTTAACTGCTCTAAAAACAACGGGATTAAGGTCACTAAGGTACTCTCAAATCAAACAAGATGTTCCATCTCTCTCAAATAACTTCTCTAGCATCACAAATAGCAACATTTATCAGCGTTCAAGCATGTATTTCATTATCTACTGTAATCCTGCAAGATATCTTTTCATCAACATATTAAGAGGATCTGAACAACCTACTCAGCCACATGTCTCTTGACAAGCAGAAAGTATGTTCTCCAAAACTCTTGTTCCTTCATGTAGCGGGGGCATAGGACATATCTCAGTTGGGACATCTCCTGAAATGCAGAGATGTTAATTCAACAGGCAGATTCGTATCCCTTATCAACCCAGATGTCACAGATTCTCAGGTGAAAAGGGAAATTTTTGAAACTGGAAAATTGTCCACCTCTTTGGAAACGTTATAAGCTCTCCCTCTCTCATTTACTAATTACTCAACTCTAAAGCACCTCATCATAAACAATATAAAGCATTAAGATTTTTACCAACTTAAAATAAATGGAACCACACTGAGCTACAGAAATGTTCAAAATTTTCTGAACCAACAAAAGAGGACATTTCAAAGTAGGCATGTTTCATGGAAACTCAGCAACCCCCACATTCATTCAAGACCACGAATCAACCATATAAGACTGAAGCTCAGAGCTGAAATTGCATTGGAAATACATATGAAAACAACCACGCGCACAACACATCACCCCCCCCCCCCACACGATCCAAACTAGATAATCATTCAAACTTACATGTATCATAAAATCTAAAATCCAGTATAATATCTGTACCTTCACACTCGAAAGCACAAGGGACGCGTGGCGCTCCTGCCACTCCGAGAGATCCTTCCGAAAATTCCCCGAAGTAGTCGCCTTCTCACTCTCTGCGAACCGTGGCCCATCATTCACCTCTGCGACAGCCCATCGACTTAGTACATAACATAATTAACACAGTAATCAATACCGCATTTCAATAAAATACACAACGCAGCGATACAGAGCACTGATCGCAATCGGCGCACCTCGGCAATGGAAATCCTTGAAGGTGTCGGAAGTAAATGTCTTGATAAGGTCGATCAACGGCTGGGTGACGCCGTACTGCTCCAGATCCTCTTCGATCTTCTTCTGCTTCTTCCTCGGAGACGAGTCTGAGATCTGCGGGGCATGCGGGTCCTTCAGAAGTGCTCGTCGGAACCACGAGGACCAGTCCATCGCCGTCGTGGATCTCGTCTCTCCGGCTGGACTCCGGCCCTCGCGTTCTCTCCACTCTTATCTCCTGCTCGAACTCTGGGCTTTTCAGTCTAACTTAAGCCCATCCAATGTATGGGCCTGGGCCCATTTCAAAACTAATATCAGTTTATGAAATGGTGAATGGGCCAATCTGGCCCATACATTAGGGTAACCGTCACTGCTTTAGTAAGTATGGCTTTTTACCTCGACTGATCATCCTCCTCTCACATGAGATTCGAAAATGGCAAAATCAGAAGGAACCATCATTAATCCTAGGTTTCCAATAACCCATCATTTGCCCAACCAGGAAGAATGAGGAATCCCCATGGATTAGGAACCGAGAACCCATCAGCATACATTGATAGTGTTCTGTACATAGCTCCATGAGCCAATGAAGAATCTAGAGACTGGGACAAATTGAAAAACCAAGAGGTTTGCTGTTGAGAGAAAGGAAATGGAAGGATTTGTATATAGCTTCGCATACGATCCCTCCGTTCCCCTTCATCTTAACGGTAAAAGGGAAGTCAGAATTCAGAACATTTAGCATGAAAAGACTCATTCATGTCGACATTTGGTTTCAAAACAACCTGGAGAGCTGCAGAGCCATTATTTTGCAGGTAAATATTAACATAATGAGGCTAGTGTCGAGTTATATAGAATGGGAGCAAGTCAATTGCTGCAATGGAAGTTTAAGTCAATCGACCAGGAAATCGAGGGTGACCAATAAAACAGCAGATACATAAAGATTTTTGTTTCAACGAAAGAACATCCGAGCGCCAGTCTCCCATGCTTCATGAATACAGCTTTCTAGGAGCAAGAAGTTCAAGGACATGTCATCCTCAACACGATAAAAGCCATCTTAAGTGCACAATGTCCAGCTTACTGAATCTCATAATTCACACGCAGGAAGAAGAGGCAAGGGAAGACAAAAGGTTCTTTTACTGTGCTTTGGTATAGAAGCGAATCCCGATGGCCAAGCCAAGGATGAGGAGGGGGACAAGGAACTGGAGGAGCCTGATGATGAAGTCAGGAGTCTTGTCCTGGTTGTAGTGAGGCTGCTTCGGAGGAGTGTACTTTTTCTTTGCAGGGATAGTCACTGCATCGATATCTCCCACATAGAATTCATCCATCATTGCCTTCGCTGTGCTGCTGTGGCCCACATCCTCAAAATCATCAGTTGCATCCTTCCCTGAAAAGATTTTATGCAAAAACATTAAGTTGAAGAAGATTGAACTTCACCAGTTCAAAAATACAAGGGGTAAATTCCGTTGTTTTCCTGTGTTAGTTTCATGGAAAAGATTGTACAATCTGCTCAAGTTGGTTCCAGTCTCATGAAGAATTAATCTTTTCTTTATTTTGGACTGGTAAACAAGGAGACCCTATATAATTCATTCTGCAGCAACCCAAATCTGAGCATGCTGAAGGTAACGGTCACCATCAGCCATCAACTGGCAACTCAATCTGCAAAGCAAGGCCAATCTCGGCCAGCTTGGGCATGATGGTGATGATCAGCAGTGTTCCTTGGCTTTGTACAAATTGTCTGTATTTCATCAAATAGCCAGAAAACATATTTGGATAATAATTCCAATTTCCAAATACAATCAAACATTCAAATTCCACTGGTAAACATTTCACTTAAGTTCAAAAATCCAGCAGAACAAATGGTGCCCCAGGAAGAATGTCCACGCTAGGATACGAATTCCATTACAAGGAAGTACCTGTGGAGGACAGCAACACTTCGTCACCACCAGGATGATCCTCCAAGAATTTGCTCACATCGTACACCTGTCCCAGGTTCCAGCTGCAATGAGGTCTAATTTCTAGGCAACAAAATAAATATGTATGGATACATGCAATGCATTTCAAAAGTAAACAAGAAAGCTGATAAGACTTCCATAGGCGGATTATCTTAAGGGGAATGTTCTCAACTAAAATAAAGAAAAAGAACATAAATGTTTCAACATTGAACGTTGATTCATTGCTCTTCCATTAGCCACATCTTAAATTTTCACTGGGACTTTTGAAAATATCAAGTTAAATTTCTACAGGTTTATACGAGAATGACTCAAAAACTTAAGCTGGTTGAGATTCATAATTCTATTTTCTTCCAAGATTTTCTATCGACTTTCTCATGCAGATTATAACTCCAAACAATCTGCCATCATGTACCAACAAGGAACATGCTTGCCCCGAATTTGACAACATACTTGACTAGACATGCATGGTCGAAGTTAGGAGAAAAAGACTATATTACCCTCCTAAAATATTGAAACCATGTACACTAATAGATTGAATGAAACCAACCCATAAATGGTCGGATGATTATATCTACATGATCTATGCATTGAAGATTTCATGCAAGTACGATTTACCCCATTAAACTCAGAACCAAGACGAACAGTAAGACTCTGATAAGAGAAAGACTCTGACGATTGATTAAGCACATCTATTAGCTTCAAGAGCTCAGTGATTCCTCTAATAAAATATATTTTTAATCCTTATATGTGGCACACTAGCCGAACCATGAGTCGCACTACAGAACAAGAATCTTAGTAATTCACGGAAAATCGCCCCATTAATGAGATCAAAGTGGAAAATGTGAGAAACATTCAAATGCAATATAAAGGGCCTCCAAAATCGCCCCATCAATGAGATCAAAGTGGAAAATGTGAGAAACATTCAATTGCAACATAAGGAGTGGGAGGCCAACCTGTGAAAAACCTGAGAAAGCTATCAATCCCAACAGCAGTTCAGGGGATTAATATAAAATAATAGAACCATTAATCACCTAAACCTTCTACCAAAAATGTAGATCTCTTGCCCTAGATGGCCTATAATACGAGCAGAGACTGTCCACACTGAAAATTGCGCATCAGATCCAACCTCAGATAGTGCATTGGATTGATCAGGAAAGGGGGAACTGGACTAGACATTCGTTAACAGGAGAACAAAACCCCCGATTCCGCGTGTCCGTTTGAATGAAAAATCGAACCAAAGATAAGATCTTTGATGGTGCCCACCTTGCCCTCAATGATGAGCCAGCAGTCCTTGGGTGTGTTGTGCTCGGAGACCTCCGCCAAAGTGAAGATCTTCGTATCTCCTCCCATTGGACTGATCGAATCAGAACGGGCGACCGAGAAGAAGAAGCAGCTGAAGGGGTAAATAGAGAGATAGAGGGGAAGACGAAGATGAAGACAGACAGCCTACCTGTTGGATATTGACCAGAAACAGCATGCAGGGTTCGGTGAAGCCAAACAGGAAAAATGAAGGATCACCCACAAAAAAGTGACAAAACTATACCTCCCAGAAAATAAAAAAAACATAAATGGAAATTTTTGATACCAAACTTAAATATTATAAATAAAAAAAAATACATATTAAAAATTTTTTATCATATTTTCTTAATGTCTAATTACAATCTAAGATATAACATAGAAGAGTTTGAAACATAATTTCAAAGTTGGATCGGATCAGAAATTGGTTAATATATAAGTTCATGAGTTAGACGGAATATTTAATAGATCGATTGTATAATTAATAAATAATATTAATAGTATAATATTATTAATAAATTAATATAATATGATAATTTATAATAAAAATTATTAATAATATTATTATATTAATCTTAAATTTAACATAAAATATAAATTTAAATTTAATAAAATAAAATAAATACATCATAATAAAAAAAATAAAAATTTTAAGTTGATTAATTTTTAATTAATTTAATTAAATTCACTGATATAATTAAAATTAGTTGGTTCAATAGAATTTATCACATTTAAAATATAATTAAATTAGTTTTAGAAATTAAATCAAGAAATGGTCGGCTCCTGCCGAACTGTTGGACTAGCTGACGCGATCTAAGTTTTTAAATTATAGTTTCATGGGTAGTCGTGGGGTTGGTAAGAAGTTTGTTGTGTGTGTGTGTTGCGGGATGCGGGGGGCGGGGGCGGGGGGGGGGTGGGGGGTGGTGTTGGTGTTGATATTCCTCGACTACCCGGTTTTCCCTCCAATTTTGGGACATTTATTTCAAAAATTGGATGCTTTTTGGGTATTTTCAAGTCGCATAATTCATGTCAATTATGGAGGAAAAATCACGTGTGCATGTGCGGCAGGTTGTCGGGGGAAGATGGTGGCACACCAGCCATAACATTTTTTGCCTTTAAATCTTAAATTTTTATTTTTCAATTATATTTAGATTTAGTCTCAAACCTTCTCTGATAGACCTATTTTGGTATTCTCATTATTTTATTATTAAGATTTTAAGGACAAGGATCAGTCGGATCACGATGCGGGTCCGGGTCGGGACCTGCGTCCCCCAAATACCGAAAGGCAAAGCTTAATTGGCAGAGAGTAGAGATCCAAGATCCACTCACCCACCACCGCTAACCGCCGCTTTATACCACATACAACTACAACCCATCACCAGCCCAGACCTTCGTCTAAACCCTAACCCCAAATCACGGCGGATCCAGCCCTCCTCGAACCTCTTCCGTCCATGGCTACCCCTCCCTCCTCCCCTTCCAAGAGCAAACCTTCCGTCCCCGACGCCACCACCGCTGCCGACACGGCCGCGGCCTCCACCGGCCCCTCCGCGAAGCCTCCCCCCACTGCCTGGGGCCACCAAGAGACCATCCACCTGATCCAAATCTACCAGGACAAGTGGTACTCCAACAAGCGGGCCCACCTCAAGGCCCCCCAGTGGGAGGAGGTGGCCGCGGCTGTGGCTGCCCGCTCCGGCAGCTCCGGTAAGCACCCGCCTAAGACTCCCACCCAGTGTCGCCACAAGATGGAGAAGCTACGCAAGCGTTTCCGCGCGGAACGGCAGCGCGGCGGTGGCGGCCCCACCGGCTGGCCCTACTATGACCTCATGGACTGCCTCGAGCGTGGCCCCAAGGTCATCGCTCGACCCATTACTGTAGTAACCCACAAGGCCAAAACTTCGAACTTTCGTAGCAAGAGTCGTAATTTCCGAGGCCACATCAATGATGACTACGATGAGGACGAGGATGAAGATGACGATTATGATCATGACAACGGCGACAACGAAGATGACGAGGAAGAGGGTCCTTACAGTAAGTCGCAGAGCATCAACTACATTCTCCAGCGGCCCACTGTGGTTAACCGTTTCCCAAGTGACAGGAGTTTCTCCAACAGTGCTGTCCCGGGTTTTGTGCCAAGGCACCTGGCACCGAAGAGGATGAGGGAAGAAGTCATGCATGTTGAGGTGGAGGATCAAAGGGAGTTGCAAGAAGAGAGTGCATGGATAAGGAAGGCTGCGATTTCGAAGATGGCGGGGGAGATAAGGGCGTTTGCAGAAACGTACGTTGGGATGGAGAGCGTGAAGATGGAGGTGATGAAGAAGGCCGAGCAAAGCAGGCTTGAGATGGAGAGCAAGAGAATGGAGATGATCGTCGACTCACAGAGGAAGATCGTCGCCGCCATAGCCAACTCATTCAGCACCCCTGGAACGGAGCTGTGAAGATGGATCATCAGTCAAGAAAAAGGGTAAATGTGACAGGGTGATATATGCCTGCAGAAAGTACAGATCATAGCTAGATAGGTTGTCGTGCAGCCATCAATAATCTCCGTCTGTTAGCCTGATCGTGTAATATGTAGCATACCTATTGCTAACAAGGTCTTGGGTGGTGCGAGTACCGCCGTTCTCTGACTATGATGACGATGATGACATGTCTCCTCTTACTGTGCGAGGTTCTTGTAATTCATGAAGATTAAGTTTCAGCTGCTCTCCTCTTGTCTTGTCCATAATGCTTCCTCTGATCCTTTCGGCACCTAACAACACTTTGGCAAATTCAACTTCAAAAACTGTATGATCAATCTGATCATCAAATATATGTTTAATGTTATTACATGCCTATATGCACCATCTTGGCATTGGAGCAATAAAATTTTTACAAAGAAAATGTAATCTGATACATGCAATTCCCAGCTCGGCATTCAATGTCTCCTGTGATATGTTCCGAGGATAAACCTGACTTGATTTGACCGGCTGCCCGACAAAATGTTCCCGAGATATCCAGGCATTTTCAACGTAACCATGCAAGGACAGAGCTAGTTAAAAGTGTGGAAGGCTCTACTATGAGAGGCCTGTATATGTATTTCCCTCTTCCATCGCTAGAAGCTCAAATTATCTCCTGCTAGCAGCACATCCATATTTCTTCCTGTCTTGGAACCTTTGATTGTTAAATAGAGTAATCTGCCAACTCAGAGTCTGAATTAATCATGAATCTGAGAAACTCAACTGGACAATGTATGGGTCTGTTGTATTTCAGTTCCTGCAAAGAGGATGAAGTGTCAGCCAATCTCAGAGAACACACAATCTCCGTGACTTCCAGATAGAATTCATCCAATCTCATTTATCATAAAGTCTCCGTAACTTACAGAGAGAACAAGATATCTTACCCTCCTTATCAAGTGTGTATTGGAATAAACTAATAGTGCAAAATTTCAAACATTTCACAAGATCAATATAGTTCCACTGACCTGAAAATTCATCGCCTGCAGGTCATACTTGTAATTCTTCTTGGAGCTCCTTCACATGGCTACTCATGCCACCTATTGAGTAGGCTTTCACCATTGTTCGGTATGTGATCTCGTCAGGCTTACACCCACTCTCCTTCATCATGCTCAGCACACCCTTCATCTCTGAGAAGCATCCCATACTCCCAAAAGCATCCACTAAGCAGTTGAAGAATGCAGTGTCTAGCGTCACTTCTGAGTTTTCTACAAGCCTTAAAATGCCCTTAACTTTCTCAGGCTTCTTAGCTTGCCCAAAGGCTCTCACTAGTGAACAGAAGGTCACGCAGTTGGGCTTTATCCTCTCTGACTGCATAAGCCTAAACAAATACTCCATCTGCTTCAAATCGCCTGCCCTCCCAAATGCATCTATCAAGATGTTGTATGTGACAATTGTCCACGAGTAGTGATACTTCTGCATGAATTCCATCACAGAGCTCATCTTATCATAGTTACCAGACTTTGCATAAGAGTCTAGAAGGACATTGAAGGTTCTGATATTTGGTTGTATCCCTGTTGGACAGCCAGACAGATTTCATATAAACAGAAATGTATTTCAAGAATTCCACACAAGACTTGGATTCATTTCTTAACGCCATGCTTTCATAGTGTATAGAGGAGCAAGTTTTAATTGTTAGTCAGATTATACAACTAAAATAGATGTAAAATAAAAAATTAAAGAAAAAAAAAGGCCTTCTTTCTCCTCCTCCTGTTTTTTTTTTCATATACTTCTTGTCATCAGTGTGATTGTTTCTCTCCCTTATCTAAGCTATTTCCTCTGTTAGCTTACCTGCACCCTGAAACTTCTCGTAACACGTCTCCATTGTTCCTATTTGCCCACTGCTTCCAAAGGCTCTCAGCGTCGAGTTCATGGTCCATACATCAGGCATGCATTTGGATTCTTGTAGCATTTCAGCTATGATCGATTCCATCTCAGCAAACCTTGAAGGACAAACAAGAGGATGAATCATCTTTTTTCTCTTTTCCTTAAGATTTGAATACAAAAGCATTTTTCCTGAACTCTAATCAGGGAAAGTAAAAGATATTCTCCTGCATAACAGAAAACATACTTCGGGGCAAACAAGAGACTCTGAATCAGGCAGAAAGAGCAGAGGGATGAAAAGTAGTGACAAGTTTTTGTAAGCAATAACAACTTCCCAATTTTATTGTCCAAAAAGCAAACTAAAGATCATTTCAAGGATGATGAGAAAAGGAGGAAGAAGATGTGCCACGTAGTATGACACTAGATTTTCAGATCCAAGACATATTGCATGATTCAATTCAAACATGTTCTAATGTAAAAGAAATGGGGAAACTTCTCCTAGCTTTTAGAACCAGACATACCATAAACTTTCAAGTAAGCCTACAGAGTCTTTGGGAATGAAGCAAAGATCAACAACTCACATTTTCGCTTTCCCATAGGCATCAATGAGGATATTGTATACAACAGTGTTGGGCTTGACTCCCTGAGCTTCCATATCAAATAGCAAGCTTTGCATGCGGTTGAAATCGAAGACTTGCACACACGATTTTATGAGGATAGAATAAGTGTGAACATCGGGCTCACTACCTCTGGTGCTCTTCATCTGCTCAAGGAGGGAGAAGGCCCTGTCAAACAGACCACTGCGGCTGTAAGCAGAGAGCAGGGCAGTGTAGGACTCGCTGTTTGGCTCACAACCCTCATCAACCATGGCCTGGAAGAGCTCGTGGGCCTTCTCAGGTTGCTTGCATTTCCCAAGCATGACAATCATCTTGACATATGTAGCCGGATTGGGCCTGTACCAGAGCTGCTCCCTTAGAAGCTGGAAAACCTATTTATAGATATCAGAATCACCAGGAACGTTACAACAAAATCGTGGATTCATGTATCTTCGTGACATGTGAAAGAGAAAGAAACACTATCATCAGCTGTAAGTCATATTAAGAATTTGAACTTCCTTCTCCTTGTACCTCGAGCTCCCAAACAACGGCAGTATAGTGGAATCCAGCAGTAAAACCATAACCCACGATGCATATTCAATTCGAAATTCCGGAAGGGAATTTATTTTCTCGCCGAATTCTGAAGCTCCTATCAATAAATTGAATCAAAGGCCAACTAAATCCTGACAAAATTACGCCATTGTAGAGCTTATAATAGCTAAAAGTCTCCGCCGGAAACAACAAGAGCCCTTCGAAATCGCATTGAAAATTGCAACCTTTCAAGCAGATTTTCTAATATGATGAGATAATCTAACTAATCTCAGTAAAAAAAACGTGGGAGATTGTGATCAAATTTGAAGAGTATTTCTTAGAAGCAAGGGCTGGAGCTTTTCAAGGGACTGACAGTGAGGGAAGACTCCCAGCGAAGAGCAGTGATCCGGTCATGGAGGGCTTCGAGAACAGTCCTCGGAAGCAGCTTCTTCGAGTTGTTGGGACCTCTCTTCTTCTCAATGACGGCCTTGGTAGCCTCTCTCCGGAGAATTATCGACAAGGCCTTCTGGGACGCTATCTTCCTGTTAATTTCCTCCTTCCTCTCCCTGGCCTCCCTCTCCTTGAGCTTCTCCACGTCTATGATTCCGCCACTGCTCTGCTGGGTCATTTCCTCTGCCTGGCCCGTCCTCCTCGGCTTCTCTCCTCCATGCCTGCCGGTCGGAGACCGAGATGAGGCGAGCAAGGCCGCGGCACCAGTGTTTGTTGCGCGCGAGGACTTGAACGAGCATACGGGTTGCGTGTGCACAATTTTCCTGGTACCCTGGGGACTGAGCAAAGGAGGAGAGGAGGGGGAGTAGGAGCCGGGGCTACAGAGGGAAGCCATAGATTCCTACCCTTCGGTTTGCCCGACCAGTATATGAATCATTTTCAATTAAAGTAATTACGTGTACTTAAGGCATGGGGATAATCTGTGATTGGTTATTTAATTATCTTCATAAAAATCTCTAAGAATATTAAACCTTGGAAAATCATGAATCCTAAAAACCTAAAATAAATAAAAATATTTATATACCATAAATTAAATTGTAAACGGCTAATTATAATTAAAGTTTTTAAATTATATGAATTTTCTTTTTTTATAATTAAGTTAATATTTATATTTAGTAAGGGAAAATCAATTATATACAAATTATTACCTCCAAGTAAACTAATAGCATACAGTATAGTAAGTTTAAGATTCAAAATTTTTAGGATTGGTATTTGAGAATTAATTATGAATCTTAAGTTATTATAATATATCATTTGATGAATTAGTTAGTTACTATGATATTAGATAATATTAATATAAAAAATTATATTAAAATTAATTTTAAAGTCATATAAAAGAGTATATAATATATTAAAAAATAATATTAATTTATTGATGATCACTTGATCAAATAAAATAAGTAATCATTGATATAGAATAGTACAACACATGTTAAATAAATTAATGGATGGATATTATTTAATTGCATTAAATCCCTTTTATCTTTCATATTAATGTTGAATAAATTAATCTATAAACCAAAAAAAATGGAAAGAGAAATAATTTTTATTGGAAGGCGAAAGTCTCATTTACAATTGAGAAAATAATTAAAATTTTAGATCAAAATTTGTTTTTTAAAAAAATTATAAGACGAATGCCATATAATGAAAGTGAAAACGACGACACAAACTGCTGTTTACATGAATTTGACGGAGAGGAACAGGCGTGGCAAGTTGGTAAATAACACGCGCCTAAGCAGGTTCATCAGATCTGCGGGCCAGAAATTGAATAAGAAAAAACTCGTTACTCTTTACAGGTCCTTTTAATTAGTAAAGAGTTTGAGTTTGATCGCGATAAGAGAAGTTTTGGCTGCTAAAAGAATCCTTTTGAGACATGAAAGCCACCACCCAAGCCGCAGATGCAATGTACATTGTTTATGATTATTGTTGACTGTTAAGAATTGTTCCATGGCAATCGGAGCTAACATTTGCCTTATTGTTGTTTTGTTCATTATCAGCCCTTCACACAGAGGCTAGAGTTGCTTGTTGAAGAATATTCTATAAGCTTTTTCTTCAGGTACCATGTTCACAATAAGCATGATCTTGTCTTTGACAATTGTCATCTTACAAAGTTCCAACGGTTGACGGTCTAATTGTATTCAGGAATTTCTTTAAAGACACAAAAACTGAACGCAATTGTTTTTGCTACGGTTTACTTGGATCCTTTTACGGATTATGTCTCTTTCTATAACTCTGTCATGAAGATTGTATTCTTGGGAAGCTCCATTTTCCTTTGTATGGTACATGAGGCACCATACAAGTCTATTCAAGCTCGAGTTACCAGCGTAGGTGGTGATTACTTTCTATTCATACAAGTCTAGCTAAGAGTGGATGTACTTGTAACAGTGGTAACTTTTAGGACTCCGCTACTGATTCTTTGATATGTTTATCACAGGAACCTCTTTTATGCTGGAAACTAAAGATTGCTTCGCTCAGAAGTCCGACATGCAACTTGTATCTGTTGGACATTGTCATAGACTCGGAGTTATTGGGGTTGGCTCTTGCAGGATAAGGCCCTCTACCAAGTCTTGTTACACTCCACAGTCCACAGTCACTGCAATCTGCTCCATGAGTAATGCCAAGATGGGTGGGCCACCGGCATTTCCAAAGGATTGTAGGATACTGACCCTCGGATGTCTCAACGAAGCAATTCACATCACCGTTGGGAAAGCGGATTCCGTATAGTCATAGGGCTGTACCTTGACGGTGACCCTATTAGCCACAAAATTCCTTAGTTCGAGGCCAGGAGAGACTCCGATGGGCTCGTGATGGTCCTCGATCACCCGACTCAAGTCTGGGGCATGGCATTGGATATCTCATGGTGAATTTACAGGTAAAAGGGACACTCCGTACGAATGATTTCCATGTCCAAATGGTCCCAAGACTCCCAACTCCGAAACCCAGTTTTACAGCGGAAACTTGTTAAATGACTTAGTATAAAAGGACTAAAATAGATAATTCCTCCAAATGGTCTGTGTAAAAAAAGCTTTAATTTGTAATTTATTTATTTAGTATGTATAAAAAATATATTTAAATGTGTCAATTATACTCACATATATATAATTAATATATTTAATACTATAATAAAAAAATTTGATTAAAATATTTATCATATAACTATGATAATAATAAAATATAATAAATAAATTTTAGCACATTTTATATGATATTAAATTAATAATACATACGATTAACTAAGTGAAATAGGTTAACATGCTTTCGAGGGGATAACTTGCTGGTAAGTTGATAACAAGTAGTAAACTAAGTTTAGGATTCGAAACTCTTAGAGTTGATATTTGGAAATTAATGGTAAATTCTATGCTAATACACTATTTGGTAAATTAGTCAATTTCTATGGTATCAGGTGCTATCAATACTAAAAAAAAAGCTAACATCTTCTATGTACATTTAAATATAATTAATTAAATAAAATAAATAATATATTATTATATACAAGTTTACCGTGACACAATATGAATCTCTCTAATTCCGTGTCGAGTTGTCATGCCGTGTCCGCACAAGTACCATCAAGTATGGTACTAGTGGATTTTGAAAACAATCTGATTTGGAATATGAGGACCATATGATTTTTAGCTCCAAATGTCTTAATCATTAAAGTAATAGATCCAATAGTTTTTTTAAAGTAAAATTAACACAATTTAATCATTAAAAAATTAATCCCCTTTATAAATTTATCGAATTTAATAATTTCAAAATTCAAGTAATATTATTAATAATAAAAATAATACAGGTAATGTGCTTTAGTTGAGTTTTTTTTAATTTTATTTACTAATTATCTAGGAAAAATTGTATTCGATTTATTTTTCATTTTGGTTAGTTGGATTTTGTTCTAGAAATAACTCTCTCTCTCTCCCTCTCCCTCTCTATCGCTGACGCAGAGGACGCAGGTATCACTTTCTCACTACCGTTTCCTCCCTCGACAAGCACTCCTCTGAGCGACGAAATCTATTTGCCCTCTGAACAGCGGCGGCGGAGAGCTTCTGCTCGGCGCGGGCTTTTCTAGGGTTCGGTTTTGAAGGGTTCGCGAGAACGCTACTGGGCGCATAGTACAGAATGTACGCTGATAGGTTGGAGGCTGAGTCCAAGAGGTCGGTGAAGGAGCGGCTCAATGACAGCTCCCTCGACGCCCCACACCGGAGGCGTCCCGTCACCGGGAAGAGGTCCGTACACCTTGTCTCATGCTTTTTTATCTGGTATGTTTCCTGGTTGATGTTTGCACGAGGCGCGCCTGCGTGAATCGCCGGGGGGGGGGGGGTATTTTGGGGTGTGGAGTCGTGTAGTTTGAGTTTTTCGAGGAAAGGATGCTGATTCGGGTGGTTTTGTTAATCTCTTCCAGTGGATTCAGCGTGATTTTTATGGTTTTTTAGCTTGATTTCTCCTCTTCATTCGTATTATATTCGTTGTTGGTTGTGAATCAGATGGTATTGGTTCTGCCTCTCTTCGGTTGAAATTCAGGGTCGTCTCTGGTTCCGGTTATTGCATGATCCTCATAGTACCGTTCCAATTTAGGAATATCTAAGATGAATGGAACACCTAATGTAATCGATGCTGAAGCTTCAAGATTTGATTGCCGTGGATAGTTATAGCTACCCAACGCTTACACTTCCATAGCTTTTTCTCTTATCTGTTTCTCACGAATAAGGGGACGAGCAGAGTATGACTCTCCGCGTTGCTGGTTTTTTGACATCTTTATGAAGTAACTAGGGATCACTTCTGACCCAGGGGAACTGGAATTGTTAATGATGAATTTCTCATGCAGCTAATGCTTATGATGTCCCGGTTCACGAGCTTCTAGGGCTTCAAATACAAGATTACCTCACAAAACCTTTTTATTTTGGGGAATAACAAAGTTTATGTTCTCAACTTACCAGCTCCTATTCATTTCTGCTCTATGGACTTCTGGGTTACCCCTTCAAGTTCAAATATCCCCTGCTCATGTAGCCTACTCTGTTTTTTTCCCTTTTTCTGAAGACATGCGATTCAAGTTTGGTGGTTTTCTTCTGCAGGCAAAGGGAAGATGATAAATGGGAACATGATCTTTTTGAGAGTGATGAACCTCAACTTTCAAGTATGGACCTGTCCACTGATTATGTTTCCTGAGGCTGGCGACATTTTATGCCCTCGTTATATCTTGTTCGTATGCTTCTGACTGTGCCTCTTTGGCCAGAGAAGATCGCAAAGTTGGTGCTCGTGATTTGCGATTAAAACTCCAAAAGAAAGGACTACAATCGGCAGCTCAAAGTGGAACACCTGCCTCCAATGTGAGGGATCTTCGTGAAAAGCTATCTGGTATTGCAAGTGCACCCACTGTAAATATTGGTGTATCCAAACTGAAACCAGCATCAGAGGCACCCAGGCCTACTCTGAGAAGTGCTGTGGTTGAAGCTCCTATAGAGACCAAATCTGTGGTCAATGCTGCTCATAAGAAAAATCAGAAAAAGGCAATATGTTCTATCTCTCTTTGAGAACTACCGCTGTTTGTTAAATCTTGCAGTAAGAACTAATCTAGTTCTTTATAACTACAGATAGTGGAATGAACAAGAGTTAATTTGAAAAGAACATTCTGTACCATATGCACTTATAGCATTTAGCAGGTGCATTTGGCCAGATAAAGGAAAGCTAAAAGTGTAGTCTGAGATAGCATCAGGTATGATGCAATGAAATTCTTGATGAACGTGGAGTTAGATTACTTTCTGTGTTATGAAATGAAGAGTGCAAACCCATAAGCAATTACAAATTATATTTTAAGTTAATTTCTTCTTATATCATGTCAGAAAAGGGATTCAATTCATGGTGCTCTGCATCCATCCCATATTTTATCATAATCAATAAAATAAATGTACCATGCTCTTTCCTGTTTAGTGAAGCTCTACATCTGTGTCATATAGTATTCTGTGCCATGACATATCTCTTTCTTGACAGGACAATGTGGAAAGCTTTCTTGAGTCATTGGGTCTGGAAAAGTATACTATTACATTCCAAGCAGAGGAAGTATGTCTTTTCCATATTTTCTTATGTTGGTGAATGATTTTCTCCCCTTAATTCACTTATTCTTATACCCCTTTATGCCTTTTTAAGGTGGATATGACTGCTCTTTCGCACATGACTGATGAGGATCTCAAAGCTATGGGAATACCAATGGTACGCTGGTAGAGAATGAGTTCCAAATTTTTTTGGCCATATATTTGCATGTAGTTAGTGTCTTTATATTGCTAAAATCAATGTTCTCATTGTTTTATTGAGTATTAAGCTCCACATCAGAATGTTTTAAATTGATTAGCAGTTGCCTATTTAGCTGAGTTAATAAGATTCTGGATAAAGGCTCCATCTAAATTTTAAGGCAGATCTAGCAGTTGGAACATTTCTTCATTACTTGGCTATCTAATGATTCTGAGGATCTCTTGCATTTGCAAGAGATGTCGTGTTGCCTACCTACAATATACCCTGATATTAGTTTGTTTAATCTCCAACAGGAATAATCTTTATACAGTTCTAAAATGTAAATTGTGTAATTCTAAAATTTCCCTTATCCTAGAGTTATGTGGCTGTATGAGCTTACAAATCTAGTTTACTAGTCAACTCTATGAGGCTCCTACCAAATCTACTGAACTCCTGAATTTAGAGACCTTGATGCTAACCCTGACTGTAAATGTTCAGATATTTGTGAAGCTCTGTGCATGTAGTAATTGCCTATGTCCTGATGATTTTACAGTTTCCTCTTGATCATTTCTACTTTTGTGTCAAATGAAGTGTCACCGCTGCAGTGATACTATGTGCATTAATGACAGTCATTAATTTGTCCTGAATACAATGACGACATCTTATTTGCCATACAAGGTCTATTTTTAGTTTTGCGTCAGCAGTGTAGATAACATGGTAAGCCTTGGTATGAAGTCGTAGTCATCATGCAAATCTTTGTTCTTTAAGGATTCAAAAAAGGAATGGAACATAAAAATAAGGAAATTCCTTGTATCTTTTAATTAGGCGCAGAATATAGATTGCATAGTCTGTTTGTTCATCAGCATGTTCTTTTGTCACCTTGGAAAGATGATTTCTGGCCTTTGAATTTCCTAACCCCTGTCATAAATGTTCCTGAACAGGGTCCAAGAAAGAAGATACTCCTTGCGTTGGCATCTAGAGGCTGACATTTTTTGGGAAGGCGAGGAACAAGTAGTTTCTTGTTTCAAATGATGGCTACGTTGATATGTCTTTCACTCTAGCAGAGGCTCTTACTTTTTAAGTGGGTTAACCCAAATATAATCCATTCTGTTCCATCTTCCTTCCCGCTTGCTTTAGTTCTGTTTGGGATTTTTCTCCCTAGTTGCTTCATTATCAGCGTAGTTGCTTTTTAACGGTCTTGTTTTACAAATTTGATAATTTTCTATGCTGTGGTTTAATTAAATAGTACATAGTCTAGTGTTTCATTGTTTTTCTTAAATCGGATAAACTGGGAAAGCAGTCATTATTGTGCCATTCAATGTTCTTGATGTTACATTGTGCCCAGATCTTGCCACGGGATTATGTCGTAATCTAGGGGCTTTCTTTAGATTCCATCCTGTTTATTCGACATTTTTCATTTAGTATGGCCTATTTAAGACTCCAGTTCATCAGTTTCTTGACGCTTTCTTTCCAGATGTCCTACTTGCTACAAATCTATGCTTGCCATCCGCGAAGACCAGAGATCAAGTGGCTTAATTTCCCGACACGTGCCGCTGCTCACCATTCTTCCAAGTGATTGGTGGGAGCCCTTAGGACCTTGAAGCTCATGATGTTCTGAGTACTTTTGAGATTTTCCTTTCTCCATACGAAAATGGTCCAGAGACTGAGACAATCATCGAATATTTCACCTTGCAGCTTGAGCCAATTTTACTAAAATTAAATAGGGGAGGAAGTGTGGCCTGAAGCTTGCCTGAGTCCAAAATGATTAATACCTTAGGATATAATAAATACGTGGCTGTCCTAGTTCCATGCATGAAACTCTACAACCCAGCAGCTGAACTGCCATGTGAAGAATCTGCAAGCCAGATAATTGACCGTATACTTGGTTGCTTGCACTGAATTTCACCTTAATGAAATGGTTAACTGTGATTAGCGCCTTAGAAAAATATGATCAGGGCAAATTTTAAATTTTTTTTTATAGTTCTATAAGAAAAACTCAAACGATTCAACAACTTGAGCTGCTAAATAAATGTCTTTCGTGAGTCAGATGGCCGTATGATTCAACTGTTGCAATGAATCTTATGTTAATCAATAGCTCATTTGCTGATCGGCAGATAGGTTGGTGATTGCTCTTCCAACATAGCTGTCGATATTTCTCCAGGTCCTGCCCTTGTTGAGCAGCCCCCAGCAGCCTAAGCAAAGCAGTATGATCAACTATAATTTAGCAAGATAAGATAAAAGCATCCATTGGAGCTGTCAGAATCCAAGACTCTGGTCAAGGAGGCACACCATCGGGACTGTCTTCTCCACATTCATATACAGAATCACATCAACTACTATACGTTAGGGACCAAAAAAAAACTATTTAAAAAGACGTACCAGTCAGAAAACATCTTGCTGAAGAATCGAGTACCTTCTGAGCTTCCTGAACTGTTTGTGATCCACATCTGATAATACAACCTACCGATAAGTACCATTGAATTTCCCTCACAATGTCTCGATTCTGAGAAAGTTCCTCAAAAAGGCCAGTATCTGCTCAGAGATGACTGGTCCGGATGGTGGAACTTCAGCTTCTTCAATGTCACCGTAAAAATCTTCATCCATAGTTGTTTTGAGAGTCCATCTTGTGTGAAGGTGAAGCACAGACACCCCATTATAAATCGGCATCAGAAATCCAAATTCAAGATGCTGCTGCATCCACTTTGGCCTTCCACGTTAGATACTTGGTCTTTTCTAGTTTATATCTTTTCCATTCTCTTAATGCAGCGACAATGACATTCCATGAAAATGGCAGAAAGAAAGGCTGCAAGCAAAAAAAAAGTGATAAACAACATACATAAATATTAATGATGAACAATATAGATAAGTTGAAGTAGTTCGGCACCTCTTTCCCTTAAAAGTAAGATCTCGGATTTGAGTTTTGTAAATAAATAAAATCAATGTGATTGGTACTACCCTTTAGTACGCTTGAACTGGCTTGAGCCTTGATTATTTAGGTACGACTGCCATCAAGATACAAGGAGGTATGGAGCCGAAGAAAGATTATAAACTTTTCCTTTTAGTTAAATAGCATCTACATGTGGGTTTTAAGTTTTCATGCCTTCGTTTCCTTTTAACGTAACCTTTGTGATTCCTATCATTCTTCACATATAATATTCAAAACGGTTCTCTATTGTAATGTTTCCAACATATAAGCTTCTTAGAGTTGAGCAACAAACCAAGTAGACTGCAAACCAATGCTCAATCAAGTAATAGCTGAGGGAGATAATGGATGGATGAAAAAAAGCGTCCTCTGCCAGAGATCTTGCTCGCCTAGAGGAACCTGGAAGTGATAATAGCAGGGAATATCTCGAGAGCAATAAGTGCAAACTGTACAAGCCCCAAATCATGTTGTTCCTTTGCTTTTTGGTCTTTTGATGGCAAGAAACATACCACCTGAAGAGTTGAAAACCCCCAGAGAAGCATCACTTTCAGCCTGTTTTGCAGCATCCAAAGAAGACTCCACCTGCCCGGGAAGATTAGACGAAAGAAATAAATAACAGAGACTTAGATTATTCTTCATAGGATAAAGTGGAAATTAATGAAACCAAATCCTCTTTACTCTGGTCAGATGTAAAACCAAAGAGTTGGTGTAACTGGCCCATAAAAGACCATGTATGACACCTGAAGGTCCTGCAGTGGAATATATATATTTTATACATAGATAAATCAAGAGAATCAATGTAGAAAAAATTTGCATAAATCATTAGTAAAAACCATGATTAAGTGACCTGCAAGGTATGAATATTACTTCATAATCAGAAGGTCCAATACTAGACTGCTTGATGCAAGATGTAATATGTTTCAAGTAATCTTCAATCAAGAC
Organism: Sonneratia alba; assembly: GCA_900174645.1. NCBI lineage: Eukaryota > Viridiplantae > Streptophyta > Magnoliopsida > Myrtales > Lythraceae > Sonneratia > Sonneratia alba. The sequence goes on from FWPY01000029.1 coordinate 624,472, forward strand.
ATGAAGCATATACAAAAAAGGGGAAAAAAAAAAGGAAGGTTGGTTTTCCTGTCATTATCTTTTTCCGGTCAGTAGTTCTGCCACCACCCAATGTATAAAATCAATTCAAGGATTCAACTATCTAGTTAAAAATGCTTCACTTCAGATAGCAGCTTACATGATAAGAAATTATATGTCTGGCTGGATGATTACTTTCTGGCTCCTTCAAACAGTTTGGAGGATTCCAAACAATAAGACCTCCCCATGTCTGCAGGATGAACAATGTTTAACATCTAGAACTATAACTCAGGGCTAACAGGAAAGAAGTATGTAAAACAAGTTGGATGCATGCAAACTAACAGGGGATATATATCCATTTGTCTCAGAGATCTTTCCATCTGGAAGCTGCAACAGAAGAGGACACTCCTTCACAGATGGTATATAACTGCAGTGAATGGAAATGCACTGGCCATTATCTGATCCGAGAGAGTACATGCTACATAAGGACCTTATGGTTCATTATATCCAAGAATATAGCCATGAACATAAGTTTGAGTACATCATTGATCTTTTCCTTTTACCATTAATTCAAACATGCAAAAGATTATAATTCAAGATTTTACACTACAAAATGCAATATCTTTGACCTCCCACCAGCAGCAATTGAATTATCCAAATGCCACTCATTGGAATTCACCTGTCAAATATGAAAACAGAGTTCAATACCTTCTCATTGAAGTATCCAAATTCCACATTCTTATGCATTCATCCACATAAGGAACATGCTAAGCAAGAGGTTCAAATTTCAACCTCATGAAGCTCGAACACAATTCCCTACAACCATTTTATAATGATGTAGAAAGTGAAGACACTTACAAAGAAAGGGAGATCACCCACACTAAATATATGAGCTCCCCAGTCATCATCCCAATGTGAATACGAGGACTTTGGTGTGTGATACAAAACCTACACAAGCACAACAATTCAGAAAATGAAGTAACCCAAGGCACGGTAAATAAGTGGAGGAATCACATCCTGATACATAGGGACCTGGCACCGAAAAGAGATCTCATGCCTGGCTTTCCCCTGATACATTTGCTATATGCTCCAGAGCTTCAACTACAGGATATAATAAAGCTTCCTCTAACCCTTCAAAGTCCCCCTGCAGGCAAAGAAGTAACAAGAGTCATGATGGAGAATTTAACATCATGACCCCACTCAAAATGCAAACAGGTTAACTATTCATGATCCATCAAATCAGTATTCCATCAATATATGTGTTTCAATAGTATCTTAATGAGAAAGAGGTGGCTCTCTGACCAGCTTGGATCTCCAGTATATGAATTGTCGAAGATGTCATAAGGAAACCATGAAGAAATGAAGAACATGGAGCAGTAACAGATAAAGAATCTTTGGATGTATGTTGCAATAAATCTTTAGTTGGAGAATCAAAAGTTTCTCCGTTTCACAGGAGAACCATTTGCTGTTCAGGTAAATTTCCAAATTCATCACTTGCCAATACAGGACATATAAAGATGAGCAATATACTTGATTTGATTTGAGTATTAACAATCTTGCAACCCAAAAGATAAGGGCCTGAATGCATAAGTGCAAATTGGATCTGCAAGTAGTAAGCTCCATACCAATCATAGATCCAATCCTGAGGATTAGCATTTAGCAGATTAAATGACAGAACAATTCTCCAATCAGCTCCAACGGGCATAAACTCCCCATGAATCAAGCTTCCTCAATGCCAGCATTCATGAACATCGTAACACATATTTCTGATAATTTCAGAGCAGCTTGCTCCTCTGAAAGGTTACCAACAATCCATGCATGTCCGTACTTTCCAATCACAGCTTTAAAGCCAGCGTGTCCATTCACTACAACAACAGTATACCATTTCCCACCTGTCTGATAACTCTTTCCTAGCGCAAACTCCAATTTATCATCTACAATGTCGTCATCGGCATCAAAATCTACGCTCCTGATTTCACCACAGTAATCGTAAGTAGGATTAATCCTGCTCTGGAAACCACCAGAATCGGTATCAAATGCGACCAAGACAGAGAAATAGCTGCTACAGCTGCCACATTGTGGTGCTTTGGAAGTCAACCGGGTGATGCCATTAACAATTGAGTCTTCCACGTGGCTGCGCTCCTCAGGGGCTTTGGAATCGAATCCGATGAAAATTGCTCGAAATTTGCACGGGAACTGCAGGGGATTCGAGTGCATGCGTTCGGAAAGCGAAGCGATATCTTCAAATGGAAGCGGTGCACGATATATCTCGATCGACTCCCAAAGAAAAGGGGAACCTGCAAGCCGCTTAGATGGAATTGCACTATCAGATACTAAAAGCAGCAGGAAGAGAGGACAGTACACGCAGAAGCAAAAACTCGAATGCAAAGCGTCAGATAGGCTCAGACACTAAAAGAGTGATCGAGACAGACCGAACAAGAATGAGAAGAGGGCGCAAAGGGTAAGAACAAGTCGCTTCATTCCAGGCTTGGTTCTCCGCATGGTAATTGGATCGAAATATCCTTCTTGCTCAGCCTTTCGCTCTGAGGTTTCCAGGGAGTTTGAACATTCTGAGATTTCCGCCATTGGTGTAAGCTTCGCGAGCGGAGCAAATCTACTGTGCTAATTGATCTCCTCTCACTTGAAATGAAGATCATAATTCATCAATTAATTGTGTTTATTTATATTCTCAATAATAACACAAAATTGAATGTGAAAATACAAAATCCATTTTGAAAAAATATATATCTTTTATGTTAAATTAGTTAATTATTGAAAAATAATATTTATAATAAAATAGAAATTTTCTTGTTGGAGACTCATAGCAAAAATGTAAGGCTGAAAATTCATTTCCTGCGTGTAAAAAGTGCTCATATTATACCTTATTCATTAAACTTATATAAATTAAATATGTCTAAATATATCTAAATGAATCAATTATATATACATAATTAATAATTAATATGTTTAATATTATAATAGTAAAATTCTTATTAAAATATTTGTCGGATTATTATTATAATAAAATTATTATGATAAAATATAACAAACACACTTTTATATATAAATTGAATTAATAATATATAATATTAGCATGTATAATACGTGTTTAAATATATTTAATTAGATATAATTAATCATATCTTATTGAGTTACATAAATTTACCATAACTTAACCCTAACCCGTCTAATTCTGTATTGTGTTGTATCATGTCAAAAATTGCCAATCATACGCTCAACCGTCTTCTCCCTTGCATTGTGGATTCCCAACCTCAAGCCACGTCTAAACCTATCTTAAGACCATGACAGGAAGTGTGGTAGCAGCTGACCCCGATACGAACTTTGTGTTACAAAGAGGCCATAGTTTTTAAAACCGGATCGAACTAAGAACCGATGTAAGTACGGGTTCATGGATTCATGAGTCAGACCAGAATTCAATGAATTAAATCGTATATTTAATAAATAATATTAATAATATAATATTACTAATATATTCACAAAATATTATAATTTGAATATGATTTATAATAAAAATCATTAATATAACTATTATGTTAAATAAAAGCTTAATATAAAATATAAATATAAGTCTAGTAAAATAAAATTTGTACATTATAATAAGATTTTTATTTTTTAAAATTTTAAACTAACTAATTTTTTACCGGTTCAATTAAATTCACCGGTCGAACTTGGAACCGGCCGGTTCAACCAGAGTTTACTTCTTTAAAAGTCAATTGGATCTTTTATAGGAACCAAACCGGGTGAATGGCTGGTTCTGAGTTGAACCGGTCGAACCGGCCGGCCCGGTCAAGTTTTTAAAACTATGAAAGAGACTCTAATCGAATCTGTCAAGTGACAGGGCCTCGGCAAATTATGCCAGGAGGCCGATGAGCAGTGGCAGCCGATGTATTCAGTACTCGCTCGACCAAACGATGTGCTAGGTAGAAAGTATAGCGACCGATACAACGACAAAATAATTACTTGTGCATGTATCTACAGGAAACTAACATGATCAATTGCATTTAATACATGGAGAAGTAGTTCAGTATCTGTCCATGACTCCACGCAATTAGTGTCCAAAGGTCCCCACGGGGACTCAATCATGACCATAGTCTTTAAAACTGGACCAGGCCAGCCAGTTCAACCGGTTTGACCGGGAACCGGCCACTCACCCGATCCGGTTCCGACAAAAAATCCAATTGCACATTCAAATAGAAAAATTCCAATTGAACCGGCCGGTTTCCAGTCCGACTGATGAATTTAATTGAACTCATGGGAAAACCAGTCAACTTAAAATTAAAAAAATAAAAACATATTATAATGTACATATTTTATTTACTAGACTTATATTTATATTTTATATTAAACTTTTGTTTAATATAATAGTTATATTAATAATTTTTGTTATAAATCATATTCAAATTATGATATTATATAAATTTATTAGTAATATTATTTATTAAACATTGGTTGAAATTTAATATAATTATTATATTAATAATTTTTATTATAGATCATATTCAAATTATGATATTATGTAAATTTATTAGTAATATTATATTATTAAATATGCGGTTCAACTTATTGAACCCTCGATCCGACCTATAAATCCATGAACTCATACCTACATCGGTTTCCGACCCAGTCCGATTTTAAAAACTATGATCACAACGCAAAATTAGAACCCTCCAACCAGACCCAACCCCGAAGCTGATGGGAAGGTCTCAACCAAGCTCTTAAATATCACACGTGCGTGTGCTTTTTCTCCAAAAAAAAAAAAACAGCTGTTTGGTCTTGGTCATCTGTAATGAACCAGAGAAGAGAAGGATTCCTATGTGCATTCATGCTCACGAAAATGCCTTATCGAACTTCTGGGGTATGGATTTCCGGCCCTCCTTCACCTTATTTAGAAAGGGGCTCACATCCTCCCAATTCATGCCAGCTTACGAATTTAATCTCATATTAAAAAAATAAGTAAAAAAATCTTAATATATAAGATATTAAATATTATTATTTTATAAATTTAAAATTTTGTATTAGATATGAATGCATCATTCTTATAAGTTTTGTATAAATTTTATATAGTATCAAAGCAAGTCAGTGTGTGGACTCATATCTTGTCCAGGCTTGCAGTCGAAATGATGGCTCATGGCCCGATTGTTACTCGAGACAAAATGAATGCTTGTGGTAGTTATTGAGACCGATAACTCGACTGGTTATTATGTTAGTTAACCCTCTTATATGAATATAAAAGAGTATATCCAATTCATAAACAGTTATTAATAATAGACATTCATGGCACGTGGCACATGTAAATCAGTTATTATATGAGGATGAATGTTGAGTAATTGGATTTTACATTAAAAAAATAAGTAAAAGGATTATGGTATATAAATAATTAGTTATTACTATATTCTAAACTTACCATTCTAATTTGGATATGAACATGTTACTTTTATAACTCCGGTAGAAATTTTACACTAGTATAAGAGTCAAATATTAATGATTTATCCCGTTTGAATTCAATCATTGTCCATGTTCTAGGTCGAGCGAGAACCTCTGCTGATAGGGCCGTCGTCGTCATTCTACCTCGATGAAGAGGGCCATAATAAATTGGGAATAAATTAGCTAGTCAGGCCAATTTGGCGTCTAGTTGACAAGTTGCAAATAAGTTGAAGTGAATTATTGATTTTCTTAGGGACAAAAGGTTCACTTTTCATGATCAATTAAGTTGGTCAATGCTCGTGCTGTTTGATTCCTTCATACCTTTCACATCTTAAATCTCCTCAACTTGAACATTTTTTAGCCCATTTTATCCCTTCTGCTAGAGCCTAAGCAATCGATATTGTCCCATTAAATAGCACATTGACATGAGATCATAGGATAGCCCATGGTTTGGTTTGATCTTTAAAGCACTCTGGGGCAAACTGAATTGCATTTTTTATTTAATTTGATTTCAGATAACGGGTCGAAAATATATTAATTTTAATTTGAAAGATCTAAAAATGTAAAATTAGTTCCCATGGCCAGTTAACCAATTATATAATTTTAAGTAAAATAAACATAATCTAATCAATATGATTTAATTAATCTAAGTTTGATTTAAAAATTATCAAACCGAGCAGTTTAAATAATCCACATAATGATCAGCAATAAAAATGATAATATATATTCCGTGCTGCTCCGGTTCCCTCATTCCGTACACTACTAAATCCCTACGTTTCAGGATTGAAAATTAAATAAATATATATGATATTCACTGCAATTTTCTCAATTAAAAACTAACATATAATGCTACATCTCCAACAAAAAAATTCATTTAAAAAAGCCGATGAAAAAAATATGTATTTTTTTTTATTATATATGATATTTATGAGATTAAAAAATAATATAAGAAAATAGAAATAAAATAAGACGCTGAGTCTTAAAATGGGAACTGGACCTTAGTTATGAAAGTGAGGATTGTCTAATTATAACAAACCCATCTTTATTAAAATATATATGGGCTTTAAATTGCCATTAGAACCATAGAAGTCATTTTCACATGGTTCCATATTATAAAAAGCATTAATTGAGAGTAAATAGCATTGATATCCGAGGAGGGTCTGGCTGTGCAGGCATTATCCTTGAATTTAATAAAATTTAATTTAATTTTTGAATGTGAATTTTTTCACATATTTTTATTTTTATATTATTCCCATATATTCTATATATTTGCATATGTGATATGTAATAAGGATTATAATGTAATTAAATTGGTAGCTGCAAGTGGGTCATTGACCAATACCACCCAGTTGACTCTCTTTAGAAGGGAGATCAACTATCAAAAGGGGGATTATAAATTAGAAAAAATAAAAACAGATGGTATCGACGAATTAAATAGGGGAATATGGACTAAAGAAAATGTGTTATATAGCAATATAGTCAATTTAATGGTACGTCAAGTTGTCTATATTCATCCAAAAATTAAATTCTTTTTTTTTTGTCTACACATGTTCAAATTAAGCGGCCGGCCAAGCATATGCGTACAGGGAGAGGGAGTCAATCTAATATATATATACATATATATAGACATGGTAAATGCATGAATATGATGCACATAAAAATCTAATGGAATAGATAAAAGGGCAGCCTTATCCTCTACTTGGGGATAGCAATTATGCCCGTTCCCACGAGACTCGACTTGCTTTGGGCCGGCTCAGACCCGACCTGTACGTGGGGCCGGGGCGGGTGTGGGTATGACTTCTGGCCCGTGCCGCCCTCTCTGACCTACTTCATTTATTATTTGATCTGTAATAACTTAGTTCTAATAATTTTTATGATATTATAATTATGTTTACTTTATTTTTATTAAATCATGTTATTAAGATTATGTGTATTTGGATTGTATTTTACACTTAGGTTATTATTATTTTAATATTTTTTAAAACTAATTTGGGTTATAGCAGGTTGGAACGGATTCGACGTAGCCTACACGGGTCAGGTCGCCGGCATGGCCATGGGTATCCAGATACCCGGCCCCATTGCCGACCCTGCCCTACTGTCATCCTTAAATTGAAGGAAGGTTACTTATTGCACGCTAAAATTTATGAAATCTTATGGGAAATTTTTTTTTGGGTGGGAATAATATCACTATTGAAAAAAACAAACGAATGGGAGCAAATTGTCGGCAGGGACCGGGAAGAACGGCAGGAGCCGTTGTTTTCAGGCGGAAGAAGAGGACAGGGGGACAGCTTTATCACGACCCGTTCCGGCCTAACGGTGACGGACAAACGAAATTCGGCCGCCACTAACAGTGACGGTGACGGCGTTAGCCACCGAGCGTCATCCTTCCGTCTTCCGTAGACGAAATAATACGGACCGCCGTCTCTGGGCACCCCAAATTCTGCTCTTTCCAGGCAGCTCGGGCAAAAACTAATTCTTGGATGCGGAAAAAAATGAAATTTATCGGTTCAGTTTGTCTTTTTTTTTTTTTTTTCTAATTTTCGTTTACCTATTTTACTTTGTCTTCGGAATCTAAGCGACTTGCATGTTCTCGAGATTCATGTAAATGAAGAGGGGAAATGAAACCACGAGAAATATAAGGTGATACAGGATGAGGAGGAGTGGAAGTAGTAAACTTCAGAGGGGAAATAGTGGTAGTCCACGGGCACTGTATAAATTGTACGGCTATCCTGACGGAGACATTTGAAGTTGACAAGAAACCATCAAGTTTATGACAGAGCAAGAGAAAAATGGCGGGTTGGGGGGTTAGGGGCTGGGGTGGTGAAGAATGGTCAACTCGTCATGGGTGGCTTCGGGCAATGGTTGATAAACCTCCTCCTCATCTTCCTTCCCTCTTCTCTTTTCCATGCGCTCCTCCTTCCTCTGCTCCTCCTCTTCCCCTCTCTGAAGCTGTACCTGCTCTCTCTTCCCTCTCTCCCTCAGAAGAAGCTGCAGAAGGGTCTTGAAACAGAGGAGCAAGAGCCTCTGTGTCGGGTTTTGTTCTGAAAGTTTGAATTTTGAGTCAGCGGGCTGCTCTTTGCTGCATCAAGAATCTCTGCTCCAACCACGGTGGAAAATAAAAATGGCGGTTAGTCGGTTTTCTTTGATTTCTTCCTCTAACTGCGACGTCTACTAGGACTCAAAGTTGCCATCTTCGACGACCCATTTCTTTCTTCATTTTATTGGGTTTGGTGTAATAAGTGCCTTGCTAGAGTTCTTGATCTAGAGCTTGGTCAGGATTGTCGATGCACAGATGATTTCTCTTTTCTTTTTTGCTCCTGATATTCAAAGTCGAGCAGTTGGGTCAGTGGGCTAAACATGAATGTCAGATCTTCAACAATGAATTATTCCCAATGCACAGAATTCGAATCCAAAAAACTTGCTTTTTTATACACGGTTGATTTTATGATCATCTGTATGTGGATTTTTGTTGACTTTGATCACAGAGAAAGAGAGGGGAAGATTTTGGAAATGTTAAATGAGTGTTCCTTTGGTCTCTTTCCTTTCTCTTTCTGGATCAAAGAGTGTCTTCCCGGGTTTGATGGTTCTGCTGGATTTGGTCCTTTACCATTCTCATGCTCACATGTTACAAACCCAAAGGTCCGGTCCGCCAAGATTTCCCGATCTTGTGACCTAAACTTCAAAGACCTTCACCAGGTCGCCTGTCCCGCTTATAATTCAGCCCCGGAATGCCATGATCATGGAGAGGGAATGGTTATCCGGACCGTGAAAAAGAGTTTCCGGTCTTTAAGATTCCGTGGCGTTGGAAAAAGGGGCTAGAAACGGGGCATTTTAGGAGGGTGGTTTTCTTATGATGAAGGGAGTATTTTAAACTTAGGACTCATGAAGTCACCTTCTATCATGACAATAGACTTGAATGCAAGGACCCGTGTTTTACAGTCTTCTCCAAAGTCGGTATCCTGTATCGATTGTCATAGCTTCCGAGTTCTCTTTGGCACATTGATATGCGTGATCAGGTCTTAAGAAATACCATTCTTAGATTTGAGATTTAGTATAATCTCAATGTTGGTTGGAGTTTTGCGAGCATAGAGTCTCTTTCCATCATTATATCGACATGCCAAAGGAGTTTTCTTCATCGTTTAATTATCGCAGTGTGTGACTTGCTGTTGTTGATTTTGACAGCATCGCTCAAACGTGCCGAAATTCGGAAACTGGGAGAGCGAAGACAATGTGCCTTACACCTTTTACTTCGAGAAGGCGAGGAAGGGAAGACAAGTGGGGACGGTGATCAACCCGAACAATCCAGAAGAGAACTCTGATGCCCTTTCATTGGACAACAGCGTGCCTCCAGCTCAAGCTGTTCCTCCTCCTCAGGTTCAAGCTGAGCCTGAGGGACCACAAGGGCCCGGGCAGGGGCCCATTAGACCGACACACGAACAGAAGATAAGTAACGAGAGTGATCTGAAGCAGTTTGCTGCAGGCTCTCCTAGCAGGCCTACAAACAGGACCAAGCATCAAGCTCATGGAAGCCATGGCGCCCGTTTGGGAATGGGGGATCATCCTCCCGAGAGGATTGCTAGAGGTAGTGCTGGATCTGAACACAGCATTGATAGGTCACCGAACCACCCCCAGGCGAGGATGTCAGGAAGAGGGATTGGATCCCCCTCATGGGAAGGGAGGGTGTCCCGGGATACCAGCCAGGGGACCCCAGGGCGATCCCGTCTTGGTGGGGCTTCTCAAGATGAATTGGTAAGTAGTACCATATCCAGTCGTATATGTTCTGTCATAGTTCGGCAATGTTTGATTCATGGATCGTAGCACTCTTGAATCCGCACAAATCGGACCTCAAACTGAATTCGGTGCCTTAGTGCTCGATCCCAAATCTGCCATTGAAATGACAAAGAGCACGGCATAATTCTGACATGATGAGCTTAAGTGCAGTGTTCGATTTCAGGCATATTTTCAAGTTGTTTTTCATAGCATTTCTGGATCATCGTTTCGGGCTTTTGCTTGATCTCATGTTTATTGATTCATCAAATGCTGATAAAAAAGATGTATATAACTTGATAGTTTATCCAAGACATGATGTAGTTATTCATAGCATCTCAATTCTTCAAAATTTTCCACCATATCGGTCATTCTCAATTTCAATTTCATGCATTTACAAGGACCAACTCCTTCTTAAAAGGAATCGGGCGATGACCTCTCTGTCAATAACTAACTTGAAAGTCTGATTGGCAGCCCAACAGAGGCTCGACCGTCCCGAAGTTTGGCGCATGGAATGAGGACGATCCTGCATCCGCCGATGGCTACACACACATATTCAACAGAGTCCGGGAGGAGAGGCAGGCCGGTGCAAGAAATGGGCCTGGGTACATTGGGTCACCTTATAGACCTGATGGCGGGAGGACAGCTAAGAGCAGTGGCTCCAAGGTCACAATCTCAACCTATCATCATCCAAACATCTATCCTTCTGCACTTCCCTCGCTTACAGCCTGATATTTTCTTGCTTCTTTGAATCTCATCTTCCAGATTTGTTGCTTTCCATGGGGTCGGAGGTAGAGCTCGAGGCCCCCGACCCGATATTTGGTTTTCATCTTCGGTGCATTGCAAATCGTGTAAATACGATGTATCCTCGGAAGGATGCTTTGCTTGAGGAGCAGATTCGATCCCTTAGAGCTCGTTGGTTCATCAACCTCCATCAATTTGTGCCTTGTCTTTTCATTTTTGGAAGTCATGTTGCCTGTCTTCTTTCTTTTAAGCTCGCATGGAAAGACACAGAGAAGCTCCTGCGGGCCCTTCCATTCTCTTCTGCATGTGTCTGGTACACTGTCGGTGTGTTAAACCTCCAATCTCCCTAAAAGATCCATGCATCCTTTTCCTTGTTTCGGTGGCAGCTCAAGGGAGTAGAACTTGCAAACACTTGGTCGGTTTACCAGATCGTGATCTCGAATCCCTCCTGTGTATGCTGCTTAATAGGATCACCAGCAAATAAGGAGGAATTAATGTGGTCACCGAGAAGAGTATAATCAAACTCAAAAAGGTTGCTTTTTTGAATTTTCTCTTGTAAAATTGAAAATCGAAAGAGACGAGAATTCGTTTCTGGAAGGGAAACCAACATGAAAGGTGGGAAACGTGCTAAAGCTGGTGGCGTACGGCCTCACGTTTTCACGCCTCGCCGACCGGTTTCATCACACCCGGTCTGACCCGATCCGAACCGACCCGATTATCCCACACTCTCTCCCATTTCCCACCTCTCTTCGAACGCGGCGACAGTGAGAGAGGATAGATGTTGGATCCTTCCCTTTCTTTCTCTCCGATTTTCTCTCTCTTGTAGTCTGTGATCAGCTCCTCTCAAGCTCAGACAGAGTAGATCTTCTCCCAGACATCCAATTTGAAGGTACGGTGCTCGGATACTGATCAGCGTCCCTCCGGTTGGTCGCCTCCACTTCTGTTTCGAACTCTCTCTTAGAATTCTTGAAAATTCCTCGTTGTTTCGACTTTCATACGCTTCCTTGTTGCTTCTGTAAGATTTATGGGCTCGATCCTGCGGCCTTGTGACTTCTGCGTCCTTGCTGACTGATCTGGAGGCTTAGTGCTTCTTAGTTCGGCTGGATTTTCTTGGAATTTCTGTCTTGTTTTTACTGCTTTCTGCTTTGTTGATCGAAGAAGTGGAGAGATTCCTAGCAAAGATCGAAACTTGATTTTGAAAGCATCATGATCGTGATCGGAAGTTATGCTCTCATGTGTTTCGTCTTTACTACCACATGAAGGACGGCCTGTTGTTGATATGTGCCGTCAGTTTGATCCTAAACCTTTTCGGCCTCATTTCTTCTAGTAATTAGAGTACGATAAGGTGAAGCTAATGCAAGTAATAATAAAAAAGGGAACTCTTTTCCTATGTATCTCAAAATTTGGAGCTTTTACATTCATGGAATTCCCTGTCATCTCTTATTTTGAAATGATTGGGGGAGAAGATTTTGATGATGCGTCTTTTATTTACTAAGGTGATGAGATTTGCTTTTCTGTGATGGTATGTTTTGCTGTCGACTAAAAGTATCTGGAATCTGCTTTTACGTGAACATGGATTTTGGTTTGCATTTGCTGAACCAAATTGTAGGAGGATTCAGATTTAATTTACTGTGTAATATATATATATATATATATACACTTGAACGCATACTTTTCAGCCAGATGATTTTCAAAAGATACTGTCAAATTTTCTGTATGACCATGATTAAGTTCATATTTGCCTATTGTTAGAGCTATTATTTATGAAACTACTATTCTTTGAAGAAGCATTATCGCTGAAGTAAAAGAATTAAGCGGCACTAGTATATCATATGTTGTTTGGTTGAATATCACCTATCCATACCAGTGGATGAATAGATGATTTCTAGGAAAATGTTCTCACTTTTATGCTGATCATTTGTCAGTTATATATCTGAGGGGAACCTCAAGATCACCTTTTCGTGGGCATGTTACAGGATCTTCAGCTCTAAAGGTTGGGATCAGGAACTTATCCTTTTATAATGAGCACTCGGGTGGTGAAGAGTCCTCCTTTGAGAGGTTATCGGCGCAAGAAGACTGTGTCGAATTTAGACCTTAATACTGCACCTGTTGAAAATCCAGATCAGGAAGGCACCTCTAATCAGGCTACATCTCAGTTGATGGTAAATTCAATTGCTACTGTTGATGTTGAGACAATTGACGATGACGATGATGTCATGTTTTGCTCACCCAGTGCTTTTGCTGAGGTACCATGCTTGTCATGTCTTCTCTTCTAGTTCCACATTGCTTCTGTGTTTTGGTCATAACCTTGCTATTTTAAGTGCATCTTCTTTTTCTGATATGTTAGGCAAAAAACAAGTCTCAAAGAAACCGTGGAAGGGCCACCATTGTAGATGTTGATTCAGGTACTGAAAATTTTCTTCCTCTTCTGAGTTTGGCCATTTGGCCGATGAAAGGGTAATTGGTATTCTTTCTTTGAAACTTTGTCACGAGTCATAAGTTTGTCTCTAGCTTGCATGCTTTAAGAATTATTGGCTATGAAGTACAAACTACATAATTTGCAAGGTTTCCATGATGAATAATAATACCTTGCGTATATAACTTATTAAAGGAAGTTGTTAGTATTATCATATAGTAAGGTTCATAGTTAGTCACATTTGTGAATGCTAAAACTAATGTGAAGTATTTTGTAAAAAAATTGAAAGTTGATTGTTGCTACAACTTTCGGGCCCTGGCATTTCATTGCACTTAACTTCAGCTAGTTGAACAATGATCCTCATTGAAAAGTTGGATATTATTGGTGATTTTCAGTTCATTTAATTGTGCTCAAGCAAGGACCCTTTAATGTCCATATTACCTCTTTTCATAATGGGTCTCTCTATCTATATCTCTGTTGTGGCAGAAGAAATGACACATGGAAACAAGAGAAGAAGAGGTCTAGCAAGCCAACCTTTAACTGATTTCCATAACTTTATAAATTTGGAGAGCACCAAGAGCTCCTTGGTAATAATTATAGTCCTTCATGAGTTAGCTTTTTATTACTAGGAGATGTTGCTATTACATGTTAGTGCAGCTTATTTCCATTTTGCTTAGTGATCCCCGATGGAGGAGGAGAATATCTATTTATCTCTATCCCTGTTGGACTTGGGGAAGTGGAAATTTTAGCACCTGCAGCGTACTTATGTTGCCTCACGTAAAGAGAAATACATAGTCAGATGACTTTGATTTATCATAACCAAGAGAAAGATGTTTCCCTTTGATTATCATTCTACTTATGAGTTGTGTATGCATCCTTTTAAATTATAATTCACTGATGAATACTGCAATGTTAAGGTGCAATGTCCTGTCTTACAAAAACCTGTCTGATCTTTGGTTTTCTGGGAGCTTTCTTTTGGAAGACATGCTTAAAAGTGCACATTAACATCTAAAATATTCAACACTTTTGAGGCTGCTTCTGTTTCAAATAGCTGTTCTCAAGGGAATGACTAGTTGGATACGAGCTTATGTCATCTGTTCATGCTTCTGCTCTTGCACCTCAATGTGCTTCCTTCACTGTTTTTTCCCCTCACCCTTCTTAGATTGCTTGGAGCATGAAACTCTTGGTTCTTGATTGTTCCATGTTTAATTTTATCATTTAAATGGAAGATTGATTTTTTTACTGTTAGGTTATCCTAGTGCATCATTAATGCTTGCTTGTATACATTTTATCATTCACATGCAATTGTATTTAGATAATCAGGTGATAAATATTTTGACCTTTACATTGGTGTGTTACAAAAGTATATGTAATGACATTATATTTGATACGATATGAAAGTTCAGTAACCTGTTGAGTATATCTTCAAAAGGTACCTGTGGAGAAGCCATCTCCTCCCAAGGAGCCTTCCTTCAGCTGTCCAATCTGCATGGGCCCGCTTGTTGAGGAGACTTCCACAAAATGTGGTCATATATTCTGCAAAGCCTGCATTAGGGCTGCAATTGCTACTCAAGCCAAATGCCCTACTTGTAGGAAGCGGGTGACTGTGAAAGAGCTCATCAGGGTCTTCCTTCCTGCTACAAATTTAGTATATTAAATACCTAGTTATTGCTGGTAAGTTAGGAAATTTTCTTGCGCTTCAAAATTTGCAATGTTGCCATTTAACAGAAGCGGAGGGTTTTCTGGTGTTCTTTTCCTATTGGTAAATATTCTTAGTTATGGAAGAATAAACTCAATCTCTGAAACAAGTTCTGAAATCAGACTTCGAAAAAAATTTTGTCAGACTAGTGCATTACAACAATTTATAGTTTATCTAAGAAATGCGAGTTTAATTTTGGAAAGAGTACCTCTGTGTAACGCTTGATCTGTTGGTTTTCTGATGACAGCTTTTCTCCTCTGTTAGGTGTTGACAAGTTGGCTGGAGCACCAGTGGGATTGGCATAGTTTGTGGCTTGCATCAGTTGAACCAAAAATATTTCCAGGCATCTGAATCTTTGTATTGTTCAAACTGATATATTTGCAACCCAGTAATTTATTATATATTAGAGTTGCTATAATTATATCACCTGGCACTCCTTGTTAGTACAAGTCCAGTGATAAATTAGTTCAAATATTTGGACACTTTGTTGATATCTTTGATGTTCAACTAAAAACTAAGCAGAAACCTCTCAGATTTTTATTGACAATTGAAAATATCGGAAGGAGTTCATTAAAGCATCCTTCAAACCGATTAGATCAAATATGATTGTACTTAAGTTGATGGCTCGACTGTTTGTCATTTTGCTGATACATTTTTCTCCTGTCAAGGGTTCGGTGAGCTGCTGTGAGCCTGGAGATGGGAGTTGAACCAGAAAATCACTAGGCATTGTCAGTTAGCGTTGTACACTCTAGAATGTTGGTGTATGAGAACAGAGTTAGCTGACTGTAGAACAGAGCATAGCAGACAGACACACACAAACACTGAACACAGTCCTAGAAATCACTGAACCATAGCTACCTAGCACAAAAGGCTCCCAAACCTTTCAGCTCGTAAGGTCGATTGTCCATAATATGTTGATCGTGGGTCGACAAACTCCCCATTTTCTTCATCATGTCAGCCTTCTGCTAATATTTAGATGTAGTAATTCGGAACATCAGCTACAAGATCAAGATGAGAATTTTAACTTTCTCCATATTTCATCATTTCTATTCTCCGGGTGTTTATAGAATCTATCATAGTTAGTTATGCGACTGCTATATACACTATGTAAATCATTGTAACATAATTTTTCCCTCTGTTCGGAAAATTGTTCTTAGTGATAGCCATAACATTGATCCCTTTTCACTTGAAGAACTCCTCGTCCTCAACAATGTCCTCGGGTTATTGTGAACTGGATGATGCGGTTTGGCCCCTGTGAGCTATTGCTGCAAGGGGCGAATTCGGAGAATTCTAAGACTATGGTGACCCGACGGAGATGAAAGCGAATGTTGGGGTGGCCCATCTAAATACCCAAAATGCCCCTGCCGGTCCTCTGTCTCTCCGCCTCTGCCCCCCTGGTTTCGTTTCCGAGAGAGAAGATTGAAGCAGGAGGAAGAGAAAGAAACCCTAAGGCTGTTCGATTTCGATCTGGCCGGCAATGGCGGCATCGGGTGGCAGCGACGTGGAGGCCGGGTTCGCGAAGCTACAGGGTGAGGACTTCGAGTATTATATGCAGACCTACTCCATCGTCCTAGGCCGGAATTCCAAGAAATCCACCGTCGATGTTGACCTTGCCAGCCTCGGTGGTGGCATGAACATATCCCGCCACCATGCCCGTATCTTCTACGACTTCTCGCGCCGGCGATTTGCCCTCGAGGTACTCGGCAAGAACGGCTGCCTCGTCGAGGGTGTCCTCCACCTCCCAGGCTCTCCTCCTGTCAAGCTCGATTCCCAGGACCTTCTCCAAATCGGCGACAAAGAGTTCTATTTCCTCCTTCCCATGAGGAGCATCCTTGGGGGTACCCTCATCCCCAGGCATCACGTGGCTCCGCCGCCTGCTCCAATGGGTGTGGTGCCGCAGCAGTATGGGTACCAGCTTGTGGGGACCAGTGGCAGCTCAGGTGGGAAGAAAGGGAGGAGTAGGGATTATTACATTGAGGAGTATGAGGAGGAGGATGATGGTATTGGTGGTGGTAGCGGAGCTGGGAAGAAGTTGAGGAGAGAAGGTTTTGATGGATATGGTTACGGTGGTGGATCTGGGTCAGGTGGCAAGCAGGGCTTGGCTAGTTCAGCGGGTAAGTCTCGTTCTTTTCTTCGGTGCTTTGTGTTGCAGTTTTGACTCTTGGTAGTGGGACAGTTTTGCTTTGCTAATTGTTTGGTTTTGGGGAAGTTCGAATTTTTCTTCTGTTCTTGTTGAAGTTTTGATTGGGATTGCCTTATGGATCGTAATTCTTCTCCTTATAAAGTGTCGTCTTGCTATTGTGGATGAGTTGCTTCATTTATCATATTAAGTCACCTCCATCAACGTTCAGTTTTGTCCCAAAGTCTATGTTAGTTGCATCTCGTCAGAGTGTTTGAGAAAATTTGGTACTCCGTAAATGTTGCTTCAGGTAGGGACATTGTTACACTGGATTTTGTCATTGCTGATTTATAACTTTTGGGTCTTGTCCTGTTACTTGAAAAGCTTAAGATTGGTCTTTTCATAACTATTGGGTTTTACTAGTCAAGAGAGGAGGAGTTTTGTCTCTCCTTCGTTCTCTTACTCTCTATGGAGTCTTACATTGCTGAGAAAGTAGACAAGTTATGAGAATAGTATTCAAAGGTTTATTGACCTGTACGATAACGATCAATATTATTTGTGGGCAGGTACTCCCTGCTAGATTGATTTCTAGATCAGGATGGTAGTTGTGGTTTGCATCTCCCTGTTGAAGCTTTCAACAATCATCTTCCTGCACATTTCTTCAAAACATCTTGTCCTCTTTCCATTTAAAAAGTTTTTTTTACTGATGCATTAGCAACCTGCTCATGTGTTTTCATTTACTGTGGCCACATTTATTGCTTTTATTTTTCAGACATTTATGACTTCCCTAAAGGCATGTTTGAATGTAATGTAAACAAATTTGCCTAGTTAATGAAAACATGATCTTATAGCAATGTGCTTAATTTCCTACAGAAAAGAAGGGAGATGGGAGATCAAGGATCGACAGAGAAGCTGACAATCAGCAGCTTTTGCAGTTGGAAGAGAAGGATGTGGTCTCTTCTGTAGCAACAGTGCTATCTGACCTATGTGGCCCTGGGGAGTGGATGCCGATGGATAAACTTCATGCTGAGGTTAAATTTCAACTTCCCTAATTATTTGCTTCATCATGCTCTTATCTTTGTCTGCTTTGTTGGAACTGCCTGCTCAAATAACTCCATTTACTTATATGGAATTTTATCTATGTGGTTACTGTACATTCTTATTGATAAATGTACATTATGCCCCCACATGATCTACATATATCCCTTTGCTATTTCTGACAGTGGATTGTCTTTTCTTGTTTATGGGAGCTTTGTCAAGCTGTTTATCTATGGTCTGTGCCTTTTCATCATGATGAAGCTGGAGGTGATCTTTGCAGGGACTTTATGATATCTCTGTCTTTATTTCACAAGTTATGAGTTCCTCTTTCACTTGTAACCCTATTATACACTATTTTCCCTCCCTTTTTTGATTCTTTCTGGTCTAAACCATTGTTAAGACAGGAGTTTAAACCTTTCTCCTTGCCATTCTTTGCCATCTGAAAATAATTGTATGAGTATATGAGCTAGAAGTTGTAATAATGGAGTCTACTGGTACACAACAAAGGCCTCCCCTCCCTCTAATAGTTCTTTGACTTGTCTTCCGTGACAGTACGGAAGAAATAATTTTCCTGTACGGTTCTAATTTGAATTAAATCTGTAATAGGAGTACCTGTAGGTGCTCTGAAGTTAGTGCTTTTATAAACTCCTCTGCATGCTCTTTACTTTGTGTTTCTGGCATGTCCAATTATTCTGTCTCAACTAAACTGTTATATTTCCCCTTTTCTTCTTCTTCATGTGATCCTGTTTCATGCTAATCATCCTCTATTGGGCATGGGTGGAGTTGTACAATGATGCTTTTCTTTTTGGTCCAGCTGGTGGAGAACTTCGGTAACATCTGGCACCACAGTCGGGTGAGGAGATACCTGACCTCTGAGGAGTGGCCTGGCCCTGAATCCAAGGGGAAACCCTGGTATGGTCTTCTCATGCTGCTTAGGAAGTACCCAGAACACTTTGTCATCAACACCCGATCCAAAGGTCGGGTAACTCAGGAGTTTGTGTCTCTTGTCTCCCTCCTCTCTTAAAACTTTCAGAAAGAAGTCCTCTGACTATGTTCAGGCATGTTGAAGTATCTTGTCTATTTTTATTCAGCTTAGGTGAGTCTTAATATCATCGCTTGGTAACTTGATAGTATCTGGACTTCCTAACATTGTTCGCTCTGTTTAGTACACTTTGTGAACCCATGTGTAAATCTTATCAGGTTAGGAAGTCCAATTAATCTGAATCACAATTCACTCATGCTAGGTTTATGATATTTCTCAAGTTTGTTTCTTTGATTTTTCGCACTGATTTAGTTCCCTCCGCTTGAGAAGGTGTACTTCCAAAATATTGTGCCTTACTATGATCTTCTTTGAACTCCGCTGGAAGATTGCACCATCCGCAGAGCTGCGTAGCATCAGATGCCTGAATCTGAGTATTGTGTACGAGGGAGACATTTGAATTTACTGAATCTAGCACCCTATAATGGCTCTGTAAGTCTTAGATTGATGTCTGGACGTTCTTTAAGAGAGTGGCATGGGAAATCTCAATCGTAAGAACTGAACCTGGTGCCTCCTGGTCGCTTCTAGACGGCGATTTAATTGCATGCAGAGGACGCCTTTTCCTGCAATAGTTGCACCATTTCTATCCTGCCAGCCAGCTAGAGAACCTGGTTGTATGGTGTCCTTGTTCTCCATCTAACTTGGCGGTAGTGTTGTTAAAACGGATGGTTTGGGCTGGTTCAAAACAGCTCTAGAATTGTTTGGCCTAGTTAAGATTTGGCTTGTTTGCTTAGTGGGTCAGTTCGGTTATAGTACATATGAAGTGGTTGAAAACCATTTATAAGCGGGTTGGTTTACGATTCAAGTCAGTTTAATTAGTAAATTATACATCTTTTTTAAATTTATTCTAAATGAATATATTTTTTATTTTAAAATTTTTTAAATTGATCCAATAAAATTCAATTATTGATTTATAGAAATTTGGTGGTCCAGATTGATTTAGTAGGGTAAGAATCTGGATCGATTATGGTTCAATAGGTCTATATTTTTAACATAACTGATAATTGATATCTCAATCCAATAAGAGTAGTTACAGGCCGGGTTAGGGGCGATTTGGGCTGGCTCTTTGGACAGTCTGGTTCTTGATCAGTTCTGGGCAGCTCAGCCTGTCTAACATTTTTGCTTGACAGTTCACATCCTTGAAGACATGATCATGTTCACGAACATTCCCGACGGAAAGAGTGATCTCTTGAGGGTTGGATTACCAGCAGGCTCCCGTAGGGTGCGGCCTGGGAGCTGCCTTGCAGGACCACTGCCCCATCTAACTTGGCTTTCTCTGTCTTTGACGGTTAAAAGGGCAGACACGGCAAAAATAGGACCAGACCAGGCCAATGAACCTTCTGACTTCTGAAACCAGCTGGCCACTTCACTCATTTGAATCCAGTGCTGCTGGTCTCCTCCAGCCACTTCAACTCATCCGGTCACGTGTTAAAAGGCATAAGGATTATCATCCCTAATTTCTCCAGAGATCGGCAATGTAACCGCTAGGCTCTAAATGCATGAATGTACGTTGTTATGCAGCCCCGGCATATCAGAGTAGCATCACAAAACTGTTCCCAGGACATATGTATGTAGAGATGTAATATGGGCGGTTCAAGCAAGTCTAAAATGAGCATGAACTCTTTGGTCCGGTTATGGTTCGGCCTGTTAGACATAATAAACCGGTTCAGTTATGGGCTATAATAAATCATGGATTGACCTCGAACCCAGCCTAAGCGGGGTGGTTTATGGTTTGAGCTTATTTGAATGGTAAATTGCAACTATATTTCTTTTTTAATTTTTTAAAATTATTTAAAATGAATAAAAATTTTAAATTAACTTATATTTCAAATTGAAAATGATGAGATATTTATAAAATTTGAGAGTGTATGGTGAAAATGAGAAAGAAAATTTTAGGGGTGAAAAGAACATATATTTTGACCATTGTAATCAATGGTCAAAATTGATAGAGGATTTTTGACAGCTTAGGCCAATTTCATGATATTTTAGTTTGGTTTTGCTGCAGTTTTGGGTGGGTTTTCAAATAGTTCTTGGTTGATTTAATGAAAAAGCGTGCCGGGCTAATTCTGGTCAATGGTTCTATTTCTTGGACTCAACTTGTAAGTACCGCTAAATCAATTTAGAAGTGGTCGGCCCGTTCCAAGTTTTGATGTGCCCATTCTAGGCCAAACGGGCCTATTTAACGTTTCTATCAGATTAACAATGTACGGAGAAAAGGCAACCCGAGTTTGAAGGAATATGGCTCTGCTATACCAATAGGCATCTTCACTTTGAGCTTGGTTCAGCTCTCCGACCTCCTGATGTATATCCCTTTCTTCTTCTTGAATCGACTGACACCAATAACCTGCTTCGGCAAGCGGGCCATTTTCGAAGACTCATGAGGGCCGCAATATGCCTTCATCGACAAGGATCCCAAAATAGAGAGGCATCCGACCCATATTAATCATATTCAAATCTCGACGACTATGATGAGCAACAATATCGCAGAAACTTCATCAAATGATTGTACGGGGCAAGGAGGCAGCTGGCCTAGATCATTTTATATGATCTATCTGGAGGAAGAAGCATCTGAAGGGATGGGATAACTCCATGCCTGCTCGACTTCCCAATTTCATAGGAAGTACAAGTCTTTTTTGGGGTGCTCGTCGCTGAACAGGCCAAACATGCAAACATTTTCAAATAAATAGAACAAAACAGGAAAAGCAACGAATTTACGGACCATTACATTAATCCCTCCTTGATCACCTCTTAATGGGTAGTTTCTGTGATTACAGCTTCTCTTCCTCAGTTTTCTTGCGGATGAGGGCTTCCACGTCGAGGACCGGTAACAGGAGACCATTCGGGCAGTTTCAGTAGGCTCTGTCCACTCTCATCTTGCCCAACACAGTGTCGATGAGGCCTTTCAGGAGAGGGTTGATGAACATATTTGCAACGGTGGGCACTGTGCCCGCAGCAGAGTATATCTGACCTTTGCAGAGTTCTTTGGCTACGGCGGCCTTCCTTTCCTCGGGAAGTTTCGACAGCTCGTAACATGACTGAGAGTTGTCGAGGGAGGGAACTTGCAGGTGAGCCTTCTGCATTTCCTGCTCCCCTTCCTCCAGAATCTTGCCAACTTCTTCTATCAGACGTCCTACTCTCTCCGACTAGCTTTCCAACTTCAGCTGTTCGTGTCAAGTTTCGATCTTCAGCCTTCTTAACTAGTCTCTCCACATCTTTGAAGACGCTTCCCAGTTCGCCTGGGCATCAAGACATCTTGCCAGGATCAAGTCAGCAGGCTCGTAGGCAACAACTTCTAAACTACAACCTCGAACAAGTTCTTCCTCTAACTCAGCTTTCTTTGCCTCAGCAAACTTTAATTCCTTGTAATGCGGCAGTTCTTGTAGCAGAGACTGCAGAAGCAGCGGTTCTTCATTTCCTGCTCCCCTTTCTGCAGAATCACCTCTGCTTGTTGCACAAGAAGCTGCACTTTCTGCAACCAGCCTGCTGCTTCACTCGTTTGAATCCATTGTTCTCCCTCAGCCTTCTCAACTCTTCGGGTTACATCTTCTTCAACACCACGTAGTTCATCTTTCTTCCTCTGGAGGGTGGCGAGATTTTCTCCAAGACTCTGAACATATGGCCGGTACTTGCACATGCATTCCCAGCACGTAAAGCCGGTATCCTAGATGGTTCCTGCAATATCCATTTGGCTCTTGGTCTGATGAGCTCGTACATGGAGGACAACCCTGAGGGAAGTGATATGCAAGGATTCATAGCTTAAATTCGATGCCAATTAGCATCTTCACTTTTCTATTTCTTCTTCATCAATTCGTTGCCTCTTCTGCTTTTAGTTACCCAAAACATGTTCACATACGCTGTCCGATTGCTTCTTTCTTTCCTTATTCCCGTATCATGTTTTCCTTGCCCTTGTCGGTCCTCTCTTTACAACGCTCAAGGAAATGAAGAAGAATAACTGATGACAATGAATCAGAAACCAAAGAGAGGTTTTATTGTGTTAATCAGGAGTTATAACGACCTGCTTGATGGAGGGTGAATGATAGTTGACATCTTACAAATTGAGCCCTAATAGGGGCCTTCCATAGTACCAGGGAACTAAAAACTAGTAAGGCCTTATTGAGCTTAGGACCGAACCACTAAATTAATTGGGTCCAGAACCATTCAAGGTCAAACAAGCTCATGTATCCTATGAAACCAAGGTGCCCTTGGGCTCCAGCTCCTCGGAATCTGACATGCTATTGCCTCCTTGATCACCTTCCCAGTCACTGCTCTGCAGTGCAGCAGGCTCGGACTTCATCTGCAACCTTGCCACGAATCCCGATCTTTTGTGTTCTGGGAAAGTTAACAATGCAAAGACATGTACACAAACAGAAGAATGAAAATGCATGGCAGATTCTTGACAGAGTGAAAAATATATAGGTTTACTCTTATTGGTGATCGCATGACGAGTCAAAGCCAAGAATTCGTCCCAATTGAGTTTTCGAAGTTCTTGCTTCTCTTCCTCAGACAGCTTGAAGTTGGGTTCCCTTCCACACATGAATGCAGCTCTGCAAAGAACCGCATTATGAATCTAAAGATACCCCTTTGCTTTTTCCTTCTTTGGAGAAATGCAGATCAAATGCACAGCCAGTAACATCTCTTGTTTTGTATAAATGATGCTAAGCAAGTAAAATGAACTTCCCACCTGAAATATTAGCACACCCTTAAGGTGGCTTAGTCAATCCATGAATTGTGTTTCATAATTCGTTTCTTTTTTATTTGCTTTGAGAAATATATTGATCGAGCTGGGGCTGGCACTCTTTATAAGAAGACTGTTTTGACTAATAAATCCAAGCAAGGCAGAGTTAATGAGCCGTGCAACAGGTGACCGTTTCGCAAATTTGTGTGCAAAAAGAAATGGCAAAACAAATATGGAGTAAACCTGTCATAAAGATGAGCAGCCTCTACTTGAGAACCAACAGTTCCCAAGTGTATCTGCTTCTTATCAACCTTTATCGCGGCTTGCCACTTCATATTCTTGAAGTAAACCCCTCTCATCAGAAATTCTTGATCTTGACGATGTTTCCTTCTATGCCGCTTTCTCCTTTTGATCGGTTGCTCTGCAGATGCAAGGACAAGGAAGCACCTCAACAATGTCCAGACAGGATGTGAATTATAAAAGAAACAGCCACAACAGTGGGAAAATTTCAACTTTCAATTTACTAGCAGCTCAAAACAAATTCCTAACACTTTGGTAGATTGTTTATGTAGTATGGATGAATGGGGCCCTTAATTCATGCCAACGGATGCAACTCTCTTTCAGAAAGCTAACTCTTCAGTCACTCCCCAAAGCGGAGGACTAAAGTGTAACCTGCTAAAATTCTGCAAAATTTCTTTCACAATGACACAGCACCAAGTAGTCTTTCCTATAATTATATATAAAAAAAACATATACTATTGGGTATGCTCCATGAGTAGTTCACGATGGTTTTTGGAGAGACCACTAATTCAAATAACACAATATATGTAATCTTTTCTCAAGCAACAAACCTGGAGACTGCTCATTCTGCTGATGTAGCAATGAGCTAGAGCTTGATAAAGATGATGATCCAACTCCTACTTTTGCAATGCTGTTCTGGATAATGAAATCAGAAGAATAAGACACAAAAAGAGCAGTATTTCAATGTAATATACTACCAACCAAAATTTTGTTGTATGCACATTTTCTGTAACTAGTATACAGGATCATCGCATGAAAGGGGGCACAAGCATAGGCAATAGTGTATATTATTTTCATACACAGAATAAACAATTGAGATATACAAGGCAACCTCATTAAGTCTCCAAAAGTGGAATCAAAAGGGACTCTAGCAACAGAAGAAATAGAGAGGAATTAAAATGAAGAAACACATAACAAAAACCGCATAAACAATTTATTCAGAAGGGATTGAAGTATTATATAAAATTACTGAATTTGATACCTATATCTAACTGCTCAAATTAAAAGAAAATCTCTCTTTTCTTTTAACCTTCACTTGCCTCTCCCCTTCCCAGGGCAGGGTAAAATGAGATGTTTCTCTTTCCTGGTAGTTGGATGTTCCATAGCACCCACTAGGTAGTTCATCCATGAGCAGTTCTTACCATTTAATAAAGAAAAAAGCATCTAGCTTCTTACTGTGTCTAATTCCTTCAAATCATCCAAGGGAAATGGATGGACTGAGATGGGTCTGAAGCTCGTGTTAGAACTATCAGTCACATTTGCATCCGATGACTTGGGAAGTGGAAGCAGAAAAGAGCCTCTTCCTACACATATGGATTGGAGTGAGTAAAAGAGGTAAAAGGGATGAATTACAAACAATGTTTCCTTTAACCAAGATATGATATAGTAGAGCTTCACCAGAACAGAATCCCAGAAGCTTGCGCCTCCTCAGGCTCACCATTTTTGGCTCTACTTGCTGATCAGTTGACACGTTCTATTAATCACAGCAGCATTCAGAGTGCTGCTTGAAACATTAAAGGAGGCATGAATTGCAAGAAAGCTACACGAGTATATGATTTCTTCAAAATACTAAAACTTGAACAAATGCAGCTAAAAAAAAAAAAACCTTCAATAATGAAAGAGGAAGAGCCGACTGTAGAAATTGGATGAAAAAACCTTGTTACATAAGACCCTGAATGCCCTACGAGTTTCATCCATTTAGTACTAAACTATCTAAATTTCTTTCGTACTAAGTAATCGAAGCCCCAAAATCAACTTCCACCACCCAATATTATGTCACCTAAGCTCTCATCAATGGTAAACCCAAGCCAACAGTCTAAATTGTTCAGAATATCAAGGCTCTCCACATCTTTGGTTTCAAGCAGGCTGTGGCCTTGGGGATATGAGGAAAAGGAGGAGCAAGAATTCCACCGATGAATCTAATTCCAGACTTGATCCCAGACCTAGAGTGATGGTGCTGCACCAATCCCCTTTCTTCCGA
The DNA here is from genome assembly GCA_900174645.1 of Sonneratia alba. Classification (NCBI taxonomy): domain Eukaryota; kingdom Viridiplantae; phylum Streptophyta; class Magnoliopsida; order Myrtales; family Lythraceae; genus Sonneratia; species Sonneratia alba. The sequence continues at coordinate 650,692 of FWPY01000029.1, forward strand.
AACAGCTGCCACATTAGCATTATGAAGTTGAACCACTTCAGATCCTATCGAGAAACTACGTGCATTTGGCCCGTGTCTAAAAAGGATGAAAAAAGATGACAAGCATAAACTGAAGAAAGAGCGAAGTAGCTAGTAAGCAAAGAGAACATGGATCGTACTCACCACCAATAATGAATTCAAACAAAATAAGGAAGACAGACGGATCTCAAAGGCTGCAACATCTCATGATGCATATTCGACCCACTCTGGCTTAAGGCCAGAGATAGCCTGCATAGATTCTTGTAATTTACTTGCAAAGACTTTTGGGATTTATCTCCCAGAAGCAAAAACCGGGCAAGACAATCCATAGAAGGTCGTTAACGAAGGCGTAAATAATAAATATTCACAGCAAAGTAGGAGAAAAGGAAACGATTCCAACAAGTCAACTCCGTCAACCTACCACCTTTCTTGGGGGTGTGACAAACAGCGGCAACTACGAGTCAAAAATACGTACAAGAGTACAACGTGTCGGACACGGAAAGGAGAGAAAATCCAGAGTCTAGACCAACCCGGAAGAGGATCGAGAATTGAGATGACCCCGGAGACCAAGTAAAACAGACAAGCAAACGAACAGAGGGAAGAAAGGCGTAACTTTTATCTTTTTATTACCTGAAGGAGCAGTGAGACTGTCGCCAGATTGCTGCTGATGGAGGCGATTAGGTGATTTATGGGGAAGAAGGTGGCTGCTCGCTTCCGGAGACAGAGGGTGGGGGGGGGGGGGGGAACTTTCCTTGAGCTGCTTTTCTGTGGATGCGCATGAATCTACCCATCCACCACCTTTCCTTCGCGTTGGACTGCGACCATTACTGCTGGAGTCCCCAGTGTCTCTCTCGGCTCGGGCTGTAGAAGAAGAAGAGGAGAAGAGGCTGTCGGCGGTGGTGGTGGCGGTATTATAATGGTGGGTGGGGGGAGAGACGGCAACGTAGGTGTGGTTGCGGTTTCTGTGTACTTTAGTGAGAGAAAGGGTGGTGGGTGGTTGATTTCCTGTTTTGCCCTCCAGTGGGTTGGCCGATATGATACCTCGAGCGTGCGGTATTACGACAATGCCCTCTTATATTTCATGATTTATTTAGCGACTCAAGGTTTCCACAGCTGCAACTCTCCGTACTTCGCTTGCAATTTCTTCCGAAGAAACTGTAACTTAATTTAATTCTATGACCTGCGCTGATTATTACCTCTAAGTATTGCTGGATAGATAGCCATTCGGAAATTCCAAAGAGAAAAAGAAGAAGAAAACTCCGTGGCGTACGGGCAATGATGGTTCTATTACGTCATTTCAGGCAGGGAGAAGAATTTTAATGAAGGCTGGCGGTAAGTGCCGTCTCTCTTGGGGGCAGACGGGATGGGGACACGTTGGGGATAATGGAGCGTGGCAGAGGCTGTAAATAAGTGATTGAGTGAGGAGTTGGTTGGCAGAACGAGCAGGACGAGGAGAGGGGCGCCACCGACGAGCGGTGATTGGATGGGCGGCCTGCCACATTTATATGAGCCCTCTCTCTCTCTCTCTCTCTCTCTCTCTCTCACCTGTGTGTAGATGGATAATGTCCCGCCCGCCAGCCTCAGTCCGTCCTGTCTTCTCGGTCTCATCTCAATATTAAGCATTTTTACTAAATAATTCACTAAGTTATTTTTTTTCCAACTAAAAGAGGAGATTCATGAAGGTGGTAAGTAATATGGAGAGATTATGAGAGGTTTGATGCTCGAATCTTAATATTTAGGGATTATTAGTAGGTTTCATATTATATAATATATTATCAGTGAATTAAATGTTCATTATAGTGTCGGAGACAATCCACATAAAATAAAAAGTAATAGAGTGAGAGTATTAAATTTATTATGAGTTTATAAGGAATTAAACCCGTTTCAACTAAAATGTTTAAAATGATATGTGATAGTATTCAATTTTCTTAGAATTTTGCAACTTTTTCTTCATGTAGTCGATATGAGATTATATATCTCAACACCCGCTTTCAATAATTATTTACGAGTCGGGTATTCTTCTTTCGATCTCGAATGAGGGGATAACTGGCCATGAGCCAAAATTTTTTTTTTGTATTCGGGCTTATATCAATTGATCATGAGTCAGGTTTCCGTACTCGGGTCGGATGAAGTGTGAGTCCATTGGTTCTAATACCATATTGAATTTGTTGTAAATTCATAAAAAATCAGGTTCATTTCCACTTAAAATTTTAAACTAATAAATGATGGATGATACCTAATTTTCTTATAAATTCATATATTTTTCTTTATTTAATTAATATGAGATAATATATTTTAATATAGAGGTTTTGTGAAAAGTGATAATTAAACTTAGACCTTGAACTATATAATATACCATTCAGTAAATTAGATAATTGTTATAATACTGGACGTAATCAATATAAAATAAAAAAAAATAATAGAACCAGAGGTTTTTTGAAAATTGAGAATTAAACTCAAAATCAAATTCACTTAATTCAGAACTAAAATGATATTAGCCCATTAAGTTTCTTACCTAACAAAACACTTATTAATTTATATGGGTTACTTATAAACAATTTCCCAATAACAATGTGATAACTGTAGGGTTAAGATAGATGATCCATGAAGCGAAAAGTGCAGGCCCCATGGGCTTGAGATTTTACCGTAGTATAGCGCATCTCGTGAAAGCGTCTCTCCCGATCCCTTGGTCCATCCTTCTTTTGGGAGTTTCCACTTGCGAAGAAAAATGACAGAGTAAGGATTTTCATTTGTGGCCTTGATCATCCACACAGTGCCAGACAAGTAGTTTTTCTGGGAATGACTTGGCAACATGGACCGATCAGCAGGCGGCATTTACCATGATCATTAGAGTATGGATCAAGCTCAAGATCAAACTGTCTATGCTAATTTAAGAGCTAACAGTTTTGTACCGAACCATTGTTAGAGCATTTGATAAGCCGCATGGCATCCGAGCCAGTTACAATTCCTTCTACCGAAGATTGAATTTACGGAAAATTGAATGATTGTTGAGGCGCCGAGCAAAGGTGAACGAGCTGAAAGTAGGGGGCACGCCGGGATTGACTTTGTCGTCGGACCGGAGAGTGGCGTCGCGTCCTCCGGTCGAACCGTTCAAAGATTTCGATTCCAATATGTGGAACGCTGCTCAGACACGTGGTGGCCGCGGGTCCCGCTAACTTTTTGTTGGCTTCTGCGACGACGTCGTTTCCCTTCACAAGCCAGCCAAAAAGCTGACTGGTAAATGATACTTAACCCTGTGATCGGATGAGGATGCGGGGTCAACGGGCTCAGCCAATCAGATCGCAGGAAGAGGATCGCGTGTACGGATAATCAATTATTGGTCGGAAGACTACCGCATTGCAAGGCTAAGAAGGACAATTTCAATGATTAATAATTTCGAGAAAGGCCATTTCGTAGAGTATTGTTACACTCCGTCTAAAAATTTACCTAATGAGTTTAATTCTTAGTATAAAATTTTTTATATTATTTTATCCTCTATTGACTTATATAGTATCTCATTTTATACATATGATTTTCGTATGTAATCGAAAAAAATATTAATAATTTTTCTACCGGTCATGCGGGCCGGGCCAGTTACAGATGGGCCAAATTTTATAGAACTTGAAAAGAAAAGCCCAATAGGTGGCCCAATGATGGGCCCTTTATCTAATTCTTCCACCGTCGCCGCCCGCCAGTTCTCCTTTATACGAGCCGTTTGGTCGGAGGGAAAGTCTCAGGACACAGCGAGGAGAGTGAAATTAGGGTTTCTTGAAGCTCAGAGATTAATAAGGGGAACGATGATCTACGACGTCAATTCTCCTCTGCTCCGATCCTTCCTCAGCCAGAAGGGTGGCTCTTCCGACAGGAGGTCCTTTCTCTTTCTTGCGGTGCTCTCTTTTGTTTTTTCGCTGCCGAATCCTTGATTTGTATGGTTTCCTTCGTATCAGCAGTCCGGTTGAACCTTTTCTTGAATGCTCGCTTCCTTAAGAGCATCGTTATTTTTAATTCGTGCTCCTTGGCTACTAAATGTTGGAGTTTGATCGTGTGCACTTTGGCTCCTGTTCGTTGGTTACAGTAAGGCATTAGCTGTCTTGGAATGGGCCGAATTGTTTGTTCTTTCTAACTTTTAGTCGAGTCAGCTGAGAATTGTGGAAAAATAGAGAATCCAGTTTTGTAAGGTTTGCGTGATGGTCAAGTGGAGGTCACTGGTGCCTAAGGTGAAATTTGATCTTTTTTCCTGGGTGACCCAAATCGCAGAATTGGCATGTTTTCCTTTGATGGTGTGTTTGGTGACCTCGTTCTAAAGGTTCGACCTTTTTTTGTGGTTAGGAAAGTCTGGTTTATCATATGATGCTATATCAGTTACCTGTTTGATCTGCTACTGTTTCAAGTCTAACAATGTTAGTAGATTAAATTTCTTGATTTGTCGCTGCACAGACTTGTAATTGGCAGCTAATACTTCTGTTACATTAATTTGAATACTTATGGTAAACTGAAGTTGGTGTGTTATCTCTGACTTTTCTTTGTCCCAGTAGTTGTTTATTATGTCTTATGATCTATATTCCTGGAAAGTATATGCAAATAGTGTCTGTTAGCAATCCATTTTTGTTATCCTTCACTGTTTCTGTGACTTCGAAACTGCAATGCTCAATCTATCTTTCCTAGTCATGCCAACATATATATATATATATATATAACTTTTTTTTGAAGATTGGAATACTTGGGAAAATTCAAACAATATTATGTTGTTGTATCGTGGACTCTTAGCTGTTTAATTGTGTGCCATATGTTTGCTTTGGCTCATATTCTTATCATGAACAATTCTTGACGATGCTTCTCCTGGTGACATTGCAGGAAAATGGAAGAACAGAAGCCCAAGGAGCAGAAGCCCAAGGCCAGCGAGAACAAGCCCGTCATGAATGAGTGAAATGTTGAGGGGAAATGAATTGAGTTAGAGGTGGAGAGTGCTTAGACATACTAGCCTAACCATAAGAAGGGAACATTGTGTCCTCACTATTATGATGGTATTGGTGTGAATTTCACATATTTCCTAATATTGAGTTCGTAATTTGTTGTGCTATTCCCGCGTTCTTGGTCATGCTCCCTTTCTATGCGTAGTAACTGGAACAATTATGGTTTGTCAACAAAGCTTCACCAAGTGATGGAGGGCTAACTGTGGCGTACTCTGACATTCAGAGAGTCTAAAATGACCACTTGACAGGGAGAATTTGCTGTTTTACATGTAATACTTTACCCGTGTGGTAATGACTAACGGATCTTTGAGCAAACGACTTCTTTCTGGAAGTCAACAGCCATGCTAGAGAAAGTAGTAGAGATCTGCTAGCCGGACCCACAAACACTTGATTGGAAGGTAGGAACAGACATGAATTGGGTCCCAAGAGGAAAGGGAAGGTCAAAATGGGGTCACAATTAGAGATGCTCCGAGTAATGGCACTCAAGTATCCATGATTTGTTTTCCATGTGGGTGAAAGCTATTCCAACCTTCAAACGGAGCCTGATCCATCTCTTTGCGGGGATCGTAGATGGCTCTCAAAGCTCGTCTCAATGGGTGCGGGACGGCTATGCTCTAGTGTGGTGAATGCTTGAAACCATTTACCTTTCTTTTGTACTTTTAGGGCAACTGATTCGCAGGTATCGTTTGCCCGTCGCTCCTCCCCTCGATTACCATTGACAACATGGATTGCTCGTTCATACCCGTGTCTATGAGCGAGTGGTAGTCGTTTAGCATGGACAGACATAAAGCAACCCACCCACAAAGATCATCAATCTAGTGACGAATTCTTTCCCTTGATGAGATCCTCTTTTGGTAGATTTGTGGGATTGCAATAATTGCTCTTTCCAATTCCCTCTTCATCCATTAACATTTTCCTCTACTCACGCCGCTCTATGATCCAATTTCCCTCTTCCTTTTTCCCATTCCAAACTCTATACCGTCTCTTTTCACTTCACTCCCTGCAATCATCGTCTTCAAGCCAGCAAGCTCCCACGGAAATGGGTGGCATTCCCATCTCGAGCAAGGAGAAGAATTCTCAATTCTCAAACCTTCTGGTCCCTTTCCTCATCCTGCTATCCTCCTTCCTCATTTCTCACCCTCTCTACTTTCTCAAGTTCCTCTCTTTCCTCTCCCCTCTGCTCATCACCACCTTCCTTGTACTCCTCTTCACCTCATACAGAGCTGTACTAGGAAAGCTCAGAGGTCAAGGACTTAGCGAGGGAGGGCAGCTTGAGCTTCACTGTTCTGAGAAGATTGCTGATGAGAATGAAGTGTTCAAGATCTTCTTCGAAGCTTCCCAGTTGAATGACGGATTGCAGGAGTCTGAAGGACTTGTCGACAAGTTCTTGATCTGTGGGGATAATGGGGCCAGTGAGTTTCTGCAGAAGAAGAAATTGGAAGAGGATGGCGACAGCAAGAGCTGTGACATTGATAATCCTCAAGCAGAAAAGACTCTGGAAGAACTGTTTCGGGGGAAGGAAGAGGGTGAGTGTGAAGCACTGGACTTGCCGGTTGGGGAGGAGAAACAAGTGAAAGAGGCTGAGAAAGAGTCCAAGAACTGCAGTTTGCAGAGTGAAACAGAGGAGTGCGCTTCAAGGGCATGGAGGAATTCTAGAAGTCTAAGCAGCAGCTTGAAGATACTTGAAAAGAGTAGTGAACGGCTTGGAGAAGAAAAGGCTGGTTCAGTTCTTGTGGGGTTTGGCTCAATGAGGCGGATGGAGAAGGAATGGAAGAGGACGTTAGCGTGCAAGCTGTTCGAAGAGAGGCACAACAATGGCGGTGGTCATGTTGTCAATGGTGAAGGTGATGAGGGAATGGATTTGCTGTGGGAGACCTACGAGAAGAATGAACGTTCCACATCCATTCCCAAGTCTGATCGGAGCAAGAAAGCAGCGAAAGAGAGCAAGGAGAAGTTGCAGAAGGAGGAAGAAGAAGAAGAAGACGAAGAAGAAGAGGAAGATGGCGATGATGATGACGAGGAGATGAATAGGCGGTTCTGTTGCTTGCGGGCGCTGAGGCTGTCTTCAGGGAAGGTGAACTTAGGGATGGGATTGGGGAGGCCTAACATGGCGAAGATCTCCAAGGCATTCAGAGGAGTTGGTTGGCTTCACCATGTGAGAGCAAGAAAGGGTCTCCGCTGAAGAATCTGCAGCACTGTTGAATTCAGACTCCAGCAACCACACCCCCCCCCCCGGTTATATGTATTGATTATCCTCATTAATCCAAGCCATAGTTTTTTTTATGTGCATCACATAGTATCCACTCAGGATGAGGTCTAATCCGCTTCCTGTAGATTTCATGATTTAAAATATTCGGAACCAAGATATTATCCATAAAGGGAAGGTCCTGGTTCTTGGGGTGGATCCGCGTAGGCGAAGGTCGAAGGCATTCCAGTCTCCTCAAATGGTCTTGATACGGGTCCTGTTGCGGGGAGGATTCGCATGTCCGAAAGGCAGAATGAGTTCGGTTCCTTCAGGGAAACCACGGTCCTGCTGAGCTTTGAGTGTTGTGGGCAAACCTACAAAATAGGCCTAGCGTAGGTGGAGTTACTCGAATAGGCGCCCTGGTAGATAAGTCAACAGATTGAACGAAGAGAATTTTATGGAGAAGTAAATTGCAGGGGTCATTTAGGAGTATTAAAGAAAGAACTTGTTTTCTTCTTAGAAGTGCATGGTATTTATAATGAGTGGACTGGAGGTGAATGTGTTAAGTCAATCGTGTGGGGGCCGAGCTGGCTGACTAATTGTCAGCTGAGGTGTGGCTGACTAGTCAAGGGCTACCCAGGGGACCAGTTGAAGAGGAGTGGAGTGAGCCGGCCGACTAGATGCTATCAGGCAGTCCAACTAGTTGGGGGCAGGATGTGATCTGCCGATGGAGTAGGACCGACCATATTGAGCAGAGCCGAATGGTTCAATTGGTTGGGATTGATTTTCCTGTCACAATATAGTACTTCTGTATACTCCTCGTGTGAGTTCCATAGTTGTAGGAATATTTCAATACGGTTTCCAACGTGATTCCTGTCAAACTCTAGTTGATAGAAGGTACGTGCTGTTGGGAATCGGCGCGCACTAGAAGTATTGAATTTCAAAATTTTCATTCTCTAACACAATATCCCTCGATGTAATTCAGAATTTAGATAACAAAAGATAATTAGAAATTATACCTTCAAAGATTGAATCGATATTTGCTTAATGCTCGAGTCGGTGATACCCCACAACGCCTCAATGAACGGAAGCTCTGATCAAAAACTTCATTGGGTTAAGCCTTTGATTAGACGCACACATGCACGTCCTCCATGATATCCACATCAGGTTGTTCTTATAAGTGTTGAAAATTATTCTTAACAATCGATCGTCTTTTAGTTTCGAATATAAAAGGTTCGTTGAATGAATATGGTAAAATCATATTTCTTCAATCTCTCTCTCGGCCGTGGAGTATTTGGGTTACAAACAATTTTTTCTCTCTGGGAAAATTGCCTTTTCTCAATCAGGGGAGAAGAAGAAGAAGAAGAAGCACGCATCGGCGAGCCCGCGTTATGCAAACTAATTTGCATATTTATTGTCACAGTAATGGAGTTTTCCATTACCTTTGAAAGGCCAACGATTTGCCGAAATTATCTGGCCATTATTTACCATTGATGGTTGTTCATGTAATTGGCAAATGAATGTGTTAATAACTCTATTACCATAAAACAATTTTATGTAACACTTAGCCAATTAATTCCGCCAAATTATTATTATTATTTTCTTGTACAACAATTGTACTGCACGTGTATATCTATATATCAATATATATACATATTCAATCAAATCACATTCGGTAATTTAGTATATGTAGATAGCTAAGAGTAATATTAGATTTCTATAAATCTAATTTTATATTCAATTATGAAACAATCTTATTTAATAAGGTATGTGATCGATTTGGACAATTCCGTGTTAATGGAATTTAACTGTCCAACATAAAATTTAAATCATTAAATTTTGGTTATAAGAAATCATTGTATGACCCATTGGGCTCCGCACTAAACAGACATTGAATCAATTTATCTTATTAGACCATTTAACAAAATTATCGATTAACTCTTAATCAATTAAATTCACAAGTCAAAATTAATGTTTAGCAATATATTATGATGACCCAGATAGTAGGGATTTCAATCAAAGGATTGAATACCCTTTAGTGATTAGTTTTTATGTAATTAAATCTTTCGATTATACAACGTCCCAGATAATTAGAGTATGGATAAAATGTCAACCCTAATACTTATCTATATGTATATTAATTCTCTAGTAATTGGCTCAATAATGAAATATAGAAACTCCTTTCCGATTTTTCATCCTATTCTCGCAAGAGATTTTTGAAGTCAATACTAAGTATAATACATAGAACATTATCTTCTATCATGAGGAGTAATCGATTCCATATTAATTACTTATTACCTCCATAAGAGTATCATTGAATCCAGAATACCCTAGACATAACTCAAAGAATCATATTAAGGAATAGACCAAGACTACAATTTAACTCTTACAAGATACTATAGTAATTTCAAGTATAAAGATTATTTACACTCACTATCACTTTAGGAATAACCTATTGACATTTATACCAAATCCATTAGGTCTTCCTTGAGTGAGTCAGTTCAGTGTATTTATTCTATAATGAGCACTTACACTCTTATAGTAGTGACTTTTCACAAGTAATTGTGAGATCAATTATTCTCTATTTTAGAGTATATAACAAGTGTACTAGTCTATTTGAGTCACTAATCCCATATTTAGTGATTCTATGACTATGAACAATTTTAGATTAAGGCCTGTGGATTTTAGGTCTCACTAGTATGATCTCATAATAACTCTAAAATAAATACCATAATCTATGGGTTTTATCATAGTAAATAAATTACGCAGCATATGATAAAAAATTAATGCCTTAATTTTGTATCATGAATAAGAGATAATACCAATTCCACCATATGCGATTGAGTTTAGGGTATTAATCCCAACTCGTGCAACCTCTAAAAGAGCCGAGCAAGTTTTGTCGGATCGAGTTGGCGAAGAGGGAAACATCCTTCGACCCTACAGCCTGTTTCGACCATTACAGTCAGTATCTTAAAGCTTTCCGACACCCAAGTGCATATCGAAAATAATATATGTACTAGTTCATGTATCCACATTTATAGCCTAATTCTTTAGATTTTGATCCAGGCAAGCATCCCGACGATTCTTACACCTGACTTTCGGCTTGATATTTGCGAGCCATGCTTGGATAAACTAAACATGGGCCGACTCGAGCCAATGCGACACCTCTAGGACACATTCTTGGCAATAATGGAGGATTTTCTTTCGATAAAAAAAATAATTAGGCATTTTATGACTTATTCTTAGAAGGGTATCTATCCATTGACATTTTTCCTCTTGATGGGTCAATCTACTGCAGCATTGAGTTTTCTCCATCTTTAATTTACTCTTGCCGCAGGACGAGAAAATTAACTTATCGAAACCGAGAACCCAGCACCCTGTGACGTTTAATCGCATTGTACTTGGCCGGCTTGGGCAAGTCGTGGCATGTTCTCGGGCTTGGCTAAGCATAAGTACCGGGGAGATTAACAGTGCTGCAGTGGCACGCATCAACGGGAGCCACGAAGCTGTGGTTCAACATAACCATGAGCCGACTCAAGCCTCCATGGGCCAAGAACATCGACGGTGAGCTAGAGTTCACTTCATCCCTGCAATCTCAGTCCTTAAGGCGGAACGACGATCACACAACCCCGAAGCCTGTCCTGAGTCTCCTGCATGACATTCATTTTACAGGTTCCATAGGATAATCCGCTTCTTCTACCAGTCAGTTTCACCGTTGAGAAAATCGATTGGGGAAATGTTCTTTTTCTTCACTAGAGACGCCTACTTTGTTATATCGATCAGAGTTAGCTGTTCTAGTTAATTCCATCCTCTATTATGAAATGATTCGATTGCGATCCGACGAGCCCTTCTCGTCGATCACTTGTAATATCCACAGAGGGAGTGACATAACCTGGAATTGTAAATCTGTAGATTGAACAGAGTTTTCTTTACACACACAGCAGGTCTGGCTTGCCGGGCATCTGAAACAGCGCAAAAGTAGATTCGAGATATTGGATCAAGCATTGGAACTTGATGATATCTCATCATTTTGTTTCTGAAATCAAACTACAGTATTTTGCATTTGGATCAGGTACAACATTGGCGTAATCCTTATTGATTGATCATTAGAAACCTTCGATTTTTTCATCTAGCTTATGGTGATGCTCCTCGCCTTCCAACATTATATTACTTCTTCCACGGAATAACAGTGTCGGGTTTTATAGTCTCCTCGTGGAATCCCGCAACAGCATCCTCTCTAACCTCCCACCTGCAGTAAGTGCACCTCTTCCAGAAGTCCCTCTTGGCTTTGAAGGCGTCAAACTCCACGTGCCCGCCTTGCCATGACACCCCACAGGAGACAAAGTTGGTCCCCCAGAAGTTAGTCCTGGTTCGGATCTCGTCCTTCCCGCCTGGCCCGATTACGTGGCTCCCCAGGTCGCTACCCTTGGTTTTACAGTGGGCAGTTTGTTGAAGATATAGACATGGACATTCGTAGGGTAGGTTAGGACGTTTGTATCGGCCGCTGCTGTGGTCCGTAACACCGACAAGCATAGTGCGAGCCCTAACAGGAGAGGATTTCGGCGAAGGGAAGTCATGTCTTGACCATTTCTCTCTCGGTTAATTCTCATGGGAGTCATTGAGTTGCTTATGTGTAGCAAATCCTTGGCATAAAAGAAAAAAAAAAGAATTGGATTGAGAAGTACGTGCCACTTACCATGTATGAATATTGTACAAGTTTTTATCTGCTGCAAACCAAAAAGGAATTATATTGTCTAATTTGCTGTGTGTGGGGGCAAAGCAAATTTATTTCTATACTCTAGTGGAGGATTTCCTAACAACTAGGGTTCAAGAATTATGCCACAAAATTAGCCAATAAGGAGATTTCATTACAAAAAAAGGGGAGATTTCACTACTCAATCTAGTATTAATCAGCTTAAATATGGTGGAGGCGGTTTGATGATCTAGTTTTTTAACTAGATCTCGTTACAAAATATGTGAATGTATAATATTTATGATCGAGAGAGTTTTATCATTATCATGTGATTATCTATCTTGAATTTAGAGCAGTGGAAGCCATCAGCCTGCTTGATACCAAGTGATGATGGCACCATAAAAGGACCAACACTACAAGAAAACATGATTTTTTGCGTCGTTAAAATCGATTGGAAAGCTCAAAGGGAGTCCGGCGGAACTCAGTAAGTCCCATGGGAAGCTGTCCGTCGAGAATTCTATCTCGAGAACCGAGCCGTCTGTCCGATGAATGGTGCTCCCTCCTCGTCTTCAACATGATCGATGTGCCTGCATCGACTGCTGCTACGGTTCTGGCTTCCCGTAACACCGACAGGCAAAAAGAAATTTGATAGACTTAAGATTGCTGTGTAGCAAAATAAACACATCTCCCGGAAGTCAAATTTGTCGGGAGCCCGTAAGATTGCTGTGTAGTCTTCGAGGAAAATGTAATTATTGATTTCTATTTCAAATTTGATAAACTCAAGAGCATACATTCTTCCTTTTCTTCTTCTTCTTATCATTGTGAAATTCCACTACGATCAGCTAACTTCAGCTTATTGTCTTCTGGCTCTCTTGTCTTGCCCTCTTTATTACGATCAATCAAGTTCTACAACCAGCTTAACTCCACGGGATCACGATGTCCGGCGTGCTGCTGGTGCTCTCTTCGAATCCCTCGATGCCCTTGACTTTCACCAGCCAGTGGTAGTAATATAAGCTCCTCCTCTGGTCCCTCGAGGCCTTGTAGATGTCGAAGGTGGCCTGGCCTCCCTGTCAGCTCACCCCGCAGAAGAAGAGCGTCGCCCCAAAGAAGTTCACACGGGAGGAGAAGTCGTCGTGGTCAGCCTCGGCGACGGCGTGGGTCCCCAGATCGTCGTCCTCCGATTTGCAGTGGATGGTGATGGGCGCATTGCTCGGATGGCAGCTGTGGATCGCAACCGTGATGCCCTTTCTCGTCAGTTCAATTTTTTGGCTCGAGCTAGCGCGACCTGCCACTTCCGACATCGTGCAAAAGTATAATTTACCATTTATTTATTTTTAGTCGAATTAATTTCCTATTATCAAATATAAATAATAGTGCAAATAATTATTAAAAATAAAAAAATAAAAGTAAATTACAGAACATTTTAAAATGATAACTATGAAATTTTTTTGAATAGTTAGGATTTTTTATCACTTTTTAATATTTATGATTCATTTTTTTTTAATATACCATCACACATAAATCTTGAAATGGTGCATAAATGGATAACTCATACTTCCAGATATTTGAATAAGCCTCAGAATTGATACTTAGCCAACGGTTGGCAGTGCCCTGGACAGGTTAACAGTGAACTGGATCGGGGACTTTTGGCCCAGCCTGATCACGTGGACCCTGAGGTCGTCGTCCTTCGATCTGGAGTGGATGGTGAACGATGCTCCGCCAGTCGGCTTACTTGGATCCATGGAATGACAATGTCGGTGTCCGCCTGTCCGGGCAATCCTCCCTGAATCACACAAAAAAAACGTCCCCTCAAACCTCCCGCCGGCAGTATTGAGGCCGCCTGCTACCGACATCCTTTCTGGCCTTATAGATGTCAAATTCCACTCGCCCTCTACCCCTCCCTCTTCCCAAGAAGAACAGTGTCGTCTGGAGCTGACCAACCGAGAATCGGATCTCGGACCTCTGTCCCGGCCCGATCACTTTAAGAAAAAATAAATTAAATATAGTTGTATTTGTAAGTACGTGTATGTATGGAAACAATATGAATTGAATTCTAAAATCTAATCTAATGGATTACTGTCCTAAACATATATGAGTTTATTAATGGTTCACGTGCTGAGCATGTACTAAATGCATGAATAACACATTTGGTCCACTTGAGAAAGATATCAAGTGAATTCGAACCCTCTCGGTACCAGGCCACCCCCCTCGGGTTCACGTCCCAGTTGCAGTGACGGCACCGGCCCCGCAGACTCCCTGGCTGTGCTTGGTGCTCACTTCACCCCGCAGAAGAAGGGCGTGGTCCCCTGGACGTAGCCTTGGAAGTGTAAGTCGAACTCGAGGGTGGGTGGCCCGATGTGACGGTGTGGACCCCAAGGTCATCGTCCTTGAACTTGCACTGAATGGTGAAGTTGAGGCCTGTTGGCGGCGTGGAGGAGTGCGCTTCCGTTCCCGTACACCATTCCTCCTGCCCCGGAAACACGAAACCGATATGTATTGCCAGTCGTGACGTGCTCTTGTGTGCTCTTTATAGTGTAGCTCTAGACATGACAAGCATGTGCAAACTAGACAGATACACATTGCCATTTTTCTGCATTGCTTGGTAATCAATTGGCAACTGACCGACCGAGGCGCTCAGAACAGTATAAATGCGTTGCCATTTGAAGGTACTTTGGAAAATTAGGTGAAAGTAGAGAGGAAAAGTATAAATGACAGGCCCAATAGACCGTAGCCCAGTACATTCCACTAGAAGCCTAATACGCTTTTGGGCAGTAGACGGTAGAGGCGGCGGCTGACATGTTTCATCCCCCCCACTGCCTAATACGCTCTAAGCCTCAAGCTCGTATCGATTCGGCTCAGGCTTCTCCTACATGTCATGAAGATAATCGAAAGTTTGAAGGTCAATCGGATTCACCCGACCACGGTAGGATATTATAAAGGGGAGATCTACTAACTATTCAGATTTCAAATCACTCTCAAGAGTCAATTCTCTAGAATCTCTCTAACCCCGGCTACCCCTACAACATCCTAACAGAAGTCATGTTCCTCTTTTGACCATATAATACGGTTCCACCAACGATATGTGACCACCTCCGCTTCACCTGGACACCAACAAACAAGACAGGTGACAAAATTCCGTCACCCCGATCCTCTACATGATATATGTCAACTTTTCACCTACCATCCACCACCAACAGCAGTTTGAGTAAACCCGACGCTGAGGAAAATAATCCCTGAAAAAAATTGCCAGACCACAGTTCACCCAAAATAGATCTCGACCAATGGGATTAATCCAGCAGTACCTTGAGCTCAAGCCGTAGCAGGGACTCGAGGTGCCATGTTCTTGGGCGGCTCCCCACTGTCAAAGCTTCCGTGCAGGCGATCAGCTCGGTTGTGTCCATCCCCTCGATGAGGGTACCAGCCCCTGCTGCTGTTTCTGTTACCAAAGTCAGGCCTGTTCATCTCACCTCTGTTGTAGCCTCTGTTTCCTCCATAGTTCCCGCGTCCCCTGGGGCCATCATTCCTGAATCCGCCTGGTCTTCCAGATGGAAACCGCTCCCGCATATTCACTGCAGGACAAAAGAAGAGCCATGTCAAACTGCAGACCATTGTCTGATATGAGAGCATTATTTAAGTGAAGTAAGCAACTTGCCTCGAGCAGTGGACTTCTTTGGCTCAATAACTACATGTCGTCCACCAATGTTAATGGGTGAAGCCTGTTATGCCAAAAGCAACATTATTTCATTGAGGGAACTTGGAATAGGTACAAAAGTCGAACATAATTTATTGTCACAGGCCAATTTAACACAAAATAAAGATGCATATCAGAATTCCTACAGAATGAAAATGAAAATTCTACTGATCTTTACCTCAGACAGCCCGTTCCAAACCTTTTTGACTCAGTTGAAGAAATAATTGCATAGACAAGAATAACGTAAAAATTTTTTAAAAGGAAAACAGAAACAAGAAAAAAGTGGATCCTTGATACATTCCCTTCAACAAGAATGTTGTGCATTGGAGATGCTTCATACAGTAGTAACAAAAGAAAGCAAGAAGAACCAAGAACATAAATCATACTTCCAGTGCAAGTTTATCAATTCATCAGTCCATCTCTTTAGGAAAAAACAAGCTATCATTAAAGGCTCTTGGCAATGTAGGCTGATGACAGATCAGAAGTGTAAATATATATATCCTGTAAAGTTAAATGGCCATTTACTGCATCTTATATCTTGACAGTTTTCCCGGCTCCACTCACATAGTGAATTCTTGGTAAAGTTACAACCAGATGGGCAATAATGTATAACATTAACTAAAATCATTTGAAAAGCAAACAGTCACACTTGACAAGCCACTAGAAGATCACATAAACATGATTGTAAGAAAACAATGTTATCCGGACACACCATCAATCTGAAGTGCATCAGATCAAACCTAATTGCTACTTTCACAGAGCATGCTCCTGTGTCTTCTGTGTGTGTGTGTGTTGGGGGGGGGGTGTGGGGGTGGCGGGGTTTAGCACTTTTATAGAGCATGTTAATCAATTCAATAGTTTTCTTTCTGTACCCAAATCAGCCACCATTTCCTCTTACTTGATAATCTCCAAGTCAACCTCAAAAGATATTGCTTACTAATGCTGAAATGAGAAAAGCTTTTTCATAAGCACCAGAACAAACTAGAATAATTCAGTTACTAATATTTATGTAGGTTTGTCAACTCAGTCTTGAATATAAACCCTATCTTTTATTTCAGGAAAATCAGGGCAGAAAAAAGTTGCAGGACTTGTAGAGTGATGTATACCTCTATTGCAGCTACTGCAGCTGATCGTTCTTCATATTCCACAAAGCCAAAACAAAATCCCTGTTAAACAACGTGGTCATATCAGAAGAAAGCATGACAAAAATACGAACCAAACTGAATCCCTGTTCAAGCATACCCTTTGGCTCCTGATCTGAATGCCTCCACTTTTAACAGGTCCAAACTTACTAAACTCACTCTCAATTTGGAGATAGGTCACACCAATTGGTAGTCCTTTCAAGTAGATGGAACAGCCATCAGCTGTAGGCAGTCAAATGATTCGTTAGAAGTTTCACTCTATATAAACCATTTATCCTGTTAATATACAAATCATGACAATAGAAGCATGGAGGACTTCTCACGTTCACTTTCTTGAACATTCACATTTTCAGCTGCTTTTGAACCGGAAAGTTGATTCTCAACTGTGGGAGCAGGAGACATTGGAGAAGTCAATTGCTGCTCTTGCGCCTTTGGAGCAGACTTCAAAGGGGCAGGTGTTGACACAGGTACTTGAACAGGACCCACCTTCATTACTTTGACCTGAAATAAACATTATCAGGGAATCAATGTCTAAGAACCAACTGGCCTGAAAGAAGGTATCATATGATACCACAGCATTCAGTTGTTGCAATGTAAGAAATCAAACACAAAGATGAAAATAATCAACAAAGATCCCAAATGGAAAAGAAACATCTACTGACAATGTAGGCATATGATTTTTTTGGCACATCTTCATATTTAGCATCAGACTCAGCCGCTCTCTCTGGATCAACTGGAATTTCATCAACAACTTCAGGCACGGGAATTTCCTCCTCCCCTACATCTCCATTTTCAGAAGGATTGTACACTTCATCCTGGCCTACTTCCTCCTGGTCAACTTCTACAGGAGGAACAGAGATTTGCTCAGGAATAGCATTCTCCTGATCTTGAGTGTTACCTGCAGATAAGAGCATCTTTAGGGGCACTCTGATACAAGAAGCATTTTACACATTCACAGTAAAGAAAACGCATACCCTGTTCAACAGCCAAAGGGGGCTCTGCATCATTAACAGAAACAGAGTTTGCATCCAAGAGCTGGGGATCTTCGACATATCTGAATATGTCATTCAGAACAAAGTAGCCTTTATCTTGAGGCGCAAGGAAGAAAGTCTGAGTGAATTTCCGCCTTGCATTATCTCTTCCAGTCAAATATCCGGTGACAAGAACCAGGACTCCACCATTGTAAGATTCCTGCGCATCAACTGTAATAATCTCTGCCTTGAACTCACCATAATCAAGAGACAATATCTTCTCATTAATATCCTGCGCTTTAGGATAAGACATAAGTCAAATAATATGACCCTCAAGCAGAAAGTGCTCAAGCAGATAAAACAGCCAGGAGACAGTTAAGAAGAAGCTTTCATATGAACATAGTAGTTGCAACTTGCTTCAATTGGCACTGAACTAGAGCTATGGTCTTCAGCAAACTATGTTTTCTTAAAACTAAAAATCGGTTGAATCCTACCATACAGTCCATGCCAAGTCCTACTTTAGAGAAAAACTGGTATAACTATATATATCCAACAAAATAACTAGGGTGAAAGACTAAACAATTCAAGAGATATTCAGAGACCACTGAAACACAGAAACACAAACAGAGAACTCACCTTCATGGTTGAAGTGACACCCATGAATCCATTTGCATCAGGACGGCCAAGCTTACTGGAGTTCTGGTAAAACTGATGCACGTGCTCTGGCGACTGGTGGAGAATGAGATAGTATTGATAGACAAATGCCTTGCTGACCTATATCACAAAATTAAAACACGGACAGAAGAAAATTAGAGCCATAGCATAAACAAATAGAGAAATTTGGCTTCAGCAGTCTAAGCAGAATGAACACATACAACATCAGCACTTGGAGGGACTGTTCCAGATGGGGCTTGCTGCACTGCCATTAGTAATCACAACCCTACATGCACAAGCTACCAATATCAAGATCCGAGAGAACAAACAAGAGCCTCAACAATTAAAAACACAAGAATAACTAATTCTTTTTATATTTGCCAGGAGCAGCTAATACTTTGCTCATAGAAAAATAAACTGAACACACCAGTTACTGGGATAATCCGAGTCCAGGATCGAAACCATATCTGAGATCAGGATCGGATTCTTGGCATAATCAAGAATTCAACATTAAAAAGAAGGAAAGAAAAAAGAAACCTCCTTTAACTACCGAAATATGTAACTGACTACTGAGGCCAGCATAAATATAAAAGCATGATCCGGTAAATGTACACTCATTTCACAGTATGGCCACGCATGAAGAACGTGCATTAATCAGGCGAAACAGGGCGAATCAATGAGTGATAGATAGAGTTACCTCTGAGCTCCGAGTGACTCCGAGAAGCGAGGCAAGAGAACGGCTCGTCGATCCTCTATCTATGAGAGACTATTTCGTCGTCTCCCGCACTTCACAGCGTTTTGGCGCTTTTTAGGGTTTCTGCTGCGTGCGGATCACTGAGGAGATTCTCCGGGAGGCGCGACAGTGGGGAGGGTCCGAGAAAGCGATGTGGGGGTGGACGCAGATGGTTGGTGAGCAGTGAAAAATGAAGGGTTTTGGTGTTTATATATTGGGAAAGTTTTTGGTGCACCCATATCCTTGTGTTGTGTGAGTACACACGGTAACCAATTAACTCTTACTACGTCGAATATACGGACACGTGCGACTGCTTTATTAGTTGAGAGTATTTAAATTATGTGAATGCTACTGTACTTTAGCACGCGGTTGAATTCACTACATTTTTTCATGTTGTCGCATTATGGATTTAGAGCTTTTTACATGGTAAGTTACTTGGATACAACTGTATTTTAGCGTGCGGTTAAATCCAATAAATCCATGAAGTCACTCATGTGGACGCATACAACTTGTGAAGTTTTGCTACATTTGAGTATATGGGCATGTGCTATCACTTGACAGGTAAATTATAGGACTGCCACTGCAAGTACTACGCAGTTGAATCTAGTGTGTTCATACAACTATGTTGTGTGGATGCGTATAATATGACTGTCAAGTTTTACTACATCAAATATCTGTGCTACTACATTATTAGTAGAGAGCATCTTATATGATAAATTACTTGAATATTGTTATATTTCAGTATGCAATTCTTCACATAATCATGTCATGTGAACATGTGCACGTGTCATCACGTTATTGTGGTATCTTACAAGGTATTGAGATGTAAAGAATTCTAGAATTATTGAAAATTTGCATAAAATCAGAATGAGTATCATTATTCTATTAGTTTAAAATTTTAAGTTAAATATGAGTTAGCCCCTCTTGTATGCCCGATGGAACTTTACTTGGTATCATAGCAAGTGTCATGAGGTTGAGCTTAGGGCCTGCAAGCTCCACACTGTGATGACATTGACAGCTCCATTCTAACAACCAGCCACTAATTGCAACCAAGGTTTTAAAATCACTTGGAACATGATCACAACTATAAGGAAGGGAACACGAGCAATATACAAAGAGAAAACTTCACTTATATTCACAATTTTTACAAGGTTGAAAAACCCTTTATAAGAGTAAATTCACTATGCTCATCGAGTATATGCCTCACTATCTCTGTGCCACTTGCACTCCTCACTCGACATACCCTAACCTGACTCACTCCAGCATTACAAGGGTAAATGAGACTCATTTCTTACTCACAATTGAGCTATAATTCATAGTAGCAACTCTATGCTCTACCTCACATGCTCTCTCGTGTTTCCTAGCTCTTGCTACCTATCTCTCCTTGGTTCCCATTCTCTTGGAGTCTCTAACTCCCTCTTGTTTGAGAATGAATGAAAATGAGACTAAACACTTCTGTATATAGAGGAGCTTGGCAGAATAAATAAGGCAACTAATCCTATTCTAATTTCAATCTGTCCAATCTTGGCCATTGATATGCAATCTCCAAGATTCTTTTCATAACGGACTGATTTGCCAAATCCTAAGAGAATTTTTCCCCGATTTTCTATTTGACCAGATATGGATAACTTGACACCAACTCAACATCGTCAATCCGATCCTCTCCACTCCAAGGCATATGTCCACGATTGCCTCCCTCGATCATAGTCATCCTATTGAGATTGTAGCATCCACCAATGTTCAAGCATGGTTGGAACTTAGTCAACCTTTACAAGTAGTCAAGTTGCTATTTGCTAAGTGTTGAGAGTTGATCAAGTACTCCTCAACATCCACTGTGCATATTGAGTAGAGTGCACTCCTTGAGTGTCCTTGCTCAATTAAGTCTTGTCCATTGAGCATCTTTAAGAATAGTGTTGTGCCTTGCTCATGGACATCAACACCACCCATATGCGTACTAGCCCACTTGTGAACATGACATCCTGTGATAATTCTTTGATCACCTTGTCTATGACTGAGCCTTGATCGTTTAGTATGCTCCGCTAGTGTCTTCGCGCACACTAGCACGACCATCTCCATACTTACCCTCACATGGATCCACAATTTCATCCCAACACCTTGCACATGTTTGCCCACACTCCCTCGTGTGCTTGTTTTGTGCTATCACTACCCAAGGTACGACTCATGGTACACATTCTTCAATGTTAGAGCTCAAGGGTCTAACAAACATCCCCTACCCGAGGAAGTTGATGCCCTCATAAATAGGGCTCCATCATGCACATTGGATGTAGATCTCCATTGATCCATCACAGCCACTAGCAAGGCTGTCTCCTTCTTGGTCTCCTCATCCTTGCCACTACTGTTCTACTTGGTTCCCTGTACAAAACCCAATTGTTTGGGATTTCATATCAAGCATCCACCAAGATGAGGCATAATTGTAACACAAGATTCGACAACTATTATTGAGAATAACGTCATAGTCGCCCAACTCTACGACCATTGCATCCAACTAGCCTTCCCTCTCTCCAACTTAGATTGGCATATCCCTTGCCACACCTTTCATCAGTTAGCTACAAGAATTCACCGCCTTCATGCAGCTTGGGCATTGTTGCACTTGCAACCCTAACTTTGCCATTATCTGCTCAAAGATAAACACACTTGTGGCACCAATATCCACCAATGCTACAACCTCAATGTTGTTTACCATAGGATTTGCATACATCAAGTCATAGTGATTTCCTTGGCATTCAGTTTGCAATGCACTCAGTAAGTAAAGTGGTGCTACCCTCTTAGTTAGCTCTCCATCCAATTCCTCCCACCTTGACTCATGGCCATTCCTCTCTTCCTCTTTGGACACTCTCTCGCACGGTGAGGCCATCACAATTGAAGCATCCTTGGTGAGTCCGAAAGTCCTTCTTTAGGCCACCCTTGACCACCTTCCCCTTGTCCTCTTTAGCTTTGGCCAATTAACCATACTTGCCTTTCACCTTGACTTCTTCTCCTACACCTTGTCCTACCCCTTGGATCTGTCCTCCTCCTAAGTAGGATGCAAATCCACCATTGCATATGTTGTAGCCAAGGCAACACAAGTAAGTCCTTCACACCTTGCCTTTTGAACTCGAGTTATGCCCATGACTGTAGGCTCTTCAATAAGGTATATAACTTGTCCGTTTCACACATGTTTGTGACGTCCAACATCATGAAACTAAAAATTTTCACGTACTCTCTTATAGAGCTGTCATGCTTCAACTCGGCCAACGAGTCCCAAGCAACCCACGAATTGTTGCTTGACAAGAAATGCTCCATCAATTCACACTTTGAGGCCTCCCATGTCTTAATCCTAGGTTGCCTAGCACTAATCGCATTATGAACATGAGTTCTCCACCACAATTAGCATCACTAGCTAACTACATTGTTGTGATCATTACCTTCTCCAAGTTCAGAACCTTTGTAGCAACAAAGTAATTCTCCATATCCCAAATGAAGTTCTCCAACTCCTTGGAACTTCGAGAACTTTTTTGTTGTCAGGGACTAACACACCACCTGCAAGACATAATAAATGACTTTGGCTCAGGAATCTTCATCTTCCCACAAGTCTCTCACTTGTCAATCCATTTGTGGCTTGTGTGGGGCAACTGTCATTTGACTAGCACTACATCATCCTTCAAGGCATTGAGCTCCTATCGTAATTCCTTCACGATGTCTGTCAACATTCTGCCGAGATCATTGCCTTCCCAATGTTAACCTCAAGGGCAATAACATGCTACTCCAATGTAGTAGTCGGTTTTGCTCATTCATTGAGCTCTATGACATGGCCCTCCAATGCTACCAAACACTCCCACAATGCCTCTATTGCTCTAGTCCACATGGTTGCTGATTGTGATGTACATGTAGTCTTTGGAAAAGGATCTCCTCAACCAAATGTAGCTCTGATATCTCTAGGCTCCACCTGGCACTACTAGACCAGCTTTGATACCACTATCACGAGGTTGAGCATAGGGCCAGCAAATTCAGCACCGTGATGGCGTTGATAGCTCCACCTTGCCAACTAGCCACTACTTGCAACCAAGGTTTTAAAATCACCTAGCACACAATCACAACTATAAGGAGAGAACATGAGCAATATACAAAGGGAAAACTCTACTTGTATACACAATTTTTACAAGTATGAAAAACCCTTTATAAGAGCAAACTCACTATGCTTGTTAAGTATATGACTCATGACCTTTGCGTCACTTGCACTCTTCACTTGACACACCCCAACTCGACTCACTCTGGTGATACAAGGGTAAACAAAACTCACTCCCCACTCACAGTTAAGTTACAGCTCGTTGTAGCAACTCTATACTCTATATCACACGCTCTCCCTTGTGTTTCTTAACTCTCTCTAGCTATCTCTCCTCGGCTCTCACTCTTTTGGAGTTTGTGACTCTATCTTGTCTGAGAATGAATGAGAATGAGATTGAACACCCCCTTGTATAAAGGAGCCTAGCAGACTGGATAAAGTAACTGATCTTGGCCATTAATATGCAATCTTTGAGATTCTTTCCATAATGGACTAATTTGCCAAATGCTAGGAAAATCTTTCCCCGATTGTCTATTTGACTAGGTATGGATGACTTGACACCAACTCAACATCATCAATCTAATCCTCTCCACTCCTAGGCGTATGTCCATGATTGCCTCCCTCAATCAAGCATTCACCGGTGTTCAAGCATGGTTAGGGACTTAGTTGACCTTCACAAGTAGTCAAGTTGCCATCCATTAAGTGTTGAGCATTGATCAAGTGCTCCTCAGCATTTGCTATGCATATTGAGTAGTGTGCACTCCTCAAGTGTCCTCACTCAATTAAGTCTTGTTCATCGAGCATCTTTAAGCGTAGCATCATGTCTTGCTCATGGACATTATCACCACCCATATGCGTACTAGCCCACTTGTGAACGTGACACCCTATGGTCACTCTTTGATCACCTTATCCGTGACTAAGCCTTGATCAATTAGTTAGCTATGTCAATATCTCCGCGCACACTAACATGACCATCTCCATACTTACCCTCACATGGATCCGCAATTTCATCCCAACACCTCGCACATGTTTACCCACACTCCCTCTTGTGCCTATTATGCGCTACCACTGCTCCAAGGCACGACTTGTGGTATGCATTATCTAATGTTAGAGCTCAAGGGTCTAATAGCAGGTGACTAAGTGGGCTCATACTACACGAAGCCTGAGATCGGAAATGCCAGCTCATGGTCTAATTGTTATTTGAGACCAAAAGGAAAATGTTTGACACATTAGTAAAGCCTAAGTTTGGAAGAGAAATGCCTAGGTTGTATTAGTTGGTAAGGTCTAATAGTTTTTTTGACTTTCAATTGAGACCCACGGCCCTTCTAGCTATCATGGTTAGAGTTCAAGGGCACATAGTAAGTGTAAGTCACATTGCAAGGCCCATGACCAAAAAAATGCTCATGGTCAATTATTGGTAAGCTTGAGATTGAAAAAAAATGTATGACTGATGGTTAGTTGTTGAGACCTAATAGTCATTTTTTACTTTTGATTGAGCTCAATAACTCTTATGGCTATGGTGTTTAGTTGACCCCCTTCATCTGAGTAGAGGAGCATCAAAGAGAAATGTTTGACTTTTGGACAATTGTTGAGGGTGGGTATTTAAGAGCACGTAGTAAGTGTAAGTCATATTAACACATAAAGATGAATGTTGAGTTATAAGAATCTCACATCGGAAATTTGAATGAAATGTTCTGATATATAAGACCTAGTTATTACTATCATATTAATTTTAGTTTTTGAGTTGAATATGAATTCAATTCTCTTATAAGTCTGGTGAAAATTTTATATAAAATAAATTACTTTGGTAATATTGCATTTAGTCTACAATTGAATACGATGAATTTGTTTAGTCTCGTCGTGTGAAAAATATACAGTAAAATCCACTAAATTTCGATGTTACATAACTTTGGACATATTATATGTATATAATTATTACAGTGACAAGATTGTCATTTCACTTACGGCAGGCAAATCTTAGCCCCTCATTGTCCAACAAATGGCAAGAATCAAACGGTGATAATTTACTATCCCTAATAAGCCCTTTTAATAACACTATAAAAACGATGAAGGTAGATTATTGTGGTAATTTACTCACTCATTTCTCTCATTTTTCACTAATTATCACATTTTGTCTTTCTCTCCTCTTTGGGTTCTTGCTTAAACGCTTAAAGGCCATATTGGGCCGTCATCCCGTATCTCGGCTTCCTTTCTTCGCGTTCAGGTTGGTCCTAATAACCGTGCAAGAATGTCCACAGAGATTTTTCAAGTAGCCGTTTCGCCGGTCCCCCTCCACTTTGAAATGCAAGCAAGTATATCCAGTAGATAGATAGGCTGAATAGCTATCCTATGCCGTAGTTGTCCAAAAGAACTGAAAATACTTTCTTTAGGAAGGATTTGAAAGGCATGCCTGCTGTATACAGATTTGAAATTGGAATCCAAATGCAGTCTCCGTTCAATGTAATTACTCAATAGGCCACACCGATTATAACTAACATAACATAGATTGATCGAGATAGGTAACCACATTCTATTCTCTCAAGTGATCTCTTCACTCAAGTCATGTGAAGGAAGAAAAATCCACAGGTACGAGAGGTCTCTTCCCCATCGAGCCAATCCAACTGGAACTTATATAATTATAAATTATTAGACCTCTGCAAATCATGCAGCGCACACGGTGAAAAGGTTACTTATTCCTTCCCCTTTCTGGAAATACATGTCTAAGTAGTAGCTTTTTAAGGTCTTGTGAATCTCTAAGGTAAAGCTTCTCCCTGAGAAATACATTCCCGTCGGGCAACCTTCTCGTGGAAGTTCTTGGCTGAACTTCTCGGGGAAAGGTTTCAAATGATCCTTGGTAAATTCGTACTGGGTTTACAGAACATGTAATGTGGATTATTTTGAATCGAATGACACACGAACACACAAAGGCATGTCTAATAAGACGTATTTCAATCGGTAATATTCAGTACTAAGCTTAACTCTGATATTGAGGCTACTTGATGATAGTGAAATGCTGAGTGTGAAAGCTAAAGCAATACGTATGTGTCCTTTTAGATGAGTAATACATAATGTGTCTTACTACAGAAGGTTGCATTACCTCCTTGGAGAAGGCTGATGAAATTCATAGTAGACGGAGAAAAAGCGTGCTTCTCTCTCTTATTTCTTTATACTTTTAGGAGTGATAACTATTTTGTTTGACCCCGAACTATTCGGTCCTGTGCATGAGCTCGATGAACCTGCACAATCCCAAGATTCTGCACCCTTCCGATGACTGGATTACTCTGGAGGACGTACATGGCATAGTTTAGGTTCATCCGCAGAGCGGTGTACCGAGCCGCGGTTTCAGGACGACTCTGAGAGGGCTCGTCCTGCACAGTGCAATGCCCGGGCCCTGGGCCATGTCGACTGGGCTGTCCCCGGCGGCTGAGATATCGAAACCCTGCAGCATGCGAGCCAGCGTCAGGTGGACCACCTGCAGCCCAAAAGTGGCCCCAGGGCACGATCGCCGCCCGGAGCTGAAGGGTATGTACTCGAAGTTCTGGCCCTGGAATTCAACCTTCTTGTGCTCGCTCAGGAACCTCTCAGGCAGGAACTCGTTGGGCTTGGACCAGACCATGGGGTCCCTCTGCAGCTTCCATATGTTTATCAGCAGACGTGTGTCCTTCGGAACGTGGTAGTCACCGATGTGGCAGTCCTCCAGGGCTTCTCGCACGCCGGTCAGCGGTGCCGGCGGATAGAGCCGCAGGGTCTCCTTGACGATGGCCTGGAGATATTCCAGGCTTCTGATATCGGATTCCTGGACCCACCGGTGTCGTCCTACGACTGAGTCCAGCTCTCCTTGGGCAATTTTTAAGGCGCGGGGATTGTTCAGTAGCGACCCGATGGCCCATGCCATGGTCAGCGCCGTGCTCTCTGAGCCAGTCAATATGAGAATCTGCAATAATTTAGTGGTAAATAAGAACACAAATGAGTATCAATGTCAAACCCCAAAATACTATGACGTTTCGATCCGTGCCAATATCCATTTGTGATTCTTGTCAGATTTGTTTCACAAACGCTCGTGGTCCCGATCGATCCGATGATCGTATCACAATCAAGTCCCTCTTGCGACCACACTCCGGATTAATAAATTAATTTTTCGTAGTAATTAATTACGTGGAGAGATGGGATTTGAAAATTTACCAGGGCGGTCGCCTTGATGACGGTCTCCCGCTCGTGCCCGAAGAACATCGGCTCACTCTCCGGCAAGCTCCTTATCAGAACGTCCATGAAATCTTCATCTTCTTCTTCTCCATTCTTGATCTCTCTGCTTCTCTCTTTCCTCTTCTGCATGTGCTCCTTGAGCCACTTCTCGAGGACATAGTCGATCTCTTTTGCCGTCTCCTTCATCGCCCTCACGTGCCCCTGGACGTCCGCGCGCTCAAGCCATGGGATGGCGTCCGACACAACGAACACTCCGGTCAGGTAGAGGGTGCTCTCGATGGCCCTCCTGAACCTCCAGGCGTCGGACCCCACCTCCCCGAATTCGGCCTCGGAGAACTTCTTCCCGGCTATCATCTTCAGGTTTATGTTGAAGGTGAGGTGCTCAAAGTGCTTGTCAATAGGGATGACAAGGCCCAGGTCATCGCCTCGGGACCGGGAGAGGAGGTCATCCGTGAAGGAGGCGATCTCCGCTGCCCTCACATGGTGGAGCTGCTCCAGCCGCTGGATCGAGAGGAGCTTCAGGGCGGCGACTTTCCGGATTTCGCGCCAGTAGGGGCCGTAGGGCGCCAGCGCGAAAATGGCATTATCGTATCCTATATACCTGCCCGAATAACAATTCCAAATCAAATGAAATATCGGTAACAAAATCCCGAGAATACAAGATATCAGTTTCTAATGGTCTTGTTTCTTATTTGTTATTGCGGAAGAGAAACACTACAATAGTATATTAGTTCGATGCTCATTTTCGGTGAACCAAACGGGTCAAAAATTAAGACGTACCGCCCTGCTGCGGTATCCGGTCGGGTGGCGAGGACTTTGTCATTTATGGTGAAGCACTCCCTGGCAGCCTCGGAGCTGCTCACGACCACGAATCTTTGCAGGCCGATCTTGAGGGAGAAGACCGGCCCACATTTGTCGGCCATGGCTGCGAGCTTCTGGAACGCGGGCTCCCTTCCCCATAGATGATGGAGGTGGCCTATTAAAGGCCACGAGCCCGATGGCTCCGGAGGCATCAGTCCATGGTGGCTCGACCTCTTCCCCACGCTAGAACTGAACCTACGAGCTATAAGCCGGTGAAGTGCTAGAATCAGTGGACATAGGAATAGCAGGAGAGAAGTGAGGAGACGGTCCATGGAGTATCTCACTGATCAAATGCTTTGAGAATATGGGGATGAAAAGTAAGGTTAATTTGCCTGTATCCTTACGTACGTCGGGGTTGCCATTTATATAGTAGTAGCAAGTCCCGCCGGCCCGAAGGAAAAATCATCAAACATGAACGAATATCAAAAGTCGATATTATTAAACTCTCCCTGTCATGAATTTATTGTCTTATTCACTGTATCACCTACTCTCTATTTGAATTGCCATTTTCCAGTTCTCTGCAAGATTTTGTTAGTATTTCTTTAAACCCGCAAACAAAAAGGGTATAAAATGCCAACTATTTTTTCACTTGAATTGCTATAAATTAATTTACTTGATGGTACAAACAAAAAAAATATTAACCATAATCACTCTGTATCATTGATGTCTCTATCATCTTTGCATTTCTCACTAACTTACAAAGTCCTCGTGCATCACAATTTTCTTATTGGATGCATCATGTCATATCGACATATAACAGACCAGGAGCCGTGTGTTTTGCATCGGGGTAACAGTGGACATTCATTCTCTGGCTCGTCAAAGACAAACAAGTCACAGGTGAACCTAATTTCCAGGTTTAAAGCAACATATGGTTGAGAGAAATCATGATATAAAAGCTAAATATTCAATGTCCGTTGATTAGTATGACTCAATAGTTTTTTTTATCTTAAATACGGCATGTGCGAGATTTTCCATTGTAATTAAATTTTTTACTTCTCTCCAAGGTTTGGAGAATTAGTTCTCTATTTTAGATTGAATTTTTCTCCTTTTTTGCGAAGTTAAATGTAATATTTGAAAGTATATTTAACAATGTTTTTAATTAAAAAATTGTGTCTTCTTATAAATTAATTTACTGTAATAATTCATATATATAAGTAAAATTATAGTTGAGATCTCTTTTTTTAATCTTCTTTTACTTTAATTCTATTTCTATATGATTAAAAAATATTTTTAATAATATATATTTAGTTTTATAATATATTCGAATTCTAATTTTGATAGTTCACCGGTGTACAATTTAACGGTATCACGTGACAATTATCTACACACATGGCATGACACATCAACAAATTCTCAGCCACATCAACAATTTATCACTACGTCATTATGTCATGACCACCTAAGTGGGTTATTAAAATTAGAATTTAAGTGTATCATGAAATTAAATATATAAAAATAAAAGAATTAATTAAAAATATATATCACTCAAATATTAAAAAAAGTAAATATATAAAATTTTTACTAAAATTATACATGCATGAACCTATACTAAAACTCATAAACCAAAAGTTTGAAAAAAATGTTGACATAAGCAGTAGTTGATTAATTCCCATGTGGAACGCGTTGGAGCTTAAAAGGCTGCCCCACAAAGCAAATATTGTTTCAAAATTGAATATGTGGAGCTTAAAGGGTTAGAGCTGGCAAATCGTGCCGGCCCGGCACAATAATGGGGAGGGCATGATAAGGACCCGGCCTAATAGCACAATGATCTCATTTAATCGTGACTTAACTATAAGTGAATTCATAAATAAGATTTTTTTTCTATTCTTTAATGGTGTTCGATAGTTTATTAATTTTTTTAAAAATTTTCCCTAATCGGGCTATTCCTATGAATTATCCGGCCCAATATGCCCGATAAAATTACCGGACCGTGCTCGCACAGCAGGATAAGCTCTCGCCAGCATGGTTGTTATCGTGTTGGGCTAGATTTTGCCAGGTTTATAAAGGGTACAGCTAACCCAATAAAATAAATAAATAAATAAAATCACGCACTAAATTTTAAGATAAAATCGATATTTTTGTTTTATTTGTGTTGTTTATATTACGGATTTAGGAAAAGACACGTGTGACTGTATAATTTTCAGAAACTCTATCAAATGTTTGATTAAAATATTGTGCATTTCCCTTAATTCCTTTCCTTTTTAATAAATTGTTGTAAATCGAAGTCCCTGACACAATCGTTGCAGCAATTTCTTCCAAGAAATTCATTTATTTCATTATTGCAGTACCATTTATTATGTTTATGCCAATATCATTTCATATTTGTGAATTTAATAGATCTTAATATCATAAGAATTTAGCGCACGTGATGTGATATAATTACTTACCATAAATATTTTACTTACCTATAATCGACTAATGGTGATAAATGCACTGTCAAGATTACTCTTTCTACACATTCCAACTATATTAATGGTAAAACAATGTTCCAAATATAAAATCTATGTGAACCCTAAATTTAGAAAGAAATGTATTAAAAGAAGCTACAAATATTAGTATTCTAAAATAGATTTTTAAAAATTCTAAAAACTTAATAACTGATAAATCAACCCTAAGAATTATGAATCATAAAACTCTAAAAGCATTAAACCTTGAAAAATTATAATCCTAAAAATCTAAAAAATGTTCATAAAAATTCGAAAATTATTCAAAGTTTCTTTTTTATGATTAATATATATATATATATGATTTCCAAAATTATATAAATGACAGATCATGAATTAAAAAATTAAGATCAATTTATTAGTAATCACTTGATCAAACATAGCATCTAATTATTACTTATCATAATGATATAAGGGCACATAATACAAAGATCTATATCATAAAACTCTTTATTTATAAACTTGAATCTTATATAATACTTAATAAATTAAGTATCCGATAATGGCAACTAATCCACATTAAAAAAAAAGAACTCAAAATACTATGTGGTGAGAAAATGTTCACGGTCCAGTAGCTACCCACAACTAAAGATGTTAAACGGGTCGGACTAGCTCATAACCAGACTAGAACCAGATCGTTCAAATCCATAATAGGTCTAGACCACTCTTAGCCGGACCCATAACCGTTTTTATTGGGTTGGGGTGGTTAGGGGCCGGTTCATAAATATGGACCCATTGAACTGTAACCAACACGAACCATTACCATGCCGAATCGGCTTAGAATTGTTGAAAACCGACCTGGACCGCAAAAAATCATACAAATCAATGGTCAGATTTTGTTGGGTCAATTTAAAATTTTAAAAAATATTTATTTAAAATAATTTTTTAAAAAAAGGATGGATCATGGGTCAAATCGACCGTTTATAAGTATTTATAAACCGATTCATATTCGCATGAACCATGATCCATAACTGGATCGATAAGTTAAACAAACAGGTCAACTATAGTCAGGTCTAACTGTTCTAAACTCATTTTAAACTGGTTTAGATCGTATTTTTAATAACAATATCCACGACAACTATCGAATTACCCAGCAACTAAACTACCAAAAAAAAAACTTTCCCATTGGGCACATGACTGTGTCGGATAAGACAACTCCTGAATTAGTGGTCGATGCTCGTGGGACCTCCACAATGTATGTTTCGAACCACAAATTTTCTTTTCTTTATTATTTTTATTTTTTAAATTCACATAAACAGAGGTGCATATTTCCCCGCCACCTTAGCCAAAATATGCGATTGCAATTTCATCGCGAAAAGTATCGTATGATAGATACGACAATTCATGAAAGACGTTCCAACAGTTCGACTATAACATTCAATAATTTTGCTCCTGACGACTGCCGAGTGATTCACATGTCCCGGGGATCTCTCGTATTTCAACCATGATTCTGGGTGGTAGGGTAAAAAGGGGAATTAAAAATTACATACCAGTAGTGCCGTTGACGGTAATCGAATGCATATGAATCTTATTTTCATATACGGGACAATATCTTATTATACCATATGGTCGTTCCTGTATCGCGATCGGATTTTAAGTGCTTCACGAGGAGGGGGATAGTATTCACTCCCTTGCACCAGTGAACTGTGGATGTCGACAATTTCGTCCCGAGTGGAAAGCGAGAGGGAAAGAGTCGTGTAGATCGTGGTTCGATTTTCAATGGCCCCCTCTCACCTGAGGACAAAGATAATAGCAGTGCCTCTCATATAGGCGTTGTACGTGTGCCACAAATTAATAATAATATAATACGATGGGTCCACATATATCATTCCAAATTTCCAATAATGTCCAGCAAAAAGAAAAAAAAGAGCTATTTCTCATTGGCATAGAAAATATATTTTATGTAACGGTTATATTATATTTATATGTATTTTTTTAGAATTTATTAAGATCCCTTAAAATTAATTTAACATGTTTTCTAAATAATATCAATACATTAATGTGTGGTATGATATAATTATTAGGTGAGATAGCTCTCCCAAATGGCATCATTGGATAGTCAATGCCTTCTTTTCCTGTTCCTTTGGAAATTAAAGAAGTGAAGGGGGAAAAGAGAATATCCTCAAACAAAAACGTAAACTAATTGAACTTGACGAATTATTATTATTATTATTATTATTGAAGTATAGTCCACTTGTCCTTTCCATGGCGTTTTACACGCTGATATTACTAATTGATAACATTTTTGTCGGACCTAAGTTTTCTTGTCTAACCATTTACTTCAAAATAATTTTTTTAATCATATATATTTTTAGTACGTAACATACTTAAATTACAATTATAACGGTGTATTAATGTGATGATTATTTACTGATGTGATATAATGATATATCAATAAATTACTGATATGATATGTCAATGCAATAAATTTCAGCAGAGGTGGCGAAACTTGTGCCGATATGTCATGTCATATAATACCATTAAATACCATATTAGTATACCGTTAAAATTAGGACTCAAATAAGTTATAAAATTAAATTTATATAATTTAAAAAAATAATTTTAAAATATATATTATTCTAATAAAAAAAATAACGACCACATATATTATTTCCACTATCATCGTATCATTTGTTTTATCTTTCTATTCTTCCCATCAGCTTCCATTGATCCATTTGCAACCACAAATCGGAGTTGGAAGTACCGGACCCACCTCGCTGACGTCTTATACAGAAAATGGAAAGACGACTTTTGAGTGGCACTTCGAGTTCAACTGAGTTCGTGTTTTAGTTGAAGATAAGCACCAAGTTTTGTGGACCCCTTGGCTGGACAAACGTTAAAGGTGACGAGAAATTTTAAGACCGGCGGCCCCGAAGGCGGGAGCCTCAAGCATAGAAAGTTGCACCTGTGCGCGTGGTGTGCTTTTACACATTCAATCTCCGTCCAGACCATCAAACTGAAGATTAACCAAGAAAATAAGGATTGAATTTCCAGCAGTAGTATCGCTCTTCAGTGTGAAATCAAAAGTTCAATCTTCGTAGGTGAAGTTCTCCTTACCATTATAAGACCAGAGAAGAAACGATAGTAAAATTAAAATATTACAGTAAAATTTCTATATATTTGCTATCTTTTTGGCATAAGTATCACAGGTTTAAAAATGAGTTTCAGTAACATATGTTTAGTTCCTTAACCTATGTGGGTCTTAATTTTAACAAGTTATATGCCCCATGGAGCTCATAGATGAGGTGAAGGGTAACCGAGCAAAACGAGTGGTCGTCCATGTCCTCTTCGGCCTCGATCGAGCACGGGTTTGCAGGCAGTCTGTCCAAACACCGGCCAACATAGGATGCAGCAAGTCACCGTACTATCATCCGGTTTGCCAAGACTTCCGATTATCATTTTTATTCGTCTTCATCACCATATACCAACATCAAAGATCACTGATAGGCACTTACAGTGTCGTGCAACTGAGCACTGCAATAGCTTTGTCTCCCGACATTCAAATGAGACAGGATTTTTCCCATAGAGAATCAAGCAGACAACTAGGACAACGAGAACTGAGTTGAAACAAAATGAGCGAACACCGGATGGCTCGATTGAAGTAATGGACACCAGAAAATGTTACCGGCCAAAGTGACTTCAAGATGAAGGAGCAATGTCTTTTCCTCCACAGTTGGGCTCTTAGAAGGCGATACTTACATGCTTTAGCTGCAAACACCTAAAATCGAGTCTCATGCGGCCATGACTCTGTAAGGATGATCCCAATCGACCGACTGATTCATACTTTACAAAGTTCCACCTTACCTGGCAGGATACGAACCACAATATGGCTAGTGAATGAAGCTGATGATTTTGTTGGCATGCACTCCAGTTTTCGCAACATATTGATCTCATCAAGATGCTGTGAATTAAAAGTTTAGTGTGCCGAATTATCTATGTGTATGTCGTTTTGTTCATGGGCAGCGAGAACCTGAATTTCTTCAGTAAGAATTTGCAGAGACCCAATGCTAAATACATTATGGAAGCCTTCTATGGCTTCCTCTCGAATCAATCTCTTCCCTTCACTGGAAGCTAAGACCTCTGGCAGAGGAGATCAGAGCAAGTCGGCCGATGTTTGATCAAATGTATTTGAGCCTGGTTAGAAGGAGCCCAAACGGTTGCGCTAATTGGGTCGCATCCCAAACCAGGCAGAGAATGTGTCATTTTGATTGGGTTTCCTCACCCCCCATCCTCTCTTTACCAATTGATACACACTAATGCTTTACTTTCATCTGATTCTGTTTTGTATAAGGACGACAGTTGATGGTGATTAATCAATTTTCACTGGCCCAAAAGTCAATCTCTTCACTGCATAGTACAGAGGCGAACTCGAAATATCCCTTTCCCATAAACGAAGCAAGCACCTAGGTAAGTGGAAGCTAGAGGAAGCACTTTTTTTTTTCTTATCAACTTTGTCGGCTGTCCACCAATTATTCAACCTTTAGAATCTGTACATGTGAATTCACCACCGACGAAAATTTCCCAATGGTGAGTGAGTGAGTGAGATGTAAGATTCGTACTGTTTGGCATTCACTGACAAGTGGAATGGTAAAGAGAGAGCTGAGGGATGGCCAATGGGCCATCATCTATTTTATAGTCTAAAAGCAAAAGCAAGTAAGAAGAAAAATGAGATGATGATGGCCACAAAACCAAAGGGTGGAGGGTATTATGCTCACTATACTTGCTTCAAATAACTTCAATCTCTCTCCTTGATCAATTTCAACTTTCAGTTTGAGGAGCTAAATGCGGGCGCTTGATGCTGCAAAAACAATCTGTGACACGCGCTGGTCTCACTTGTTGGGATTGCACAGCCAAGTACAGTAAATACATCCGGAGTCTTGGTTCGAGAGAAGCTAGAGTAGTCTAGTTTGGAGGAACGCAAGAAATGGGAGAAAGTAGAGAGGATATCTCTGTGGCAAACCAATTGTGTCATTTTCCCATCTCTCAACTCTGACAATAAGGCACACATCTTTGAAGAGTATTCCAGCTGATCTCTTATTATACACACCCTGCTTAAGAGTGTTGGATCTGTCCCATAACGACTGTCTAACTGAATTTCCAAGAAGCATTTGGAAATTAATAAACCTAAGATTTATGCCTAAATCTAACTGATCTTACAGGAGTGGCCACACTGCTGGCCGGAATGAAGAATTTGAATAAGCCGGTGGTGTTGATATTGTTAGGTAATTTCGGGTTTCCAGAGAAAGTTGTGTCACATCTTTCATATTTAAGAGTGTTTCAATGGGATTGCGAATACAGGCGTCCGAATGCTTCATTGGAAACGTCCGAAAGTGAATTTCTAGAGGAGCTGCAGATGTTGGAGAACTTGGGGGAAATATCCATAAAATTATTCACACCTCGGGCACAAAATTACTGGACTGCACAAAGCTGCATAGCAGTTAAAAAGATTGGGTATGATTATAAATCACAAATTGGACGCGCTAAGAATATCAAGTTCATCTCTGAGAAAACTGGAGCATCTACCGGACCTTGCATTTTCCCCTTGCACAAAGATGAGACAAATTGAGATAACTGGTGATGATGAGGACTCATAAACTCTTGCTCCCAATTGTTCTAGCATTGCAAGTCCACACAGCTTCCGTAGCCACGAGGTCATAAGAATTCCGGCTGTTTTGAGTTAGTAAATGTGACATCGCTCATTTATCACGTCCCTGTCTTGGAGACATTCATCATTCAACATTGTGGCTCACTCTGGGAAGTGATTTTTGGCAATGTTGAAGACGATGACATAACCAAATAGTAGATTATTCCCTTGCCTCACACATCTCATATTTGATCACCTTAGTAGTTTGGAGAGAATCTGTAGGAGAGCCTTGCCTTTTCCTTCCCTCGAAGAGATCAAATTTCTTGGCTGCCACAAGTTGAAGGATCTCCTGCTGAACCGCGATAGGCAAAGGCTCTTCAGGTTATTGAGGGAGGGGAAGAGTGGTGGCAGGGGTCGGTGTGCGATCATCCTGCAGTAAAGCAAGTTTTCTCCACAAAATTTGCCAGGGAGTAAGCCACCTGTTCCTGCTTATGTTATATTTGATTTCACTATGTACTACGAATCATTCAACGTTAAATGCGGCTAAATCATTAGTGCAAATATCAGACAGTTGCCTTAGTCTCTTTAACTCACAAGAAACTAACTAAATGTCTCCTTCTTTCAGGTGGCAAATTACAGACTTCTTCTAGATCACCCGAGCAACTTGTCCTCCTATGACTTCCGGGTAAGTCTTGCTGTAATGTTCCGAAGAGCGCGAATACTTTTACAATGTGGAAATTTGAACCATGGAATGAAGTTAGATTTTTGACTCTATAAGAGACAATTAGATGTTCCACAATTCATTCTGATTTGATGCAACTCGTGGATAAATTAAAATTTTCATTCTCTAGATCCCCCTAGTGATTACCATTACACGAGGATGTAAGGATCAGATGATGCACTTTCTAATTGAAGAAACTTTCTCTGTTACCATTAAGCGAGTTGACCTCCCTTGCAGATGATGATAAGTCTACCCTTTTATGTCAAATTCATTTTCGCCTTCCAGTGATGTTCCTTTGTAAAAGCCCTTGGCTGATACAGTATCACGAAGTTTGTCTGTGTCTCTATGGACTTGATGTTTGACAATGAACATTTCTCGATTCTTCTAAAGTTTGATGGAACTTTGCTCTTATGATTCGGTTTATGATTGTCTGGCCTGGCTTTTAGATTAGTTTCAAGATAAACAAACATCAATGGCTTAAGCAGGTACAAGTTTGAAGTGCCACTCCGTGTGCCTGTGCCTGGCTCTGAATTCTGACCTCAAACCGAGAGCAACAAACATCTGTTGCGACAAACATGTCTGTTTAATTCATTGTGCTTGTTCTCCATTAGGTTGACTATGCGAATCATGTTGAGCGATTTCCCATATGCCCAACAGAATTCAATCACATATGATATCCGAAAATAAGGAATTTGCAAGCGTGTTCCTCAGTGGAAAAAGAAAATGGAAATGCAAGTGATATCTTCTTGCTTGTAGTGGCATTAGCCGATTTATTATATAGAACCCAGAATTTCAATTCGGAACAGAATGGGGAGTAGAATGGTTTCAGGATCTTGTCCATTTCAAATCCCGACCTTAGGATACATTCACCAATCATGGACGAAGCAATGACTAGGAATTTATCTGATCCGGTGGCCCAGTTACTTCAATAAAACATTTTCTGCAAAAGCCAGTCCATTGGGAAGGCCTGTCATGCCCATGGTCTCGACTGGCATATCTCTATATTACATATCATCAGGCCATGTTCATGACAACTGATGAGCTCGATTTTCGACAGGAACTAACTTGAGAGTCAGAGAGCGTTTTGCGAGAATGACTGTTGTTTTCTCTTTTCATCAGTTATAGTCGCTAGAGAGCGAAGACAAGAATCGACTGACCCAAGATGACATGGGGACAGATGATGCATTGTCAGATCACCTGTGCAATTGGGAATGCAATGAGTCACTGGATTGTCATCTGGTTTACCAGTACTTCATATATCTTTTTCATTGTCTCCATCGCTATACCAACATCCAGATCACTGGTATGAGCTTACATTGTCGTGCAGCTGAGCACTGCTACAAGTCTACAACTCTGTCTCCCGACTTGAAACTCTCCATCTCTGCTCCGACCTCTACGAACTCTCCAGTGATGCCAGTGAAGCAAGCAACTAGGAAAATGAATCAACACCGAGTGGCTCCATCGAAGAAAAGGGCAGAGGAACAGTCACTGCCACACTGGTTAAGATAAACTTCAAGAAAGAGCAATATTTTTCTCCATGGTATGGGTCTTAGAAGATCAACATTTCTTGCTTTTCCATCTTACTTTCCATTAGCTGCAAACACATAAAATCAAGTCTCAACCGGCCGCCATGAATTGGAAACTGGTGCAACTTCACCTTAAAATTTTCCCGTTGCTTTGGATTATAAGAAGAAATACATAGGTCTAGCTCTAAGGGAAAAGGGATTCCTTGTATGTTCAGAAACTGATATCCGGATGCTTGTATATGCTGTCCATAAAACTCAAAACTTCCATCTGGTTGAGATGATCTCAGTAGACCGACTAGTTCATTTATTTTATGAATTTCCAATCTATCAAATATCGTACTCATATATCATGAATATCAATTAAATAAATTAGATTATATTTTATAATTTTATATTATTAAATTGACGTGATTTCCATGTTCTCCATTTTCATATGTTTCCTATTTAGTTGTTCATCTCTAAACCTATAAATAAGCCACTTATCTATGTAATAAGTGAATTGCATGATATAATAAAAAGGGTTTGTTTATCCTGCACCTTAAGGTTACAGTACATGTCTTATTATAATTAATTAAAACTCACGATATCAAAAACATGTTTTTATTCCCATTTAGAAATATATTATCTTTATAATAAAAATAAGAAGAAATTTTAATTATAAAAACATATTTAAATTATCTTTCCAAATTTTAAAAAAATTAAAATATTATAAATTCTAAGTTTTTCAATATTCTAAAAAAATCGTAAGAATCTAAAAACCCAAAAAATTAACCCTTAAAAAATTTAAATTCTAAAAATCTTAAATTCAGAAAAAGATAAATACTATAAAACTTAATAAACCTTCAAAAACTCATAAAACCCTAAAACAATTAGCCACAAAAATATAAATTTTAACCATTTTATTTTTTTTCTATAATTAAAGATATATGATATACACATTTTCTTTCTTAATAAATTAATAGCTGTGGTTTTTACTGCATTTGCTAAGAAAGAATTGTTTTAAACATAAATTATTTTTAAAATTAATTGAAAGGTATATTAGATACTCCAAAATTTGACTTTTCTGCATTTAATGAGCATTTTGCTATACATGAAAATAAATAATTGTTTATAATATTTTCTAAGGAAACAAAATAAAAAAATTCATAATAAAATTCATGATTTTAACTTATAACCAATCGTGTCCAAATTTCTCTCGATAATAAACTATATGTATATGCCCCTTCTTTTTATGTGTAGTGAGAACCTGAATTTCTTCTGTAAGAATTAGCAGATATCCAATGCTCAATACATGATGGAAGTTGTCACAAGGGTCGGACTTCAACCAAATTTTTTCGTTCCTGTGATGGTGTTGAGCAATGTCCTACACACTCTCAGTCAACCCAAACACATGTAACAACGCAGCTCGGTAAGGTTTAGCAACAAAGGGATAGAATTTAACAATGCAAGATAAAGAAAATCTCACTTGTATTCATAAATCCGGATTACAAGAACACGAAAAATCCTTACATGACATTACACGGTCATGCCAAGTATGTGCCTTGTGCGTCCAACATATGTACTTCTCACTTGGACAAGTGTACTTCTCCCAAAACCGGCCCGGACTGCACTTTTAACGACATTAGTCCGGAGGTCAAATAACACTAAATGAGAGATAAAAACAGAGAACACAGTGTTTTGATTCAAAATGTACCTGTTGTCGGGTAATGCCAGTGACATTTACACGCTAATGAATCAAATATATGAGTCAAGAGGGGGAGAAGCAGCACGCTCGTTGCCGTTACCGTTACAGTTCTTTCGCAAAATTTTCCGTCTAACCTTTACACGTGTCATTTTTTGGCTGAGTAGGACTCACTGAATATTTACTGCTACTAATGATGCCCACCTTCAAGACAGCTTGTCCCCAACGCTGCAAGGTTCGTGTTGGTTGGCGTAAACTCACAAGTGAAAAGCTAAAGAGGGCAGTACGCTCACTACACTTCAAATTACTTCAGTCGATTTCCTTGATCGATTTTAACCTTCAGTCTGAGGAGAGAGCTTGATGGCGCTCGATGCTGCAAAAACTATCTGCGACACCGGCCTAACCTGCTGGGATCGCACAGCCAAGTACCGGAAATACATCCGAACTCTTGGGGACAATCTGAACGCTCTCGAGAGCAAGATGGTTGATCTAGACCGTGTCTTCACTGATGTGAACCGACTCGTCCAGACAGCTGAAGGAGGAGGATGGATCCGGACGAGTGATGCAGATGGCTGGCTGAAGAAGGTAGAAAGTCTCAAGGAAGATGTTGGCAAGATTCTGGCAGACGGGAAGAAGGTCATGCAGAGGAACTGCCTGTGCGGTCTCTGTTACTGGAACTGCCGC
Organism: Sonneratia alba; assembly: GCA_900174645.1. Classification (NCBI taxonomy): domain Eukaryota; kingdom Viridiplantae; phylum Streptophyta; class Magnoliopsida; order Myrtales; family Lythraceae; genus Sonneratia; species Sonneratia alba. The sequence continues at coordinate 691,519 of FWPY01000029.1, forward strand.
TCGCGTTACAAGCAGTCGTCTTTGGCCGAGAGCAAGAAAGTTGATCTAGAAGAGAAACTGGACCGAGGCCGTGCCTTCAGAGCCGAGGAGGACGTGGCCTACGAGCCTACTGATTTGATCCTCAAGAGATCTCTCGAGGCTCTTCGCAACAAGATGGATGAGTTGGGCGGCGATGTCTTTGAGACAGTGAAACAACGAGTTATCTTCTTTGGTGGTGATATGCAGTTGTTCAAATTAGTTAGAAGTTCGTACAACCCAGAAGCACTATAATCATTCTGTGCAACCCTCAAGTTTTATAGCTGCTAAATCCTAGGAGATTGATGTCACGTATAGTCAACATGCATAAAAGGGGTTGAGTCAACTTAAGGACATAGTGACTACCATGAGCATCGGCTTTCCTACTTTCTATTTCAGTTTATTCTAAACAAGTATATTTCATTTGTTGAGTTTCCTATATTCTTCTATTTTTGTTACTCATCCTTCTAATAAAATAGGAAAGCTATAATTTTTATTATTCTATCCGGTTCCATTGTATTTTTGGGATCACAATTTACTATTTCTAACAACAGCACCTTGACAAAACAAATAGAGTGTGAAAATCTATGAATTGATGAAGGAAAGGAACTTCAAACTATTTTTAGATGATCTCTGGGATCACATAGAACTTCTAATAGAAATTCCTTGCCGTGACAATTTGAGAAAATGCAAAATCATATTTACAACACGAGAGGAGGCAATTTGTAATCCTATGCAACCTGATAAGAAGAAGAAGGTGGGGTGTTTGCTAGCAGGTGAAGCTCTTCAACTGTTTCGACAGAAGTAGGGAGAAGAAACTTGGGATGCTCATCCTTGGATCCCCGAGACTGCAGAATAATTGATTCATGAGTGCAAATGCCTGCCACTCGCTCTAGTTACTGTTGTACGAGTGATGATGGAACAACTGAACTAAAAGATTGGATGGACGCTGAAAAGGATCAGAAAAGTGGGGTATCCAAATTTCAAGACATGAATGAGAGAGTGCTTGCAAACTTAGAATTTAGCTACGACAATTTGCTTGATATAGAACCCCCGAGTATGCCTTTTATACCTATCAATATTCCTGGAGGACCATGAAATTTGTGAAGATGATGCAATAGACCTTTGGATCGGGGAAGGGTTTGTAGATGAACATGGTGATGTTCATGAAACACGCAATTATGGTGAGTAAATTTTTAGAAGATTAAGGCGTGCTTGTTTAATGAAATCTGTAGAAGAGCATTCATCACTGCATAAAAAGATTGTAAAAACGCATGATATTGTCCCTGAAATGGCCATGTGGGTAGACTGGGAACATGGATCAAAGTCAAATAGTCTCAGGATCCAAGAGGCGCTGCAGCCATTTAGGTTAGAGGAGATTAAGAAATGGAAAGAGGCAAAAAGGATATTTATATGTTGAAATATACGATCCCACATTGATTAAATAAAGATAACGTTTTGGACTTATAAGAAGGTTGGGTACCATCACCTATCAGCTTGAGCTTTTAAGTGGAAACGAACCCGATCCTTTATGGGCTCACAACGAATTTAACATGGTATCAGAGCTAGTGGGCTCACACCTCGCCCATCCCGAGTTCATAAGCATGGCTCGTGGTCAGTTGATATAAGACTGAGTACAGAAGAAAATTGCCCGACTTATGGCCAATTGTTCCCCTTCTCCGAGACCGGAAGAAGAATGCCCGACTTATAAATAGTTGTTGAGGGCGGGTGTTTAATGACACGTGACAAAGTGGACCACGTTACCACGTGAGGGCGGGTATTGAGATATACAATCCCACATCGATTAAATAAAGAAAATGTTGTGGGCTTATAAGAAAATTGGGTACCATCACATATCAGCTTCAGCTTTTAAGTGGAAACGGTCCCGATTCCTTATGGGCTGACAACGAATTTAACACTATATGTGGCGAGAGCAGAGGAGATTAGGTGATTCCCCAGCGGCTATATTATGTTCCCATCTTTCAACCTTGATAGTAAGAGGCATAGTTTGTGTCTCCGTGGACTTGAAGTTTGATAGTTGCTGCAGAGTTTGGCTCAATCCTAACCGCAGTAGCTGAATTGAGCAGGACGCCTGATTAGCAATCCTAGCCGGAGAGCCGATGATGATTCCTGCCCTCTTTCCATCGTCTATTTTGGATCCATCGACCCAGAGCTTAATTTCGTGGCATCAAACTAGACCAAATCTTCCATGCATGCATGCTTATTGCCCGTCATGCACTAAATCTTGTAGATGGGCACTTCTTGTGCAGATTTGCCATCGATATTCTTCGTCGTCCAGTCCAGCTTATCTGCATATGAAATTTATTAGTTTTCCCACCTCATCTTCGAATTAGTTTTTTTTTTCCTCAACCTTTCTATACATCCGTTACATATCGCCTCCATCTGATCTGGTTCTTGAGTTTGGTTCATTCGAGTGACACTCGGAGAGTCCCTCAAAGCCCCGAAGCCCAAAGTGTAAAACCCGCTTTTCCAACTTGTGAACTCTAGAGGCTTAGATCCTCTAATTGTGGGATTGATTGGGACCACCTTTTTTTTAATCAAATTTGTATAAAATCTATTCCCTTGAATTTATGCATGATCCGACTGGTTCAGATGATCGCAATCAACCGGCTGATTCATACTCACCTAACCTGACTGGATTCACTCAGCATATTGATCTCATCAAGATGCCATGATTGTGTGACGTTGTCTGATGGACTATCTAATGTATACATGTGGTTCTTTCATGTGCTGCAGCAACCCTAATTTCATTAGTAAGAATTTGCAGAGACCCAGTCCATCGTGGAAGCCTTCTATGGCTCCCCTCTAGTCAATATTTTCCGTTTTATGGTGTCGAGCAATCAAACCCCGAAAGTTCCTTAGGAATCCACCCCGGATAAGAATAACTCAAGACCTAGCCATCAAATAATGCATTTTAAATTTCTCTATCTCTTACCTCCATAATCAATCTCATATTTAAATTATATTTCCGGGCCGCCCTCATAAATTATATTTATTTTCTAAACCAAACTCAAATAAATCTTATCATCTCAATTTTTTTATACCTCTCACTTTTCCAGGGAATATTATAAATATTATCTCCTTAATTTATTATGCATCAAGACACGTCTGATTTCTCCAAAATGAAGCACCACGTGAGTGCAAGCTGACGAGAGCAATTTTTTTTTCCATCAACTTTATTATCTGTACACCAATTATTCAATCTTTAGAGTCTGCACATTTGAATTAATTAATCAAGTAAAAAAAATCACGTCACCAGATGTGGGTAGGTATTCGGTGAGCCTTACTCAGCCACCATGGCTGAGTAGGAACGAACCATAATAAGACACGTGTGTAAAGTGACAAATAGAAGATTTGCCTAAGAACATTAACGACGACGAGGGTGCAGCTTCTCTCCCCCTTAACGCCGTTTGCAGTGAGAAGAATATAAATCATTTTGAAATCAATTTCCGACCATTTGCAGTCCCTCTTATTCAGTGAACATATATTTAGATTAGAGTCACGAACTTGTGGCACATTGTTCAATTTCCTATCATACTCTCTCTTATGGTTACCAAGTCTCTGGTTTGGTATAAAAGGAAATTAATGCATATACATGTTTCAAAGTCCTTTGTTATGACTATTAAATATGAATAGAACTCTTGTATGAAAATTATTCTTCTAGATTCATGTGGTTGATCGGGTGGTACTTCTTCTCAACGTGCCATTTTCTAATAAATCCCTTTCAGATATAAAGATATATACCACTTACCTAATTAAAAAAAAATTCATGATATCCTCATATATCCTTGAGACTACTTTCTCTGTCTATCATTAGATTTATCAAACCATGCAAGGTTCAAAGATTAAATAACACTAAATAAGAGATAAAAATAAAGAACATGGTATTTTGATTCAAAATTTACTTGTATAAATAAGGAATTAACGTATGAGTAGTTTATGAAAGTTCAGAATAAAAATGTTCATTATAACTCAATTTAATCCACAACATTGTTGTCGGGTAATGCCAGTAATATTTATATTTTAAGGAATCTAATATGAGTATAATATTAATCATTAAAGTATGTGAAATACCAAAATAATGATGTTCCCATTTTTATCACTTCTACTCCTTTTGTTTTGGCCACTCTATCAGGTAATCTTATACAAATCCTGTAATCCTTTAGACCAATAAGTATATAATTCCAAGAGCACCAAGATTTAGTAAATGTTTTGCACCTGTTACTCATCCGCGTCAAGAGGGAGAGAAGCATAGTTTTAAAAACCGGACCGGGCTGGCCGGTTCGACTAGTTCAACTAAGAACCGGCCACTCACCCGGTCCGGTTCCTTCAAAAAATCCAATTGCACATTAAAAGAGAAAAAATCTGATTGAACCGGCCGGTTTCCAGTCCGACCGGTGAACCCAATTGAACCCATAAGAAAACCGGCCGACTTAAAATTTAAAAAAAAACAAAACCTATTGTAATGTACCTATTTTATTTTACTAAACTTATATTTACATTTTATATTAATGATTTTTGTTATAAATTATATTTAAATTATGATATTATATAAATTTATTAATATTATTATTTATTAAATATGCGGTTCAACATATTGAACCCCGATCCGACCCATGAATCCATGTCTATACCGATTCCCGACCTAATCCAGTTTTAAAAACTATGGAGAGAAGAGCACGCTTATTGCCGTCACAGTTCTTTCGCAAAATTTTCCGTCTACACCTTTACACGTGTCATATTTTTGTTCGATGCTACTCAGCCACGTGGCTGAGTAGGACTCACAGAATATTTACTGCTACTAATGATGCCCACCTTCAAGACAGCTTGTCCCCAACGCTGCAAGGTTCGTGTTGGTCGGCGTATACTCACAAGTGAAAAGCTAAAGAGGGCAGTACGCTCACTACACTTCAAATTACTTCAGTCGATTTCCTTGATCGATTTTAACCTTCAGTCTGAGGAGAGAGCTTGATGGCGCTCGATGCTGCAAAAACTATCTGCGACACCGGCCTAACCTGCTGGGATCGCGCAGCCAAGTACCGGAAATACATCCGAACTCTTGGGGACAATCTGAACGCTCTCGAGAGCAAGATGGCTGATCTAGACCGTGTCTTCACTGATGTGAACCGACTCGTCCAGACAGCTGAAGGGCGAGGATGGATCCGGACGAGTGATGCAGATGGCTGGCTGAAGAAGGTAGAAAGTCTCGAGGAAGATGTTGGCAAGATTCTGGCATGCGGGAAGAAGGTCATGCGGAGGAACTGCCTGTGCGGTCTCTGTTACTGGAACTGCCGCTCGCGTTACAAGCAGTCGTCTTTGGCCGAGAGCAAGAAAGTTGATCTAGAAAACGAACTGGTTCGAGGCCGTGACTACAGAGCTGAGAAGGATGTGGCCTACGAGCCTGCTGATCTGATCCTCAAGAGATCTCTCGAGGCTCTTCGCAACAAGATGGATGCGCTGGGCAGTGTCTTTGAGACAGTGAAACAACGAGTTGAGAGCGAGGAGAAAATATACCAGGTACGAACACATCAAGTTGGTCGCTGGCTGGAGAGAGTGGAAGTTCTCGACAGAGAAGTGCAGGAAATTCTCAAAGAAGGGGAGCGGGAAATGGGGAAGAGCGGCCAAAGTGAGGGAGTGGACTCTCAATGCCAAAGGTAAGAACACTAAACACAAAACTGTCACTGTGTTAGGTGCGAAATGGGATAATGAAATAAGAATTTCGAAATTTATTATTAGATGTACATGTAAGAAACTCTGTACACAGAAGGAACATTCACGGTAAATACAGGAGGTTCAACTAAATCAAAAACAGCGCATTATAATATCGTAGATTACACTGTTGAACACAAGCTTGTTACACCGGTTCCCAGAAGATCCATATCCCCTGCACTGGTTTACCTTCCTTCCAAATTAATCTCCAGCTGCTTCTAACAGGGATTTCTCATTGTGCCACAAAATATCGAGGGATGCTGACGAGAAGAAAGTCATATTGGAAGAAAATATCAAAGAAGGTCGTTGTTTCACCATCGCCACCACTAAACGTGATGATCCTATAATGCTTGAGATACCCTCTGAACCACCTGTAGGCAGAGAAGCTGTATTTAAGGAGATATGGGGTTGGGTTGAGGATGAAACAGTGAGGTGCATCGGCCTAACCGGGATGGGTGGTGTTGGAAAGACCACTCTCCTAGACAGGGTCCATAATCAATTCCTTCAGGTTAGCCACAATTATGACTTCTCACTTCGGCTTGTTGTGTCTAGACCACTGGATCTGAATAAAATTCAGGAGGCCCTCTTTAATGAATTGAAGCTCCCAAAAGACCAATGGAGTGGCCTTGATGGTATAAGGAGAGCGTCTCTCATCCGTGATTTGATGAAGAAAAGGAACTTCCTATTATTTTTAGATGATCTTTGGGATTCCATCGATCTTCATAAAGATATTGGTATTCCAATTCATGATCATCCAACAAAGTACAAAATCATGTTTACAACTCGAGATGAGAAAGTTTGTAATCGTATGCAACCGGACAAGAGAAAGATGGTGGGGTGTTTGCCTCCAAATGAAGCAGTTGAACTGTTCCGGAAGAAGTTGGGAGAAGAAACTTGGGGTGCTCATCCTGGGATCCCTCGGATTGCTGAATCATTGGTTCATGAGTGCAAATACCTGCCACTCGCCCTCATTACTGTCGCAAGAGCCATGACCAGCGTTATTGAATTGACAAGTTGGATGGATGCTGAAAATGATCTGAAAGGTCGGATGTCTAGATTTACAGACATTAACGAGAAGGTGCTCGCAATCCTAGAATTTAGTTACATCAATCTGCCTGATGAGGCTCACAAATCGTGCTTTCTATATCTATCGATATTCCCAGAGGACCATCTAATTGAGGAAGATGATGCGATTGGGCTCTGGATCGGGGAGGGATTTCTAGACAAATATGACAGTGTTCACGAAGCCCGCGAATATGGTAAAAAAATATTTACTAGATTAAAGGACATGTGTTTAGTGGAGGCTGGACGGGATTTTGACTACGATGGGCGTTGTTTCAAGTTGCATGATGTTGTCCGAGAAATGGCCGTGTGGGTATACACCGAGCATGGATCGCATTTGAACAGGGTCCTTGCTCAAGAGAAGTCACATGGGTTGGTGGAACCAAAGAAATGGGAGAAGGCAGAGAGGATATTTTGTGGGGAAATCAAGCTTGGTGCTTCTATCACAAGTGTATCATATTCGAATCTTTCAAGTCTGATAATAGAGAGTGTGGAGATTTCCTCGACTGAAGACGACTTCTTCTTATGCATGCCCTGCTTAAGAGTCCTGCAACTAAGTTGTTGCTATGGCGTGCGTGAACTCCCAAGGAGCATTTGGGATTTAATAAACCTAAGGTACCTAATGATATCGGCTGATATTAGGGATGAAGTGATTTTGTCGGAAGAGATGAAAAAGTTAAATAAGCTGGTGGTGTTGATTTTATGGGGTTCCATTGATATCCCAAGTGAGGTCCTATCATGTCTTTCATCTCTTAGAGTATTTCATTATATCAAGTTCCTCATGCCGCAAAGTAATGTCGAAGATGTCGAAAATGGATTACTGAAGAAGCTTCGGTTGATGCGTAGCGTAGAAGAAATATCCATAGAGTTACGCTCACTTGGAGGTCTCAACACATTATTGGGCTACCCAGAGCTGCTTAGCTGTTTAAGAGGACTTGATCTTGATGGGTGCCATGGCTCAGATTCATTCATATTCACGGCACCGTCGTTGGGAAGATTGGAATCTCTACGTTTAGTAAACTGCAAAGTAGGACAGATTGAGATAAATGAACATGAAGGCTCTATGAGAAGATACTCGCAGACGGAATCTCGTGCTCCCAAACCTTCAAGCCTTAGAAGTCCAAACAGTTTCCGTAGCCTCGTGGATGTGGATATTCGTGGTTGTGACGAGTTAGTTGAGGTGACGTCACTAATTTACTGTTCTCCTCTCTTGAAGACACTTTCAATTTTCGGCTGTGACTCACTCAAGGAAGTCATCGTCGGCATGGTTGAAAACATCGAAGAAACCAATAGTGAATTATTCCCGTGCCTTGCATATCTCGAGTTGGGTAGACTCCCAAGCCTGGAGAGAATCTGCAGGGGAGCCTTAACTTTTCCTTCTCTCAAAGAGCTCCACGTAGGCGGATGCCCAAAATTGAAGGAGCTCCCACTGAACAGCGGCAGCGCAAAGGATCTACAGGTTATCAAGGGAATGGAGGAGTGGTGGCAGGGGTTGGAGTGGAATGATCCTGCCGCAAAACAAGTTTTCTCCACGAAATTTTCAACCCGGTAGTGTCAGACACTACTAGTAAGTTATCATGCTTTATTTGATTTCACTCTCTAACTTTCTAACGTCCGTATTCAACCTTAATCCTACTAAATCATCGTTACAGAATATCAGACAATTGCCTTAGACTTCTTAATTCACGAGAAGCTAATTAAACGTTTCATTCTTTCAGTCCCCATAAGTCTTACCCCTGCCGGACTCCCCGTGCAGCATTATGCCTTTTGAGACTTTTGGTAAGTCTTACCGTAATGTTTGAAAGAGAACGAATGCTTTTGTCCTTGGAAAGTCTGAGTCATGAAATAAAGTTACATTTCTAACTCTGCGAGGGACAACCAGGTTTTTTTTTTTCCATGATTCATGTCGATGGTGATGCTTCACGTGAATGTAAGATCATAGGAATGCTCTTTTATGTCTCTTGCAGGAGAAGTCGAATGATTCGGGAGAAGTCAACAATAAATCATCCCATTTCTCTGTTCAATCAGTAAAAGCCCTCGACTGTTACTATATATTTCCCTGTGTCTCCTAGTGTTTTAAACTCTTTTTTTCGTGTGAATTGCATGTGTCTCTGTGATTGTAGCATGTATCGACTTGTTACTTCTTGCTGGTAGCCTGGTCCTAGTAGATCTGGGCGTTGCAATTACTTGTTTGTGTGGATTCAACTTTCTGGGTTCTGTGGTTTATGTAACGATGTCGAACCGGTGAATTGTTTCCTGTTTTTTCTCTCACTGTTCTATTCCTTCTCGATTAGATCAAGACACGTTTTCTACTCTTCTTTGCAAAGTTTAAAGGTTTTTCATGCCTTTTACGAGGAGGCTGAACTGAATGAACAATGTGTTCGTCATATCTTCTTCTGCGTTCTCTTTCAATGCTGATAATGTAAATAAAGATAAATGATTGAACTTGTCGGGGGAAAAGAAAATGGGAATGCAAGCTAATGCCTTCTTCCTTGTACGGGCATTAGCAGACTTCTTGAACCCAGAATTTCAATCTGGAATAGAACGTGAAGAAGGACGATCTCCGAATATTGTTCAGCTTCAAATCCTGACCTTAGGATGCATTCTCCAATCATGGGCAGAACAATGACAGGAATTCCTGTTTCATGCCATGACTAGATACTTCAAGAGAACACTTTCTGCCCACGCTTCAATATAGCATCGATCAATGAACACGAATGGCTTCGCCGATGACATTGGACTCTTTCAAGGGGAAAATTTTGCGGAAGTTGCAACTCTATGCCATGCGAAGATTCAAAATGGGGCTGCCAAGCCGACTCTCCTCAGTAGAAGAATCGAATTTTCACCGGGTTTTCATCCCCTTACTCGGCATACGAGTGGACATTGTTCTTTATATATATTTGTATTTCTTACCGAAATGGCTCAAGTACTAGATTACCTCCGCCATTGTCTTTTGAATAAATTCATTCCCGTGTTCAGAGATCATCCGGAACGATAGTAGGTTCACGGAGGCAGCTGGACAATGAGCTCACCCCTCTGGTCTGCCTCGACGAACACGTCGGCTTAACTTTGTTCCGCCTGTTGAGCTACACCTGTTTTGCCTCCGTGTCTGCTGTTTCTTTGTGACTTTTGTAATTCCTTAGTTTTCAGCCTGTCGTTGAAATTTGCACTCACTAGTCGGTCGCCTATGGCAATCATGTCAGGAAATCTCCGCAGGGGTCGATACACTTTGATGAGGAGGTCACATTTGAAAATTAGGAATTGCAGATGTGATCTTCAGCGAGAAAGAACACAGGAACGCAGGCGAGATCTTCTTGCTTCTAGGGGCGTTAAAGGATCTATAGAACATGGAGTTATTCCGGAACGGAATGGCGATTTGGATGATTTCAGGATCTCCTCCGGTTTCGAATCCCGACCTTAGGATGCAATCTCCAATCAACATGGGGGGGCCGGGGTGGCGGTGCGGGTGCGGCGGGAGGAGGGAGCTAGGGAGAGAGAGAGAGAGTCACGTGCAGGTCAATGTCTCAGTCTTCCCCACTCTCTCTCCCCCAGTTACACTCTCTAGCTAGCTCTGGAACCATCCTCCTGCGAAGATTTGACATTTTTACCCCTTCTCTCTCTCCTGGCCATCTTCCTCTTCCTTGAGAAACCCTCGGACCCTCATAGAAGTCTCTAGAAGGCTAGAACCTGCTCAAGTCCAAATAAGAAGCCACCCCCGCCTCACTCGCTCATCGTTAGTACTTACCAGCTTCCCTTCTATTTCTCTACCTATCTCTCTCTCTGTCGCGCTCTGTCTGGGCTCTTCAGCTTGGATCTTAGGGGAGGATGGAAATGGACGAGGACTTCGACATGCCGCCGGCCAACGAGATGATGGACGACGAGCTAGGCATCCCAGACGATGGACCTGTTCTCAAGGTCGGCGAGGAGAAGGAGATCGGCAAGCAAGGACTCAAGAAGAAGCTTCTCAAGGAGGGCCAACGATGGGAAACTCCTGAAAATGGCGACGAGGTCGAAGGTATTGATTAATTACCACTGATGGACACTGCATTTTGGGTTGCTGTTGGTTCTCTGAATGCATTTTCCTGATTGATTCAGTTCACTACACCGGGACTCTGTTGGACGGGACGAAGTTCGACTCGAGCCGGGATCGGGCATCGCCGTTCAAGTTCACTCTTGGCCAAGGTGACTTTCGCTGTACCTATTGAAATCCACTGTGAGCTGCATATGTTGCTCTGGATTTGAAAGCCATTATCGTTTTATGCACTATGGTAACTGCTCGTGGCATTCTGCTTGAGAAATGAGCTTGTTGGTGGACTAGTTTTCTGATACTGATAGAACAGCGCCAAGTTCAATCATGATCTACTGGACCCTGGGATGTCTTCGCCCCTGGCACTTTTGTTGCTTATTGTGCTTGATTAATTATAATTATTCGCATTGGACTGTAAACCATTCGTGGCATTGGCAGTTTGGCCCTCATTGTTTACATTGCTTGATTAATTATAGTTTTATAAATTTGAGTTTGAGGTATTTTTGTTATTGTCCCCTGTGATTTATGTCTATTTCTACCCGCACTTGTGCTCATCTGGGCAGCACGTCCTCTTTTTCGGCGACTTATAAATTCAGGTTTATAATTTTCAAAATTTGCCCAATAATGCCATGCTATTCATGTCCGAAATTGAATTTAATTGAGGTTGCTTCTGGGCATTCTCTTGAGAGGATTCCTTCCAGGTGGAGCTCCAGTCTATTCTCTTTTTCAAGATAATGATCCAAAAAGGTCTTGCTCTTCGAGACAGGCTGGAATTTTACATATTACAAAAATAGCCGTACCAATTGAGAATTTTAAGAGCATTTTCTGATATTTACTACCTTTTTCTTGATTGTGTGAATGATGCATAAGTTTGCAGTTTAATGACTAATAGTATACTCCTTAAAAGATTTGTTCGTTTTTAGTTTCTGCACATGTGACACTAATCTTGTCATATTGTGCCTCCAGGACAAGTTATTAAAGGATGGGATCAAGGTATCAAAACAATGAAAAAGGGGGAGAATGCCATTTTCACCATTCCTCCTGAGCTTGCCTATGGAGAATCAGGGTCACCTCCAACAATTCCTCCAAATGCCACACTACAGTTTGATGTTGAACTGCTGTCCTGGACAAGTGTGAAAGACATTTGCAAGGATGGTGGCATTTTCAAGAAGATACTTACTGAGGGCGAGAAATGGGAAAATCCCAAAGATCTTGATGAAGTGTTAGGTACACATGCCCTTCCTTTTATTTCTTACCTAGAGAAGTTACAGAATTAGTATCATTAATAAAGCTGCTTGCCCGTGGGTTTAGTTAAGTATGAGGCTCAACTGGAGGATGGGACTACCATTGCAAAGTCTGATGGAGTGGAGTTCACAGTTAAAGAAGGTGAGGCCTTTCTCTTTATTACACTGTGAGCTCTGAATTCCGAATTACTGTGTTATATGCACCTGGGTATGGTACCTTTTGCCAGCTGTGGGAACCTGTGACTGATACTTCTGTGGGTCATTTCACTGAATAGGTCACTTCTGCCCAGCTCTTTCAAAGGCTGTGAAGACTATGAAAAAAGGAGAAAGAGTACTCCTGACAGTGAAGCCACAATGTAGATCAAGTTCTCATTTCTGGCTCAGATTGTTAGCATTTTTATTGAGGGTTCTTGATTAATCCCTCAATGTTTGCAGATGGATTTGGTGAGAAAGGAGAGCAGAACCATGGAGTCCCTCCCAATGCTATTCTAAACATTACTTTGGAGTTGGTATCCTGGAAACTTGTCTCTGAAGTTACGGATGATAAGAAAGTTATTAAGAAGATCCTCAAGGAAGGGGAGGGATATGAGCGACCTAATGAAGGAGCTGTAGTTAAAGGTAAAACCATTAACAGGTGCTTGGGTGTCATGGAGTTATGACTGCAGCCCACTTTGGTTTGGTTGGCTATTCATTCATTTGTAATTGTTTTGGAGCCGGGCGGCTATTCTGATTGTATCCTCTTTCAAAGCCTGTCTAACCAGTTAGTTCCCCTCAGTTGTGTAGTAATGATTGATCAAATAGGCCCCTGCTGTCTGCCTCTGTTAACACTCATGAGACCACCCAATCCAGTCAAGTCATGGCACAGCCAGATCTTCCAAAGTGTCTCTCTAGTCCAGAGCTTGGGTGCACAGGGTTGGACACCTGACTTGGGAAAGTCCACCCACGCGCTTGCTGTGGATGGGTCTAACAAACCTCGGTTTCCAAGGCATATTTTTTAAAATTTTTAGTTAAGTAATTTTTTATTTCTGTTTAAAAATGTTAACGAAATTTTGGACCTCAAATATTACAAATAAACTATTATATGTTTATTTTGTTGTCTAACCAAACCCAAAAAATATATATTGAAGTGCAATCCCTATTTAAATCGCACTTAGTACCTGTTTATTATATTAGATTCTAACTCCCACACTGCAAACCATACAGCCTGTAAGCTCTGCGCACAGACCATTCTGATATGACCTTGTAATTTGTAGGTTTGCATATTTTAGCCCAGCTGCCTGGGGTGATTAAGTCCTGATGAAGTGATTTTGTTTTCTTTTTATTATTTTTGTCAAATGCTTGTCAATATTGATAAATCCTAATTAGCTGGTTTTCTCCATTATCAGTGAAATTGATTGGTAAGTTGGAGGATGGTACAGTTTTCTTCAAAAAGGGCCATGACGAAGACGAATTATTTGAATTCAAGACTGATGAAGGTATATGAATCTTTCATGTGATTAGCTTAGACTGGTTGGATTTGTTTTGTTTTAAACTCTTCTGATAAGTTTAGTTCTATTCTAAAATTTACTGGCAACTGTATGAATGTGTAACCTCAATTTCCTTGGGCTTATTGGCTAAGTGGCTATTGGTACATACAATATGCTGTGGATTTTCATAACTCTGTGGTGCAAAATCAGATTCTCTCTGCTCTGCTCTTTGCTGATAAGTAAATCTTGTATGCAGAGCAAGTAATTGATGGTCTTGATAGATCTGTGATGAATATGAAGAAGGGAGAGATAGCTTTGTTGACCATTGCACCTGAGTATGCCTTTGGATCATCTGAGTCCAAGCAGGACTTGGCTGTGGTTCCTCCCAATTCAACTGTATACTATGAGGTGGAGATGGTATCTTTCGACAAGGTATGAGAAGTGGTTGATTTATAGAGCAGTTGTCCTTCCATTATCAACATTTAGCAGTGATGATAATTAAGTTATTATTTACTATCATCAGGAGAAGGAATCATTGGACATGAATACTCCAGAGAAAATTGAGGCTGCAGGAAAGAAGAAAGAAGAAGGAAATGCTCTCTTCAAGGCTGGGAAATTTGTGAGAGCATCCAAGAGATATGAAAAGGTCATCTGTTGTTTACTAACCAAGTAGAGACTGTAGAGCCTCTGGGACTATTGGTTGCAATAGGATCAATCTCATTGGATTCTTTTCTATGCCCTGCAAATGTTGCTGCTCATGATTGTTATCACATCTCTTCTGGATTGCTGCAGGCTGCTAAGTATATAGAATATGATTCGACGTTTAGTGAGGAGGAGAAGCAACAAGCAAAAGCCCTCAAAGTTGTATGCAATCTGAACAATGCTGCATGTAAGCTCAAGTTGAAGGAACACAAGCAAGCGGAGAAACTCTGCACAAAGGTTCGGTGTATTGTCCGTGACAAGAACTTTGTGGAGCATCCAGTTCTTTGATCGGGTTGGCGGTGTCTTACATAACATGATGGTGTCTATTTGCTAGGTGTTGGAGCTTGACAGCAAGAATGTGAAGGCTCTCTATCGGCGAGCGCAAGCATATATTCAACTTGTTGATCTGGACTTGGCAGAGCTGGATATTAAGAAGGCCTTGGAGATGGACCCTGAAAACAGGTACTTTGCCTATTTATTTTATCACTGCAGCACGTAAGTTCGGATTTAGAGTCGCAATTCTTCTTCAAGTGAAGCCTTTTGGTTATGGTTATGCATGATACCATCTCTTTTGTGTGGCAAACCAACAGGGAGGTCAAATTGGAATACAAGGTATTGAAGGAGAAGGTGAAGGAGTACAACAAGAAGGATGCCAAGTTCTATGGTAACATGTTTGCCAAGATGAGCAAGTTGGATCCTCTGGAATCAAAGGTTGTTTCCCAGTTCTTTATAAAGTAGGCTCACGCATGGCATTTAGCTTACAGCAATTGAGCTTCTGAGTTTCATTTGTTTATTCGTGGTTATTGCAGAAATCGGCTGAGGAGACTGAACCAATGAGCGTAGACAGCAAAGCATGAGGAGAGAATGCCCATCTGCCCTAAGATATTTACTTGATTAATGGATAAGCTTCTAGTATGGGAAGGAAAAGAAGGGATCTTATGGATTTTCTATTTTCCTGCATGAAGTTTGAATATTCGGACTGGCCATTTGTCTCCGAACTTTGGTGCTGGAGAATAGAATAGACATTTGAAACTTACATCAATACTCGCATATTGAATTTTTGTAGCTGTGGCTTGTTGCTGTCACGTGTGGCCGTGGAACTGTGCGGAGCTCAAGATTAGAACACCCAATTAGGGTGAAGGTTGTTAACCATAGTCACAAATAAAAGTACTGAAGTATCATTTTAAATACTATCACAAACATCATCCAGTCTAAGGCTGCCGAAGGCCGACATGATCTTCTTGAGAAATCTGTTGTCGGCCATTGAAATGGTGCAAGAAACACGAGAGGGCAATACTTGATTTCATGATGTGATCGAATCTGAGGACAACGTACTAGAGCTCTCCGGTACCGAAACCGAATAAGATGTATTTTTACTATACGACCCACAGATCTTCGACACAGAATTACAAATGTCAAAAAAGTACAGACGCTCTAAATGAATTCCTGTCCTGAGATTTCAACTCATTGTGGCCAGCCAGTGTACAACATTGAGTCAAGCCAACAAACAATCAATCGGGCAAATAAGAAATTTATCCTAGCAGACAATTCCTACACTCTTTACCACCCGTTTACAATGCCAGCAGTTATTGAATCAATCCAACATGAACCCTCACTTGGGATGTGATCCAGTGTCGAACTGAGTACAGGGGCAGGACTGGACTGAATGCAGTATGCATATGCTAAAAATGACAGATGAGTGATGGCTTCAATTTGCAGCACAAAAGAATATGTATATAAACATGTGACCGGTAAGAGTCTGATCACCCCAATGAAGATTTAAGTTATGTGGCCTACCAGGAGGTTTGATTCGGAGGATCACCAGCTAGCTTACCTGCTCCCCTATCAGATCAAGACCAACAACTAGGAAACTTATCCCTTGAAAAAGTAGGAAGTAGAAATGAATCCCCTGTGCTGACAGCAAACTCCTGACTGCAGCCATCAGCAGAATAAATGCAAGGGCGAGCTCTTTCCTGTACAGTCGGTTCCTCTTGGATTTCTTGGTTTTGTCCGTGACTGGTCTGGTCAGCTCGGCAATGCCTGGCTCTGATGATGAACGATGAATACTCCCTGGTTGTAGTATGGGATCAGTTTCCTTCTCTGCATAGGTGACCAGATCAGCCTCTGATGACCTTCCCAGCTTCTTTGTGACTATCCACTCGTAAGAGCTACCAAATCTAAAGAGACCCGATATCATGGCATTGAATTTGGTGACAGACATGGTGTTCTCAAAAAGGAGGTAGGGGACCACAAATGGAAATGAGCGAGGGGCTGGAAGTATATTTAGGATGGACATGATTCCTGGGATATAACAGACAACCCATGCGGGTAGCTGAGCTTCAGGAAGGAACATGGTAAGAGGCAGGATGATGCAGAAGAGAGTGAAGGAGTAGAAAGGCAGGATAAGTTTCCGCAGGAGGAAGAACAGGAAAATCAGGTTGGCTTTCTTCATGACACTTACCTGCCATTCAGAAAGACAGAAGCGGAGGGAAAAAAGATCAGATGCTAAGATTAACATATTCTGTTCACTCATGAGGCAACAAATATAATCACACACTTCATAGTACTTGCAGATTATTACCAGAAGCTCCAGGGCATTTGCACACAGGGAAAACAACTTAGCATCAAATGGAAGTTTGTATGGATTAACTAATTTTAATGTAGCAAAAGTGTGAAGCAATTACACACAACACATTTCCACAAAGTACTCCACATTGACAAATTCCCAGACACCAATTAGACATCCAGCCCAGCTACTGAGATGGCAGAGAAGGCTACATGGCCTCAATCTGTTAACTCTACCAACAGTGTGGAAGTCCTAACATTGTTGAATATCTTCGATAGTTCAAATCATTAGTTGATGAAAGCTGTTAACTGAAAAACCAACACCTCTAAACCTGGAGTATATCCAAACAATCAGTGAAACATGCACACACGTTTGATTTGTCAATTGCACCTTCTTTAAATTTATCAGCTCAATATAGTCTCTGCAATGTCACTGAGAGGTGATCCTCACAACCTTTACAATGCTTTCATGCCACCTACCAAGACTGATCTCTGAGAATACTGCTCAAAGAATCAAGGGATTCAATTTTTCAAAAAAAAGAATCAAGGGATTCAAAGACTATTCTATACTACACTGAGATCAGCGAGGAAAATCTCTTCTAATTTCCTGGTGGCCTGTCTAATTATTGTATTAGACAGATAGAAAAGCAAGATGATCAGAAAGTTCCATGTTTACCTTTGATTTTAATATGTCAAAGAAGCATAATCGGAAAAGCTGCATAGGTCCAGAATGCCAACGGTGCTGCTGTTTCTTGTATGCTTCATAAGACTCTGGAAGTTCACAGAGACACTGGGGGGCAGAAAGAAACCTTTAGTATGAGGCATTAAGATATGCATAAAAATATGCAATGATGCACATCACACCTTCACATCATTCAGATATATAAACTTCCACCCACAGAGGTGAGCACGAACAGCAATGTCCATGTCTTCAACAGTTGTTCGCTCCAACCAGCCACCACAATCCTCAAGGGCTTTGATCCTCCATACACCAGCAGTCCCATTGAAACCAAAGAAGTTAATAAACACGCCATTAACTTGCTGTTCAACTTCAAAGTGGAACGATAAATTTATGTTCTGCAATCTCGTGAGCAAGTTCTCATCCTTGTTTACAAAGGCCCATCTCGTTTGAACTAGAGCCAGATCATCATTTCCCTGGAGGAATGATTAACAAGAGCTTCAGGTAAGGCAAGACAGAAAAAAAAAAAAAAAAAAAGAAACTGGAAACTCTTGATGATGAGGAGGAGATTATGTGCAAATCAAATATCATTGCCTGTTTTACTTCCAACATGCAACTTAATATAACATTGCAAACAATTGTCATTCGCAAGATGTTGGTGATCTCAACCAACAATTTCCTTGTCCATGCAATGGCCTATTCACTTTTCCACATTTGGCTGAACCTATTCTGACAAGCCACTATAATTTGTAAGATTCCATCAATTTGAATTAATTATATCCTAGTCTATGACAGCAAAATTTTAGCAGGTACTGAAGTCAACATTCAGGTAAGCAGAATAGAGTTAATCCAACTAATACCAAACATGCTACTAAATGTTACCTAAATTAATAACAGCTTACCTTAAAAAATGGTATAGTTTTCTTCAAGAAATCTGGTGCAGGCTGAAAATCTGCATCAAATATAGCCACATATTCATAGTCTTTTACATAATCACAGCCCATGGCAGATTTGAGATTTCCTGCCTTATATCCTGTGCGAATGAGCCGATGTCTGTACACTATCCTAACACCTCTTTGGTGCCATTTCTGCACTTCAGCCTTAATAAGTCGTTGCACTTCTATATCATCAGAATCATCGAGAATCTGAACAAGCATCCTCTCCCTTGGCCAGTCTAGGATGCAAACTGCTGCGATAGATTGTTGATATACCTGTTTACATGGAGCATCCCATCAAGACAGGTATAAAAAAATTATGGAAATAAGACCATGAATATTTTAGATTTGATAAATGATTTGGAATAATTGCTATTAAGAACATTATCAGATTAGATTTCCAAAGAACAAAATTTTAAATTTGTCAATCTTAGACCCACTACAATTGGCATGACAATGGTAATGATTGTAGTAAAACCTTAGCCTAAGCACATGAAATTATATCCTGCAAGGACTCAAGGATCCTCAGTTGTATGACTTTGGGGGCCTACTCAACTTGTGCTAATCAATTCTCTAGTAGCATAAATATGTAGTTACAGGCCATAACATTTTGTAAAAATATGCTACATGAGCATTTGCTGCAATACCTAAGGATCTCAAGAAACCTTACTGATTGCTATTCTACTTTAAGCGGACCGTCCATAATCACAATCAGATATTATCAGCAGAGATTATTTTTGCTTGAAATTTTTTTATGTAAATTAGCACCACCATCCATTGATAAATATGCAGAACAAGAACTTGCAATTAAGAAAGCATTGTCGAGCAGTAGAACCAACCAATCACTGTTGATTAACTCTTATTATCTTTGAGACTTGCATAAAGGATTTCTGCTGTATATCTTAAGCATGACTATCCCATCTATTAGTATCCATAAACTTCAGCAAACTCTGCTGCCTTTGATCTCTTGAAAATGGCATGATTGGAAGTGTATTCATAACATCAAATTGAATGTAAAATTCAGGATGTGAGATTGAAAGCAGAGTACTTACAGGACCCTGAATCAAGCAATGTGATTGGTTGTGCATGTTTTGCTCTTTCAAAATTAGGTTTGGAAAGAAACATACCCAAACAATTGCCTAAGTCTCCAACTAGAATTAGAAACAATTGCCTAAGTTTTAGAATTTGATAACTACGCTTTAAGCAAATGAAAATCCTGAAATATGGATCAGTACAATGTACTTGGATATCAAGTCAACATTTCAAACTGATTGAGCATTAACTCTCCAAACCAAAGATCTAGTGATTATAAATTATAAAGATGGAAAATCAAAGAGAAACCAGATAGTGGAGTTCCACTGTGCAATTTCCACAATAAAATTAGTAAGAGGACTTAAACCCAGAAACCATATCCATACATTATAAATAATTTCCGTCTATCTAAAGAAGATGGAAGAGGACTTCCAGCTTCAGGGTATACCTAAGGCCCTTTCAGGGATCATTAACTAGATTATGCTCACTAAAGCCAATTAGCACTATCCCCGTACGAATTTAGAATTTCAAGATCTCTCACCCACCTTCAGAGAATAAACAGAAGATAGTGATAGTAACTCCTGTCGTCCCAATCCTAAACCTCAATAAATCCAAATCAGAGTAGCAAGCTAATCAGTGGTACTAGATAATATTATAGAAGCTCACATGCAAGAATAACAGAATCAACGGCCTTCTTATGAGCACCAAACTAAAAGGCATAAGACCTACCTACAAACTGAGCAACACATTTGGAAAGGGGGGAGAAAAACACAATCTAAAAACTGCAGAAAGTGAAAAGATGAATTCTTCCCACAGGAAATTACCAGTGTACATTTTAGATGTTCTTACCTCCCTCTCGTTGCACATAGGTATCTGAACCAACACCATGGGATACTCCTCCGCAATCCCATTTTCCAAACCCTCCTTTCCATACTCAACATTTGCCACCGGCTTTATCCCCCTGAACTTAATCCAGAAACAGCCCAACACCAGCACCGCCCGATCCACCGACTGTATCAAGAACAGTACGATACAGACATTCGCTAAGCTCTGCAATGGCGGTGCCAAATACTTTGCTCTAATATCAAGCCACCACGCATAAACAAGGCCTAACCAATCCAACAATTCCTTGGATCCAACAGAAGGCCGTGGTCGGCTAAAGTGCCAACCTTTATAGTACGCCAGTAGCTCAAACCCCAGCAGCACAACAACCAGGATCAGAAAGAACCTAATGATCCGGTACAGCCTCGACGACGGTGAGTCCGCCGGCGAGGCGACGATCCGGCGGTTCGCCGTCCGGAGCACGGACAGGGAAGCGCCAGCGAGGGAGGCGAAGGAGGAAGCTATCTGCTGGAGCTTGAGGAAGCAGAAGAAGCGGATCTGGCGAGCGCTACGGGCGCGGGACTTCTCCACCGTCGGATCGGAGGACTGTCCCCTGATCTCGACAGCGTGATAGCCGTTTCCTCCCCCGGCGCCGCCAGCGATACCGAAGTCGCCATTGGCATTGCCGCTGGTGGAGGGATCTTCATCGAAGGCGGCAGAGAATAGGTCATGGTTCCGCTCCCGCTGCTTGTTCCACCATTCCTGGAACTCATGATTCGGTGCACGAGACATATAAAATGCAGGAGGAACTGTGCCGGTCCCGGATCCAGCTGCTGCTACTGCTGACTGCAATGAGCTCGACAATCGGAGGTTCAGCTCCGGAGCCTCAGTTTTTCAGTGATGCGAGCACGAGATCCGGTGATGGAGCTCCGACGACGGCAAGTCGCTCGTTTCCCCTGCTGAAGTCTGGATATCGATTGATTTTCAATTTCTCTGCACATTTGCAAATTTTTTTAAAAAATAAAATAAAATAAAACAGAACGGAACGGAAAATTCCTTTTTTTTCCTTAATTTCTTGTTATAAATATAATCCTAGTTTTTTTTTGCAATCAATTGTATTCCAACTTTGACGTATACCTTATGGAAAAGTCAAATCACAATCGAGCATTTCAATTAATAATAAAACTTGCCTGCATTAGATATTAAAATATCAAATTATTATATTTATTAAATATATGGTGAAATTTACTAAGCTGAAAGGTGAATGCCATGTAATGTACTTTTAGATATTATTATGCCATTAATTACATATTAAAACTTTATCTAGTAAATTTTATATTACATCAAGGAAAATTTTCATATTTATTTTATATTATAATTTTATACTTATAATGCAGTATTTGATTGTAAAACTTATTTTAGTATTTTCTCGATGAAAAAGGAAATTAAATTACTTGAATTAAAAATCATGTTACATACTATATTAATTATAATCACAGCTGTCATTACAAAGTTAATTACCTATTTATTTATATTCTTTATTAATATTTTGTAAAAGAATTTATCGTACGTTTTTTTTTACTATGGGCAGTTGAGGCCCGTGCGTAAGCGAGTTGACGGTGGCCGATGGAGACGAGGAAAGGGGACGGAGGAGCATAGATTGCATCGGGATCTGAAATCGCTGCGCCAGGGTGGATGTGCCACGCGGCAGGCCCGGGGTCCCTTGAGATGGAGACCGTCAGCATGTGAGTGGAGCGACCGTTTACTGAGACAGGGTCCGGGGATGTCAACTGAGCCATCCCTCACCTGAAATTTGGGCCCCCATTTGGGCCCAACTAAGTACCGGTTCCTCCAAGCCGCATCTCCTCAAGAAAAAGGAAATCAGGGGCTAGAAAGAGCCAAGCCCAAATCAACGTTTACTGGAAAATAATACATACATATATATATATGAAACAGGGGGAATTGAAATTGGAAATAATTAATTATTGGAAATTTCTCTTAGAAAATCATATGCAACACCCATGAAATGTCATTTTCAGCAAATTTCCATTAAAAATACCTCAAAAATAAGGGGAGAAAAAACAACAAATTACACCGAGTTATGCTAATGCTCTCCATATTTATATTTTCGGGAAATTCTCTGGTAGTAGATTTTTTATTATTAGTAAATTTTAAATAAATATAATTTATGGATTTTTCCTAAAGGAAAACTTATTTTTAAGTCACCTGATCAAGTCATCTAATTTTTCTTTCCAATGAAAACTGCTATTTTTTTTCACTTTTTAAATTTCACGTGAAATGTCTATGTCGGAAGTTAATTCCGGCGGTCCCCTTTCCCCGCTGGCCCTTGACGTGACACCGAGGGTAGGCCCGAAGAGAGAGACACGACAAAATCCGATGAATTGGGAGCCTCTTGCACAGGTGGAGGCCGCAGAGTGAGCCACGTCGACGCCTGCTCGTACGGACGTCGAACCGTGCCGTGAATGAAGGGCGATGGATGGGGAAATGTCGTGGTCTTGCTATACATGGTCATCTTCCCCCACGCTCGCGCCGGATGAGAAATTCCACGGCTCCATCACCCATCCGACGGCAACAAGGCTGGTCCAGAGCGATTCCATTCGTCGTTCTTTCTATATCCATCATCTGGTATTCAATAAAGGCGGATGAAATTAATAGAAAATTAATGTGCATATATTTTGGTGACAGCACCAAGTAAAAACAAAAGATTAGCTTTATAGATTTTACAAAGAATTATTATCCTGAGATAATGCCCCCCACAAAGAAATTCTCGAACACCAATGCTTTTCACGATCCCTAATTCACCCGTGAGATGTCTAGGAATTTACATGTAGGCCCGGAAGGATGACTTGCGGAGACAAAACAAAACTGGTTTTGGAGTGATGAGGTCCAAATTTGGGTTCCTCAGCGGTGGGTTTGACTTTTGACTACCATTTGTCTTTGACCCTCAATCTGCGATGCCTACAATTACCCAAGCTTAAACTTGAATTCCTCCGTCCCATTGTCCGTCAACCGGGCCACCCCATTTTCTCGACAATATCGACCTAAAGCACCACACTGCACCGCAAGCTAACACAATTTGGTACAGTAATATTGTCATCAACTTACAATTAAAGAATCTTAATCTATTATTACTCGTGAAAAAGCCGACGATTCTTCTTTATTTTTCCTTTTACATCATTCATCTTGTACCCATTTAGATTTAAATCCCAGATCATGAATATTAACAAGAAGATCATCATAATATGAGAGCATTGATATCCACATATGTCATATAAGATTTTGAATTATCTTTGAACTCAAATATCTTATCCGTTCTCGTAGAAATTCCACATTAGATGAGGACAAAGTTAACTAGGTTTCCTTCCCTAATCGAGTATGCTGTGTCATGATGTTGAAGTTTAACCTAATCGCCATGGTCTCCCTATTGATTAGTCCATAATGGAAGTGGGGACATTGTCCTAGTTGTGCCAAATTTCAAGTCTATGCGTTGTTGTGCGTAAACGAACTTCACTAGAAGGGATAATCACGAGTGACTTACGATTGCGCTCACATTTATAACTTGTCGTTCATGTCAGAAATTCAATAATGAGTCCTAACAAAATTCATATTTGAACAACTCGGTTACCTAAGGGGGCGAGCTCCTCCCAATCATAGAATACTTTCAAAGTATCTAAATATGAAATACGACTTCAACAAAAAAAAAATCAAATTATATCAATGGATTTATATTTATGATGAAATATACGATCTCATATTAACCAAATAAAGATAAAATTGTGAACTCATAAGAAAATTAAGTATCATTACTTATCACTTTTGACTTTTAGATGAAAACGAGCTCAATCCCTTCTACGCTCATAATGAATTTAATATCGTATCATAACCAGTAGACTCACACCTCGCCCAACCCATATAAGGAAGAAAATTATCTCACTCATAATCAGTTATCACATTCATCTGATACTAGAAGAAGAATACCCGACTCATAAGTAGTTATTGAGAACAGGTGTTTAATGGCACATGATAAAGTGAATCACGTTATCATGTGAAAGCGAGTGTTATGATATACAATTTCATATTAACAACATATTAGTTTAACTTTTTAAGTAAAAAACGGAACCAATCCAAATTTATGCATGTATTTATGCAATTGCCCGTGACTATAAATTGAGCAATCCCGTGATGATCCATTCATATCCTAATAATCTGAAGAATTCGATGCACTGCCACGTGCATTTAATCATTGATTTTGTGCCGAAAGAGAGAGAGAGAGAGAGAGAGAGGGGGGGAGAGAGAATAGATCGAAAGTGTCAATGACTATTGTTGTGCATGTATTTTGTATTCTCACGTGAACAAATGTCATAGACTAGCTACATCTCCCACATGCATTAACGATGACCCACCAGGCATGACTAGATATTGAAATTCTAAATTCAATTAGATAAATTCCAGTCCCGACCCAAACTTCATGCATGCAAAACAGAGAAAAAAATGCCATAAAAAAGATTGATTTTTTTTCAATTTCCATTTCCATTTCCTTGAATTAAGATTATGTAGAAAATATATGTGATCTGTTAATCGTGAGCATACCATCCATGTTCGAGTTGGAAAATAAACCTCATATTAAAGAGTTCATACTCCATTCAACAATTAAATATCCAAAAATCATTTTTAAAAGAGATAATAGATACATTTGCTACCTCATATTCAATTGGTATTTGTTTAATTGATTATGGGAAGGTCTAGACAATTCAACCGGTTTGACCATCAACAGGCCATTCATCCGGTTCAATTTCCAGAATAAACTCAATTACATTATAAATACAGTCAGTTTTGATTGAACCAGTCGATTTCCGATCAAACCAATGAATTCAACTAAATCAGTGAAAAAACTGACCAACTTAAAATTTAAAATAACAAAAACTCATTATAATCTACTAATTTTATTTTATTAGACTTATATTTATATTTTATATTGAATTTGATATTAATATTATAGTCGTATTAATAATTTTTATTATAAATTAATGTCAAATTTTAATATTATATTAATTTATTTATAATATTATACTATTAATATTATTTATTAAATATAAGATTTTACCTATTATACTCTTAATTTGAAATATAAACTTGTGAATCTATGCTTTAGTCGGTTCTGGATCTGGTCCGATTTTAAAAACGGTGGGTTTAGGGACTCGGGAAGTATAGAGAGAGAGAGAGAGAATTTGTGTGTGATGTGAAGTGGTCAGCAAACATTTGAGCACGCGGCTTCCCAGCTGTCTGGCCATGGATTCCGTGATTTAATGCATCGATTCGTCAGATATTTATATATATATACATATATATCCGCTTCACGTGACATTTTATATATAATATATTGTACGAAAATTGAAAGTAATTTTCTTCTCACTTTTGATTTTTTAAAAGAATACAATTTGAATATATATCTTAATATGTGGACTGATTATAATTATTAAAAACAAACCGTTAGATACATTTAATTATAACTACCCAAATTCCAATTCGCGATGAGTCCCTCTTCAACACAACTCACTCCCTTCAATAATTTTTCAGCATAAATTTGTAGTATTTGCACGTTCTATGAGATATTCACGTATGTGAATTCATTTAATTTACACATATTTTCATCTTCCTTAATTTATATATGGTAATAATTATTGTATAAAATATAATTTTTAAAATCAGATTAGACCGAAAACAGGTTTAGGCATAGGTTTTATGGGTTTGTGAGTTAGATCCGGATTCAATTGGTAGAACCGCATATTTAATAAATAATATTATTAGTATAATATTACTAATAAATTTAATAATTATTTATAATACAAATTCTTAATATAGTCATTATATTAACTCGAGTTAAACATAAAATATAAATATAAGTTTAGTGAAATAAAATAAGTATATTATAATAAAATTTTTTAAAATTTTAAGTTAACTTATTTTTCCTACCGATTCAATTTGGTTTACAAGTTCAACCGGAACCGACTAGTTAATAGGAACTTATTGTATTTAAAATGCAATTTGGTTAATTTTAGGAATCGGATAAATTGAGTGGTTAGTTCTTAGTTGAACCGGTTATCTCGGTTCAATTTTTAAAATTATGCAATGAAGTGATAGTTTTTCATATGTCAAAACTGTTCACATCCTTAATGTACTTTATAATAAATATTTAAGTTTTAATTTGAATTTTCACACACACAATTATTTTTCCCTATTCCACCGTTAAGGGTGTGACTCCCATCTTCGTGGCATCCTCTCCGCTCTCCTGATTGCAGCGACTATGTCTTCTCCTCACGTGTCCTTTCTTCTCCCTGTAAAAACACCAGCACGTGACCCCTGAGGCGCACCGCATGTAACATTTTTTTGAGGTAATTCTCTTCAATGGTATTTCTTTCTTCCCCGTTAGACTTCTAATTTTTGACCGGCCACCATATTAGTCATCCAATTTTTCTAATCACCATTTTAATCAATCATTTAGAAAATCTTCATCAAAATGGTCTGACCATCAATAGTGTTATATACCACTTCACGAAAATATGACATGATCATGTATATGATTAGACGTTATATTACGTGACAATAAAAATATTATTTATTTATACGTGTCAAATAAAATGGTCACTGAAAATAAAAAAGGAATTGCTTCTTATTACTGGTTTCCTCCTCACCTCAAATTAGAAATGCTAAATGGGCCGGGATGGCTCATAATTGGAACGTCCAAATCCAAAACCGGCCCAGACCACTGCTAACCTGGCACAAAACTGCTCTTATTAGGTTGGGGGCAATTACAGGTCGGTTAAAAAATATGGACCCGTTGAACCATAATCGGCACAAACCATTACCTCAGCTGAACCGGCCCGAACCTCCAATATCCTACAAATCAAGTGTCGGATTTTGTCGTGCCAATTTAAAATTTTTTTAAAGATTAAAAAAATGAACGGTTCACGGGTAAAACCAGCATGAACTATTAACCAACCTGTTTATAAACGGTTTCGAACTAGTTCATATTTAACTAAACAATAACCCGTAACCGGATAGACCTGTTTTCTTAACTGGCCAAACTGTAACTAGGTTAACCAATTCTAAACCCATTTTGAATCGGCCCGGACCGCATTTTTAATGTGACTATGTCACATTTCCGTGAAAGAGAAGGTAATGCCATTTATGGATGAACCATTTTGATGGGAATTTGACAAATATTGTATCAAAATGGTGATAAAAAAAATTAAAAGACTGAAATGATGATTAACCAAAACTTAAAGGATAATTTTGATAATTTTCTCATTATTTAATCATTTCCATTTTGGAACTATGCGCCCGCGATACACGCCGTTCTCTAGTACATAACATAGGTTCCCATCTTGGGTCCCACACTACACGACTGACTCAAGCACGTGCCAATTTACTACCAATTGAGATCCTAGCCACAGCACATTCTCCGCAGCGACAAGGGATGCGATAGAACGTGCAATATCTCATAAGCGGAGCTGACAAGCGCTGAGATTGCGTGGTTCTCGCTGAAGCCGGGACTATACATAATGAGAGACCGACCTGTTGTCACTTCAGTCCTCGGTAGCTGAGTTCACAACGACGCCGTCTGGACCTTCTTTATATATATATAAGGTTTGGCAAACTCGGACCAAAATACCATCCCCGTCCGAGCTAAATTGAATTTGGAATGCCTAGTCCGTTGATATTTTGTTATTAGAAAATGGGTTTTTCCTAATCGTGGGATAAGTAATGATAATTTTCTATGGACGACAGCATCATCATATGATATGCAAACTTAATTTTTTGGATTAATATCTAAATTAAGTATCAAATTTTATCATCTTTTCCAAATTTAACGTAAATTTTTTTAAATTTCATAATTAGGTACAAATTATATGTCATCCATCAAATTTAACACAATATTCATCTTTTAGTGAAGTTATCATAGGTTCAGTGTCATGCAAGATACCGTTAGTCATGTAACTAATATTAACGTGCTGTATAATTTGATGGGTATGTCATACTAAAATTGATAAATAAAATAAGTTGATATAAGGCCTGGACGTACAAAAAAGTTTGCATCAAATTGAAGAAATTGGATAAATTTTATGTTTGATTGGATGTTAACTATTAGTTTTTTCTATACTTGTTTATTTTTTTATAATAAAAAGATTAATGTACAAAGTAATTTTTTATTACTAAATATAAAATTCATAATAAATAAAAGGAAAGATAATATTGGGTCATGATTTAAAAGTAAATTAATGAAGGCATTGATTGATATTAAAGTTAAACCATTTACAATTTTATTTAGAAAAAGAAACAATGACGTGACGGGGTTTACCGCCTCCTCCCCCCGGCCCAGTCAGTGCCTCCCCTTTTATCTTTGCCGAAAGGGAAAGCATAACTAACGAACATTAATGCATCCACCAAGTCAAAAGTTACACCGACATACTTTTTTTCCCCTTCATTTTTTTTGCCCCTTAGCCTCCATTAGGTTGTTAAAAAAGGGCAGTCCGGTCGGTTGAATACTTGGAATTATTTAACCCAGTTACAGTTTGACCAGTTTACTTAACGAGTCAGTTTAATTACGAATCACGATTCAGGTAAATATGAATCGATTCGAAATTATCAATAAACATGCTAGTTAACAGACCGGACTAATTTGACTTATGAACTATACATTTTTTTTAAAATTTTTAAAAATTAAATTGATATGAGAAAATCAAACCATTGATTTGCAAGATTTTGGCAATTCGGACCGATTTTTTTAATAGTTCTAAGTTTGTTCAATTGGGTAACAGTCCGGATGATTATAGTTCAATGGGTCCATATCTCTGACATGGCCCATAACCGCCCATCAACCTTATAAGAATAATTATAGACTGAGTTAGGAGCAATACATGCCGGTTCTAGTTTTAAATGGTTCAGTTCTAGACCAGACCGACCCGTTAAATATCTCTAGCCTCCATCAACCGATGCCCATAATTAACTCCATTAATTCTTATTAATTTAAATATAAATCTTATAATTTAATAAAAAATAAAACTCAATCAATCATATGGGTGTAGCTCAAATTTTAAATATCTTCTTTTTATTTGAAAAAAAAGATGTCAATAACTTAAATTAATATATCTAGTAAGTGATGCCGACATTCGTCAGTGTGATGTCCTTCATCCCTTTTTCAATCTATCACTCTCTCCCTTTATTTATATGAGTTAGATCCAACACAATAATAATATACTAATTTATCACGTGGTATATTATATAATCTAAAATTTGTAAATTAAATATCAAATACCGATTCTTGAAAGTTTCAAACCCTGAATCTGTTATACTACGTATTATTAGTTTATTAATAAGCTGTCCTTATTGAGAATCTTTGTCCCTTGGTTTTTACTTGTTTATATACACATAGGACCATGTTAGAATAGAAATTTCATTCCCCGCCGGCCACGGGGCATCTGAGATGATAATAAGTGGACGAGGAGGGAAAATTTTAGTCTCGAGAATTTTATACGAAATTTTCTTTGATTTAGAGATCAAGGGCGAATCACAAATGCTTTCTCCGATTAAGAATCGGGAAATCTTCGGATCCGTCGCAATTTTCACAATGTACACAGAGATACATCGACTCAAGCCGCCTGTTTTTTCGTGTTCAAAGGTAATGATTAACATATTGTGAGATTCCAAGGCATAAAACCACTTTGTCATGAATCCTCGAAGACTGGTCAACGGTCTCCAAACCTTCAATTTTGTCATGAGCCCTCGAAGAACACCTTTGCTCCCCCCACAAGACATATTTTCCAAAATTAAAATAATGGGAGAAATTTTAATTAGAAAAAGGCACGACTGTCGGTAAAAAGCTAACCCAAACAAAATCTGTCAAATTC
Organism: Sonneratia alba; assembly: GCA_900174645.1. Taxonomy (NCBI): domain Eukaryota; kingdom Viridiplantae; phylum Streptophyta; class Magnoliopsida; order Myrtales; family Lythraceae; genus Sonneratia; species Sonneratia alba. The sequence continues at coordinate 721,727 of FWPY01000029.1, forward strand.
ATCTCTTATTTAAATTAATTTTTTTGGCATGCACCGCCTGAATTCTCGGGATCATATAGAAATGGCATATATCTCGTGAAAATATCCTTGTGTAGTAGGGTAGGTCTTTGAATTTTAGTTATCACATCGATGGTGCGTAATCTAGCCCCGTTAGAGATCCCTCGATTGGACACGGATGCCTCGCTAGTCAAGGGCATATTGAGAAAAGTCGTAGACGGAGCGAAATTCAATGGATGAGTAAAGAGATTGGTCCATCGAAGGCAAGATAAGATAATTTAATTTAGAGAGAGAGAAAAAAAAGAAGACAAAATGCAAGAGGCCTAATTGCCCTTTGCGCACCCCATGGCTTGAATGCAATCATCATTGTTGGTTGAGGCTGCGAGGTAGCCTAAGCCGACAACTAGACGGCAACAAGTCCAACCTCGGAGGGGGAGGAGTGGCAGCTAGCCGATGAGCCGCCTTCACTTCATCCGGTCTCTACTTCCGTGTTTTTTTTTTGCCCTTTTTTTAATATCATTTTTTTATTTTTTGGACACGTCGACAAAAATTTAATTAAAAATAATTATGACTAAAAGGCGAATTTATGTGGGATGAGTAATGATCAAATCTGTTCGGGAATAGGTTTTAAGATGAAGACGGAAAAGGTAAGAAAGGTCGAGGAACAAATCCGGTACTACGAGCAGACAAGGGAAACGGTTGCATCCGCCGAGTGCGGGCGGGGGGACCGGTGGCTTGGAAGACTGTTCATGGAATGCGGGGAAAGAGAGTGGCGAGCGAACCCACCCGATCTCGACCCGAGAGCGTAGAAAGAGAGCTAGTGAGAGTGAAAAGAGTGGTAAGGAAATGAATTCATGTCCCTCTTTTTGTTTTTTTAGTAAGGTCGGGATTTTGTGCCTTATATAAGTGGGGAAATGTCAATTTCCAAAATTACCGTGACCCGAAGATTTTTACTTTTTAATGGATTTATCGGCTCGAACTTGAGTCGGTAAACACATGGACGACAAGTGTGCTGGTGTTATTATAATTGTGACATTGTAAAGCAGCCTCTCCCACTCATAAGAAGTGCGGGGAATAAAGAAAGAGATTCCAATTGCGAAAGCGAAAACCAGACGCCCGCAATGAACAAACTTCCACCCTCCATTCCCATTCCCATTCCCGTCCCTATTCCTCCTCTCCCCACTCCATAGCCATTCCCCCTCCCACCTCCGTGCCGGCGAACCGGAGTTACCTTCCCCAGAGACCGGCGGTCGGCCGATGGGCAAGATGGACACGCTCGGCGCAGGGGACCCGGGCGCCGCTGTGGCCAGCAGGGCGACGGAGCTGAAGAAGGAGCTGCAGCGGCTTGTCCGGAGCATCGCTGACGACGAGGATTACAGCCCGGAGACCATCGACCGGGCCAGAGACGCCCTGCTCGCTCTGAGGGAACTCAAGGCGAGGAGGTCTTCGGGTCGTTCACTGTCGCTGAAGCTCCTCGGTGCTGTCCCGTGTCCCGAGGAGTTTCGGTGCCCTCTTTCCAAGGAGATGTTGAGGGATCCCGTGATCGTCGCGACGGGACAGGTGAGGATGAAGCTCTTCCGTACTTATACGTAACGAGTTTCTCTCTTCTTGTTTGGCTGCTTTGCGGATTCTGAGAAAATTGTTCGACGAAGCCAAGGGACTGCCTTGGAGGCTTAAAGCTTAAGAGAATTATGCATTTGGGGTGATGTGCTTCCTTCTGTGTTCTCGCCGAACATCTTCTTTGTTGTCAGTCGTCTCTTAAGAGTTTCCGTTGATTTTTTAAGCGTATCTGTTTCAGATTGCGCTCATCCTGTCAAATGGTTTATCATCTGTTATGGGTAGCCATCAAGTTTCCAATTTGATATTCCATGTCGTTCGATGTTGCAAAGGGATCTGTCTCAGATGAATATGTTGACATCATCTGTTGTCTGTGGTGTTTCTTTTCCAATGTCTGAAGACGTATGACAGAGTCTCCATCCTGAAATGGCTGAAGGCCGGGAACAGGACATGTCCTCAGACCCAACAAGTCCTCTCTCACACAATCCTCACGCCCAATCACCTGATCAGAGAGATGGTATCGAAATGGTGCAGGACTCAAGGTGTCGAATTGTCCGACCCTGTTCCCTTCATTGACGAGGATAGAATAACCGAAGCCGAACGGGACAACTTCTTCTCCCTTCTTTCGAAGTTGTCATCTACCATATCCGAGCAGAAGGAAGCCGCAAAGGAACTCAGGCTCTTGACCAAGAGGATGCCATCCTTCCGTGTCCTTTTCGGGGAATCCCCCAGCACGATCCCTCAGTTACTGAATCCTCTCTCTGCTGTCAAATCCTCGAGTAGTGCCCATCTTGATCTCCAAGAAGATGTGATCACTACTCTATTGAACCTCTCGATCCACGACAACAACAAGAAGCTTGTTGCAGAGACTCCATCTGTGATCCCACTTCTAATGGAAGCGCTGAGATCGGGAACAATTGCAACGAGGAGTAATGCAGCTGCTGCTCTCTTCACATTGTCAGCTCTTGATTCAAACAAGGCACTTATCGGGAAGTGCGGTGCTTTGAGGCCGCTGATCGATCTTTTAGAAGAGGGCCACCCACTAGCCATGACTGATGTTGCTTCAGCAATCTTTAACCTGTGCATTAACCACGAGAACAGGGCGAGCGCTGTGAGGGAAGGTGCTGTGGGAGTGATTTTAAACAAGATTGAGAACCGTTCGCATGTTGATGAGCTGTTGGCAATACTCGCAATGCTTTCAAGCCATCAGAGGGCTATCGAGGAGATGGGAGAGCTTGGAGCAGTTCCTTGCTTGCTCGGTATCATGAGGGAGACCTCTTGTGCTCGAAATAAAGAGAACTGCATTGCCATCCTCCATACTATATGCTTCAGCGACCGGACGAAGTTGAAGGACATCCGGGAAGAGGAGAAGGCATACGGGACAATATCAGAGATATCCCGAAGCGGGACTTCCAGGGCAAAGAGGAAAGCTACTGGGATCCTCGAGAGATTGAACCGGGCAATCAATCTCACGCACACCGCTTGAGAAAGTGGTTGCCCTGTGACATCCCTGATCACTCTGCTTGTAGATTCCCAGCTCCACCTTACTGGATGTAGATGCCTTGATTTCGACTCATCCCCATCCACATCAGTCGGCACCTTTTCACCACAATGTAAATTCTTGCCTTTCACCAAAGAGACTCGAATCTCATGAGATGAGCTAGCTTTTCTGTGGATAACCAAAAAGAGCTTTTTCCAGTAGCATTACATGTTGTTCAGTACTGTGTCTTTGATGATGTCTTTGATCATATCCGTACGGAAAATTATGCCAGTGCAGAGCCTTTGGCTTTTCTTCCATTTCACTTAGCAATATACGAGCTTCTTTGGCCATTCTCTTCTCTCTTTTCTCCCCCTCTGCTTCAATCAGATTTGTACCAGTTCGGTCAACTAAATTGTATAGGTCTCCCGATCAAGTGCCAAATTATTTCAATCTCGCTAAGTTAAAAAGGGTAAAAATCTTCCAATCATAGACTTTACGCTGGAAATTTAGACTTTATTTGTGAGGCCTATATGTTCAGTAAGGATTAGGGAAAGTACGGGATTAAAACGTACGTGGCGGTATAATCGTAAAAATTGAATCAAGGATCTCTCGACGCTGCATCAAGGGCGGTGCAGTTAGACCGATACCCATTTCCTCTGGTGGTGGGTTCTTTCACTGTCCACGATCTGAGGCACAGTTTTGCTGCCTCTGAGTTCCCCTTTCAGTGTTTCTCCCATCAACGAGCAAGCTTTCCATCTGAGATTCTCCCTAACAAAAATGATTCTCTTCCAAAGAAGTTCTCAATGGCGTTGCCTGATCCCCACTACCCCGAGCATCATATCCGGCACAAAGAGCCGAAACCAGAGTCCCCTTTCATGCCGTTTAACTCCATTCCATCATAACCCTATCCTCCACAATTGGAGCGGAGTCCCCAACTCCAGTCAAGTACAATAGTTGGATATTCGAAGTGGGAGTCGAGATCGGAGAGACTGAGAACGATTGATCCGGTGTTTGCTGTGGGGGCGGGATAAAGCCGACCGACTCGGTTGCACAATAATTGAAGATGGGGTTGGGCTGTGCTGATAGATTGTTGGATGATCCCAAGGAAGATGGATCAATGGATGGTGGAGGGGATGGAGTAGGGTACAATTATGTGAGCGGTGCGATGACAGTGGTCCATTCATGGAAAAAGTCTAGCAATGAAGGAATATTCTCATCAGGCTGTGAAAATCCATACTCCCCCTTTTTTATCATCCCAGTCGCCTTATCGATAAAAAGATCGAGCCGGATGAATTGGCTTTTTAGAGGGAGAGAAAGCCTTTCCTTTTTTCTGAGTTATTAACGCAGCCTGGGTCATGCCAGTCTCATAATTAGGGTGACTTTCTCGGACCATTTTCCGGAAATCGATGCTAGTAGAACAGTCATTCTTCACATGGAAAGTTTGGTATGTAGGCCTACTTCTTCCCTAACATGGGTAGTTAAGTAACACATGGTGTCGTGGCTTCTTCTTTTTTTTTTTTTTCTAAATATTTAAAAATTTAATAAATAATTAGAGTATAACTTTTTTTATGCCAATAACACTTACTTAAGATCTGAAAGAGAACAGAATTTTCAATGTCACCTGACATTTAAGAACTGAATGGCAAAATAATTATTTAAATATAAATTTTCTCTCCTTACGATACAACTTTTAAGATGAGTGGGAAAAGGTAGAACTTTAATTGGAAGTTCCATTCAGTCACTGGAATGTGGCGAGTCCGTTGTTTGGTCTCTCACAATTTCGGTCCTTAAACTTCTCCATAACCTCACGATTCAGTCCCTAATGCGAGTGATTTTTGTCCCCGTAATCCGAGTGAAATAGTTTCTTCAAAACAAAGAGTAATTAATCTAAAACGTTGCGTGGCTGAGGGAATTATGCCGTTAACTTGGGATTCAATAATTAGAGTATTAATTCTATAATTTCTTAATTAATGAGTTGCTTCCATGATATACATACATTTACTCCATAACGATTGAGAAAGATATTAAGACCGGGTCTTCTGTACCTCATGTTGATCTTCCGACAGCAAATCCTGTCCTCCGATGTGCTCGAGCGGATCCAATGTTGCGCCGGATATGTCGTTCGGTATGAATGTAATGGGCCCAAATATGTTACTTCTTCACGAGTACTTTTCATATCTTGGCCTTTTATTTATTTATTTATTTATTCCGAATATTTTGTCAGATATTAAACGGTTGAATGCATGATTTTGGGAAAATAAATAAATAGATAGGGGTTGAATAAGTCCTGCTAGGCCTATTGTCCTGCTAGCACTGCACCCAGCAAGAAGTCCGGCTGTGAATAGTTCGGGTTGAATAAGGCGGGTGGCCCATTGACATGTTCGGATCTCATTTTCGCGATTTGATAAACCAAAGGTGCCCTCGAATGTTATTCCAATCGAGAAGCATCGGGCTTGTGTCGAATCTAAAGCTAAAAACTTGTGCATGATGAATTTAACATTGTAATTCCACATTCCAATCTTCAATTGTCACCGATACCCAGTGAAAAAGTCATAGATACTAACCAGAATTCTCTCTTTTTTCTCTTTATTTGAACATCCAAAAATCTAAACATAATATAACTAATTTATATATGAGTAGTGTTAACCTAGTCAAGATAAAAAATTTTCAATTATTAATTTTTTTATTTATAAGACCGGACTGTATTTAATGACTCAACCCAAGCGCATGATTAAATCACTCATACATTATGGCAGAGGACCGTGGAAACAAATCATTGAAGGGTTGATGTGATACTGAACAAAGTGGCTCATAATTCAAGTGTATGGGCTGGCTCTTTTGGAAGGGCTCAAATTCAATCATGTGCCCAATTCTCCACTTGTCAATTTAATTAGACAGTACAAGAACGTAGATCCACCGTGACACTATCCACTCCGATTAGACTCAATTCTTAACCATCAGATATCGGACACTAGACCGAGATGAACCGAACCGTACATGTCAACCAGTTCCCCTTCTCCATGTACAGATTCAGATCCCATTTGGATTGAGGGATGCTGGCCTGGGTCCCTCGTCACACCGTGCTCGAACAAGAATCATATCCTATATAAGCCAAAACCTATAACAGTTAATAGCCTACAAAGTCATACCAACAATAGTACGTCAAATGTCTCATCTCTGACGAGCCCACTTTCCGGACAGCAAATCATGCCACCAGTTATCCATCCTTTTCAGCTTTCGCTTTCATGCTACGTAGGTTCAACAAAACCCCAAGTGGCATATGGTACGATGAAATAGCGAGGGAAAGAGGTGCGGTGAAAATACTTAACGATATCTATCCATCCAATCACAGCATCACGATGGCTACGCAAGAGAGACCTGAAACCGAGATTAGGGCATAGGTCATCCATCCTAATGGTAGTGAAGAATGTTATCTACCCCTCAAAACCAGGCCAAAGCTGCACATGCGGCTAACTATTCATGATGTTTATCTATATAATGCTTGGATTGCCCCTTTAATGGCCGTAGTAGGTATCAGCTGGGATGGATTTAGTGGCTCGTGAGTGAATGCCCATACAGGTGGAAAACAAACCATCATCAATACACCCAAACCGATAATAAGAAGAACAATGTTCTGACTGCAGAATATCAGCTAGTGGTCTAGTGGCCGGCTGGTCAATGTCAGGACCGATCGGTCACGGTGACCGGGGCTGCATTTCTGAACTAGCCCTCAATTTCCTGACTTCCCCATGTCGGTTCGACAAGCCAGTAGTGCAGTTACTGTACTTCTGGTATTTTTCCATCAATAGCTCATGCATGTCCCGAATCTTACGTAAGATGTGAAACTCTTTAACGCCCAATAGCGGTAAGGCACAATCGCCATGACATTTCCAAGTTCCTCACAGGTATAGACAGATGCATCCTGTGAAGGAAACCAAACCGCTAAGAAGTGTCATGGCATATCGTGAAAAGCTAAACCTCTTCAAAATTTTTGATGAATCTAGAATTGTCCGCATTCTCTGCTCATTTCTTGAAAGTTCGAACCGTCTTCTCCAAGATTAATATTTGCCCAGACAAAACCTATGCTCTCCGTGCATCTGATTCCCAACTTAAGACACAACTTCAAATGTGCAATCATTGATGAAGACAGCAGACATAGAGCATGCAATTTAGTAGCTGAAGATAGCGGAGGTCAACTCTCCATAACCAAATGCGAGACGAAAGTACTGGAAAATTTGATCCGTTCCCTCAGATGTAGAGTAATTCATCAGGAGTGCTAAATATCACCAACCTCCAGAAAACCATAGCATCTAATGCTCACTCGTCCTCCTGGCTTCTCAACCTAGCAAGCTTGTTCGTGACCACAACATCGAGCTGCGCTGCACGCTCAACAATTGCCTTCCTCTTCTTGGTGGACACATTGTGAGCAATCTCGGCACAGTAGGTCCTAGCAAGAGACATTGAAATACCAATTAGCAACAGAGACTGAAGTTTACCATGTAAAAGGTTAGTCCAAAACAATCAGAGGGGGGCCAGAAGTGTGGAAACAACTTGATAGAGATCTGATGACCCAACTAAGTCGGAGACTGTAATTCATCGGTAGTATATACATATTTTTTTTTAACCTTTTCCTGATGAACATGGAGTAATTGTAAATCTACCTAACGGATTAACTCATCTATTACTTATGTGATGCTTAAAATATCTTCCTGTCATCCTGCTTCCCCAGTAAACTTATTATCATTTTTGAGCAATTCACACACTAGGTTTCTTCAAAAGGGTAAAACACAAGTAAAACCAGCATCAATTGTAGAGCTTAGAGAAGCGCAGAATTGGGAGATCAGAACTAACTCTATGTACCTGTTGTGCATCATCAAGAGCTCCAGCTCGCTCACATTATGGACGACAAACTTCTTGAACCCATTGGGAAGATGGTGGCGGGTCTTCTTGTCTGACCCGTAACCAATGTTAGGCATCAGAGTGCATCCCTTAAACTTCCTCCTCACACGCGAGTCAATACCCTTGGGCCTTCGCCAGTTCGGCTGCAGTCGCAGTTTATACATGGAAAGGTAAATCAGTAACAAGATCCTAGTGGCAAAATCATACGCAAAACGACGGGGAGTATCGCTGGATTATACGAGCTCAGAAAATGTCATTTAACATCTATAGTTCTCTGGGTCGATATGCAAACTCATACCTTCACAGCAATCTTCCGGTCACTCTGAGGCCTCTTGAACTTCTTCACACGCTTCTTCACGATCTTCTTCGAGAGCAAAGGAACCGCCATTACTCCTGCAACACTCGCATTAAAGACACACTCAGCGCATCATAACAGGTAAACCATCAACTATTCACTGAACCCACCACGATTACCACTTTGATTTTTGTAACTTCAATTAGATATAGAACCTCCCAAACATGAGCAGAAAAATGAAAATATCAAAATTGACAAAACCATGAAATACCGATTGGACGACAGAGAGGTGAGAATCCAATCAAAACAAGAAGGAACTTCAATTACGTTCCGAACAGACAGTCTAATCAGCAAGAACCGTAAAGATCGACAGAGATGGCAGGGCTACAAACCTGCTTGAGACGCGCCGCCTAGTGTAAGCGGAGCTCGAAGCCGGGTGGTGGACGAGACAGCTAGGGTTTTTTATCTCAAATTTTATGCCATTTTTGTTTGTACTTATTTGGGCGTTTGGGCCGACTCAAGCCCAAATTGCGGCAAGGCATTAATGGGCCTAAAATTCCATTGTGGACCTTCGACTTGACGGACTTTAGGATCGTCATTGATTCACTCAATAATTAGGGAAAATTTCGCCCCTTTTTATTGCACAAATCATAAAGGGGGAGAAGATGGACCTGTACCATCTCATACTTAAATTTTCGATTCAATTCCCATCAATGTTATTTCACGAGTCCTTATGTTTCTCTTTTTTTTTAAAAAAATTTATTCTAAAATCACGAGTTAAAAAGGGGCGAAAATTTCCCTAATTATTGAGTGAATCAATGACGATCCTAAAGTTCGTCAAGTCGAAGGTCCACAATGGAATTATAGGCCCATTAATGCCTTGCCGTAATTTGCCATTTTTGTTTGTACTTACTTTGGGCGTTTGGGCCGATGCAAGCCCAAATTGTAAGGCATTAATGGGCCTACAATTCCACTGTGGACCTTCGACTTGACGGGCTTTAGGATCATCATATCTATTGCCTCGCATTGATTCACATAATAATGTGGGAAATTTTTTCTCCCTTTTAACTCGTGAATTTAGAAGAAAATTAAAGAGAGAGAGAGAGAGGGAGAAATACAAGTACTCGTGAAATAATATTGCCGAGAATTAAATAAAAAATATAAGTTTAAGATAATATTATTGTATCAAACTCTTTTCTCCCCTTTAAATTTGTGCAATATTTAAAGTCTCGTACCACATTGTAGTGTCTGTGACGACTTGACATGAAAATTTTCTAGTAAAAAATCGCGTGGTTTACGGGTTGCACAATAAGACTTGGTTATATGCATATAGGAAAAGGGCAGATTAGAAATTAGAGAATCGGCAGATTCAAGGTACCGTATTGGAAGGTGCAGCTGGTCATCTTCTCCTCATGGAAAAATATGAATTTTCTTTTCCCTTATATTAAATAGAAAAATAAATAAGTATGATAAATTTAAAAATAATATTACTATATCAATTTTTTTAAAAAAATAGGATTTAAAAAAGTACTATGAGTTGGACACGGTTTTAATTTCCTTTTTCTTTTTTTAGCATTTGAGCTCTATAAATCTCCTTTTTCAATTTTTTTTCTGCAAAGCATATCCATATTAATTTTGTGGGTGTTACGGCCTTACTCCTTCGAAGAAGTCGGCAGAATGACTTTCGACAGCGCCGCTCCATTCTCTATCGTATTTCACACTGCCGATTTACTTCAACAGTCGGACGAAGTCAAATTTAGCTGTGCAGTGGCAATTCTTCCGTTCACAGTGCACGCGTCCAGCCACCCGCGTGGTCGAAGCGTGCGTCTGTGCGACGGGAAGGGCCGAGTTCATGGATCGGTTTGCTGTGATTGATCATATGGTAGTACTGACAGTTAATAGTTGCAGCAGAAAGTACAGCATTCCTGATAATGGTGATATTTATGAGCAAAATGAGAGTTCGGGGTGCAATGAAATGGGATGCTAACATGCCCAAGACTCGATTCTTTTGAGAGACAGCTCTTGCCCTTCGTCACCCTCGAAGCCTAGCGAGATCTATGATAAAGAAAAAGGGCAACTTTAGGGTTAATTCAAAGAAACAGAATGTGCATATGTTTCTATTAACTCATAAAATTCTCGATTTCTTTCTTGCACTCGTACAGCCTTAGTAGGGTCACCAATGCATATGCTTGTGCATTGGGCAGGCAACAGTCTCGTCCTCCCTCGATAGCAAAACAGGGGATTCTGCTTGTTGTGCATATGTTCCATGGATGTACATGAGCCAATGTTATCTCTTGTTTTAAGGTATGTGCTTGAGATTTTCTATTTTATCGTGAATTCTCCTTAATATAGTTGACTTATCAATTATGAGTCCAAATTTGTCTAAAAAACACTGAAATGCGACCATCCAAGTGTCCGTATGGTCTCCAAAGCTTGAACTAGTGACACTCATATATGAATTTACCAACTTATATAACGTGTTTGTGGATCTCTGGAGAATAAGTTTGCGGGGAAGTGTGAACGCACACACACATCAAGTCCCCATTCTTTACTCCAGGAGAAAGGAAAGGTCTTGCCACCGGTGATCTCGATCGGAAGTTGACTTGGAAGGAGTAAACGAAAAACCCTAGAAAATTGAACTCTGCTTTGTGGACAGTTGGGGAGATTGCCATTTGCATTCATCCATCAAGTTGTTCCATTCATAAGGGTCAACAATGACTAATTCTTCTTCTTCTTCTTCTTCCACCCTCTTGTATGATGTCTAGATTCAATTTCGGTCAGAACATATATGTGCAAATTTAACCGAACTCTCAACCGCATGTAATGCAACCGGGTCCGCGTTTCTCGGCTCGAGTATGGCCATGTATTTTTTTTTTATAAAATAAAAAAATTGGGTCAAACTGTGAGCGTTGAAACCGATTGGGTTGGAGTGCCTTTACGCATCACCAAGTCTCTACTTGGCACGAACGTGGGTCATCAAATCCGGAGCAAGACGTAGGACAGATCCGCATAAGTATGCACATTCAGTGGCTGAAGGCACGCATGTGTGAGATTCCATTGTTAGTTTTCGGGCCATGACCGTATATATTTTCCGCTTCAATGTGAGATGGATTTATCTTATATTATACACTCCATAGTCACTAACAGAAAATAATTAAAATGATTGGACATCCCTTCATTCTTCTACAGCAACATATCGAGTTCGAATATTATGAATTAATAGGATTTGCATTTGCAATGGTTTATCCATTAATAAACTGACTCGCCTCTAATTTGATTAATTAGACCGACAACATTTAAATATCAGCGAGTAACTTATGACTAGCAAAGCAAAAGCAAGATCTACAAAAAAAAAAAAGGGATTAGCATGGTGTGATATAATCGTATCATACTCGACCTAAATTTGGAGGTCTTCGGCTCGATTTCCAGCCGTGAAGCTTCCAAAATTTTCCTCCTCCTTTCTTCAATTCCTTCGTATTTAAACATTACGTCCTCCGTGGCCATGGGGCTCGACGTGTGACTTTGACGGATTCCAGAACCACGTGATGTGTGGCAGATCACATGATATATAGATAGTTGCCGTGGCTGTGCATCCATACAAGAGCTCGGGAAAAGCATAAGCCCTCCTTTCTTTTATGTTTGCGGTATTCGACATTCGTAAAATTGGTATCAGTTTACTTAAGTTTGAGTTAGTTGACGTATTAGTATGATAAAATACTTTTGATAATTTTGTGTGGCAATAAATTATACGGACAAATATAAAAAATTTTATCTGAATATATATATATATATGAATCTTTTTGGTTATGGTATGTGTCATCCCCGAGATTTCCACATCCACATTGTCATCTCGTCTCATCTCATCCAACAAATAAACAGGAAAAAAAGAGAGCTAAATTTAACAGAAAATCTGTTAGAAAATTATCCCGAAAATAGAAAAAAAATGGGAAAAAGGAAATAAAATAAATGGAGAATGAAAAAAAGATTTCCTCCGACCCGTTCCCTCCACGGTCCTCTCTTCTATATATTTCCCTCCAGAGAGATTAAAGATCTTCAGAACTCTGCCCTGCTCTGCATCACCCTCTCTCAAGGTCGGCAATGGCGGTGGCAGTGGCACGACGCGTCTCTCTCTTCCTCGGCCTGGCCGTCCTCTCGGCCCTCGTCGGCCCCTCGCATTCCCTCGCCTGCACCTCCCAGAAGTTCCCCAACAACCGGGTCTACTCCAACTGCTCCGACCTCCCTCATCTGGGCGCCCGCCTCCACTACACCTACAACCCCTCCAACTCCTCCCTGTCCATAGCCTTCACCGCTGCCCCGGCCTCCGGCGGCGCGTGGGTCTCCTGGGCCATCAACCCCACCGCGACCGGCATGGTCGGGTCCCAGGCCCTCGTGGCCCTGAAGCTCTCCGACGGCTCAGTCGTTGCCAAGACCTACAACATCTCTGGCTACCGCTCCATCGTGGAGTCCAAGCTCTCATTCGATGTTTGGGACCTCTCGGCCGAGGCCTCAAACGGCACCATGACAATTTTTGCCACCGTAAAAGTAACGCGCACCCGCCGGGGAACAATTCAAATGCTCTGTTCTCCTGGAAAATTGTTTTCAAACGCACTTGGATTATTGTTTCTCAATCCCTTTATTTTATGAAACTGTTTTCCCCACTTTTTTTAAAAAACTATAAAACTTTTTTTTTTTTTGCAATCATATAATGTCTATATCATCTGAATATCGCAGGTTCCGGCGAATGCGACGAGCTTGAACCAGGTGTGGCAGGTCGGCGGCACCGTCGACGGCTCCAACCCGTCCATTCACCCTATGCAGAATGAGAACAAGCAATCCATGTCGAAGTTGGTGTTGGCGGCGTCCGGCCACGGTGACTCTTCTCCAACTCCAGCCCCAGCCCCAGCCCAGACCCCGACGCCTTCTAAGTCGGGCGCAGTCCCTGTTTTCCAACCGAGCGGCCTCGGCCTCATCACGGGGCTCGCTCTGATGGCCGGGAGCATCATGTTGTCGTGAGATTCGGGATCTCTCCCGTTGGGGCCGAGGGATCAAGAATAATTTATCGTTCGATATCTCGTAATTCGATCTCTTCATATCATCATATCATACTGTTTCACCTGACACAGTTTTAGGAAATACTGGTTTGTCGATTTTTATGGCCTTCAAATTTCACCTTGTAAATGCAAACGTTATCGCATTTATTGAGAGGATCCATTTAAGTTGAATAAAAATCGGAGTAATTTTATATAATTATAATATTTTATAATCTAAATATAATTGCGGGGAAAAACATCGTTTAAACAAAGTTTTGAGGAAAAAATAATAATATTTTGAATTTTAAGGAATATGATGTAAAGTTGGTTAATTGTGCATAATCCGTACTATAATCTCGCAGTCAATGTCCGGCGCTTGTCCAATTACAATGCACGTGAGATTACAAAAGCGGTGTCGTTAGAGCAGTACCTAAATTAGGTAATTCGTCTGGCAAGATGAAAATTAGGCAAATTTTAAACGTGCTGTTTTTATATCAACAATTCCTTTTTCTCGATTAGGCCGACCACTTCAATTAATTGTTAATGGACAGGAGAAAACGTATCTTTTTTTATCAAATAATTATTTTTAGAATTTATTAAAATTTAGAGCATATTTTAAAAAATTAATAATCAAGAAATTAATATCCATCCATTTTTATAGAATAGTCACACCTAATGAACATATCATATCGAGTAATTTGGATATTCAATGAGAAAATATACCATATTAAGAGATTTAGTACTTAATGGGTTAATTTTTTTTAGAATATAAATTAATTAAAATTAATTGAATTTATGAATATTGATTTGCATATGCAAAACATAATATTCAACCCTTTGACATAACATTAAATTGTCGGAGCTACCATAACCCTGTCTTTGTAATCTTTAATTTATTTTCAATTATTATTCATCTAGAAAAACTACTAAATTTAGTATGGTCCGGCGTGGAGCCTAGGGTTTCGAGTTACATAATTATTCTGGACCCTTTTTTTTTGTTGAATGAATTGATTCATGACTTATAATGAAACTTTAAAAGGAGTGGTTACTTCTCGAGCCCGTGCCGTGTCGACATCCATCCTTCGAAGAGTGAATGTAGCATCAACAAATCCACATACCAAACCGTCATCTCATACTTACATCCTCGGATCTATTGTCATAAACTAGCTCGATACGAGATTCTTATGATGCACAAAATCAACTTCAACATTAATATCATAGATTTGAATTATTGGAGCCCTAGGGCAGACAAAGCTTGAATTATGCACGGTACGCGTCAGCTGATGTGATTTTAGATTATTATGTGTCAAATTTTACTTTAAAATAGTCAATTTAGTTCAAAGTTATGGTGTTGCACATTCGAATTTTGATTGAATCTCCCATATTTGACGAATTTATGAAGGTTCAGTGATTATAATTTGGAGAGAATCAAGAGAAAGGACCGCATAAATACATAGGCAATTTGTTTGGCCAAAAATAAATTGGGCAAATTTCAAACGTGCTTTTTATGTCAATAATTTCTTCTCATAAATTCGTCCGACCACTTTATAACATAATTTTTAAAATCGGACCAGACTGAAAACCGGTGTAAGCATAAGTTCTTGAGTTCATGGGTCAGATCGCATATTCAATAAATAATATTAATAATATAATATTACTAGTAAATATACATAATATCATAATTTAAATATAATTTATAATAAAAATTATTAATATAACTATTATATTAGATAAAAGTTTAATATAAAATATAAATATAAGTTTAGTAAAATAAAATAAATATATTGTAATAAATTTTTATTTTTTTAATTTTACATTCGTCAATTTTTTCACTAGTTTAATTGGGTTTAGCAGTCCAACCGAGAATCAGTTGGTTCAACCAAAGTTGACATCATTTAAAGTGCAGTTCTGTGTTTTCTAGGACCGGACCGGGTGAGTAGCCGGTTCTCGGTTGAACCGGCCAGACCGGTCCGGTTTGTAAAACTACACTTTATAAGTAGATACCAAATTGCTACAAATACCCATTAACTGCAGTTTGAACCAGACATCTTCTTAAATAGGATTTCATATTGGAAATCTTATAATAAATTTAATTTAAGACCTAAAAAAAGATTACCGAATTGATTTTGTTTGAATTACCATTACTTAAAGTCTTGCTGAATTTATGAGAGCTAGGTGACATGCACCGAGCAGAATATCCGAGTGCCAAATTTAGTATGATCGGTGAGAAACCGATGTTTCGAATTGGGCAAATACTTATGCCCCTTTTCGCTAAATGAATCAATTCATGACATCATGCAATGCAATAGCACTCAAAAGGCCGCATCGATGCATATCCATCCCTGAAGAGTAAATGCGCGTCTGACAAATCTGTGTATCGGATTATCGTCGTATAGATATTACGTTAAACTAGCATGAATCAATTGAGATTCTCCTCCTAATATTCACCGAATCAGCTTCCATCCCTTTATCATAAATCTCAATTTTGGAAAGCATAGGGTGCATAAACTTTTTAACTTTTTTTTTGCATAATAATAATTAAGAATAATAATAGTTCGACATTTTCCCCCTTATAAATGCACCTGCAGCTGCTAGGGGATCGGCCTAGACAAGTCGGCCCGGCCCGAAATGCCAGGGCGACCTTCCGGAAATTATGTCATGCGGAGCTGCTTTACACGCTTCGGTTCAGATCCGATTAAGGCAGCTTACGTGACGACGGTCGGAGTTCAGGTGAATTGAGGGTCGGCACAGTAGCGTGTACTAGTTTGGTTGTGCGAAGAAAATTCTCGATTTGAGCCTTCTCGATAATTGAAAATTCTATAATTGAGGGCATTGTACCCTTAATAATCGACACGGCTCATACAAATATTGGTAGGAAAAAAAATTAATAAGCCTTCCATACATTAATTATAGTTCAACATCTCTTTTCCTTAAATAAAATCTTAGGTTAGTTAGTGGTCTGATCCATTTCAAATTTAAATCAATAGGAAATCTTTAAATTTGTTGATAGCATATGGTTTAGGAAACAGGAAATGTATAAAAAATAAATCCCCTGCCATATTTAGAGGTGGCAAATATGGCAAGATTTGGTATGTCCCGGACACGTGAAAAAATAATGAAAATAAATTTTATAATGGAAAGAAAATTATAAAAATATATAATTATATTTTAATATTTTATTTTAAAATTTAAATTATTTAAATTTATTTTTAAAAATATAATTATTTATATCATTCATTTTGAGATGAGTCATTGAAAGCATGACATATTTGTGCCCATGGTGGAAATTTTGGGCTGCCTGAGGGTATAGCCCAAAGACTATGTGCCAACTTGAATTATTAGCTATGGCCATATTCGTTAATGGAAAGAGCATCAATGTCCTCACTAGTTCGCTATCTTAGGATTGTTGTCTCCCCTAAGTGAGAGACTACTCGAGCGTATGATTACATCAATGATAATTAAATTAAATCTTAAATCAATGTTGATAATATAGTATCATGTCTATATCTCGTTGTTCGACTCATTTTTGTTTTTTTCTTTTTTAAGTTTGTAAATGAATATAGAGTGAGCAAAATACAAGGGATAATCTAGGAGAACGAGGAAGAGCCGTAACCAAAACTGTTCTAATCTTTCTTAGTGTTCTAATCTTTTTCCTCATACGCAGTTGTACGGATAATAACGTGAGCTTCCAGCTTCCCTCGTCCATTGTTTAATGACGACACAGTAGAGTGGGGCAAGTGGTCCAATTTATTAGTTCAATTGAAGCATGAATTCCTCCTCATGGGGAGACCCAAGACGCAGACCGGCCCCGACGCTCCCTTCCTACAGATCTCACCATTATCCACCTGCAATGCTCAAAGCGAGCCGTAGAGATCACATGAGTCCCTCACGGTGTCTTCTTCTCTTCTTCCCCTTCTTACCGCTGGTCCTGTGCAGCTGTTGCACAGCTCAGCCATCCAACCAATACTTATTTCTTGTCTGGAACGTCAGCTCCTGCAGCCAGGTTGCGGTAAGCATCCACCGGCTGGTGGCCAAGCTGGTCTCCAAGACCAAACTGAACGGCTACGTCGCCACCACATGCGGTGAGGGCAAGGACAAGTTCTACGGCCTCGCGCAATGCCGGGGAGACGTTAAGTAAAAAGGACTGCGAGGACTGCATCGAACAAGCGGTTGAACGTGCCCGCACGCAGTGTCCGGATAAGTCTGATGTCAGTATACGGTACTCTTACTTCCTAACTCTTTTTTTTTGTCTTATTTTATCTTGCGTATGCATATGTTCAAGCTATAGCTAGTCAGACATTTAGGAGATTTCTTATTTCCGGTCTAAATGCTGTCGTGTTCATGAATCTTGTCAGGTACGACTCCTGCTACAGGCGCTACAAATTGAACTTCTTCAACAAGGTCGACACTGGGCTCGCGGTATTCACCCGCAGCCGGAGTAGAGCGACACAGATCCCGAGACCTTCTACGAGAAGCTGGGGGCCCTGATTGCCCAGATTGTATCACAGGCCATCAAAAGCCCACGAATCACGGGCCCTGGAAGAGCGAGGTTGAGCTTTCCGCATCTACCACGCTCGACGCCCTGGTTGGGTGTACGTTAGACTTGACGCCGGCCAACTGTGCCAGGTGCGTGGAAGCTGCGGTCGGGAACTACCGACTGTTCTGTGAGAATCGGACGGGATGTCGTTACTCATACATGTATGCTGGCTGTTACACCCGATACGATCTCAATCCATTTTACTTTCCTCTCCCTAGGACTGGCACAGAAGAGGAATATTCACCGATCGATGTGATGACAGTGGCCTCTCCCTAGGCAGTTGCCGCCGCACTCTGTGCAAGAATAAAATAAATGCGATCATGTACCCAATAAATAAATAAATGCATCGTTATATATGTTTCCATCGTATCACCTTGACTCCTGATCATTTACCATGCTTTTCGCATCATGTATTGCAGATGCCAATTTGCCCTTTCCTGCGTGCTCTCCATCCACACTATGTTATTGCCCACTACGATCTCAATCCACTTTTCATTCCTCACCATACGAATATGTATTCTCTCTCCTTCACTGTTACTGCTCGGCTCGCTCATGTGTAACATGCCACGTATGTTTCATATTCATTACATTTTCTTGCGCGTAAATCATTTGTAATTAGGGGTGCGTAGGTCCGGGTGTCCAGACCCTACCCTATATATGACAGGTTTCAAAATTTTAGATTTGGAATCGCACCCCACTTGGCTTGTAGTATATATACTACATGATCCAGGTACCATGTTGGAACCGTTTTATAACAAGCAGAAATGAAAAAAAAATGAAAATATAATATTGAAATTTATGCTAAAACATAAACCAACTCGATTATCTATGTAAAATATAAAAAATAACATATCAAATGCTTATGAAACACCATCCAAGCAAAAATATCTTTCAAATATCAAAATATACAAATGTATCCAAAACCCACATATACATATATGTATAAGTAATAATATAAAAGGCACTTACTCGATGGAGCCTATTTTATAGACCAATGACGAGGAGTCCAATGATTGAGGCCGAGAGGGCGGAAAATAATTCAGCAAAAATAGAAAATTGCATATTGAAAGTCGACACAGTAAATGGATAAGGATGTGGATTCGAATAAGGATTTTGGATATCCATCGTGGAGTTACCCTTCGGGGGGGGGGTGGGCGGCCGTCGTGGTGGGCCGGTAAGGGAGCAAGGAAGGCCGACGTAGGACTCTTGTCCCTAATATCTACCCCGAAGATCTCGAGATTATGCATTTTGGAACCACTTGTTTGGTTTGGTCTGTGTCTATCGCTACATGTTCGAACCGTCTTAGCGTGTAAGATTATAAGGTCCTTATATGGTACGTGTGAGTTGGTCGGGGCGAATTAAGGATTTGCACCACCAATATCTAACAGGTCAAGTGGTCTCGCACAAAGAGATTTTTTCATCAAAATATATGAATTATTAAAATTCCTAATTAAGGAAATTTTACTATAAATTAATCCCCGTTGAGTCAAAGCTGCGTCACTTCGTAAGTTATAAATAGTCATTTTTATTCTATTTATAAAAAAAGGTAAAGGCGTGCTTTCATTAAAAAAAGAAATAATTAAAATTTTATATAATGATATCATTTTCATTCGTATAATCTAAAAATTATCATTTTTTTTACTTTTTCCATTTTACTTTATAGGTATTATCTTAATATGTACTTGAAAGAAAAAGGGGGAAAAATAGTATTACTTATAATTTTAAAAATCGGATTAGGTCGGAATCAAAATTACCCTGAGTTTTGATTCTTATAAAAGATACAATTATATTTTTAATGAAATCAACCCTAGTTAAACTGGCTGATTCTAGATCTCACCGATAAACTCAATTGAATTGGAAGGAAAATTGATTAATTTAAAATTAAAAAAAATAAAAAATATATTATAATCTATTTATTTTATTTTACTAAACTTATATTTATATTTTATATTAAATATTTATTTAATATAATAATTATATTATTAATTTTTATTATAAATTATATGTAAATTATAATATTTTAAAAATTTATTAATATTATTATATTATTAATATTATTTTTTTTATAAACCGTCAGTATCCGGTTGGACTTTGTCCAGTTACCTAATCCGGATCACTCCAGATCGGCTCATTTAAGGGGTTAAGAGCTCCCCGTCGCAGATAGGACTCGAACTCGAGTCCTCCCATTGAGATGATAAGTGCCGAACCACTCTACCATATCCACGGTGAGTTTATTAATATTATTTATTATATATACAATTTAATCCATTAAATTTTTAATTCAACTTATAAATTTATGAATATACACTTTTATTAATTTTTAATCTAATCTAATTTTAAAAATTATAACCGTCCTCATTTGCCTAGAAACCTGAATGTTCTGGGCGACGGCTGGCTCTTAGACTAGCCCGCCATTCTAGAACTACTTCCTGGAGAATACGTGGACATACAAGAGTCAAGAAGGACGAGGAAATCAAAGAAAATACGAATAGTATTATAAGGGAGAATTGGGTGTAAAGTAACATAAAACATGTATATATATATTTTTAGATGATAATCAAATATAAATGTTTTTATACTATTTGAGATTAATTATACTATAATGATTATCTTTCTTAATATTCTATTTTATTTTTCTGATATAAAAGAAATCAAATGTAAAACCTCTAAGTACCGTGATTACACTATAATGATTCCCTTTCTCAATACTTTATTTTATTTTTGGGTATAGTGTAAAATTAAAAAGAAAATCTAAATAAAATAAAATATAAGAAAAAATTTTGATGAAATAATATTACTTTTAATTTTATTATAAATTAATTTTTATTATAAAATTTTTTATACCATTAGTTCTCTTTTTTTTTTTACATTTTAGATTTATACACCTTTTATATAATAATAAAAGACAAAGAACAATAATAAAATTAACTTGATATTAAAACGAGCGCATTGGAGCATCGAATGATCCCCTTTTCTGTTGTTCTATATGTGTTGTTATATATATATATATACATTTTTTTTCTGCACAGCTGTTG
Organism: Sonneratia alba; assembly: GCA_900174645.1. Lineage (NCBI taxonomy): Eukaryota > Viridiplantae > Streptophyta > Magnoliopsida > Myrtales > Lythraceae > Sonneratia > Sonneratia alba. Next base: position 742,557 of record FWPY01000029.1, read on the forward strand.
GAATCAAAACGTGAGCTTCCTTCTTTGATATTTTGTCAACCATACATTCCCCATGGAAGGCCCAACGCTCCCTTCCTATAAATTCCATCGTTATCCACATCAATGCTCAAAGTGAGCCATCGAGACATGAGTTCCTCGCGGTGTCTTCTCTCCTTCCCCTTCTTATTGCTGGTCCTGTGCGGCTGCACAGCTCATGCACGCGACGAGTACTTATTGATAGCCTGCAACTCCCTCTCGAACGTGAGCTCCGGCAGCCAGGTCGCGGTTAACATCCGCCAGCTGGTGGCCGAGCTGGTCTCCAAGACCGAACTGAACGGCTACATCGCCACCACCTACGGTAAGGACAAGAACAAGGTCTACGGCCTTGCACAGTGCCGGGGAGACGTAAGTAAAAAGGATTGCAGGAACTGTATCAAACGCGCAGCGAAGCGGGCCAGCACGCAGTGCCCGAATAAGTCCGATACCAGTATATGGTACTCTTCCTTTTCTTTTTTTCTTTTTTTTCCTCCGTATGCGTACGTTCAAGTTAATTAGCTAGTCATACATTTAGGAGATTTCTTATTTCCGGTCTAAATGCTGTCGTGTTCATAAATCTTGTCAGGTATGACTACTGCTACATGCGCTACAACTTGGAGAACTTCTTCAACACTGTCGACACTGGGTTCGGGATATACACCGCCAGCAAAAAGAATGTGACGGATCCCGAGACCTTCAACAAGAAGCTGGGAGCACTGATTGCCCAGATTGAATCACAAGCCATCAAGCCCGAGAATCACGGGCTCGGAAAGGGCGAGGTTAAGCTATCGGGATCTACCACGCTCTACGCCCTTGTTCAGTGCACGAGGGACTTGTCGTCGGCGAACTGTGCCAAGTGCCTGAAAGCTGCGGTCGGGAACTACCCGCAGTTCTGCGAGAATCGAACGGGATGTCGTTTCGCATACATGTATGCCGGCTGTTATACCCGGTACGATCTCAACCCATTTTTCTTTCCTCTCGGTACAGCCGGCGCAGATGGGGAATCACCGGTCAGTGTGATGCCAGTAGTCTCTCCATAGACTGTTGGCGCTACCGCACTTGCGCAAGAATAAAATAATTGCGATTATGTACCCAAAATAACAATAATAAAAATAAAAAATGAGTTATTATGTTCCATTGTATTATCTCGACTCCCAATCATTTTTCACATCATGTATGGCAAATCCTAATTTGCTTTTTCTTGCGTTGCGTGCTCTCTATCTATCAATATATCTTATTTTATAATACTTTTGCTAAGTAATATTTATTTATTTAACATTAAGATGATTTCCATATACTTTATCCTGTTGAACTTCAACATTATCCAATTTTACATAGGTGAAAAAATAATTTGAATATGAATACATGTAATACCAATACCTCGTGGATCAATTTAAAATTGAATTAGTATTAATTTAATGAATTTTTATCTATTATACGGCAATTATCATAATAATAATATAAATTATGATATATTTTAATATTATCATCCAGCATGATGTCGGCCCATTTTTCATTTCTCACGATTCGAATAGTATGGAGGAATCATTACAGAGTGTGGATGAGAGTAGTCGATCTGGCCAAAGTGCAATATGCTATATTCGTCACAATCATTATACTTCCTTGTCTGCGAATCATTTATTATCTTTGAATCCTACGTGGCAACTGGATGTGGCGATTTGGTGATTAACTTGTCATGTTATAGATAGATCCAATTGCTTCGACCGACCGTTGCACGTGTTGGGCCATCGGGTCAGGTCATCCACCAGGTCTGGGGGGGCCCGACGTCTGATTTCGAAAATTCATCATTTTCAAGTGAAATCCACCCGAAACAAACTATTTTGCCCGTTGAGTGGGGAGGAATTGCGATAGGAATAAGCGCCGTACCATCTTAATTGGTTCATCACATGTAATAGGAATAAGCGCTGTACCATCTTAATTGACTCATCGCACGAACTTTTAATTAATTGAATAGTGATGAATCAAATCGAATTTATTGAATAAAAAATGTTAGAAATAGCATCATATAAATGTTATATTTATCAAGCATTCAGTTTAAACACGGCACATGTTATTCATAGACAATTCAGTTACCGTTGTTGCGGACAGTATATAAATAGCATTGTATTAATAGGATGCCTCCATTTTCGAGACATGAAATTCACTATAATCATATAGTGAAAATTTTATCTTTCTTTATTTTATTATTTTTTTGTACCTACGACCATAGTTTTAAAAACCGGACCGGGCCGGCCAGTTCAACCGGTTCAACTGGGAACCGGCCACTCACTCGGTCCGGTTCCTTCAAAAAATCCAATTGCACATTAAAAGAGAAAAAATCCGATTGAACCGGCCGGTTCCCGATTCGACCGGTGAACCCAATTGAACCCATGAGAAAACCGACCGACTTAAAATTAAAACAAAAACAAAAACCTATTGTAATGTACCTATTTTATTTTACTAAACTTATATTTACATTTTATATTAAATTTTTGTTTAATATAATGGTTATATTAATGATTTTTGTTATAAATTATATTCAAATTATGATATTATGTAAATTTATTAGTAATATTATATTATTAATATTATTTATTAAACATGCGGTTCAACCCGTTGAACCCCCGGTCCAACCCATGAACCCATGCCTACACCGGTTCCCGGCCCAGTCCGATTTTAAAAACTATGCCTACGACGCTTTGCGTACTTGGGGAAAAAAATATTTTTTACCCTTTTTTCAATTTTAGAATGTGCTAAATAAAAGCAATGATGAATTGCATAAGTAAAATAATAACTAAGTAGTGGGTACATGCATTATGGGTAACTTGATCGAGCCTATTTAGTAGATATTCGATGAGGAGTCCAATGATTGAGGAGGAGAGATGGGATAATAATTCAGCCAAGAAGGGAAAAAAAACCGTAGCCGAAAAATAGCAAATTAATATCAAGAGTTCCTACAGTAAATCTAAATGGATAAGGATGTAGCTTCGAACAAGAAATTTGGATATCCTTCAAGCAGTTGCCCTTTGGTGCCAAACCATTTGGGAATGCCCGCACTGGTTTTCGGAGAAAGTGCATCTTTGAACCGATTGAATGGTTCAGTCCATATGGTACGTGCGTGTCAGTCAGATGAAGCAAGGTTCTGTATGGCAAATGTATATCGGTTCAGGCAATTTCACCTATGAAAATTCATGATTCACATACCATAAAATGATACAAATTCATTGAATCGGTTGTCTAGTTGGGTAAGTACGCATCTTCCTGAATAGAAAGGGAACGATGGTGTCACAAATCCCTAACGGTGTTCATGATAAGATTTCCCTTCCCCAGAAATTGAATATTAAGGGCGGCGCCGCGGCGGCTGCTTCCTACATAGGCTAGTGCTAGCCCGCCACTTTAGAACCATTTTCCCGAGGATCCCCATCTCCATTGGATTCGCTGGCTGCACGGAAATATCACGTGGGCCTCCTCGGATTATAAGGAATAGGAAATAAAAAAGAGTACGTAAATAGTTCCTATCAATGAAAATTTGGAGTGTGTAAGGATTAGAGGCGCATGATCAATGGACGGTGATCAAATGCGGAGTCTCTTGTGCATCGACCCCATTTCCCATCATTTTACTTTTTTTATTAATATCTCAATTAAATATAAATTTTAAATATATTTTTAAATTTAACATGAACTACTTTATATATCTCAATCATATTAATTTTATTATATATATATATTTTTTATAACATTCATTTTTCATTGGTGACATATTAACTTTGCTTATATGATTGACAGTATCTAATCAGACCATGTACAGTAAATTAATGAAAAATATAAACAGTACACTATATTTAATATATGTCATATAGTGTATATCTGATTAAATAGGTAAGAAAATTTGTGTTAAATTAAAAAGCCCTTTGCCTTCCTATTCTGCATTTTTCTTGTGCAGCTGTTCGAATCAAAACCGTGAGCCTCCTCTTGTCCGATATTTATCCAGCGAATATTATAGTGTTCAAGTGGATCAATTCTTATATTCAATTAAAACATGTCGGCTCATGGCCAGAACTACACGTTCCCTTCCGATAAATTTCACCGTTACTCATTGCAATGCTCAGATGAGCCGTGGACAAATGAGTCCCTCACAGTGTCCTCTCTTCTTCCCTCTCTTACTGCTAGTCCTGTCCACTTGCACAGCTCAGGCATCGAACACGTACATACTGCGATCTTGCGACCATCTCTCGAATGTTAGCTCCGGTAGCCAGGTCGCGGCGAACATCCGCCTCTTGGTGCCCGAGCTGGTCTCGAAAACTGAGCTGAACGGCTACGTCACCACAACGTACGGTAAGAACAAGGACAAGGTCTACGGCCTCGCACAGTGCCGGGGGGACACAAGCAAGAAAGACTGCAGGAACTGCATCAAACATGCGGCGAAGCGGGTCGGCAAGGAGTGCCCGAACTTGGCTGATGTTGCGATATGGTACTCTTACTTCCAATTTTGATGGATGTACACAGTATTATTTGACGATAAACCTGATTATACATTCAGGAGATTTCTTCATTTTCTAAATATCACCGTCATGTTTTATAAATCTTGTCATGTATGACTACTGCTTCCTGCGCTACAACTTAGAGAACTTCTTCAACAAGGTTGACACAGGGTTCGGGATATACACGGTTGGCAAAAAGAATGTCGTGACAGATACCAAGACCTTCAACAAGAAACTGGGGACTCTGATTACCCGGATTAAATCACAAGCCGTCAAGCATGGGAGCCGCGGGCTCGGGAAGGGTGAGGTTAAGCTCTCGCCATCCACCACACTGTATGCGTTGGTTCAGTGTACGGGAGACTTGTCCTCGGCAAACTGTGGCAAGTGCCTGACAGCTGCTACAAAGAACTTCGCACAATTCTGCGAGAATCGAACGGGTTGTCGCTTCATATACAGTAGCTGTTACACCCGATACGATCTACGGCCGTTTTTCTTTCCTCTCGATACGACCAGCATGGAGGAGGAATCATCAGCAAGTGTGATGACAGTAGTCTCTCCCCAGACTGCTAATTAATACCGCGCAATTGTGCAGGAATAAAGTGGGATTCTCATGCTTCCATTGTATCGTCTTGACTCCCAATCAATTTCAATGTTGTTCACATCTTATATGGCAACTATATGCCGTGACAGGCAACTTACCATGTTATAGATGCAATCGCTTCGACTGATTAATTACAACACACATCGAGCCGTCGGCTCAGCATTAATCAAAGCAGGTTTCTGCATGGAGCCCGACAATAAATTGACCTTATACATTTCATATATTAATTAATATATAATGTATCTTTTGTTTATAGTATATTTGAAAGAACAAGTCCTAATTTGGTTTTTCTTGAGTGATCTACATGGCAATGACATGTGGCGACTGGCAGCTTGTCATACTATATATATATATATATATATGTTGTCCAAAGTAGTGAATTGTGATATCAAAAATACAAAGGAATAAGATTGAACGATAAAAACTATAGTTTTCTTAATTATTAGAAAGTCGAGTAACATAACTTGGAGAAAAAAAGAAATACAATGGTTTAGGATAAACATAAATGGAAAGTAGGAAATCTAAGACTTATGGCAATCGGGATGTCATTAATACTAATTCGACCTCTCTAGTATGTACAGAGAATACATGGTATCAGTCTCTTAGGATTCAATAGCTATAGCTTATAGGTTGTACAGACTCCTAGCTCTTGGCTAACTTAAGTAGTTGTAGAACACTACCGAAAAAGATGCTCAAAAACTAGGGAGAAGACTTTGATGCAGGTTTCGAAATCAATTTTCGATGATATGAAAGAGAGCAACTAGCTCCTATTTATAAAGATGTCTTAGAGAAACATTTTGGCAATTTTCAAAGATTTAGCTTGATCACAATCTGATTAAACCATTACTCTCAATTGGGATCGATATAGGAGCTACTTGGCACGTCTACTCTAATCAAGAGTTGTTCATGACCTTTGAGCCAGTGAGTGGAGAGAAGGTCTACATGAGAAACTCGGCCTCTTCTACTATTGAAGCTTAAGGAAAGGTGGGGTTGAAGATGACATCCAACAAGCGGTTGGCTCTTAACAATGTGTTGTATATGCCAGAGTACACTTAGCCAATGGATATAATCCAAATTGAGAGTGATTGTTTAATCAAATTGTGATTGAGTCAAATCTCCCAAGATTCTCAAAATAATTCTCCACACACCTCTCTAAATAGGAGCTAGTTGTTCTCTTTCAAATCATCCAGAATTGTTTCAAAAATTATATCAAAATCCTATCCCTCCTTTTTCGAGCATCTTTTTTCGGTAGTATTCTACAGCCGTTCAAGTTTACATAGAGTTAGAGTTTGTGCAATCCACAAGCTCAGTAGCTATTGAATTCTAGAAAACTGAAGCCACACATCCTCAGTATGCGTTGGAAGCATCGAATAAGTCTTAAAGACATCATGATGATCATGAACCTCTGCATTCCTATTTTTTTATTTTGATTTATCCTAAATCATTACATTTTCTTTTGTCCTTTAAGTTCTTTACCTATCTTTCTAATAATTAAGAATGTTATGATTTTTTTTATTATTTCATATAGTTGTATTGTATTTTTGGGATTACAATTTACTAGTTGGGACAACAATGCAATCGCTTTGACCGATTGCGACACGTGCTGGCGATTGGGTGAGCTCGTAGGTATACATAATATCGACGTGTCGATGTTATGGGATGATAGGGCAGACATGTGAAGTTCTCAGAACAGAACGTTAAAACATTAAATTTTCCTAATAACCCTTCGGAATCATAGTTAGGGATATACTTAAAAAGAAAGAAAGAAAATAAAATATGAAATTATTATGGTAACTTAATTGGGATAATTTAGTATCCTACCACCTTAACTAACTGTGAATAAAAAAAATCCATGTTAAAGGAATTTTACTCCTAAGTGAGATTAGCCAACTCTAACCGGATCAATTCAATGATTTCTGAAGACTAGTTGATTTATACCAAATAAATAAATAAAATATGAAAATTTTTGACTCCTAGATAAGTTTTCGATGGTTTTTCATGAACGGAGCCTAAAAAACCGACAGTGCCTAAATTGAGCTGAAATTGTAATATATTAATATTAATTAGTATACTTAAAAATATAGTTTTTAAAATTGGATCGGACGAGAATTGGTATAGGCATGAGTTCATGGGTCATACCAGGTATTTAATGGATTGAACCGCATATTTAATAAATAATATTAATAATGTAATATTACTAATAAATTTATATAATATCATAATTTAAATATGATTTATAATTAAAAACATTAATATAATCATTATATTAAATAAGAGTTTAACATAAAATATAAATGTAAGTATAATAAAATAAAATAGGTACATTATGATATATTTTTATTTTTTTAATTTTAAGTCCATTGATTTTTCTATTGATTCAATTGGATTCACCGGTCGGTTCAACTGGAGTTGACCTCATTAAAAGTGCAATTGAGTCTTTTATAGGAACCGAACTGGATGAGTGGTCGGTCCCTAATTGAACTGGTCAAACCGGCCGACCCGGTCCAATTTTTAAACTATGCTTAAAAAGGCTAAGCCTAATTTGCTTTTGTTTTTCCCGCGTTCTCTCGCATATCTGATTTTACAATATATTTGCTAATTAACATTTCAACGTCTTTTAATATTAGTAATTTTTAATTTTAGTAATTTGTTTCTGTACTCAAGCCCAAAAATATACTCGAGAAATCACAAGCTAGTAGTAGATTTTTCCTTATGGTCTTGGTGGGAGGTTTTTTCTTAACTAGAAAAAGTAATCCGAAAACTTTATATATAAAAAAAAAACCCGATACACTCGCCATTGTTATCCTAGACCGACCGTGGGACGTTACAGCTTACAACAGTGAGAGATCGAGCCTGGTTTTCTGTAATTGCCTGTTGGCTCAAATTGCCATTTGTTTATCCCATGCCATCAGACATTGCCGATGAGGTCTCCGACTGTCTGGTGGGCTGGCTAGTTGCCGTTTGTGACCCGGAAATTCAGAAAATAGAATTAAAAATTCACACAGTAAATGGGTCATGGGTGTCGGCCTTGAGGGGATTTTACCTTATGCCGATGATCGATATGACGCTTCAGAACTTAATAATTCGTACCCTATATATATTTTCTATTCATGATAGGGTAAATACACACATTCGTAAAATGAAAAGGAAATTGGTATCACAAATCCCAAAGCCCCCCCGTTTATGAGAAGACTTCGATTCACTGGAAAACTTAATATTGTTATGGGCGACGGCTGCTCCCACACCAGCCCGCCACCTTGGAACCACTGTCTCTCGAGAATCCCAACGTAGCAGATGTACAAGAGTTAGGAGAAAAAGAGTACAGAGAGGGGATATAAACGGTCCTACCAATGAGTTTAAGAGTGGAAGAGGAGTAAAGGTGTAGATTCCATCCATCATATTTGAATGCAAAATTAATAATACAGTATCAAATTCATTTATCATCATCAATTTTATCATTTTTCTTGTATAAAAGAGAATATAAAATACTTAAATATAGTGAATATTAGAATAAATAAGAGCCATAATTATAACATCTTAATTTTAAATTCGGAGGTATCACAAATATCCAACCATTGTTTCATTACTCTTTTTACGGCTGAAATCAAACCCGTGGGCTTCGCTTGTCTAGCTAGCGAAATGGCCAAGTGGACCAATTCTTTATTCTATTCAAACGTGTCGGCCCGTGCAAACGCTCTCTCCCAATGTATAGATTCCAACGCATTCCACTGCAATGCTCGGATGCATGGTTTATAAAATCGAACTAAGCTGAGAATTGATGAAGGCATGGGTTCATGGGATTATTGGTCGGACTGAATGTTCAATTGGTTAAACTGTATAACTGATAAATAATATTACTAATAAAAATATAGAATATTATATATTATACTATGATTTATAACAAAAAAATATTAACATAACAATTATATCATCCAAGTTCAACACAAAAATATAAATAGAGATTATTGACTAGCCCATCATTTAATCATAGACATTAGCAAATTACCTATTAGAAATTTAAAAAAAAACTGCTTGTTGTGGTAGGAAAAGCCCGCCGTTGCTGCCTGTTATGGAGGAGACGAGAGGCTTGCCGTTGCCGCCTACTGTGGAGGAGACGAGAGGCTTGTCGCCGCCGCCCGCTGTGGAGGAAAGGCCCACTGTTGCCACTTGCCGTGATGGAAACGAGAGGTTTGTTGCTGTCACCTGTTGTGGAAGAGAGGCTCTCTGCTGCCGCCTGCTATGGAGGAGAGACGCGCCGCTGCCACCCGCTACCTTGGATGAAGAAGAGAGCTGTTGAAAGCAAATTATCGAACTTAAAACCCTAAGTGGCTGAAACTGAAAGAGGAGGCATGGATTGATGGAAGAGGGTTTTCAATTTTCACCATTCAATTTTATTTTATTTTAAGATATTTAATTTTTTTATTAGTATAGTTAGGTTCACCTATTTGACTAGGAAGTGACTAATTTAAATAGAGTTAACTGCATTTATAGTCCAATTAGATTAATTTGGGAAATCAGACTGGAGAATGGCTTGCACCCGGTTGAACTAATTGAATTGGCTGTCCCGGTCTAATTTTAAAAATTATGCTTCGATGAGTCCCCAGACATTAGTCCCTTCCGGTGCCTTATCTTCTTCCCTTTCTTACTTCTGGTCCTGTGCAGCTGCACAGCTCAGGCATCCAACACATACTTACTGCTAGCTTGCAACCCCCCTCGAAGGTCAGCTCCAGTCGCCAGGTTGCAGCTAACATCCGCCGGTTGCTACCTGATCTTGTCTCAAAGACTCAAGTCAGTGGCTACATCGCGACATTGTATGGTAAGAACAAGGACAGGGTCTACGGCCTCGCACAGTGCCGAGGGGACATAGATAAAAAGGACAGCAAGGATTGTATGGCGAAACAGGTCCACAAGCAGTGCCCAGACAAGGCTGACATCAGGATATGGTACTCTTTACATTCTTGTGGCAAATATACGAAATTCCACGATAAAGTTGGTCGTGCAATTTTTATGACACTTCTTGTTTTTCCTTACTGCGCGCTGATTGATTAAGAATCTTGTCAGGTATGACTACTGCCTCATGCGCTACAACATAGAGAACTTCTTCATTAAGGTCGTCGCAGGGTTGGGGATATATACTCCTCCAGCAAAAAGAATGTGACAGATCCCGAGACTTTCAACAAGAAACTGGGGGCTCTAGTTACCCAGATGGAATCGCAAGCTATCAAGCCTTAGAATTATGGGCTCGGGAAAGGCAAGGTTAAGCTCTCACCATCTACCACACTCTACGCCCTGGTTCAATGTAAAAGAGACTTATCCTCAGCAAAATTGTGCTAAGTGCCTGGCTACTGCTGTCGCAAACTTCCCAGAATTCTGTGAGAATCGAACAGGATGTCGCTTTGCATACACTAACTGTTGTGCCCGATACGATCTCCAGCCGTTTTTCTTTCCTCTCAACATGAATGGTACAGGAGAGGAATCATCAGCCAGCGTGATGACAGTAGTCTCTCCATAGACTGCTACTACCGCACTCGTGCAATAACAAAATAAATGCGATTGGTGTACCCAAAAAAAAAGCACGCGATTACCGTGTTTCCATTAGCTTATCTTGGCTCCCAAACGTTTACAATGTTGTCCACATCCTATATGGTGATGACTATATGTGGTGATTGGTACTCTTCTTGCTATAGAAACTATCGCCTCGGCCTATCACAATAGGCATTGAGCCACCGGGTCAGCTCATCCAGGCCTGAAGGGTCCTAACCGTCCACTTTTGCCGGGTCTCTTATATATATATATATATATATATGACATCGACTCGAGCAAGATATATCTGCATGAAATGATCTGACTGTGAATTGAGCTCATAAACTGCCAAAACTGTAGCTTGCAGACGTTAGACAGCGCAGGGGCAAGTGTAGTTCCCAAATGTGAAACGAATATTGAACTTTTCTAATCTCTCTTCAAGAGTAATAGTGATATTTGACATACCTTTGTACATATTTGATCTGACTAGAGCAATAATGCAATACACCTAAATGTATAGAGTAGCGTACTGCATTAATCAACTCAACATGTGTGCTTCTAACTGTTGAGCTTTGATTTTAGATATAGAACAAGTGTTGATGTCAGCTTAGTTCCGATGACCCATGCATGTGTACATGGTATTGGTAGACGATTTGGTTGCTGAGGACCGCAAATATTACTATCCTATTCATTTTCGAGATGGAAGTTGATACAGTTATATCATCTTTGACCTGAGTTTTAGTTGTGAAAGTCTACTGCTCCCTTATTTTATTATTCATTTTCGAATTTTTTTGTTATCCGTGAACTTTCTTTATATTTGAAAAAAAAAATTATTTTAAAATTTTGAACAGATAAAATAATAATAAACTATGTATGTACATAAATGCATATGTATATATTTGGGGGTGGAATAGTAGAATTTTTAAAAAATTGTCCCTTTTTTTGTAAAATTTTTCAAAAACTATATTATGTTTTGTGCGATTGATTTCGTTATATTCTTAAATTTTATTCATTAATTTTCTTAACAGAGTTGCTAATATGGCAAAATTATGATGGCACCATATGATGATTTGGCATGATCCTGTGGCACTGAGTTGTTAACATGACACTAAGTTGCCTACATGCCACATTGTGTTAACATTAATAACGGGCAATTGACAGGGAGAATTTAAATGTTCTAAGAGAACCAAACATTTATGGTTAATAAAAGGTTTTGAAATTTTTGCGAATTAGAGCAAAGTTTTAGGGTTTCTGGGACGAGTTTTCCTATGTACAAAAGTAACTTGATCGAGCCTATTGAATAGATATTTGACGAGGAGTCCAATAATTGAGGCCCGCGAGAGTGGATAATAATTCAGCCAAGAAAAAAAATAGCAAATTGAATATCGAGGGTTCACACGGTAAATCTAAATGGATAAGGATATAGATTTCGAATGAGCATTTTGGATACCCTTCAAGGGATTGCCCCCACTATAGTTTCATTAGGGAATACCTACTCGAATATTTGGAGTTTTAACCACTTGTGCAGTTCTGTCTGTATCCGACCACGCCCCGACCGACCTACCACGTGAGACTACCGAGCACTTACTTATGGTACGTGCTAGTTAGTCGGGTGAAGCAAGGACTCGTACGACAAGCGTTCAACAGATCGAGTAGTTTGGTGTGTGAAGAAGGATGAGGACCTATAATTAGGGGAACTTTACTTCATAAGTGATCCTCATAGGCTAAAAAGTAGCACTTGCTCGAACTCGCGAGGAATTCCTGCCCATATTTCCTATTTATGAATAGGTAATAACACATATCTTCGCAAATGAGAAGAAGAATGGTATTACAAAAGCCAAACATATTTCTAGGATTATTAGTCTTATTAGTAGAAAATTGAATATCGTGGGCGGCGGCTGCTCCCACACTACTAGCCCGCCACTTTAGAACCATTCTCTCCTGAATAGTAAAAGGATAAAGGTAGATAAAGTATTGTATGAATAATTTTATTAATGAGAATTAGAATATGGAAAATGTACTGTTACATTGATGATAACAAGATAAGGTTCTCCTGGTTCCAACTGTGGCCGTTAACATCTCGATCCCATTTCTCAATATGCAATTCTTTTATTATAAAATAGTGTTCACCTAGGGGGAGAGAGAGTATAAAGACATAAAATTCCCTTGTTCCACAATCTTCGTTCAGCTGTTCGAGTCAAACCGTGAGCTTCCCTTGTCTGGTATTATCAACCAGATGGCATAGTGGCCGAATGGGCCAAATCGTGATATTCAATTGAAGAATGTATTCCTCACGGACAGACCCAGACGCTCACTTCCCATAAATTCCACCGTTGTCCATTGCAATGCTCAGATGAGCCATAGAGACATGGGCCATTTCCAGCGCCTTCTCTTCTTCCCAGCTTGCTTACTGCTAGTCCTGTGCAGCCGCACAGCTCAGGCATCCAACAGATACCTAATGCAATCTTGCAACTTCCTCTCGAACGTCAGCTCCAGTAGCCAGGTCGCGGCAAACATCCGCCGCTTGGTGCCCGAGCTGGTCTCGAAGGCCGAGCTGAATGGCTACGACGCCACAACGTACGGTAAGAACAAGGACAAGGTCTACGGCCTCGTACAGTGCCGAGGGGACATAAGTAAAAAAGGCTGCAGGAACTGCATCGAACTTGCGGTCAAGCGGGTCAGCAAGGAGTGCCCGGACAAGGCTGATGTCAGGATATGGTACTCTTATTTACTTCCTTTCGGTGAATACGGTCATTTGATATGTTTATCAACGAAAGTGTCCAACAGGATGCTCGTAAGTTTATCAATCTTGTCAGGTATGACTACTGCTTCCTGCGCTACAGCTTGGAGAACTTCTTTAATAAGGTCGACACAGGGTTTGGGATATACAACTTCAACAAGAAGAATGTGACGGATCCCGAGACCTTTAACAAGAAACTGGGAGGTCTGATTACCCGGATTGAATCACAAGCTGTCAGGCCTGAGAATCGTGGGCTCGGGACAGGCCAAGTTAAGCTCTCACCATCTACCACACTCTATGCCCTCGTTCAATGTACAAGAGACTTGTCCTCGGCAAACTGTGCTAAGTGCCTGGCAGCTGCTGTCGCGAACTTCCCAGAATTCTGTGAGAATCACACGGGATGTCACTATGCATACAGTAGCTGTTATGCCCGATACGATCTCAAAAAGTTTATCTTTCCTCGTGATACGACTAGTACATGAGAGGAATCATCAGCCAGTATGATGACCGTAGTCTATCCACTGACTGTTGCTACTGCACTCGTGAGAGAGTAAAATAAATGCAATCACCATGTTTCGATTATATCATCTTCGACTCCCAACCATTTACCGCGTTGTTCACGTCACGTACGGTAATTATATGTGGTGTTTGGTACTCTTGTTGCTATAGATACAATCTCTTCGGCCGATCACTTCAACACGCATTGAGCCACCGTGTTGGCTCATCTGGGTCTGAGGGGTCCCAGCATCTAGTTTTGCTGGGCCTCTCTTATATAACATCGACTCGAGCAAGCCATATCTGCATCAAATCTGACTATAAATTGAGCTGAACTGCATCATAATTTAGTGCATAAATAAACTGTAGCTTGCAAATGTTAGACAATGAAGGCAAGTATAGCCCCCAACCAAATGTGAAACAATACAACCTTTTCTAATGTCTCTTCAGAAACAGCAAGGCATAAGTGAAAAATCTAAAATGATCTGAAAAGCCTCTCTTAGTCTCCCTCGAAAACGATATAACGACATTAAATCCCTTTTCTGTTGTTCTAGATTTATTTACAGCTGTTCCCATTAGCGGTCAGCTTACCTTGTCTTGTATTATCACACCAATACTATAGGTGTAGGTCTTCCAAAAAAGCAATGCTCAGCTTATCTGAGACATAGAGACATGAGTCCCCCACAGTGCCTTCCCTTCTTCCCTCTCTTGCCACTAGTCCTCTGCTGCTGCACAGCTCAGTCTGCTGGCAACACGCTCTCACATCGGTCTTGCATCCTTCACTCGAAAGTCAGCTCCCACAGCGACCTGCTGCGAACATCCGCTGGCTGCCCCCAGTACTGGACTCGGAGGCCGAAACTTGATGGCTACCTCGCCAACTCCAGTGGTCAGAACAAGGGCAAGGTTTATGGCCTCGCACAGTGCTGGGGAGACGTAAGTAAGGAGGACTGTGGGAGCTGTATCCGGTGTGCAGCGAAGCAGGTCCACAAGAAATGCCCCAACCTGGGTGATATCAGGATGTGGTAGTGTTACGTTCTCCCGATATATAGAGACTTGTGGTGTTATAATGTTAATCATACATTGAGCGGAATTTCTTGTTTCAATCTAGTGTCAGCTGGTATGACTACTGCTTCCTGTGTTACAGCTTGGATGATTTCTTCGGTAAGGTCAATACTTCGATCGGGATGAGTACCTCTAGCAGGAGAAAAGGGCGACAGATCCCCCGACCTTCAACGAGAAATTACTAGGAGCTTTGATTCGCGGGGTTGAATCACAAGCTGTGAAGCCTGAGAATTAGGCTCTCACCATCCACCACGCTCTACGCCCTGGTCCAGATAACACGAGACATGTCCCCAGCGAACTGTGCCCGGTGCCTGAAAGCAGCGGTCAGTTTCTGCCCGAACTTACGCGAGAAAACTGAAGAGGATGTTGTTTTGCATAGAGCAGCCGTTATACTCGATATGATGTCCGCCCGTTTTTCTTTCCTCTCAATACAAATGTTACGCAAGTGGAATCATCAGCAAGGTTGGTGAGAGTAATCCCTCTGTGGACTGTCATTGGCCAGAAAGTGCCCAAGTCACCGGCTTTCTGTAATGGTGGAAATTCAACAATGGCTAAAGTGTAATGGTGATCATGATATCTTCCATTGCATTTTCTCTGATTCCCAATCAACTGCCATGTTGTTCGACTAATCTCGATGCGAATTGGGATATCGGGTGAGGCCATTCTGATTTAGAGGCTATTATAGTTGCTTCTTATCGGTAGTGTTGCTAAAAATGCGGTCCTGGCCATTTTAAAACTGGCTTGAAACCGTTTAACTCGGTTACGATTCGGCCCGTTGCTTAACAGGTCAATCCAGTTATAGGTCAGAGTTCATGCAATATGAACCGGCCTGTAACCTTTTTATAAACGGGCTAATTTGACCCATGAATAGTATATCTTTTTAATTTTTAAAAGAATTATTTTAATTGAATATTTTTAAATTATTTTAAATTTTAAATTGACTTCACAAAATCTAACCGTTGATTTGCATGATTTTTGGCAGTCAGGGCCAGTTTTTGACGATTTGAGGCCGGTTATGGTTTCGGTCTGGTTCAGCAAGATAACGGTTCAGGCCGGTTACTATTCAATGGGTCCATATTTTGGAACTGACCCATAACCGCCCCAAACCCACTAAGAACAGTTACAGGCAGGATTTAGAGCGGTTCGGGCCGATTCAGGGCTTGGACGGTCTGGTTCCAGACCAGCCTGGCTCGTTTGATATCTCTACCTGTCGAGTCTATTTTGAGTACATAATAACTGATAAAATCATGATACCTAGAAAACAAATCGTACCATAAACTGACACGATCCATCTCATAATTTGCACATGCATGAGCTGTGCCTTGTACACGTAACCCTAGATGAGATAATCCACATCTTCACATATATAAGACTTGTATGAATTTATGAATTTAAATCATTGAATCTATATTTACATAAAATTTTAACAAGTAGAATAAACTAAAATATAAAAAACTAAAGTCCAATGATAAATTGGGTAAATCCTAATGTACTTTTTTAATTATATAGGACATTTATGTGTGTAAAATAGGATAGAAGAAACTGGAATAAAGAGATGCAAAATATTTCATAATAAGAATCGAATTAATAATTTTTTAATTGTTAAGTTGATAGTGATATAATTACACCAACCCCTTTCTCATATACATTTTCTTATTTACTCTCCAATCTCAAATTTAGTTATTCCATTAATATATCTTAGTGTTATTAATTTATTTGCTAATTTTCTCTCTAT
Source organism: Sonneratia alba (assembly GCA_900174645.1). NCBI lineage: Eukaryota > Viridiplantae > Streptophyta > Magnoliopsida > Myrtales > Lythraceae > Sonneratia > Sonneratia alba. Next base: position 759,209 of record FWPY01000029.1, read on the forward strand.
TTTTCAGATGATTCTGTGTCCTTTTTTTATCCTGTTGAATTTAAAGGCTATTTTATTTTACTATAGCTCCAATATCATTTGATTATATATTATTTTACTTATTTCTTTATAATTATTTACGATTACATTATTTAATTGTAATTATTATTAGTTATTTAGAACTCGGGCCTAAAAGATCCGGCCCGGATTTCGGCGCTTTGCCCGTTGGTTTGGCCGAGCGAATTCTGGCGGCAGGCTGTCGATGCTCGGGACAGGTTAGCTCTCACCCTGCAGAACCCTGTAACCACATTTACTCTTCATTCCATCTGCCTAACACACGTGATAATTTGAGTCCCTGGCTTTGCTGGGCACGGCTCCATCATCATCGATTTGCTTTGACACCTGCTGTGGAGTCCATAGTAAAGTTATGTCAATCTTTAAGGTTCGATTGCGTGGAACCTGTTTGTTGAAATGCTACTGAGAGTTTTCCAAAAGCGGAAATTTACTCCATTTCTTTTCCTTTCTGCGTGCCATTCTCGAATTGATTAAGCATTTTCACTGACTCAGTGTCTCTGACTGCTGGAACCATGATGTCAAAGGTTCACCTATCCTTTCCAATCTCCCAACGTCGAATATATCCGTACAGTTCGAGAACAGCGATTGCATGCAAATCAGGATGAGTAGCAGGAGCAAAGTTCTTAGAATCATAGAATATAAAAGGGGGAAAGCTTTCATCTTGATAATCCTGTTAAGTAGATTTTCTCGACCGTATGATGTTCTTATTCAGAAACTTTGCGGAGGTTCTTTTTTCTTATATTGATTGCCTTTATGTTAGTTACCTTGGAGATTCAGTGTTGAAAGAATTAAAATTTGGTATCATCTCCTGCAGATATTTGAGTTTGTTGCGTTGATTAGCTGGACAAGATGCCTTTGAGATGGCCGCGGCTCCTAAATCCCACTCAGCTCCGTCAGATCCTTCAGTGTCAGAAAAACCCCGTAACAGCTCTTCAAATCTTCAGAGAAGCCAAGCTCAAATACCCAAACTATCAACACAATGGACCGGTCTATGCCACAATGATCAGCATCCTTGGGAATGCAGGGCGTATCCGTGAGATGAGTGAGGTGATCGAGGAGATGAGAGCAGACTCATGTGAGTGCAAGGACAAGACCTTTTCAGCTGCTATTAAGACCTATGCTGCACATGGGTCATTAAATGAAGCATTCTCACTTTTCAGAGATCTCCATCGTTTTAACTGTGTGAACTGGACGGAATCATTCAACACCCTCCTACAGATAATGATAGGGGAATCAGAGCTTCAGACTGCTTATAAATTTTTCCTGCATAGCTCTCAGGGATGGGAAGTGAAGTCCCGTGTTCAGTCCCTGAATTTGCTTATGGAGGCTCTGTGCAAGATGAGGCGATCTGATATCGCCTTGCAGATATTCCAGGAGATGGATTATCAGGGTTGCTACCCTAACAGGGAAAGCTATCGCATTCTAGTGAAAGGATTGTGTGGAGATGGAAGGTTAAGTGAAGCTACCCACTTGCTTTACTCGATGTTCTGGAGGATATCTCAGAAAGGTAGTGGTGAGGACATTGGTATTTACAGAATCCTGTTGAATGCTTTATGTGATAATGGTCAAGTTCAGGAGGCCATTGAGATTCTTTGTAAGATCTTAAAGAAGGGATTAAAAGCTCCAAAGCGGTCTCTTCAGAGAGTTGACTATAAGGATTTTAAGGGTGATGATAATCAAGAAGTGGCAGTTATTAAAAGTTTGATTAATGATGGTCTAGTTAGCGGTGGAATACCAAGTTTTGCTAGTTATACCGCAATAGCTATTGATCTCTTCTATGAAAATAAAATAATTGATGCTGAGAAAGTGATCGCTCAGATGAGAACCAAAGGCTATAAACCATCAGGTTTGATCTACGAAGCAAAATTGGCAGCCCTGTGTAGGGAAGGCAGAATTCAAGAAGCAAGGGAAGTAGTTGACAAGGAGATCATGGATAACAATAGTGTTCCAACTTGCAAGGCATATCATATATTGCTTAAGGGTCTCAGTGACCAGGGGAATGCGAAACTAGCTGGTGCATACCTAGAAAAAATGTATAAGAGGTTTGGTCTTAAGGCTTACAAGGAAACTTATGACATTGTCCTTAATGGTCTATGTTCTGATGGAAACTATGTTGATGCGAGTCAAGTTTTGGAGCAGATGATAAACAAATCATACCATCCTCATGCAGACATCTTTGGAACGGTTATAGCAGGTCTTTGCAGGGTAGGCAGTCAATATGAAGCTGTGATGTGGTTGGAGGAAATGGTCAGTCGGGGTTACTGTCCAGAAGTTCCTCTTTGGAGCTCTTTAGTCTCTTCTATCTGTGGCAAAGTATCTGAAAGTGAACTTCTCAACAGCTACTCTGATTAACCTTTCATCCATGAGGTTTCTTATAGTGAATTATTTATCATATACCCAAAGTTTATTCAATTGGGTATTCTTACACATGGTTCCTGCAAACCTTGTGGTTGGTATGCATAAGCTTTCACATGTACAGATGAAGAACAAAAAGAGATGTATAGTGCCTGATATAATGAACTTCACATGGTAAGATTTGAATTTGTTTCAATTGAATTGGATGTGAACTGTGTCTTTTTACCGAGGCCCAAAATGAGGTTCTTCCATTTTTTGAAAAATATTTTAGCATTTTTTGACAAGTAAATTTTTAGCTTCTTGATGCAAGGGTATATGAATATTGAGCCATACAGGATCATCTATCTGTGAATTCTCTAGGCAATTCCTGAACTGCAAATCATCCAATCTTTCTCTGCTGCTTCTTGGTGGACAAAAAGAAATATGAACCAACATATTTGCTTTCAAATAATTATGGAACTGAAATCCCATCACTACCCTTAAAATGCCTCTCTCTGTGGCACAACAATCCAAAACTTTGTGGGCGCTTCTGAACTTTTTGTATGGGAAAGCCGTTAATTTTCTTTGCATTGAAGGGCCATACAAGATGCAGTTGTCAGTTGGGACATAGGGGACCTCTTCTGGTTTATTCCTCTTATTTACAGCAGGTTTTGGCCATCTTCTAATTTTATTTGTCTTATAGAATAAGATCAGCTATTGACTCAGAGCCCTCTTTCCCTTCACCCTTTCCTCATCATATATTGTCCTTTAAATTTCATTATATGTTGTCTTCTAAAGCCATTGCCTCCAGTCTCATTAGAGAATGGCCACGAATAAACTATCAGTTCTCAACTTCCCGCTTCTACCATTCATCAGCATTCTTCATGCAGCATCTGCTGTACAAGGTTCTTGTCTAGCACATCACTAATGTCTTCACCCCTTTCTTTGGTGTCATATGCTGCGTAGAATTTTATGTTCCATGATTGCACTATGGACTTGCTTCAAATGACTGACTCTCTGTAGGAGTTCATGGGGGGATATTGACATAAATTGTTCAATGTAATCACTGATATTCATGATATTATCCTTGAGCACTATTTGCATAGCTCAGGATATTCATGGAAGTTCTTTAGTTTATCTCTATCAGTTTTTCATATCCTAGTGCTTAGCTTGATGCCCTCATCCTTTGAAGCCACGGTCTTCTCCATTCCATATAGAATGTCTTTTCTTTTTGTTTTTATTATTCTTGTCTTTCTTTCTTTTTCTTCTTTTTCATTTTATTTCATCTTTAGCTTTTTGGCTCATTCTTCCTTGGAAAGCTTAATCTTTTTTCTTTTATTATTATTCTTGTCCTTCTTTCTTTCTGCCTCGTGTGTTTTCTGTATTCATATCCTAAAATATCATACAGAGCATGGTTTCTTCTCCTGCAATATTGAAGTGGCTCTTGTTATCTCTTCATTGTACCATTTTTATCCGAGAGATTCATTTTGCTTGTGCCTTTTCAGGATCAAGAGCACTAATGTTGCGGCCTTATCTTGATTTACTGCATTTGAAGTTGAGGAAGTCTGCAGGCTAATCTGGTACCTTCTTCTTGTTTTTCAATTTTTTGTTCTTTTAGTAAGGAGGGGTCCAGTTTTTCTACAGACAAGAAGGTTCTTTGATTGCAATAACCATCTTTTCCACTTTATGCAAGTGGCTCGCTTCCACTTCGCTCTTATTTTGTCTTATTCCAGGATGCCTGGTCTTGAATTCTGTTTCTCGCACACTAATTGTATCATAGTATTGTCTTCTCACAATTTTGAGCTGGATTAGAAATGTCTTCTTCTCAAATTGAATTCTCTGTGGTTCTTGGAAATGGAAAAACAGGGGCAACTTGGAGGAGAGGAGAACAGGAACTGGGGGAGGTTAATGATAGGATCCACCAGACCTACTTGCACTTACAATGAATGCAGTGGGTGCAAGTACAGATGCAGAGCAGAGCAAGTCCTGGTCGAAAGGTAACAACCACATCAATAGCGCCTACCACTACAGATGCGTCCCTCATTGGTGATACCAGAATTCCTCCTGCCCCACCAGAGTTTGATTTCCTCTTTAGGCCTTGTTGGGTCTGGACACAGCCATTGAATGAACTTATCAAATATATATTTAAAGAAAGAACCACATTCTGTTTGTTCCCCTTAGGCCGACTCTTTCGCTTTGTCTTGCTCAATTAGTCTAGTTCCATTCCCTGGTTAATCATCAAAAGTTTGAGTAGCAGTTGCACATTAATAGACTTGCAATATTCTCTTTTCCTCTATGAGAAAGTGTTGCTGAGAAGGGAAAGAAGGGAAAATAAATGAAAAAGCAATCACATGTTCTTCCGATGCTTGTATTTTGTTGTTTGTTGTTGTATTGCTAAGTTCCAGAGACTCTTTTGCCAGAGGCAGAAATCCATTATTGTAAAATAATGCAAGTGTATTCATATGGGATTGTTTGTGTACCTATCTTTTTACATGTAATCGATTAAACAATTTCAATGGAATTTCTTGACCTTGTAATTCACAATTCACCACCTCTATATCATGAACTGTACTTTTGAGCTCTTCCTTTTCATTTACTGTGACAGGAGTGGAGAAAGCAAAATTTTCTGCAACCTACGAAGAGACAGTCCTAAGTTGTTAGGATTCGTACTTTGCAAATTTGATTGTTTGTCTCATAACCTGAAAATTACCCATTGCTAAACCAAACTACCATACCTTGTCAAGCCTGTATTTCTGTTACTTGTATGGAGGCCAAGGGATGCTGTGCCGTGATAACAACAGACGACTGGAGTTCCACGTGTACATTGTCAGGAAGGAAACAGAAAAGGTATCTTTGCTTCAGAATATCCATGATGTTACCTCGTCTCGGAAATCCCAAATGAAAGGTCATTTCACGATGCATCATCCAGTCCGTGAGAAGTCTCAATAAAGTAGCAATCAGTCAAGCAGAGGCATTTGGAGGAAAAAGTCAAATATTTTCGGAGGAGCAATGCAATGTTGGAATGGGCCCTCCCTTTGGGTATTAATCTCTGAGCTCTGTATTAAATACCAAGAACCCAGAAGGGAAGAATTGTTGCCCATGTGAGTCCTTGTTAGCTTATGCCTTGTGTTTAGGACCACTTCCCATGTGAACAAATATCAGAGGGCTTCACCAACCTCGGTTGATTGAAATAGTTTAGTGAATCTCCCTGACAAGTGGGAAAAGATTCCCTGTTTAGAAGGGCCTTATCACTTCATCGATTAACTTATCTCAAATTTGAATTGAATTTCTAACCAATGATCTCTGCTCCCTCAGACCTTCCAAATGGCTAAAACCCATAATAAAAAAGAAACCCTAGGAAGTTACACAGTTCCATGAGCTAGGAGTATTATCGGAAATTGTGAGTTCTTGCTATTCTAACCGTGTCTGGCTGCTCCAATAAGATGTAAGATCTATTATGTGGGAAATCTGGGTTCACTGTTTTCCCCCACTTGAACTGAATCAAACACGCAATTTATCTTATTATTAGTAAGAAAAATGTTATTGACTTCACCTTATACAGATGACATTGTCGGTTTAAATCTCCCTCGAGCGCATTAACCCTCAACGAGATACATATATGCTTAGGAATGAACTTGGATTCACCTGGTACTATAAAATAAACCTGTCATTAATTATAAGGGGGATGCAAGGGAGGCTGAACACTTGGGCCAAAGCCCATCTCCCGCCCACACCAAACCCCACTTCCAATTCATGATAGTCACTGCATAATTGTAGTCGTTGTGGGGAGAGCACTGTGATTTGTTAGTTCTAGGGTTTGGTGATTTACGGCCTGCAATCCGCGAACCTCTCTTTCCGTGTACTATTTGTAAAGAATTTTCTTAATTAGTGTCGAATTTCTGATGTAGGGTTTTCGTTCTCGGATCCGTTCTGTAACCCCTAGAAGCATGTTGACGGGGAATTAATGAAGCGTGATCTCGGGTTTCTGTCAACTGGTTTAGTTGGGGTGACGAGTTTTCTCGACATGAAATAACGTAGAAGAAGAAGAAGACTGAAGAAGAAGAAGAAGAAGACAGCAATCAGGCTGCCCGAAAAGTAGCTTTGGTTTTTTTTTTTTTTTTTTGGCAGGTCTTGGTGAAGTGAATTTGTGGACTCGTTGGGATCTCTCGAAGGTACACCCGTGGTGCCACAGTGATACTATGGGAGAGGAAGAAGACAAACCACAAGGACTTGTCCTCTTTAGTGCAGATTAGGAAATTGTCCAAAGTAAAGAAACCATCTAAACATCCTCACTAGCAGCATACAGAGCCGGGATTTTGTAAGGCGGTACACCTCATCTTCTTTCTCCTTGAATAAGGTATCAAGCTTGAATCTCGTCAGATAGGAGGGAACACAGTAGAGAAAGTTCTTACATTTAGGATGCCCCGACCCGGTGAGGCTGGTCAAATTTTAGCGGATGTTTGGGGCAGGTGTGAAATAACTCGGAAAAGAAACGTGAGTTCTCTATATAGCACGAGTATAGTTAGTGTTCATTGTGAAGGTGACAATCAATGGTAGTAATATATAACAACAATGGAAGACAAATTTTCGAGATGCTCTGAACATCTTTGAAATTTTCCATTCCGTTATCCTTCTTCAAGACAAGACTAAGAACGCACCACTTTCGGTCTTTGATAATGTTCTATATTGATAGCGACTTCAATGAGTCTCATTAAAGGGGATGCTTTACAGACAAACCCTCCTAATTATTGATTTTGCACATGTCAGTCCGGGTTGGCCCAACAATTTCGGCATCATCTATCATCTCGGCCGACCCGAAAATCCCAACATGACCACTAATATTTGTACTTCGAGCTGCCCAGCCTGGCCCGAATCAAACCCTCCTAATTATTGATTCTATATGTCAATTTAGGTTGGCCCGATGATTTCCAGATGGCCCACCATCTCGCCCGGCCTGAAAACCCGACACCGACACTAATATTTTGTGCTCTGTGCCGCTCAGCTTGGCTGAATCAATCAAAATTATTTTTTTAAAAAATAAATTTAAATACTTTAATATTTCAAAATAAATAAATAAATATATATGATATAATTGACCGATTAATCCATATATTGTATTAATTTAAAGAAAATAACTATTAAAATATAATAATTTATATATAATTGATCATTTTTAAAATTTTATTTTTATTATAAATATTTTTTATACTTACTGTTGTGTGTAGCCCAAAATTCCTGAGCCAGACATGATTTTCTCCTGCCGTGCTTCATGCCAGGACAATTTTTGACTGGTCCAATCGATTCCGTGCCAAGATTTCTTCTACTTGCCATTTTTCCCCCTCCCATGTGAGGAGGCTTTGCCTTGAAACCTCAATCTTCAGAACCTCTTGCCTCTTCCCAGCTAATGAAATCAGCACGGCAACCCGTGAAATTTAGAAGGTAGAAAATCAATTATAAAAAAAGCAAGCAATTGGGTTGGGTGGTTATCCTCCTGACAAAATCGATTAGATTATTAATAACCCTATGAGTCAAATTATGTTATTAGCATTCATACTTATACATATATCATATTCCATCTTCCCCGTCATATCCTTGACCAATGCCGCGTATCTCATAGCGCGACGATTGATTACGACCATATATATATATATGTATGTATGTATGTTCATGTTCTATGGAGATATTATCTTATATAAAATAGAAAAAATTAATATTATTATAATATAAAATTATATTAATCAATAATATCAGTTTTATATATTATGATTTTTTAATATTAAATTTAGATAATATTATACATAATTACTTTTATATTTAGTTCTTTTATATAAGTTATAAATAGATAAATTTTTTATATTATCTAATGAATCACTAGAATAATAACCACATTATCACCATTTATTTCTATTATCTTTACCTAACTTATTTTATATTATTTTATTTTTTCTGGTCCTTGAAATTTCACGCATGAATGACTAGACTATTTATGGATAAGAAAATTAATGCATAATACATGCCATAATCTTCCACTTGTTTTGTCGTTAATACATCCATTTTAGCTTATAATTTCATGAGGAATTTTGGGAAAAAAATAAATCTGCATTCTGTGCATGCTAGCATTTTTTTTCTATTAAAGAGAAAGGAAAAACAAATAATTTATATGTGCAAGGACATATGCATATATATATATATATATATATTGAAATCCAATTTCAACTGTCACCACCGGGAGCAATGACTTAGTCATTCAAAACCTGCTTTCATTTAGTTTTGGTGAGTTCAACATTTGAATGAAAAGTATTTACAAGTTGTGTGTACTTTGGACTAAGTCTTGAAATTTCAGTTTGTCTCATGTGTTCGTAGTTAAATATAAAATCTGGAACATTGCGTGACAGGGAATGACAAGGTTAGCACTACCATTGCATTCATTAATCTTCCTAGATTAAGGATAACAATCTAAATCAGAAATGTGCGGGTACTAACAGGAAGAACTCCTATTTAAATAATTATAGCTTAATATTGAAATGCACACATAACACATGACTGTCGATTGGGAAAACCAATTACCGTTAAAAATAATATTGGGATTTATGTGAAATCTAGTGTCGTTTCGTGGAAAAATAAAACCCAAAGTGGGAAGGAAGTAAGAAAAAAATAATTTTGTTGCATTTCTAAAGGACACAAAGGGAGAATTATACCCTTTATACAAAAATATTTTTTTAATATAATATTTTAGTATAAAAATTTTATAATATAATTTTGTAATAAAATCATTTTTAAAATAAAATATTTTAATATAAATCATCAATTTTACAGTAAAATCATCCATTTTTTTAGTAATTTCGTTAATTATAACTAATCTGTAATAATGTGATGACTTCACACTTATAATAATTTTAGATTATATAACAAAATACAAAAAAAAAAGATAGAGACAGAAAGGAACCTCACCGGTGGCCATTCCCCTCCGGCGGCCATTTTCCTCAAGTGACCTCGCCAGCGACTGAAAGATCAACCCCGTGGTTGACGACGGCATCTCCTTCTGCGATTCCTTCCGCACGCGCTATTGCTGGGGGCTGCCGACTTTCCTCTACGCCGAGTCCCTCGGTGGTGCAATTGCCCTCTATATCATGTACCGGCAGAAGGCACAGTAGGACGAGCTAGTCCTCAACGGCTCAATGTGCAAGATCAATACCATGTTCAAGCCGTTGTGGCCGCCTGAGCACCTGTTCTTCATCGCCGCCGCCTTGATACCGACTTGGCGCATGGTCCAGACCTGCTGGACTATCCCTGACGTGTCGTTCAAGGAGGAATGGAAGCGAATGCTGGCGCTAACAAGCTCAAGGAGGACGGTGGCGAGGCTACACACTGCTAGTCGACGAGTTGGAGGAGAGCAAGGAAAAGGTGCTCGACGAAGTTGTCGAGTGGATGAGGTCCTCGGCTGAGCGCTATGTTGTTAATGGCGGCAGCCCGGATTAGGAAAACCCCAACAGCGCGTAGGGTTTGGTCATGGGGTCTATTGGGTGGGAAAATGGCCACCGGTGAGCTCACCTCGAAGAGGTCTCCGAAGGGAAATGGCCAACGGCAAGGTCGACGGAGGGAAATGGCTGCCAGTGAGCTTCGATTCTGTCTCCATCTCTTTTTTTTTTTAATACAATTTAAAATTATTAAAAGTAATATGTTACATTTGTCATTAAGTCAATGCCAATTCATACTGTCACATTAGTTATAATTAGTATTAGTGAAAAATTAATAATTTGTATCAAAGTTTTTCATTTTAAAAATGATTTGTACCACAAAATTATATTTTAAAAATTTTACATCAAAATATTATATTAGTAAAATATATTTTACCAATTGTATAATTTTCTCCACAAATGATCAAATGAAAGTTTTTTTTTTAAATTATATATTACACATATAAGTTTATAGAAGAATTAAAAAAATAAAGGAGTATAGTATGTTTTATAATAAAAATTAAATGTATAATATTTTAATTATTAGATAAAGAATAATATTATTTTATCTTGAAGATAGTTAAATATGTCTCTCATTATACAAATATATATGTATATATATAGAGGATTGCTGCAACTTGATTGATTCTCCATTAATATGGAGACAAATTGCCCCAAAATGGGTTGGGTTTGTAATTTTGTGAGCGTCAAAGAGAAAAAAAAAGTCCTTTTTTACGGGCAAAGGCAAAGCTTGAGCCCCAAGTGTTCAATACTTAATTAGAACTCCCGCTTAAGAATCTCAATTATGTCTTTTGCAATTTGGGGATCACAAATCTATCTCGAAGACGACAGCAAGTACACGAATTCATGATTTTTTTTTCTTCTTTCCCTCTGTCCCATGAAATCGCTTAGAAGTTTCTTCGTACCCTCTCCGTCGAGTCGAACAAATTAAGTTTTGCCACTAGCATTAAAATTATACCAAGTGGAATGATGTCTTCAATAACTGGATCTCGATTTCAACTATCGGATTGTTTCACACTATACAAAAGTACGAAGAGTATATAATACAGAACAATACGTGATGGGTTCATTGATCCAAGACCCACTAACCTTTTCTTCCCCCTTTTTTTTTCCTAAGTTCGATTTTGATTTACATCATCCGATATCCATATATAAATGGGTCACCGATTGATCCATGTTAAATTTATATTGGTTTATTAAAATATACAATTCTCTTAGTCACAGTTATTTTAAATGCATAAAACTTAAACTCGATGTTAAAATTAAAAATTAATATTTTTCCCTATAATAGTAAAAAAAATCAGCTTATTTTGCGAGCTTCCACCCATAACAATATATATGAGCCATAATGTTCATAGCGGAGGAAATCTAGCAACAAAACCAATTATTAAAGCTTGCAGCACATGCTAAAACAACATGGAGATTAGTTTTACAATCCCAACCAGGTTCCATCCATCAAGAACAACATAATACAATGGTTAGCATGCCAAAACATGCAAGCGTGTGCCTAATTAAAATTCTAAGAATAAGTTTAAACATTGGTCCATACCGAAGAATTAACAAGAAAATTCTTAATAGAAAAAGATATTTAAGTATCTTAAAATATTCGAGTTTTTTTTTTGCTTGAATTATATAACTCATCTATTTGTAAAAAAAGATAAAAAGAAATTAAGGGTTCGATTAAATGGTGGATTAATTGATTCATTCTCAATATTAATTGGTACAACTTTCTTTAAATGAAAGATAAAGTTGCCCACATGGTACCAATTTCCCTTTTCATACAGTCAGGCAATTAGCTAGCTAGGGCTTCACCCTTCAATTATAGCTGTTAAAAGCAGACAGCAGATTCTTCCATTTCTTATTCTGTGCTAAGAATGTAGTCATGGGAATCTATTCCACTGCTACACATGCGTCTTATATATTTAAACCGATCATGGCCTCTCTTTTTCTCTCCCAGCAATGCGTACTCTCCCCGCAACGAGAGTTGTCCGGTACTCGGAAATCCATTGAACCTTAACCGATCTAAATTCGAACCTAGTCAGTTCTTAAAAAACTCTTTCAACATAAGTTCTCTTAATTCACAAAACTCGAATATTTTGTCTAACTCGAAGAGAGAAGGTGCCAAATTGCATCAGCTAACTTTTACTGATGGCATATTCAGTTATCAGTAAGGAAATCGTAAGTGAGGCCGTAATGATGAACCAAACGATATCCCTGAAAATAAGAATATCATGTCCATAGAGTAGATCTCAAGGCGATGAAGTCTTAAATGACGTGATAGAGAGCGACCTTCGCAACTGAATTCGTGGAAGATGGGGGACTGATGTAAGGGTGTAAATGTAAATTATTATATAGATTTGATTAATTATATATATATATATAGTTGTTAAGTATTCTATTTTAAATTTTCATTTAAATTTCACTTAAGTTTTTTAAATATTCTATTTTACTTATTAAATTCTCTTAAATTGCCCTGTTTTGCTCTATTGAATGGGTCATTTTACTACATGGCAATTTAAAAAAAAAAAAACGTCATTTGCCTCTTAAGTTTTGCTCTCTTGAACGAATTTTCAAGATCCGTACCAAACAAAACATCTTCCTTTGTGGCATCGCTCCACTATGTATGTGTCCAGTCGCTCTACGGGAAAACGACTCCCAATCTGCCTCGAAAGTGAGATTACAGGAGCCCAACTCCCTGGACCATGCCGAGACATGTTCGAACAACCTAAGATTCATTCGGGACCGGAGCATCGTGCCAAACGTCCCATGTACCCAACGTGGTCGGGGTAAATTATCTCTTTGCCTACAAGGTCACATGTGCCCAAAGAAAAACAGCCGGATCCTCGTGTCATTATGACTTGATATTATGTTAGAATCTTTTCAGAGCCAATTCAAGAGTATACCTAAAAGTCGAGTGATACCTATTGGTCTAAGTTCAATTATGATCTAATATTTTTTTCGGTTATATAATAAACTTATGAATTTAGAGAAGAATAGGAGAATAAATGAATGTAAAAAGTTTAATTATAAAATTTAAATCTATAAATTCTTCATCATTAATTGGTAGAGTTTACCGAGCAATATCCTTTGCCATAACTCACCAAACCATAATAAGATGCAGAAGGAAGCATTTGGAAAGCCTTGCCATGTAAATCAGATTCTGTCATAAATGTAAATACAAGTTGCTGCTGCCAATAAAGGGAGAACGCAGGGGGGTGGGGGGGTTGGAAAGTCAAATAAAACAGAGCAGGGGGCTAGTCATCCGTGAGAAACAGTGACGTCCTCTGCTGTCTCCTTCCCCTTGTCTTCCCTCCGGTCCGCTGTTCTCTGCTCTCGTCTGCTAGCTATCCCCTGAGGTATAAATTCCTTTCTATCCGCAAACAGCCCTCTTCGAGAAATTTGCGTCTGAGCTGAACGATTCTGACCTGTACTTTCTGACTTGGTTCTGTTAGGGAACAGGGAGGTCTGATCACATCGCGGCACTGGTCTTTTAGGTTTGCTTGTAAAACTTCCATTGTTTTTTGCCTTTTCGTCCCTCTGCTCTTGTCCTCGTCCATGTGTGCTTTGTGATATTGCGAGTCTGATCGATGAATTATTTGTCGAAGGACAGGGAGAGAGAGGAGAGAGAGAGAGAGATAGAGAGAGACAGATCAGAAGAGCAAGAGAATAGAATGGTTCCCGAGGGAGAAGAACAGAGTGTGACTCTCGAGCTTCTGAGGCAGAAGATGGCCGATTTCGCCAAGGAAAGAGACTGGGGTCAGTACCACAGCCCCAGGAACCTCCTCTTGGCCCTGGTACTCTACCATACCCAGTCTCTCTTCTTCGTCCATATCGAGAATTCCTCGAAACGCCTCCACCTGGCCGAAAGAACCGACTTATTCGTTTCTCCTCTTTGACATACTCTGTGATCGCTCATCGCATGTTGCCCTTCTATTCTACTTGTTCATGGTTCTTCAACTCGTTTCACTGTCCCAAGATTCGAACAGCTTTTTGGTTCTTGAGATCGTCACAAATGATGGTTGCGGATGCACACCTCGGATTACTCGAACGAGGTGAATGCAACCGATTTATTTCACTGTATATGTCTCGAGAACTGATCGTTCCTCTCGTGGTTTTGGTCTTTAATGAGGTGGGGGAAGTAGGAGAGCTATCGGAGATATTCCAGTGGAAGGGGGAGGTCGCCAAGGGGCTGCCGGACTGGAAAGAGGAGGAGAAGGTGCACTTGGGGGAAGAGCTCTCGGATGTTCTGCTTTACCTCGTCCAGCTCTCCGATGTATGCGGGATCAATCTCGGCGAGGCCGCCCTCCGGAAGGTCCAGCTCAATGCTGTCAAGTACCCTGTCGCCCCCAGTAAGGAACGATCCTCGACCGGAGAAGAAGACGTCATCGAACCGGATGGTCATGGTTCCGCTGAGGAAGTTGATGAGATTGTGTAGCATCAGGCGTTCTTATCATATTCGGGACCCTATTTGGAACCAAAGGATGGAGATAGAAGAATATGGGAACTATAATTGACAAATAATATGGTTTCACTTTATGTCGTGATCTCCGTTTTCCCCCCCTAATCTCTTCCTCGATTTTCTCTAATCCGACAATCGGTTCACCCACAAGAAGAAAGAAACCTCCAAGAAAATCCAGATCGGAACCACTAAATGAAGCTACGTACCCAAACTAATGGAGGGGAGGGTCCTATCTCGGCTAGAATCGACACAGATTTCCTATTTATCAGTTGCGTTGCCCACTTTCCTTGACAGTCCAAAAGTCAAGAAGATAGTGACAGGACATTTGTGGATCGAACATCCAAATGTACTTAGTGAATGAATGGTAGTCACAATCTTTGATCACGAGAAGAGCATATCATCCCTTCGGCCATCCACACGAGACAAGAGGGAGATATGTTCTCCCTTGCTGTCGAAGGAATGCCACACTTACAGGACAGGCTTCGTTGAAATTGTAGGCTCTGTCTCCTCGTCTGCCTCCCAGCACCACCGCTCACCGGACAGTGACGTCTTTTTTCTTTTTTGACTGCATATAAGACTCTAATATATAATGAAATGAAATAGAAGAATAATGAAATAAAGATATAAGAAAAATTTGATAATTAAATTTATAATTTTTTGACTATTAAGTTAAGAATAATATTACTGTAACAAGTCACATTGATTGTTCAATTCCATATATATCCCAGATTATCCCTTCTGTTAACCATGTTAATCCTCTGCAGCCAAGTATCGACCCGCTGATGTACTCTGCACTTGTCACGTTTCTTGAAACATAGTGACCCTACAAGGCGGACTTTCACTTCCCTCAGCTTGCTAGTACAATTTTTTTTTTGTATAAACAGCAGGTATCCAGTTGGAATTTGTCCAGCTGACTAATCCGGATCACTCCGAATCGACCCATTTAAAGAGTTAAGAGCTCCTCGTCACAGGTGGAATTCGAACTCAAGTCCTCCCATTGGGATGATGAATGCGAAACCACTCAATCATGTTCACAGTGGGTTTGTCAGTACAAATTTTACTTTCAAATTTGACTAGATGTCAATTAGCACCATATTATTGATGAAACGACTGCACTGCACGTCCACTACATACCTTGTTCTGTTTAATACGTTGCATGCAAGGATTTATATACGGGACATTAAGTTTCTTCATTAATAATAGTCGAGCTAGTTATGAGCTAATTACCCCGGCAATCGATTATAGCTAAGCATAGATGAGCACAGTAGTCACTAGCCATGTCATACACCGATTCCTCAGGTAGCGGATTAATGCAATTTCATATGTAAATACGTACACATTTATAATTTTATTTTTACTACTGTAAATCCAAACCTTGTAGGGCGTGGGCAGCATTCAAGAGGGTCTAACAAATTGAATTCATTCGGCGAAAACTAAAAGATGGTCTCGGGATGCACACGATGGGACTAGATCTGACAGACTGAATTATACTCTATCTATACGAAAGGATTTCAAATCCGATTCTCGCCGGTAATATGTATCTCACACTCATATTAGACAGAGAACCTAAGCTTTAACTCACTAGTATATTTCATTCTCTTATATCTCTTTTTTAACTAGAAAAAGAATCCTTTTACATCATGTGTCAATTTTAATTGAAATGATAGATTTAG
The DNA here is from genome assembly GCA_900174645.1 of Sonneratia alba. Lineage (NCBI taxonomy): Eukaryota > Viridiplantae > Streptophyta > Magnoliopsida > Myrtales > Lythraceae > Sonneratia > Sonneratia alba. Next base: position 775,207 of record FWPY01000029.1, read on the forward strand.
AATTAATTTGATAAATTTGTTTATCTATCACAAAATTAAGTAACTCTTTTTTGTTTTGTAATATGTTGTCCTTTATATGTAAGAAATCAATTTGCTCCCCTACCATATGCATATCTAAGTAAAATCTACTTGGATTTATTTTGTCACCAAAAGTTTTGCTATATAAGCAACTCTTTATCTTTTCAATTCTTTCTCGCGTGAACCAATCGATTGAGGGAGATCAAAGAGATGCGTGAACCAATCGATTGAGGGAGATCAAAGAGATACAGTTTCAAGCATGAGTTCGGTCGACAGAATATCTTCCCGATTGACACTTGTTTTGTGTCTGCTTGTATCACAGGAGTCTGCAGCCATAGCAGGATTGGCAGCCGATCGTAAGACCATCCATGGTCGACATCTTCAACAAAGCTGTGTAACGGTGCAAGCTCTTTCAGTCGACGGCAAGTCCAATGACAAAGACCTTGGGGCCCACATAGTCGGGCCGGGCCAGAAGTCCCCGGTCACTTCCAGTGTCAAATCAACAACGGTGCTCTTCTGCAAAGTGTCATTGAAGGGCGGGCTAGTCAAGTTCGATATCTACAACAACTAAAAGAGATAACACCAATGGGTGCTGCAAGTGGGAATGCTTTCGTGGGATTCGAGGAGGATAGCCAGACCCCGACATTGCTCTTACATGGAAGTATTGTTGAGGGCAGCGTGCCGTACTATTGCATGACAAATAAAAAAGGACAATGATTCTAGTTGAGCCAAATCTCAACCTCATGCAAATTTCAAGAAATCTTCGAATTTCTTAAAGCAAATAATGACGGGCCTTGGATTCATCATAACCGAGTCAAGTAAGAGGTTTTAGATCAAGTTCAAGGCTGATTTAATTTGAAAAGCAATTGTGTTTTATAAGATTTCATGTATTAGTCATTGAAAAAAATCGTTTAAACTGGTTCAACATTTTTTTTTCTTTAAAATAAGATATTAGTTTCAAGTTTTATAAATTAAAAAATTTTACACTTGAGAGCTTCGTCGCTTAAGTGGGTAACCCGACATCAATGTTAAGGATTATATTGATAGTAGGCAACTTCTAGCCTTGACCAATCCATTTATGTACCTATTCTAATCTTCTAAAAATTATTTACCCTTTTTTTTTTGCTGGTCTTAAGATAACCGGCAACCATGGCAGGGGATGCCGATCGACATGATTTTTGGCGCTCGTTTGCTAAGCTCGCTCGTGGCCAGTATCTTCAACAGCCTCCTCACTTACGGTGCAGCTGTGACCATCCACAGTAACTCTTCGATTTACTGACCGGGCCAAAAGCTTAATCTTCGACAAAATCTTTTTAGCACCGAGTAAATGCAAAAGTCTTGACGCTAATTTACAAGTTTTCCTATGGTGTTTCGAATTTATATGATAGAATACTTGTTAAATTATACATTATACACGCTGTACTTACTAGCCATATGTACACGCCGGTTCCTCATCATGGTGACAAATCAATTGATCAATTTCATATGTATAAACATGCACCTATAATTTTATTTTTATTAATGTAAATTCAAACCTTGTATAAGATGGGCAACACTCAAGAGGGTTTAACAAATCACATTCATTGACTGCGATGATCCGGATAAAACATTATATATATGGAATGGTTGTACCACATCAGTATAATATCATTTTCTTTTTTATCTCATAATTGCCCTTGTATGATTCACTAATTTTTTTATAATTTATTTTTTTATAAGTTTTATAATAATTAAAAATGTAATGTTTTTTCCAACTTTTTATTAGACTGTTATAAAATATTAATATATCACATAGTATAATTATTATATAAAATCCATTCTTGATGATTTGGGGACACACAGAGACAAGGTGACCCAAAAAGAGTTCGACTTGATACTCAAGGTTCCGAACTTGGGCCTGTCACAAACAGAATTATAACTATTTGCTTAGGACGAAACCTGACATGTGAAGATTTTATATGTTTATTGCATGCCCTATTTTGTCTAATAAGTCTATCTTTTTTATCAATTTCTATATGACATTCTCTTCTTTTTTCGGTTACATATGAGGTTAATAAATTCATAAGAAAAAAAGAAGAAGAGGGGAGTAAATATGATAATCCAATATGTAATTTCTTGATTGTTAAATTGAGAATAATATTACTAAACAAATTCCCCCTTCTCATACGACATTCTCTTTGTTCATTCAGAAGAAATTTATTTTCATTGTATACTTCGTTTTCAATTAAAAATTAATTGCACAAAGATGAAAGTTAAATTTTAAAGAATGGATTATTAAGAAGCAAATTTGAGTTTGATAAAGCAACATCGTATTAAATATGAACCAAGGGATCATAAGTCTGATTTTCATAGACATTACTTCTCATACTTGCATTAAGAGGAGAATTGAGGGGTTCAATACAATGATATTTCTTATTCTCTCCAAACATCAATACAATTGTATTTTTGAGGATGAATTATTTTATGGAAAATTAGTAGACCCCAATTTGCTTGAAATGAGTTGTCCTTTAGATGATACAGATCAATTTGCTTTCCTGTCACATGCATATATATGTGAGTAAAATTTAATGGGAGATGATGATGTAGGTAGACTTATGGCGTTACAATCTCCCAATAGAACGTGATTAAACCCCCACTGTATTTAATTGCTCGGCCCAAAGTTAAAGGCCATTAATTGACCATTAAGATACATGTTTTGAGCAATTATGTTATCTTAATAGACAATTGATGGACTTAGGGCCGAGAAATCAAAAGTGCATTCAGTGCGTTCAATTGTATTATTTTATGGGGCGAAATTATAACGGTTATAAGTCTACTCTATCACATACACGCCCAAATCCAGTTCATTTTGTCACGAAGAGATTTGCTACATAAGTAACTCTTGATCTTTTCAAAGCTTTATCACGAGCAGAGAGCTAATCAAGAGAGAGTGATCAGAGATATACATACAAGTTGCAAGCATGAGTTCGGTCGACAGAAAGTCTTTCCTATCAGTACTTGTTCTGTATATGCTCGTGCTGCCGGATAGAGCAATCGTAGCAGCAGTGGCCAACCGATCCGGATGTAATTTTGCGTCCTAAGACCGTGGTCGACATCTTCAACAGGCTGCCTAACGGTGAGAGCTTCTCTATCCACTGCAAACCCAAAGACAACGATCTTGGGGTCCACGAAATCGGAACAGGCCAGAAGTCTGCGATCACTTTCGGCGTCAATTTGTGGCAGACAGCCGTGTTTTACTGCGGGGTGTCTCGGAAGGCCGGGCACGTCAAGTTCGTCATCTACGGCGCTGAAAGGGATTACATCAATAGGCGCACTGAGTACTGCAAGTGGGAGCCTAGAGGGGATGCTGTCGTGGGATTTCAGCAGAATAAGACGAACCCTGACATCGTTCTTCCATGGATCAAATACTGATGAGGTCAAGTTGTCGTATTATTGCAAGACAAACTATAAAAAAAAAAGAAAGAACAATATTTGCGATCGTGCCAAATATCACTCCCCCATGTGCTCTACCTTGCACCATTTGTCCTCCTAAGGGATACTGTAATTCATCTCGGTAGGTCTGAAAGTTATACCATACAACTTAATAACGAGTCCGACCAATTTCACCATAACACCGCCGGTCTCTTACGTTATTCTCATGCATCGAATGAGCTAGTGATGAGAAGAATGATCCCGACCTTTTGTTCTCCTGTGACAAAGTACGTTATTAAGCCCTTTTTATTTTTGCAAACTGCATTTCTTGTGGTGATTTTTCATCAGTCTATCACGCGAGCCTCTACCGTCTCGAACCCACATATACATTTATAATTTTATTTTTACTATTATAGATTCAAACCTTGTAGGACATGGGGGACATTCAAGTGGGTTTTACGAATTGTCTTGATTAAGTTACACGCAGGGTTTGTATGGCATTATTTTCTTCATTTAGAAGTATTATATATTTTCCTATTGTATTTTTTTAATAAAAAATTAATTACCCGACCGATAATTATTAAATTTGAAATAATAAATTACTTAGAAGAAAAATGAGTTAGATACATAAATATCATACTCGATTTAGATAAAATTAAAGTTTTGAATATGATTCTTGTTAGTGACACATATCATATTTATATTAGGTAAATACTTGAGAGTTTAATTCAGCAATATCTCCAATATTATCTTTTGACATCGTACATGCCTCTTTTTAAGCAGAAAAAATATTTTAACACCATTTATTCAATTTTAAATGAACTGATAGACTTACAGCTTAATTTGGCAATTTTGTTTTTGGGGAAAATTAACAAACTCGGATTTATTTGTAATAAATTATCCTTTATATGTTAGAAATCAATTTACTTTCCTACCAAATGCATATTATGTAAGTGACAATTAATGGGATACACACACACCCAAAACCAATTTATTTTGTTGCCAAAATCTTTGCTATATAAGCAAACTGTTATCCCCGTCAAATCTTTCTGATGAGAACTAATCAATAGAGAGCGATCGGAGAGATGCGGTAGCAAAAATGAGTTCCGTCGACAGAGATTCTTTCCTATCAGTACGTACTCGTTTCGTCTCTGCTCGTGTCAATGGATCTTAGCAACCGTAGCAGCAGTGGCTGCTGACGCGGAGTCTTGTCGCTTGTTTCCTTAGCACTATGGTCGGTATCTGTTAAGATATATGATCCCACATCGATTAAATGAAGAAAACGTTGTTATTAAATTTATTGTGAACGCATAAGGGATTGAATCCATTTCCATTTAAAAGTTCAAGTTGATATAGGTGGCGATACCTAACCTTCTTATAAACCCACAACGTTTTCTTCATTTAATCGATGTGGGATCGTATATCTCAACACCCGCTCTCACATGGCAATGTGATCTACTTTGCCACATGCCATTAAACACCCGCCCTCAACAATTGTCTACGAGCCGAGTACTCTTCTTCTGGTCTCGAACAAGAGGGACAACTGGCCACAAGTCGGGCAATTTTCTTCCGTACTTGGGCTTATATCAACTGACCACGAGCCAGGCTTTTGGACTCAGGTCGGGCGAGATGCGAGTCCACGATCGGGCGTGTTTCCACTTAAAAGCTCAAGCTAATAGGTGACGGTACCCAACCTTCTTATAAGCCCACAACGTCTTCTTCATTTAATCGATGTGGGATCATATATCTCAATACCCGCCCTCACATGGTAACGTGGTCTACTTTGCCATGTGCCATTAAACACCCACCCTCAATAACTGTCTACGAGCCGGGTACTCTTCTTTCGGTCTCGGATGAGGGGGACAATTGGCCACAAGTCGGGCAATTTTCTTTTGTACTTGAGCTTATATCAACTAACCATGAGCCAAACTTTTGGACTCAGGTCGGGGGAGATACGAGCCCACTAGCTCTGATACCATGTTAAATTTGTTGTGAGTTCATAAGGGATCATACCCATTTTCACTTAAAAGCTCAAGCTAATAGGTGGCGGTGCTCAACCTTCTTATAAGCTCACAACGTTTTCTTTATTTAATTGATGTGGGATCGTATATTTCAACAGTATCTTTAACAGTCTGCCTACCTAATGGATCGAGTTTTGCCATGTACAGTAAAATCACATTTTTTTGGGTGTCACGGAGAAAAATAAATAAATAAATATTGTGATATCATATCATTGACGAGGGTTGTATTGACTATGCACAGGTTTCTTGGGTTATAAATGATATCCACAAGTTTAAGAATATTTAGAAGTAAGAAGAAAATAAGTGATATGTGAATAAAGTTTTATGAAGGACAATTAAACTAAATATCCCATGATTTGATATCAAGGGTGATGCAGTGGAGAGCAAAACTATATTGTCTTTACAAATAAAGGTTATTTTTTCACTCCTATGATACAAAGAAATGAATTTTTAAGGCTAATATTTCTTGTGTATTTTTTTCGATATAAATGATAAATTTCATTATGTAAATCTTCTTTACAAAATATCTTCAATAAAAGAATTAAGGGGTTTGGTATAATAATATCGTTATCAATCTAAATAACGTTATATATTCAATTATCATCATGTGTTTCTAATATACCTTTATTATTTTATTTTCTTATTCTCATCTAAACTTATGAGTATTCTATATAAATGAAAAAAATTCAAATGAGAAAAGATGATACAAATCTACTTAATCTCAAATTTTGTCTGACCTTGGGATAGTAGCTAGCACTTGAGTCTAATCGGAGACATAATTTTTTCTCTGATTACAAAATTTTGTACCTGTTCTGACTCAGAAACTCTCAAATTCCTATCGAGCCAAATACAATACGTAAAGCAGGTGAACGACAACTGGGTAAATAACTGCATCTGTTCTGTTTCCTCACCAACATTGTGCAGCCACCTCCAGTTCCTCTTGCCAACCAGACTCTTCTTTGTCCAAGACGAGTGTGTGCAGCTGCTCCTCCCAGATTTCACCCGTGTCAGCATAGTTAAATTTGTTGTGAGCGTATAAAGGATCATACTCGTTTTCACTTAAAAACTTAAGCTAATAGGTGGCGGTACCCAACCTTCTTATAAGCCCACAATTTTTTCTTCATTTAATCGATGTGAGATCATATATCTCAACATCTGTCCTCATGTGGCAACGTGGTCCACTTTGCCATGTGCCATTAAACACACGCCCTCAACAACTATTTACAAGCCAGGCACTCTTCTTCCGGTCTCGGACGAGGGGAACAATTGACCACGAGTCGAACAATTTTCTTTCATACTCGGGCTTATATCAACTTACTACAAGCTAGGCTTATGGACTCGGTCAGGCGAGATGCGAGCCCACTAGTTCTGATACCAAGTTAAATTTGTTGTGAGCCCATAAAGGATCAGGCCTGTTTTCACTTAAAAGCTCAAGCTAATAGGTGATGGTACCCAATCTTCTTATAAGCTCACAATTTTTTTTTATTTAATCGATATGAAATCGTATATCTCAACAAGTACAAACAAGAGAAAAGATTATCTCGTGTTTTCAGGTAATACCTCGTAAAAGACACGGCAAGAGGAGAACTTTAGAGTTCCATTTAGCTACTCTTGTCATTCGTGAAGCTAGCCAAACATGTGATGGACACCCTCGGGATATGACCCTTAAACCATACAACACTGTACCAGCCAATTTCTTCCCTCCTTGGTCTCATGGAATTCCAAGAACCTTGGGGACACTTTCTTGTGCACTTCATTCTCGACTTTTAGAGGCCTTTTTTCTTTTTAGATTACGTATGCTCGAACGGCCCATTTTATATACGTGTAATTTTGAGGGTAATGGAGGAATATAAATATCTATCATCAAAACAATAATTATATATATATATATAATCTATTATCAAATATGACAAAATGGGAAGAACTTTTCTTGTATTTTTGGCACCTCCACAAACCTACCCCGTCCCACGTCTCCAATTGCTGTCAGTAAAAACCAACTTACGTTATCGATCAATAAACAAGGCACGGGCTGCTCGATCGCCATCTTTATTTAGCGCATGCATTTTGCATATAAAGTTAGGTACATGCATGGGTCCATGTGACATCACTATCTTCTTCTTCTTTTTTATTATTATTAGAAGAAATCATAAGCTTAATGCAAATGCTGGTCTCGAGGACTAGATACATCCCAAGCAAAGAAAGTGGGCAAGGACATGGAGCAGCATGCAGTCCACCCATGTCCTAGATTTGATTTTCCTTGGAGATGCTTCCCAAATTCATAATTTAAACCCTTCCATCCCCTATCCTCTTCAAACTCATGCATGTCATTGTATTTAATTTTCCAAATTGGTTGAACTATTTATTTTATCGTATTGGCAGTTTAGTTTATGATTAATCCATTAGATCTTAATAATCAAGTTATTTGCCTTCCATATATATACACGCTAGATCCTCACCCGTGCTACAGTCCCGGAAGAGAAAGGGAAAAGCCATATCGGAGGAAGAAATTTTGCATTATATGTGTTCAATGGAAGTAGAGATGTTAAATTGGCAATATAAACCAGGTCAAAACTGGTCCAAAACCACTTGGTCCATAATGATTCAGCCAGTTATGTTTGAAGGGCCGGTCCAATTTGAACTATGAATTGTGATGACTTCCTCTCTTTTTATTTTTTTTTCAAATTATTTAAAATGAATAATTGTTAAAAAAATTTTAATTAAACCGACAAAAAATTGACCGTTGATTGCAAGGTCTTTGACGGCCTGAGCCCATTTCAAAACAATTCTGGGCCGGTTACTAAACGGCTTCATGCTGATTTTAGTTCAGCAGATCTATTTTTTAGACTCAGCTTGTAATCATCCCTCAACCCAATATAAGAGCTATTATGAGTTGGTTTTAGGGGCAATCCAAGCCGATGCCAAGCCAAACCAGCCCAGCCAGTTTAACATCCATAAACTGAAGATCAATAGAAAGATACATCACTAATGGTCAAAAATCACGTGGAAGGGAGGAAGGTGTTGAAAGAAAATAAGACTCATGAATGGAAAAGACTGAGATGGATGGGATGGGAATAAGGGATTAAATGGTCAAGATTTAATGAAAGCATAATTACCATGTGCGGTTAGCAAAGCACTGATTGATTCTTAAGAGAAGTTGGGAGTAACAACGTCGACAGTGAATGAAAAGAAATGTTACATTAATTATTAAGTAAATCTATAATCAATAGAGCTGGCAAATGAAGTTTTTTGGGTTGTGCTAGTATAGCACGAATCTACCATCGGGCCGTACTGGCACAACCTACCATCTTGGGAGGCCTGAAATGGGAGGCCTGAAAGTTTCGACTCACGCACAAATATTATGTACTTCAATGGCCTAGGTTCATGACAAATCACATAAATAAATAATTTTTAAAAATAAATTTAAATAATATATATTTTAAAATAAGTTTTTTAATAATATAATTTATCAATTAATTTAAAATATATATTAATTTGAATAAATTATTGAAATATAATTTTATATATAATTAATTATATTTTAAAATTTTTCTAAAAATATTCTTTTTATTATCAAATTCATTTTTGTACTTTCGAGTTGACACTGTCCAATTCCTCATACAGTCCAAAAATATCAGTTCATGCACGATTTTTTTTTTGTACTGTGCCAAATTTTACCATCTTTAATAATCAACATCCGGAATCACATTTCTCAAGCTAACTCAAGACCCAATGTCATAGCCCAAAGCTTGGTTCCAACTTATATCCACACTCCAATATTATGAATGAAACCACCTAACCATCTCCATGTATTATATCAAATGAGTTCACCTGCCATATTAGATTCCCTTTTTTCAGCTCCATCGGAATATAGCTTAATCCACCTATGAGCAGCAGGCTTCACCCATCTGATAGATCTCTATTCTCTGGTTCTTTCTTGCGAATTTGATAATACAAAATGAGGACCGAATCGGGGACTATAGAAGATATGGATGTAAATCCATAATGGTAGGCAATTGGCATACCTTCCGAAGCCAATTCACTAATTTTGAATTAAAAGAGATCAGAATATTAATTATGCAATAACGGATGGACAGAAAGAATGTCACGTCTGACTGAAGTTAGGTAGACAAGGTACTACAAACTGTAATGCAGTATTATTACGATAATTAATGTAATTAATGCACAAATACAAACAGACGACAACGTAACTTGGGCTTCTCTTGGCTACATATAATCTCAACTCATCTGTCATCTTTTCAGGGCCCTCCCATGAGAATTAACCCAGGGGGGTGGAGCCGAAGAGAGACAGCAGCAACCATGAGTTCGCTCGGTAAATTTTCCCTCCTACCAGTACTCCTTCTATGCCTGCTCGTGTTGCAGGAATCTGCAAACACAGAAGCTGCGGTCCCCGAATTCGAGTTGGTGCCCTACAACTTGGTCGAGATCTTCAACCGCCTGCCCAACGGTGAGAGCTTCACGATCCACTGTAAGTCCGCTGATGATGACCTCGGGGTCCACGTGATCGCGCCCGGCCAGAGCTCCAAAATACGGTTCAGGACGAATTTTTTCCAGACGACATTGTTCTTCTGCGGGGTCAAGTGGAAGGGCGGGCACATAGAGTTCGACATCTTCGATGCCAAGAGGGATGAGGTCACCGGCCGGTGCAATCCGTACTGCAAGTGGGAGGCTAGAGGGGACGCTATTGTGGGATTCGACGATAGTACACCAGTGCCTGATATTAGTATTCCATGGAAGAAATGATTCTGAGGATCATTATGTTGATGTATCGAATGCTAACTACTGAACTTTTAATTTCTGAATAAGAATAATATGGATTTACGTGTATAACCTTGCTGGCTGGGTGGGGTTTAAATACATGCACAGGGATTCAAATCGGATCAGAGGATGATGAGTTCAAATTCGTACGAATATATAGATTACAGCATTCCCAAAATAGTGTCGAAACATGCCACCCTTAAATGGAAGAAGTTCGATGCATCGGGTGATTAATTGGGTGCAAACATGGCGCAAACATGGAATTCTTTATCATGGCAATTATGTGACTCGGGTGAGTAATCGGTCCTAGGGTTTGTGTTTGACAATCCACTCTAGCCCGAGCGGAGCGTTTAATGATGCAGGAAGAATGGTATCGTTCCTTCAGGGCATGGCATAAAACGACCGTAAGGAGAAACCGTGACTGCAAATGCAGAACTCCAAACTAAAGCTCAACTCAAGAGAATAGAGCTGAGCTACATAATGGAGATTCAATATTTTCAATTGAAAATTCATCTTATGGATGTAAGTATTGGATGATCATGCCGTATCGACATGTATGGACACTGAGTTTCATGTTCTTCGTGAAAATCCATCCATTTATTTTGTCTTAGACTGGATATATAGGTTACTGGAATCAGGGGTCGAATGTAGGCATCACATGTGCTCTCTGTACTGGTTGACCCGTCTATAACTGGTCGAAATCGCCTACCTGGTTATCTTTAATCTTAGATATAGTCCGACCACCATACAAACATGACGCCCACGAGCTCAAAAGTGAGAAAAGGCATCAGAACATCATGATGGAAATAAGTTACAGTCATTATGATCATCATCATGCTCGCTTACTTTTTAATAACTCTTTACATGGTTAGGTTGATATGGTTCAGCACCATCTTTCTCTTCTGGATTCTAGTTTTATGAATGGTGTAAAATCTATCAAAAGTAGATTTCTATCTCTTACTAAGTTGGTTTAGCTTGAATTCGAATTAGTCAAGTTCGTCAAGTTCCTAATTATCGAGTGCAGTAATTCATCTTCAACTGTCATCCTGCAGAAGAAATCAAGTAGCAAAATTTCCATGGCTCAAACTGAACAAGCCTTATGGAAAATACCAGGGACGGACCCAACACATTGTCCCTTTTCTCCAGACCAGCTTTTCTGGTTGGCTGCTGCCGCCAGTGGAGGCGGAAGAGGAGGCAGAAGGGTGGCACTATAAGGCATGGAAACAGGCGGCAAGGATTCTGTCTCCAGACCAACTGCTTGCTCAGTGGGAGGTTGTGGCCAGCCCAATTGAGGCACTCAAGAGGTTCGTGGTGGAAACTGCACGGAGTAACAGATGACCGTTGAACTTGCACTTCTGGAACCTGCCCATTTTTTTACTGCAGATATTCCCGTTGTGTTGATCTGTTTGGTAACAGAGGATACTCTTTCCAATTCTTTTTCCCGCACCTGGTTCTGCCGTTTGTTTTCCAGCAGTAATAGCAACATAATATTCAGGGTTTGCTAGTTTTACGGACAAGTTTCTGATATTGGATCTTCCCTCATTGAAAATGTCTCCATCACTTGGAGTGATTTATCATTCAACGAATGACTGATCCAACCAGAATATGTTACATAAACCGAACATATCGACAGGCATGAGGCAATGACTTCTATGCAACCCCAAAATGCAGTTTGCGTTCTGTCAAGCGAAGAGTTATCGAATTCTTCCATCCTAGGCTCCTCTTTTGGAGATATAGGAAGATCAATTCTCAACAGATTTGGGAAGGGCAATTCTCATCTTGTTGATCAGTTTCGAGTCTTTCATGACTTTCTCCATCAAAAAGAACTACGAGATCAATTTTTTGTCTTCGTCCTTCTGACTGGTCTGTAAATAGCAATACTCTATATATCTCGCCAAGCAATACTCTTGCTCCTTTTCCACCATGCTCAATCTCGATGATCCTCCATGAAAGGAATTTCTATGATCTTGCCTATGCCCATGCTCATCCATATCAAAACAGAATGTGTATCTGTCTCACGAAAGCAAGAAAGGAAGTTGTTCCTCGTCCATGGCTGTAACCTCACGCTGGATAGAAATAGAAGCTCATGCTTAGCGGCTTAAATTGTTTAAATGGAAAGGAGAATTCGAGTAATCTGTGTAGTTCAGATTCGGCTTTGATCTTGATGGGTCCTTCAGGTGATCTTCTGGTCTGGTCACAGGCTTTTGGGCTCCAGGGGACCTGCAAGGAAGTTGAGCTTGGAGCTGGTACTCCAAGCCAACTCTCCACCAATACTTTTAGGTAAGAAATGGTTCTGAGACTCTGAGGAGAAGAAGGGGAGAGTGTAGAGCCTGGTAGATTTCAAATAACAGTGTAAAGTGCGTGGGTTGCGTATAAACTTAATCCGTGCGAGTAAGTGGGATAACCATTTGGTGAGTCAGCAAGGCCAAGAGAAGGTGTCGTCGCCTGCATGGCCCCGGCGGAAACAGAGGTTGACGGAAACCGGTGAAATGGAAGGGGCAAGGGAGGGCTGAATTAAACCACACCGAGACTGCTAATGATCTCTGCCACCTACAACTTCTCGGGAAGATCCGTATAGATCTCGAGAAATCCCAGACCAATGTGGCTTTCGGGTAGGCAGCTTTTCCATCATGATGCCTCTGGCAACATTTGTCATTGCCATTGACATTGCTGCTGGTCTACTGACCTGTACCAGCAACCTTTCGGGAGTCTTAAAGTCTATCTTACATATGGAGTATATCCCACACAGTGGAATAGCTATGTAACATCACCCAAAACGCAATATAATCAACATGGGCTTTCGAAGTGCAGCATAATGAACACGAGCTTCAGGTTGAGTGTTTCCGCACTCGGAATTGATGAATTGAAATGGGTCTCTAATGCAAGATTATTGGCAAACGAGTTTGGCTTAGGCTAATAACTTGAATCCTGCATCGTTTCAATTGACTTCAATTTCTAAAAACCATTCACTTGTCAATTAGCCGTCTTAGCTCAGCCGGTAGAGCGCGTGGCTTTTAACCACGTGGTCGTGGGTTCGATTCCCACAGACGGCGTCTATATTCAAGTCTATATTTTGCCAGTTCTTTTTCAGGATTCTGTCTCCACCTCGTATATTATATATTTATTTATATATATATGTTATTTTATTTATGATTTTGTGTATGCACATTACCGCATGCGTGGAAAGGATCCTTCTGTTTGACAAACATTGTTGTGATGTTTTTTATGGTAGAACCGGATCAATCGATCCCGATGATATATATTCAAATTGTCAGTCGGATCAATTATAGCTCTCGCGATCGAGATCATGGCTGAATGAGACACTTGCGCGATTAATCTGAACATGCAATGACAAGCATCTAGTGAGATACGGCTGGAACAAGTTCTTACTCGACTTTTTGTTATTCAGCTATATTGGAAAGATTGGTTTTTTTTTTTAAATGGGTCTTGAAAAGATCCATAGAAGACTCAAGGAAGCGAAAAACAAAGTATATAGAAAAAATTTTTGGGGAAATATTTTTGTGAATAAATAGAAAATCTTATTTAACGTAGTAGAATTTAAAACGTCTCAATTTAATGTGGATAGCAATATCATAGTATGAGAGTAGAAAGAGAAAAACAATATTTAGATGCTTGATTATTTTAGGTAGTGAAGGTTAATATAAATATAAAGAAAGATCACAATCAAGATAATTTTATTAGTTAACATATAAAATGAATTGAATCATATTTAATCGATAATTGATAATATTTCCATGTATAAAATATGATGAACACTATAGAAAACCCCTGGTCTTCTCTTTGTTGGTAGGGATCAATTTCTTCTCTTCCACTATGCGACTTTCTCCCTTCCATCATCTTCCTTTCTAACTCACTGGGCCCTCGATCACATGCAATCTCCTGTTCCTCATACCGTCAACTTGTTACCATCAAGAAAGCTGATGTGCACAAGCTTAATTTCCTTTTCCTCTCTTTACGAGTAAGATGCCAATTTCCTCCCAAAAGCTAAATACAGAATATTGCATGAAACCCTAATAAGATCCTGCCTGATCTCTGTCCAACAAAAGAAGCTCTAATTTAAGGACGTGCTCGGTTCGAACCTGCATGGCCGTCGCCCAAGACGTCTAATTAACTCTCAAGCTCAATAATATCATCCGGACGGTGTTGTCCGACAGTTGATGTATAAGTTCAACATATATATATATATATATGTCAAGAAATGAGAACTTTTGACTGACAAAAGACCGAGAAACAACTGCCAGCTGCTCTAGATGATCATCAGAAAGATCCAAATCTATTGCCCCGATAAAAAGTGGAACGAGTTTTCACTTTGCTGAAGCTTCGGTATCTGTAGTCTTCGGATGGAGCGAAGCAACATTGTCGGGATAAAGTTGATTTGATGCGATTCCTAACTGTGCCTTTTCCTTTTTCTCGTTGGCACGTTCTCTGGGCTCTGATTGTTTCCATCGAAGGCTATCGAAATATGGCACTATCCTTACGTCCGAATGTCCACTTCACCGACTACAGAGCCGCCCCTTTTCAGCATGATGTGTCTACCTGCAGTTTGTCTTTTTCGAGGGAGAGGGCATCCTCGACGTCAGGAAGCATTCGAAACTTCTTATTCGTCCAGACTGGTTTCAACGTCTCTTGTTTGTCTCCTTATAAGAGAACTAAGTTGCATCGAACCGGGTCTGCAGTCGCTCTTGACTAGTCGGTACATACCCTTCGACTCTTGGCTATTTGGTAGGACAACCTGCCACACTATCCTAGTTTTCGACATCTTGATTCCGTGTTTCTCCTCTGTTCAATAGGATACCCTCCAACAGTTTTGTCCTCGGTTTTGACATCATGCATGATCTCCCTTTTAATTACAATGTTATAATCAAAGAGAGGAAAAAAAAAAAGAAGAAGAGATGTGCATATATATATATATATATATATATCTGCTGCGAGGAGGAAAAGAGTGTGCTACATTACATTACAAGTAATAATTAACAGTTATTATATATAAAATATTGATCTTTGCGAGATTGCTCATGAGCTCCAACCCAGCACTATGATGGTTACCATCTTCCAAGATCCCTTCCTCCTCTTTTTCTTCTTATTCTTTTGACTGTAACTGTTGGCTTGTCAAAAGTGAAAGAACCTTCGGAAATTAAGGGCTCTTTCGCACGGTCAACGATGTCGACTTCCACCATCACGGTTGGTTAATTATGGTCGTCGCATAAGGTCTCCGATTTTTGTAGATTATGAATAATAATATATAATAGAATTGATTAATCAAGTTAGTGTTGTTAAAAGTACATTCTGGGCCGGTTCAAAACGGATCTAAAACCGTTTGCCCGAATTACGGTTCGGCACGTTTACTTAACAGGCTGGTCCAGTTACAAGTCACAGTTTAGGTAAATATGAACCAGCCCAAAACCATTTATAAACGGGTCGGTTAAAGGTCCGGGGTGATTTGGCCCATAAACCATCCTTTTAATTTTTTTTAAAAAAATATTTTAAATGAATATTTTTAAATTTTTTAAAAAAATTAAATTGACCTGACAAAATCCAACTGTTGATTTACAAGATTTTTTGTTGTCCAACCAAGCCAATTTTTAAACAGTTTCGAGCATGTTTAGTAGGGTAACGGTTTGGGCCGATTACGGTTCAATGGGTCCATATTTCGAAACCAGCCCATAACTGCCCAAACCCACTAAGAATGGTTATAGACCGTGTTAGGAGCAGTCTGAGCCGATTCTAGGTTTAGGCGGTTTAGTTACAGGCCAACCCAACCAGTTTAGCATCTCTAAATCAAATCAAGTGGTTCAAAATTTTTCTATTTTAAGTATTATATATGGAAAAAAGTTTATATTTAAAAAGAGCCTTACTCATAATACAATAACATGCCTAAAACATAAATTAGTTACGACTTTCTAAATTTAAAAAGGTAGAAAAAGAGGGCCGGTATAATGATATTACTCTAAATCTAATAATCAAAATATTGTACATTTAATTCTTATCATGGGATTTTCTGTATATTTTATTTCTATTTTTCTAAATTCATGTATAATTAGGTATTTATAGTATCGGTGCCGATTTATGATCAATAATTCTCCACTCGATTCCCATGAATGCAATTTATCACTTCCACTTTTCTTCTCATCCTCGCAGTGATTACCACGGGAAGGCGAGCTACAAGTTGTCTATTTAAGTGTCCGAGAATTTGGGCCAGGTGACTTCGGCCCTGCCATTTATTAAATCCAGGAACATTCATTAATTACTTGCACTTTTATTATGAGGATATATATATATATATATCATAACTCTCAGTTTGCACTTTCTCACGTGTCACGTTCACATGTCTGGGAATGATCAAAACGTCTGGTTTGATAGAGCCTCTATGTCAACCGAGCTCAACCCACTGGCTGGAAAGATGCTCCTAGCTAGGCTCTGAGCTCTTGAATCAATACTTCGGGTCAAGATATTATCAAACGATTCGATTAATTGCATGCCGGTGGCAATGGGAGTTGGATAGCGCCTGGTGGATTATAGATGGGGATGAAGATTACAATGCGGCTAGGCTATTATTTATTGCACGAGAAATATTGTTGTATCCCACTTCATGGATGTGATTAAAATGTAACTAGGGATGCAATGATGTGAGATATCGATCGATTTCAATGCTATACTTTGATGATGGAGTAATGATGCTTTTGAACCAATTGATAGATGATAGATGACAGTTGGAATATCACGTTAACTGGTCCAAATTGTGATCGATATTTCATTCCTTACTGTATGGGTCTGAACCCAAAATGTAGGAGGAAATCAAACGGTAACTGGGCGGTTCAGTTTGACTCAGAGACTGAACCCTATGAGTCAAGACTTTCGAAGAGGCAGGAGTAAAACCTCGAAAAAAAATCCTCCGGCAGTTGGCCACTGAGAAGATGCCACATGTCATGCTGACACGTAAGAGTAGGATTTACCAACAGCTTTTTATCATTTTTAAAATTTAAATTTAAAAATCTTACTTTGAGAAAAATAATATTAAATATTATCTTCAATCAACCAACATTATAATACTCTTTCGTAATTATTTTTCGCAGACGGAGAAAACCAAATTCCGCTTAGCTTGATATTTATTTGAAAAAAATAATAATGATTTTTAATTCGGCGGACGTCACGTAGCCGTTGGGGCTTATCTGACTTTTTCAAAAGCTTTCCTCACGTGGGCCTCATGATGAGGGGGCGCAGCAGATCATCTCCCTCGACTGATTTCCCGTAAATGCCCTCTTCACTACCCGTGAAGATTAATTATATTTTCCTGAAAATCCCTCATTCTCACAATGCAATATTACATTGAATAAATAATATACATTAAAATTTTAAAAAATAAAATAATATGCATTGGACAAGATAATTTAAAATTTTTACCTATAAATAAAATATTATATTCAAATAATATAAATATTGAGAATAAATATTATAGAGTTTTAATTTTATGTTATAGGTTCTGTTTATAAGGTTTAAATATAATATTTTACTTAATTTTAAAAGATATTAAATAGTTTCAATTATATAATAGCTGTTAATAATTATTTACTTAAAATACACATATTATTATAAAAAAATTTAACACAATAATATCCCTACTGTATCAAATCCCATCCCTGGACACAAATGGTTCCGACAACTCTACTGTATATTCTTCTAGAATTTCTTCAATTCATTCAACGTGCATATCGCAGAGGACAAATTAGTCATTTCCCAAAAGACTAACAGGGAACACGGCGGACATGACCCGGGTGTCAGAGACTTCAGCGCTCAGCTGAGATACGGGGCGAGAAGTCAAAGCATGTGTTAACCCGGGTGCATGCGCCTTCTAGCCCTAGTGGTAGTGGGAATGTGGAATCTGGGTGCTGAGCTTTCCTTCAAGGGCGTATGGGTCCGGTGCATGTAGATTAAGAGGATAGTATTCGCATGATTTGAATTCTTCATACCAACTTTGAAGCCTGACAGCGCTGCAACTTCCCGAGTGCTTTGGCTTCTCCACCACTCTCTTTCTAAAACTCACGTAGCTGAGCTGAAGGAGGAGGAGGAGGAAGAGGAGAAGGTGAAGATAAATCGGATTGTTCATATCGCAGACTCCACTGAGGGATATAGTGCGTCTGATTGTTTACTTGGACATCGGAAGCGCTTGCCGCTTGGTTCTTCCAACTCAAGTTCCTGCCGTAGCACCGAGCCTGATAAAGGCTTGTAAGATCAGGCTGCGGAGATGTCAGGATACGTCGGGATCTTCGTGTCGGATCCGTGGCTCCAGAACCAGTTCACTCAGTCTGAGCTTCGCAGCTTGAAGACTCAGGTAACCTTTTTCCGCGGCATCCTCCCGCCCCCTGTTTGGATCTATGAGCGCGAGATTGGCTCAGTCGGTTGGGGACGTTTTCATGCGTGATGAATATGCATGCTTTTCCGATTTGCCTTTGCCGATACTCTTCTGGATTCACGCTTAGTCGGTCAGCTCTGCAATTTCTAGTTAAGTTTAATGTACCTTCTTTGAGTTTGAGTGCGATAGATGAAGCGATCACGTCGTAAAACAGAATGAAGTAGAAGGAGCAGAGGTATTGGTTGGAATTAGAGGCAAAGTTTTGCTTTAATGTAATGTCAAAAGAATTTTTTTGGGGCCAAAAGTTATAGCAGAAAAGCTTATGAAGCACAGCCGAGTTGCATCTCATCCATGGAAGCCATATATCTTGGGATTCTAGAAATTGCAGAATTGGACCATTGGTCCTATTCCTGATCATTTGTCTGAATGAATTCTCGTATAATAAACTGATATTACGATCTCTGCAGTTCATGAGCATGAGGAGGGAGAATGGGAAGCTTATGCTCAAGGACTTGCCAGCAAAGATGTCCAGGTTGAAAGTTATTGGGGAGTTTCTGTGTGAAGAAGAGAGAGAATTGATTATTCAGGATTTGTATCAGAACATGGATGATGAGGTTGATTTTGAGTGCTTTCTGAAGGTGAGTGGCAATTCCTTTTACATTTTAACTCGAACTGTTTTGCCTCAGAATTATTATTCGCTCTTTTCTGTATCTATGGTATGTAAATTAGCTTATTTTGCAATTTGACACTTTGTTTTCTGCATCTTCCTACCTTCTTGTCTTTTTAAGTTGCTACGCTTTCTTAGATCCTGAAGAATATGCTGAAAAGGGGGACCTCTGGATCTTGGTCTTTTCGGTTTCTAAAAGTTTTTTAAGATAGAGAAAGGGGGGGTTTGGTGCAGTAGCGTTGCTCTCGACCTAACAACCAAGAGGTTGTAGGTTCAATTCTTATCATGGACTCTCCGTGCCCCTTTATTTGTTCTTCTGCTATTTTTTGAACAGAAAAAATATAAAGATTCAGAAAAGATTTGCTTACCTAGTAAAATGGATGAAAATATCAATACTACTCAATATGCACATTCATTTCTCCTAGCCTTGTCAAGTATCTGATTATTTAAACTGATGAGTTGGAATATGGCACCTGGTGAAGGTCAAGAAAGGCACTATATGATGTAGACAATACCCTGTTTCTGATTCTGCTTTTCCACGGCTTCAAGCGGAAATAATGGTATTTCACCAATGGCAGGTTTACCTCAAATTACAAGCACAAGCAACATCAAGAAGGGGTAGTGGTGCCAAAGATTCATTTTCATTTCTCAAGGCTGCTACAACTACATTGCTACACACAATCAGCGAATCAGAGAAGGCATCTTATGTTGCACACATAAATAACTACCTTAAAGATGACGGATTCTTAAAGAAGTATCTTCCAATAGATCCATCAACAAATGATCTATTTGAAATTGCCAAGGATGGTGTTCTTCTCTGGTAATCTATCCGTGCTTGCTGCAAGCTTAGGCTTGTCCCTTCAATTCATATGTGGACCTGTCATATTGAAGTTGAGTTCTTTGATGTTGCAGCAAGCTTATCAATGTGGCAGTTCCTGGGACAATTGATGAGCGTACAATCAACACTAAGAGGATACTTAATCCATGGGAAAGAAATGAAAATCACACCCTCTGTCTCAATTCTGCTAAGGCTATTGGCTGTACTGTAGTGAATATAGGGACAGAGGACTTCATTGAAGGAAGGGTATGTGTTTGTCATTACTAACGTGGGATATGTAGCAAATATTCTTTGAATTATGTCTTAGATAAGATATGAAGATGACTCAGAATGATTATTTTTAGCATCATTAGAATTACACAGATGTGTTTACCATTTCCTTAACTGTCATGGACATTATATTGTATTTTTCATGTGCAGCGCCATCTTGTGCTTGGAGTGATTTCTCAGATTATTAAGGCATGTCCTTTGGAACTATTCTTTTCATGCATTTCTTTCCCTGATGAATGTACTATAGACAATGACAAATCAAGGGTTTATTTTCTTTTAGATACAACTTCTGGCTGATCTCAACTTGAAGAAGACACCTCAGTTGGTGGAGTTGATTGATGATAGTAAGGTAATTTACAGTTCCCTTTCCTCCAAAATCAAATTTGCATGTTCATCTGTATTGCAGAATGCTCTTTTAAGCTCTGATATCTTTCGATTGAAAATGTACAGGATGTGGGAGAGTTGATGAGTCTAGCACCAGAAAAGATATTGTTGAGATGGATGAATTTTCAGCTAAAGAAATCAGGGTACAAGAAAACAGTCACGAACTTCTCATCTGATGTCAAGGTATACTTTTTTCCTCAGACTTATTTTTCTGTCTTTTTCTTAAGCCTTGCATCACCATGGATATGCTTTGAAGATTGAACAAATTCAGCTTGTATCATTTTAGTCATTTTCTTAAGCACTGAGAATAGAGAGAGACTGTGACAGTGGTTAGAACTAAACTGTATCAATGTCCAAGTTTGACTGTTACGTTTTTAACCTGCAGGATGCTGAGGCATATGCCTATCTTTTACATGTGCTAGCTCCAGAACATGGAGAAAAATCCATATTTGATGTAAAAAATCCCCTGGAAAGAGCCACGTTAGTCCTTCAACATGCAGACAGGATGGGTTGCAAGAGATATCTAACTGCAAAAGACATCGTGGAGGGGTCTCCTAACCTCAATCTTGCTTTTGTCGCGCACATTTTCCAACACAGGTGAGAGCCCCGTAAAGGTCTTTTGCACTGCTGACATACGGTGATATTCTCACTCTCCTGGATCTCTTTGTTAACTGCTTAAGGCTCATCTGTTGCACATGTTCAATTTCAAATGCAGTGCTGGGTCATCGTGTTCTTTCAAAACATTTTCCCTTTAAAGCTCGTGAACTGCCATCAATTTCTTTCTATTGGATACACCATCTCCACTTGTCCTTTTGCGAAAACATTATCCATATCAACATCATGATCATAGCCAACACTCTATTAGTTCAGATGTGGCACAGATGCAACACATCTAACTATAGACCATCAAAAAATATCTGGAGATATGCTACAATGGAACAACTATTTTTGTCAGAATCACGTAACTTGGGCAATTAATTTTATGTTAGATTATTTAATGGTCAGACAAGTTTTTCATTTGCGTCTTCAGCACAGACATTGTGTGTAAAAATTCATGTATTTTGTTCTTCTAAACCCATCGATGATATGATCATGACTGTCAAGTGTTATAGCATCCTGTACTTTTATTATACTCTCTCTAGGAAAATACACTAGTGCAAACTCTTTCATACGTTTGGCTTTAGTAGAGAAGTACATGTACAAGTGATGTTTCTTATTATAACCTGTAGGAATGGGCTGTCAACTCAAACAAAACAAATGTGTCTTATTGATGCATCTCTAGAAGACAACCAAGTATCAAGAGAAGAGAGAGCATTCCGCTTCTGGATTAACAGCTTTGGGCATTCAACTTATATCAACAACGTGTTTGAAGACATTAGAAATGGGTAAGAATTGTATCCTTCTACCCTTTTTTTTTTTTGGATTTTTTGAAACCTTGAAACCTTGGGCTCATCTGAAATTACTGTTCCACTGTCAGGTGGGTATTACTGGAAACCCTTGACAAAGTGTCACCAGGAATTGTCAACTGGAAAATTGCAAATAAGCCTCCAATCAAGATGCCATTTAAAAAAGTAGAGAATTGCAACCAAGTCGTGAAAATTGGAAAACAGCTGAAGTTTTCCCTGGTAAATGTCGCTGGAAATGACATAGTGCAAGGCAACAAAAAGTTAATTTTGGGTAAGCCCCCTTATCATGACTCAAGTCTTCCTTTTCTGCAAGATCTAACACACAAAATAAATGGTTATTTTCAGCGTATCTGTGGCAACTAATGCGGTTCAACATCCTCCAACTCCTGAAGAACTTGAGATTCCATTCTCATGGGAAGGAGATTACTGATGCAGACATCTTGAAATGGGCCAACACCAAAGTGCAAAATACTGGAAGTCAAAGTCATATGGACAGTTTCAAGGTTACACGATAGAGTCTGATCTATTCTTTTATAGTATATCTGACCTCAGCAGATTAATGGTTCACATATTCTAATGATGTTTCATAACCTTTAACTGTCTTTCTCATAAATTTTTGTGAAGATAAAAGTCCTACATTATTATTATTTTTTTCACCATGAAATTTTCCATGGGTATGAGTTTTGCATAAAACAGCCTTTTAAGAGTGGATATACCTTGTTCCATGAACATTATATTTTCAGGACAAGAGATTGTCAGATGGCATCTTCTTCTTGGAACTTCTCAGCGTTGTTCAGCCCAGAGTTGTAAACTGGAGCCTTGTTACGAAAGGTGCAACAGGTAACTCTTACTCTTGATGAAAAAGTGCGGGTTCTTCTCATCCTTTACTGAATATGCCATTGGGAATGGTTTCGGTCTGATACTTGTCCACCTTCTTTACCTGTGCAGATGAGGAGAAAAAGATGAATGCCTCGTACATAATCAGCATCGCAAGGAAGCTCGGATGTTCCATATTTTTGCTTCCTGAGGATATAACTGAGGTAATATCTCAGAGATCATTCTTAGGCTATGTTTAGTAATCCTATGTATCATCACATGTACTAGGGATTTCTGCTTGTTAGCTTTCTCCAAGCCTTCACAACTTAAATCATCTCTTAGGCACAACTCTTGCAAGTCAGTGCATAGATGGCAGCTTGTAATCACAATCGTGTTTTGCCAGGTCAACCAGAAGATGATCCTCACTTTGACAGCGAGTATCATGTACTGGTTCATGAAACAGCCTGTCAGCGACAGACCTGCTGCAACCTCAGACAGCGAGACCTCCTCCAACTCAACCATGGATGATTCCGCTTCCGATTCCTCTTCCACAGAGAGTGGGATGTTGTAAAATAGATATCGGTAATTTATAGCTTTCGCAAGACTTGCAGGAAATGAAGAAATTTTGAATTCGGGTATTGTTTGAGCGGTTGCATATATGTAAATAGACTTGTATTTTTGGAATCAGATTTGTTTCATATGTTGGGTGCGCTCTGTTTCAACTTCCAGACGTTCGAGTCCAAAGTGGCATTTCTTTCTTTCTCTGCTTTTTTTTTTTTTTTACTTTTGGTTCTCTGAAGTGACATAGTACAAAGCATAGTTTTAAAAATCGGACCGGGGCGATCGGTTTGACCGGGAATTGGCCATTCACCTGGTCTGGTTCCTACGAAAAATTTAATTGCACATTCAAAGAGAAAATTTTCAATTGAACCGGTTGATTCTTGATCTGACCGGTGAATTTAATTGAATCCGTGAGAAAATTGGTCAACTTAAAATTTAAAAAAAATAAAAATATATTATAATATACTTATTTTATTTATTAGATTTATATTTATATTTTATATTAAACAAAGTTTAATATAATGAATATATTAATAATTTTTGTTATAAATTATATTTAAACTATGATATTATATAAATTTATTATTAATATTATTTATTAAACATACGGTTTAACTCATTGAACCCTCAGTCCGATCTATGAACCTATGTCCATACTAATTTTTGGTCCGATTCGGTTTTAAAAACTATAGTATGAAGGGTCAATATGCTCATGTTTGGATAATGAACGCGAGAAGACCGACGACATTTCTCAAGAGTTTGGTCAGCACGGTGTTAAATGTAGGGTTGCAGAAAACCCTTTTCACCAAGCATAGGGCCTGGGTCCTGCCTAAGCTTGCGGCTGGGTGTGGCTCCCTACCATGGACCTGCCCTGAGCCCGGCCACGAAAAATGAGTGAAATTGGGCCCGTGGAATTGACGGGCGTGTTACTAGGACATTGATCGGAACCAGACTGGGCCACTGGCCGCGCCAGAGAGGAGCCATAGACCGGACAGTGGATGGGCCCACGGAGGAACCAAGAATGGGCCAAATAACTGGGCCACGAGTGGGCCTCAGTCACGGCCTTTGATCTCTTAGATGATGGGCCTAAGAGGACCAATAACTGTGGATCAAAAGGCCCATCATCGGGCTTTGACCGAACAAGAGACAGGCCATTCGACCCGGCACATCATTGGGCCTTTGACAGAGCCCGTAGGTAGCCCATCGACTTGTCCTGTAACTGTGGATCAAAAGGCTCAGTGTCGGCCTTTGATCGGGCTCAAGAATGAACACTGGGCCGAGCCCACTCAGGGACCGCTGGACGGGGCCGAACCCGTAGCTCGGCCATTGACCGGTCCTGTAACTGAGGATCAAGAGGCCCAGTATCGGCATTTGACAGCCCTCAAAGACTGAACATTCGACCCGGCCGATGACTGGGCCGCCCGATGGGGCCTCTGGAGGATAGTCTCTGGGCCTTTGACCTTCCAGTTAGTGGGTGTTTGACCGGTCCCTTTACCGGGCCTTTGACTGAACCCGTGACTAGACCTCTAAAATGGTCCATTAGTGGTCCGTTGACCAATCCCGTTACTGGTCCTTTGACGGAGCCCGAGAATGAACCATTCACTGGGCCACTAACCAGACCGGACGGAGCCTTTTACCTGGGCCGTTACTGGGCCCATTACCCAGCACTACTGGGCTCATAACAGGACCTTTGACGGCGCTCATGAACGGGCCTATGATCGGATATAGGCTCGTTCTGCCCAAAAAAAGTTCAACAATCTTAGGAAAGTCAACACTAATCGTCTGTACATGATCTTGGGCCATCTTCGACCATTCTCCAATCAACGTTAACGTCACCTGGGATCTTATCGATCAGTGTTCGTAATTGTTTTAGGGTGTTCATATTGGTATCAGGTTGGATTTTCCCAATAAGATTTGAACTTCTACACCAGCGGCCCGGTCCACGTCAATCGCGGGCACCCGTCCACGCAATGGAATTCTTATTTCAGAAGTTGAAACACACAGGTTGGAGGTTTAATTAGCTCGATCCACCAGCTGGGATATCTGGCACTCATTTGAGAACTACTCAATTGGTGTGTGGAGTTATCCATCTCAATCCCATAATCAATTTCTGTCCACAATCTGAACTACAAACCATCACCCAGATTTTTTCCTTCTTTTACTGGGAAGGTAGAGGAAGCGAGCAAGGTGATCGAGGAGGAGGAACAGATGTGATCCAGCAATGTGCCCGATATGATCACTGAACCAGACATCACACGGGCGAGTAAGCTGGATACCTTTTTCTTTGATGTCGCAAACGAAGAAATTGCCTCAAACCATTGGCTTTACGCTCGGTCTTGGGACAGAGTGCGTTTGCTCTTAATCCTCACCCCCTCCCATATTCTAACTCACTCGTCCTCCTTCGCGAAAGAGAAATGATGAAATTTGGAGGAATCCGTCATGTACCAGTAGTAAAAGGGCCTGAATAATCAGCTGAAGAAATCAGATTCAGGCGAGTGATACTGGCTTATCTTTGGATGTTGCAAGTTTTAGTGAATTTTATTGCCTGGATCGTCTGAAATCGTCGAGATCCAGTCAAGAAGCTGAACTTGCTTTCCGATGAACGTGTAATCAAAACAAATAAGGAACTGCGACTGCAATAGAGGAAGGAAATTGGAAATTGGAATATTGAAGAGTGGATGAAGATGATCATGAACAAGACGTCGGTCTCTAAACAGATTGCGTTTTCTCTCCACATAAATCCAAGAAAATTAACGGAATTAGACGAAATCCGCCATGTACCAGCAGGTAAAGGGCCCGAACAATTAGCTGGAGATCAGATTCAGGCGAGTGATACTGGTTGATCTTTGGCTGTTGCAAGTTTTCGTGGTTTTGATTGCCTGGACCGTCGTAAATCGTTGAGATCAAGCCAAGAAGCTGACTTGCTTTTCCTACAAACTCTGAACTACCATAAAACAGAAACTGCGACCGCAATAGAGGAAGAAGATTGGAGATTGAAATGCTAAAGAGAGAACAAATACGAGCAGACGACCACGAAGAAGCGAAGAAGCGACGATGCGGCCAATAGTTCATCGATTACTTAAAGGGAGCGCTCGGAGTTAGGGTTCCTCCAAGAAGTGCTGCGGAGCTTTGTGGGCTTTGAAGCCTAATGGGCTTTATTTAGGGGCCTCGGAAGCATGCCTTGTGCTTATTGGGCCTAGGCCCATCTAATCCGGACCAGTCCTGTTTCATCCCTGTCGTCCTCGACCCTGAGAGCTGTGCGAGTTCCATGTTGATTGTTCAGTGTATTTGCTTATTTCTGATAGCGGTTTCGGGCCACAGATCTTGCTGTCCATTCTTCTGCATACCATGTAATTATTCTACTTGTGCGACTTCTGCCATAAACCTTCAACCTATGCTGTTCAGTGATCGGGCGGCGATAATATTACATCACACTTCAGTTCATCAGCTTTAACTAACTCCTGCAACATCGGCTCCAAAATGCCCATTACGTTTGGTTGACGATCTCTTTAGTATGTGAACTGACTGGACTCAGTATATCGAGATAGTGTCGTTCCATATCATCCTTAGGATCGGGTGGTGAACAACCTTGCCACCAGAAAGCTTGCCAACGAGAACAATATTGTATCCAGACGGGCAACTACAGGCAAGCTCCTACTTGGACTGCAGATATGGCTTCTGTCACAGCAGTCCCTCTATACCGTTAACCAGCGAGTCAAGCTTTCACTGGTGGTTGATTGAAGCATCTAGTCAGAATTTCAGTTATATTTGGTTTTGGAAAACGTGGAAAAACGGTCTTAGTACTTTTTTCTAACTGGAAGACAAAGAAGGAAAAGGATGTCTCTAGAACATGTCTTGGATGATAAATCCATCCTGTAAATTGTAGCAACCGACGTTGTTTCTGAATTACCTTTACTCTTAAGGGATGAAGAATCCTTCCTGGGTCTCCAGAAACCAAAGGAGCTGTTCAGAAAGTTCTTACAAATTGGTTCCGAAGGTAGCGTGGGCCCTATCACTGTTCACGTTCCAATTCATCTTGAACTCGTTCTACTGATATAGTAGAAGATGATATTGAAATGGGTTGCCTCGGAGGCTTGGACTGCGCCAAGTTTCTGTTTGATGAGTACAGACAGGGGGCAAAATGAACTGAATAAGAAAAAATGAAAGAATGCAATGGTTCAGAGCTTAGAGGTAAATTTGCAGTCATTGGCTTTGATGCTGATCGCGCTGTTGGTACTTAAACTATCGACCACCAAGGAGCACTTCCCCAGGACCCATATCTTCATCAGCTTCAATGTCCCCAGCTCGATTCTTACGGGCGCATCTACTTGAAGGTCCAGAGGAATATTTCCTGTCTGCTGCTGCTGCTGTATGGCCGACATTATTGTGTTTCCTGATGCTCTCTGACCATTTAACGCTACATTGAGCTTTGTCACGTTTTGGTGTCCCTGATAGAACTTTGGTAATGGCCCATCACAAAGGTTAGTACCTTGGAACCAAACATTGAGAGACCCACCTTTTTCGTAGTATATCC
This sequence comes from Sonneratia alba, assembly GCA_900174645.1. Lineage (NCBI taxonomy): Eukaryota > Viridiplantae > Streptophyta > Magnoliopsida > Myrtales > Lythraceae > Sonneratia > Sonneratia alba. Next base: position 803,280 of record FWPY01000029.1, read on the forward strand.
CAATCTTCTCGTTCGGATTGTTTGCTGTTATCTTCACATCAAACCGAGCATAGAGGGTGAGGTCGAGGTTGAGCCTCAAGTCGGTTATCCTCAAGCTATCGACAGAATACTGTGGAAGCTTCGGCTGAAAGACAAGGAAGATTACTCCAGCGGCTACTCCAACAAGGATCAGGAGAATGATGATGAGGCTGATGGTCCAACAGAAGCACCTGCAGCAGCAGTTCGCCGTTCTGGGCGGGCTGGAGAAGATCAAAGGGACAGCTCGTGCAGGTGGGCCATGGGGTTGAATGGGATCTCCTTTCTCCGGTCCCAGAAAAGAGCCGGGACGACCTATGAGTGGGGCTGTCGGCTTGGCACGGCAGTCTGCTGCAGGGTGAGACCTCGGGGGATCTGCCATGGCTATACTATTTCTCATCGAAGCTTGGTAAGGGAAGTACTGGAGCCTGTAGTTGCAATATCCTATACAGATGAACTGAAGTTCATGTAAGCAATATGCGCATTTCCAATGGACGTGATTCATCGTCATATAAAGTGAGGTACATCTTCTCTGCTGAGTCTCAAAAATCTCAAACTTCAACTTCCCCACCAAACAATCCATACAAAAAGTTATTTATATATATGGAGTAGCTAAGCTAATTGCTAACATCTCTTTCGTCCATTTCTTGCTGCAACTTTCCTATTGCACAGTCGTCTTAACCAAAAAGATGATCACTGCTTTCTTTATGGTTATATATAAAATTTTTAAAAAAAGTTGGTAAAATCAGGGACCATAAATGAGAAGGCTAATAATAAAAGGATTATAATCAGAAGAATTCATCTCGTTCCATTAGATTTCCATTCCAGCATCTTCCACGGAGGGGATGGTGCATGGAAACTTGTGCGACCACTGAGATGTCAAAGTAATGGAAAACATTTGCAGGTTCTTCGCTTGCCGACGAGACGCTGTTCCTAATTGTCTAATAACTTATAGTTCTCGCTGAACCACCGACATCTTCAAATTTTGTGGCATATCTTGGCCGAAATTTGGCCGCAAGCTTGGAGAGTTTGGAGAGAGTAGAAATGTTAAACGGATTGTCAAAATCCATAATCAGCCCGAACTGCCCCCAAACTGATCCATTATAGTTTTCATTGGGTTTAGAGACGGTTACAAGTCAAATTCAAGAAATAAGATCATTGAATTGGAACTGGCGTGCATATTTTCTCATTAACCCGGCCCATAACCTTTGGAAATCAGCCCAAATTATCAAAAATCCTATAAATCCACCATTAAAATTTGTTGATTTAATTAAAGGATAAAAACAAAAATAGTCATTTTAAATAATTTGAAAAAAAGGATGAAAATGTCACAATTTATAGTTTAAATAGGTCCGAACCGTGAACCAGCCCAACCTGCTTATAAACGGTTCTTGATGGTTCATATTTTTCTGAATTATGATCCATAACCAGATTAGTCCGTTATATTTAATAAACCAAACCATAAATGAATTAAATGGTTTCAATCTCATTTTAAACCGATCCGAACCACCAATTTAACATTTGTATGAGAGAGTGCGTTGGCTGCTATTTTCAGCAGAGATTTTGCCGCAACCTCCAACCCCTCCACTTCTCCGCCACCGAACAGCCGGACATCAACCCCACCCCTGAGGCGCCGTACAACGCCAACTTCTCCTCCAAAACTCCGTCCGCCAATTCACCTTCCACGGAAACAGACACCCCCGCCAATGTCAGCGACCGTCGGAGGGAAAGTTTGGATCGTGACCAATTTAGCCCCCGCATTCTTGGAATGAGAAAGCGCACCCCTGAGGCTTTCATTCCATCACACTTTGAACCAAAGCCCAGCCCCCGACCAAACCGTCGCGTACTGACTGACCCGATAACAAATGGGCTTTATCTCATGATAGTGGGCCGACTTTCAGATATTCGGCCCAGTTGTCCTCCACCCTCCCAGGAAAAGTTCCCTTCGCCATACGTTTCCAAGGAATTGATGAACGCAGCCCCTGCGGATGCTCGAATATTAGTCACGTGCACTAAGGGGATTGGACCGAGTGGTAAGCAACTCGGTGCCACTTAAGGAAGTCTCGAGTTCGAGGCCTCACGTATGTAGACATTTCCCTTAAGAACCTCACCCGCTATGTCAGGCGTGCGACTTGGGGTGACCAACGGATTAGTCAAGTATGGTCAGCTGAAAGATGCCGTTTCACCCATGGTAGGGCCTACTTGGATATCGTGGCGGTAACAAAAAAAAAGAAAGAATATTAGTCACGTGCGATTGCCCATAGTTACTAGGAATTCTAGGATGCGGGGATGCCTGGACCAACAATAGGATACCTACATGATGCATGCACCACTTTTTCAATAAAAGTCCCACTCCCCTCTTTCCCCACTTTGAAGAATCTTTACTGACATCAAATAGGGCTAAGCTTCAAACACCAAGAAGAGAACCCTCCAACAGTTAATGGGATTGCAATTTTCAGTTATAATTAATTACATGCTAAAATTCAGCATAATTTTTTGGCTTTAGAAAACAAGATTGATAGAAAAGAGGGATTCCTTACAATCGATTGAAGCTATGTATTTTCTTTTGAGTAATAAAAAAAACTCATTAATCTAAAAAATAATAGGGTATAGAAAGGACACTAAAGCATAATTTTTAAAATTGAACCGGATCGGCCGGTCAAACCAATTCGATTGGGAACCAAGTGCCCACTTAAACTCATCTACATAATTAATTTAAATGTGCTCTAAATCCAATTAAAGCCATCTAAATGCCGATTTGTAATCTTACAGCCAAACTTAATTGGATCGATAATCAAACCAAATATATTAAAAATTATTTAAAAAACACCGATCAACTCCTGTATCTATTTTTTTTAAAAAATATTATTGATATTATATTACATTTTTATTATATTTAAATTTATATTTTTTATAAATTTAGATATTATGATAAATATTTTAAAATTTAAAGTTATAAATTAGTTTTCGATTTTAACCTATAATTATTAATTATATGTCATTATAATTACGTATTAAATATACAGTTCGACTCACAAACTCATGAACTCATATTTTAACCCAATAAATGAAAGGAGGAATGAAGATATCATTAATAAAAACTATAAAATCAAATCTATGTCGAATTATATTGAACAGTATATTCTATAGAGTACGTATTATTCAAAAATGGTCTCTTGCCACCATTCGTTGACCGGTTTAGTGGCTCCAGGAAGTCCTGCAAAAGAGAGCGCCCCCCCCCCCAAAGCGACACGTGCACGTGCACGAACATGGTCACCGGGTCCAATGACACCTTCACTTCCCCCCGCCGCGCCGTACACCTCAGGTCCGCCGAAAGGCAGGGACAAATCCGTCACTCTACCGTCGCTCCGTGCACGGTTAGACATGATTAATGGCAGCTGCAATTCCCAAAGGGCGAGTGCAAAAAAACAAAATTGAGAAGACCCAAAAAGCCATTTTCCCTGAGCTCTCGAGCTCTCAACTCTTAAGTCTCTAATCCGGTCAGTCAACGGTCTCATCCTCTCTCTTCCAGATCGATGACAATTTAATTAATCAATCAATTAATTATACATGTGTGACATGAATCAGATTTTTAATTATATTGAATTTCGAGAAAGAAAAGACAGCGACTGTTGTTGTCTTCTTGCGGGTTAGACAAAAGTTTAGGAGAAAATTTAGTGAATGTAAGGTGATTGAGTTCAAAATATATACATACCTACATATATATATATATATCAAGTACTTGTACATAGATAGAACCATCAATTCGGACCCACATGACAGTTTCTAGCCATGTCGGCCAGGCCCACTGGTCGACCAAAAAATGTCTGTCTAAATATGAATTTTTCTTACTTTAAGAGATTAAATTCGACCAAAATTAAATAAGATTATTTTAAATATAAATTTAAATAATCTAATATTTTAAAATAAATTTTCATTCATCTATTAATTGAATATTGTATTAATTTAAAAAAATTATTAAAATATAATTATTTATATATAATTAATCATTTTAAAATATTTATCACAAATTTAATTTTATTATAAATATTTTTTATACTTTCAAACTAATATTATATAATTTATTTTCATATTGTACTAATATGACCTAATCGATGTAAATTTTTTCTACAGTATTTGCGCTATGCCATTTTTTACGGATCTCATGGTAGAGATCAAAACAAGACATACATAATATATATATATATAGTTTACTCTTATACGATACCTCCACCCACACTTGTAGGGATTAGTTCTTTAATTTAATTTTAATTTTGACTTTTAAAAAAAAGAATGTATGCTCCCCGTGGATCATTACTAAATGCCAAATAGAATCTCTTTGATATGGTCGAGAATTAGCCCTCAACGCGGGCTATCAATCCAACTCGGGTCAACTTATGGGAGTAGTCCCACATTGCTCCCATTGAGTTCAAGTTCAAGAGAATCCACCTGACTTAAGGGAGATCGTGAGTTGAAAAACCAAAGGAAGAGCCAAAAGGGATAAGTAATTACATATATATGATCACTACCTGAATTCTGAGTAGCAACATTTTGGTTCTCTGTCTCTCTCTCTCACACAGCTTTTCTTCGAGATAACATGGGAGAAGCAGAGGTCGGAGAATGGGCAACATATGCAGGGACCACGACTCTTCTTCTTTTCCTCATTGCAATACTATTTGTCGGGAGTTATGAGGTTGTAAGCTATCCGGGGAAGCAGAGGAGGAGGAAGAACGATGATAAGCTCGGCAGTAGTGCTGCCGATGCTAACCGAGGAGATGGACGCAAGAAGTTGCCGCCGGGAGGAAGAGGGTGGCCGGTGGTCGGGCACACCTTCAGCTGGTTCAACGCCGTCGCGAGCTCTCACCCTCCTCTCTTCGTCGAGCGACAAGTCAAGAGGTAAAAAAAACTTCACACATTCGGGCAGCTGTTTGAATCATTTTCGCATTCGATTAATTACGGTCGTTCGACTTACCGGGAAAAAAGAACATCAATTGAATAGGTACGGGAAGATATTCTCGTGCAGCCTGGTGGGAAAACGGGCGGTCGTGTCGGTGGATCCCGCATTCAACCGGTTCGTCATGCAGAATGAAGGCAGACTGTTCCAATCGAGCTACCCGAAATCATTCCGGGACTTGGTGGGCAAGAACGGAGTCATCACGATGCACGGTGAGAAGCAGAGGAAGCTCCACGGGATCGCATCCAGCATGATGCAGTTGGAGCAGCTCAAGTTCCATTTCCTTAAAGACATCCAACTCGTCATGCTCGATAGCCTCTGCAATTTCTCCCAAGGTCAAGTCATTGTTCTCCAGGATGTCTGCAGAAAGGCAAGTTCTCAGATGGTCAAAATATTCTCTATCTATTTCTTACGGCTTATATGGAAATGGTCTAACTCAAGCTAATTTTTTATTGATATTTTCATCAGTTAACGATAAATCTTATGGTCAATCAATTGCTGGGAATGTCGAACGAGTCGGAAATCGAAGAGATGGCTCAGCTCTTCTCCGACTTTGTTGATGGATGCATCTCCCTCCCCATCAACTTGCCCGGTTTTGCCTACCATACTGCCATGAAGGTATGCTTGCTAGCTCTATGTATTTTCCTACGTGACTATTACCGGAGTTTGATCTACGGATTGTGGAAATTTTTACAGGCTAGAAAGACTATAGTCAGCAAGATAAGTAGCACGATCGAGAGACAGAGAACCGATGGAGGCTTGGAAGAGGTGGGGAATGGTCTGCTTGGAAGGTTGTTGAGAGAAGAAATCCTGCCTGATGAAGCCATCGCGGACTTCATCATTAATCTAATCTTTGCCGGGAACGAAACCACAGCTAAGACGATGCTCTTCACAGTCTACTTCCTTCAGCAGTCTCCCAATGCTCTGAAGATACTTCAGGTTTGAACGTCGAAAGCCACACAGCCGAGACATGTCCTTTTCCAGACAGTTTCCCGGTTCCGATGAATATTGGGATCTCGGTTTTCTTGACAAAACAACCATCTTATTGAGCAGGAAGAACATGATGCTCTGAAGAAAGCGGCCCCAGAGGAAATGCTCACATGGCAGGACTACAAAGCAATGCCGTTCACTCAATGCGTAAGTTGATGTAATCAAGGGGCAATCTCGATGAAGATATATCCGAAATCAATTATACCGTTTATATAATAACAGTACAAGCTTGATCTTTCAATGCAGGTAATTGATGAGACACTTCGTCTCGGTGGAATCGCGATCTGGTTGATGAGAGAAGCTAAAGTAGATGTCACTTATGAAGGTCTGCACCCGATTTAACCATACAACTCGTTGATTCTGACCTCCCCCTGATTATTGAACGGATTAATAAGCAGGATGTTCTACAACTGCTGCAGATTATTACATTCCTAGGGGATGCTTTGTAGTTCCATTTCTGTCAGCAGTTCACCTGGATGAGTCTATTTATAAAGGAGCCCTCAGCTTCAACCCCTGGAGATGGACTGATCTCGAAAACCAGGTTAGCCAGCCTTGGTTCATTCTACCCATCCTGATTAGCAATGGAACTTATCGTTTGACGCTATAATTTTCAAACTCGAAGGAAAAGAGAAATTCGAGGGGAAGTCCCTTCTACTCCCCCTTCGGTGGTGGAGCTCGTTTCTGCCCCGGGGCTGAGCTGGCTCGCCTTCAGATTGCCCTCTTTCTCCATTACTTCGTGACAACTTACAGGTGGGTGATTTCGATTCTTCTCAGTGAATTGATAACTAGAACCCGATTTCAGATTTAGCGCTGACTGTTGCCACAACTTCGGGGACTGATGCTGCTAAGTCCTATTATGCAGGTGGAAACAGTTGAGGGAAGACAGAATGTCGTTCTTTCCCTCTGCGAGGCTGGTGAACGGGCTGCAACTGCGCTTGTCTAGACGAAATGAAGATCAATGACTGAGCTGACGCAGCGTCTCGTTCTTTCTTGACGCGTAGACACTCTTGAAAGTTCGTCAACTCGCTGTCCCGGACACGAACATTTTTCGGTTTTTTATAACTTGGTTCCTGATTACACTAGTTATTAATCCGGAGGCAGATTTGCAGCGATGAACATTCGTTCAAACAATTCACTATCCAACATTGTTAATGAAATTACTCATATTACCTAACGGGCCTCTCAATGAAGGGGCAAAAAAATCCTTTCAGAAATCGAATTCCAACACTGGGAAATCTACCAAATTGCTTGGATGCTGCCAAACTATGGTCCTAGCTGGAATTGTGCAATGATCCTACATGATTAACAATACAGTATCTTCCCACGCTTTTAACCAGTCCTGCTTCTGTTATGTTATTGAGAAATCTGGTCTCCGGGTTTGTATAATCCACAACTTTGATGGAAGAAAATGAGATTACTTCTTCCGGCCTCACCAGTACATGACAGTTTATAGGCGAAGGGGATTAGATGGGGACTCTTTAGCAGCTCAATTACAGCTTCCGGGCACCTGTGGAGCTGGTGAGTTCCCTGACCAAGTCCGCGTTAGCGACCTGAAACCTCTGATCAGGGCTGTATTTAGGCTTTGCAGCTCCGACGGCCCTTGCTTTACCGAATGAAATTCTCAAACTTGTCCTCACTGAGTAGACATTCCATGACTTTGAATCTTTCCCCTGCCTCCAAGTCACCTGTTCCAGCAGCAAACATGTAAACCATTCATTATTGCTCGAGCAGTATCCAAACATTAGCTTCTAGGAATATCCCTACAAGTGGGTTCCTGTTAAGAGGTAGACGTTTGAGAGTTATCATCACCTCCTCGTTTCAGTTATGGGCGATGAAGATGTTGGCTTCAGTCATGATGCTAGCTCCCATGCTTCCCCTGATGGCAATAACGGCATTCCGGTCCCGTCCGTCATCGAGATTGTTTGCTACATGGGCATTTCCGTGATGCAATGGACCAATCCTGCATGATTCCGAGTGAGCTTGTAATCACCGCAAAACTTCAAGATCCTCACTGAAATGATTCAGTCCCATCAGTGAAATCCTCAACAAAGATTCATACGATGAGAAAAGCCAAAAGCTGGTTATGTAAAAGGACTGTAAGGCAAGCACCTCCAGTAATGTGAGCGGTTGCTCCTCTGCCGTCGATGGCCAGTGAAGCTACTGATAAGAAAGAGGTTTGGCAAACTTGGTTTGGACATGTATTTGTTTGATTATAAGTGAGAAATTATTCTCATACAATTAAGGACTATTTAAAAATGACTTTTCGAATTTGTTGGATTCTTCTTAATGCTCGATTAATAAGGAATCAACCCTTAATAGATTAATCGTAACATGCTCCTAAGGCATTTACCCCTACTTAATCCGACAATTAAAGATTATTTAAGAATAACTCTTCAGACTTATAAGATCATTATTAATACTCGGATTTGTTGGATCATTTTTAATAGACAAATTAATGACAACATGCTATTAATACCATCTACCCATACTTAATATGATAATTAAAGGTATTTAAAAATAATTCTTTAGATCATTTTTAATACTCAAATTAACAATAAATCATCTTAATAGTAACTTACTCTGAATGCCATTTACCACTACTTAATCTAATAATTAAATGTTATTTGTGTTTATTGATTTGCTAAGCCATTGCCCTATCTTCTTATATATTGAGCACATTGTTCAACAAAAAGATATACTTCTTTTCCGGTTATCAAGCATAGTTTTCTTAGTGTTCTTCCATTTGTTGATTAACCTCCGAGCTCAAGGTCTGGTGCTATTCTCAACCTATCTTGTCATTGTATCCTGGGGAACAATCGATCAAACCACTTTAGCACACCCGAGAGAGGTCGAATTTGTCTTAAAAATATTGTGACTACTACAAGTCTTGACTTCAACTACCTTTTTTGTTTCTATTAATTTTCTTCACTATTTTATAATTTAATATCATAAGTTTTATCTTTTTCTATTTTATGTATTATTATCTAAATTTACTTTGCTATTGAGAAATAATTGTTGACACGGTCATGTCACTCTTGAAGGTGATCCAGACTTTCTCTTTGAGCCCTGTGACACCATATGACAAAGGTCCCGAGCCTCAGGTCGAGTGGGTCACTGCCTGGGTCCGTGACAGTGTATGACATGGTCCCCTTACTGATGTTGCCGGTCATCTTGCCTGAGAACCCGACAGAGCAGGTGGCCAGCTGCCGAGGGTTCCTACTCCGGTTGGAGCTTGACTTCCAGCACCAGTCGATGACATTGCCCAGCACTCCCGCAATACCTGGAGCGAACAAGAGAGTAATTAGGACGCTGAATACAGCAGAATATGAGGCGAGAAGCCACGAAGCCATGGTGCTGAGGGACTCTGGAGATTTTAGTGAAGTGGAGAGAGCACAGTACAAAAATAAATCATATTGTATCCGTTGAAAATATGAAAAAATATTTATAATAAAAGAAAATTATATAATTTTTTAATTATTAATATAATAAATAATTATATTTTAATATTTTCTTTTAATTAATAAAATATTAAAATTAATTAAGCAATTGTATTATATGAAAAATCATTTAAATTTATTTTTATTTAATTCAAGCCGAGTCAAGCAGCCAAAAGCACAAAAAATTCATACCTTAGTGAGAATTTTCGAATCAACCAATATGGTGGCAATGCTGTCCCGAATTGACGAGCCTAATTGGAAAAGATGATTAGAACAACATCCAATACATGAGAACTGGGTATAAGACATTTTTCTAATCTCTAGTTCATTAATTAATACAATACCTACTGATATAGATTAACTGAGGTGAAATCCCCACTATACCCATGTTGGGTTGGAAAAGCTTTACTCCTTAATTTATCTTAAGATAAATCACATGTCTTTTTCATTAAATTTTAGAAATGTTCTAGGACTATTTGCAAGCGGCTTGACAACACAAAAGCCCGGTTCAAAAGTAACGTTGGCACCATAGCCGTGCCTCTAACCAGAGTTCCAACTATGTGAAGCCCGAAAACCTTCCCCTCTTGCTACACAATACTACCTGCAAAGCAAAATAAAGCAACTACTGTTCCAAGAAATTCTCAAAACTCTTAATGCCTCCTACTCCTAGTCAGTGTTCAGTGCATGCAAATAAGGTTGCGCACGAAGATATCTGTCAGGCAAGTCCACCATACTTGATCCGGGGCGGCAAAATTGTCTTCACAGTCATGACGGAACTTGACCCTGGAATGAACACGGTGAACGTTAAAACTGGACACGGCATAAAACTTTTGAAGAAGCAAGACTATACAGATATTGGCAATATTTAACTACCCTGACAAATTCATCGATTCCTCCAGATGCCGAGTATCCCATCCGCAAACGACTTCAGATTTCTCCACAGAGATGATTTTTGAGGAGTTTCTGTATCTCTCGACTCAGTAGATGCTTGATACTGCTTTTCTTGCCTCTGCGGACCGCCAGAATCAGATATACCCTTTGGCACTTCCATTCTTGCCCGGCCAACTTCAGCAGCATGTTTGCTTGAAGATTTGTCCTCTCCACCATCCTCCTCAGTCTCTTCTTTGACATGATTTTGCTCTGACACAAGTTTAGGCTGATCATCGTGAGCTTCTTTACAAGCACCCTCGCATCTCTCAGGTGAGAAAGGAACTTTCTGATCTTCCTTTCCAAGAAAAGTACTCGGTGCTTGGTACTGCTTTTCTTGCCTTTCCGGATCTCCAGAATCGGATAGACTCTTCAGCACTTCGACTCTTGCCTGGCCTACTCCCGCAGAATCTTTGCTAGAATATTTATCCTCTCCACTACCCTCCCCAGTTTCTTCTTTGACATGATTTTGCCCTGACACAAGTTTAGGCTGATCATCATGAGCTTCCTTCCAAGCATCCTCGCATTTCTCAGGTGGATAAAGAATTTTTTGATCTTTCTTTCTTAGAAATGTACTCTGTGCCTCAACAAGATCAGGATTTATGCCCTATAGATTGGAGATTTAGTGACAGCCACTTCATTATATATGACGAATAAATAAATAAATAAATAAAATAGCCACCAGATTTGAGCAATTACTTCGGCTGTGGGCCCTACAATCCCGTGATCTGCAGCAGTTTCATCCCTGAGAGTCTCATTGGTCATGGCACCCCCAAAAGATATTGACTCAGCAACATCTTCACTTTCGAGATCAACTCTCACCTCCACCCTCATGTCCTCAGACACTGTTATACTCTTCCTATTTTTCCTAGGTTCTTTTCTTGTGGGTGCCTTGACCACAGCGGCTGATGGACCTAAATTAGAGTAATGCTTTAGCTCTTGAATAATCTGTCTTGCAGTATAGAAACTACCACCAACTTCAGCTTTAGCTTTAGAAGGAGTTGGGAAGCATCCGGCATTAGCCTCTCTATACCTACAAGCCAGAAACTCATAATCCTTAATTTCCACATTTACATTTAAATATGTCAAAATTAGCTAATGGATAGCCGACCATGGAAGCCAAAAGGATGACCAACCACCCAAATAGTTAGTGCGAGTGGACAGGAATTGTACACTTTGTTGGTTACCCATGAGGTCATGTACTGAATCCCCAATATAGATGTAACCCTTGGTGAGGCCACTTATAAAAAACGAAGAGCCGATCACTTTCACATTAGTCCCATCCATATTACCCAGGAGAACAGGTATACTAGACATTAATACTAAAATTTATTAATAGAAAACTAAAATCCTCTAATTTAAAGAAGGGGTGCAACATGAAGAACATGGATAAAGATATACCATGAGCTGCATTTCATTTGATAAATATGGATTATAAGTGAATCTGCAGAATAAAATGAAATGCGGATTTTATAGGGCAAGAATTAAGAGCTATACTTGTTGACATAAGACTCCAACATAGCTCGCCTTTCTCCTTTTGACACCTTTTTACGATCTCTCTGAGAATTTGGTATGTCAGAAGCAGCTGACGCAGCATTTGATTTTCCACGCCACTGAATGGTTGATCCATGATGCCTGCTGGTTTCTTTAGTCAACCCTGAAATTGTAAGGCTTGCACTAATAAACACTTTCCAAAGAAAATCTTAATGTTATGTTTAGTAACAAGGAATCGTAAGGAATGGGATATAATGAATATTTTTACTTAATTACACTATAAAAACCAGTGAATATGATTCCATTTGATAAATTTTCTTCTTAGCTTAATGAAATGAGCATTCTCAAAAGAATTATGGAATGCTCATTCCACTAATTCATTTACTACATTCCATCTTTTTATCAAGATAAACCACTAATTTTCTCCCTACACTATACCATTTTACTCTACTATTCCATTCCATTACCTCCGACCATACATAACATAAGGGAATACATTCATACCCCAATAACTGCAAAAAGTATTAACTATTACAAAGATTTCTCTCATAAGACTTGAATAGGATACCCCAAAAAAATAACCAATACCACCATCACCAACTTCCAGTTAGGGAGACATGTTTCAAATCTAAAATAAGTGAATATGAACCCTGGTAGCTGCAAGCACAATAGCAAAAGAAGATTCCTTTGGCTTAAATTTATGCTGAACTTTCACTATCCACCAGAGGTCAAAGATCAGACTAAGCAGAAAATTGAATTGGTACCTTCTATCTTATTATGTAATGAGGAAGCTAATACAGGAGCATGACATTTCAGCGTGCAACTGACAAAGTACCAAGTAAGCAAAGGTATGCTGGGGACTTGGCTCTCAACAAGCTCACCTAGGGGCCTTCTAAACATTTTGTAATAACTACAACTAGTTGAGAACGATTTTATCATATTCAGGCATGGGGGATGAAGATGCTAGAGTGCAGGTACATAAAATTTCCTCTGTCTTCAACCATAAATCATCTGGGCTTGTTGCCACCTGGTTGTGCAAAGCTCAAAGAAATCAGAGCTTTAAGGGGATTACATAACAAAAATATTTTTTTTTGGACCAGATAATTATAAAACTATACTCAGATAAACTTGAACCATGCTTCTTAATCAGGCCACGATATCCCATCTTGAGTCAACAAGCCCATTTGAAACTGAAAAATGGGATGAAATTTTGATTGAACAGTGGATCAATTCCACAATGGTGCAGACAGTGGATCATCTAGAGCCTTAAAACAAGACCCTCTCACTAATATTTTCTCCTTGCAACTTCTCAGAGGTCCATAGAGCCTATTAGGTATGATTCTGCAAAAAAAAAAACCATTTTTCTTATTTTGAGGATAAGGGCTAACTTATTAGTGCTTTCATCGCGGCATCTCTGAAACCGATCTCAAAGGCAAAGCTGTAAGTCCAGTCGTAACACCCTCTCCCAAATACCGCCCGCTATAGCCAAAAAAAATCGCTGGATTACAGTGTCTGAAACTCTTTCCACCTAAATTTCGAAGCTGTTCTTTCAGCTTATTTCATTCGGAAAAAGAGAATCCTACTAATTCATTCGAATTAATCAAGAAATAGCAGAAAAGCACCACAGAAGCTATTAATACGGAAGAGCACCAGTCCAAAAGAAGAAGAGTAAACAAACAAAATGAACTATGAGAGAGAGAGAGAGAGAGAGAGGGTACAAGTTACGGGAGCAGAGTTTCTGGGGCAAAAAATCAGTCTTCCTCCTCTTCCCAGCATCCTCAACCTTCTCGCCATCGCTTCTCAGTCATTGAGCCATCTCATTACATGTAAGATTCTTCGACGATCAAGGATGAAGAGAGACGAGAGAGACAGAGAGAGAGAGAGAGAGCGAGAGAGAGACGGAAGGCTGTGTGTGGAATGGTTTCGTTTGGGGAATGGTTTCAATTCTCGCCGCTATCAGGGTTGAATGCCATTTTTAAGTCGCGACCTTGGACGACGGCCGAACGACCACTGCCCGAACCGTCAGCGCGTGGCTCGGGAGTCGTTCTTACCAAAATTTATTTAGGTCATTTTATATTCCGCACCCTCCAGTTCTCCTTGTTTCAGTTTTTTACCCCTCATACTTTCTATGGTTTAATTGTTACGCCTCTGTTCATTAGCCTGACTGACTTGCGTAAATATGACGTATATGATGTATCTCAAATCGTAACTCACTCACCCTAATGGATGTATTGTATATTTTCTTATGATCTCGGGATCATACCATGTAATAAATTCTTAATTATTAGAATGTAAGAATCAGACTATATCCAAAATCTATATTATGCTATGAATTTTTCGAATTGCCATTGTGAAATCAATGGGATTCATCCTTTCTCTAGTGCAAGTCTAAAACATTCCCAAGTCTTCCGTGCAGGGGTGGAGACCGTCTTCTGAGATGAGAAGCTAAGATGAAACATCCTAGGAAACCCAGTACTCAAAGTCAATACCATGTACATGACATTAGCTCCCGCTTGAAAACTGCCTAAGCATGAAAGTGTGAAAAGTCACTCTTTCTGGCAGGAAAGAAAAATGGCCTTCACCGTAAATGCCTCCTAAACAAAAAACACTTGCTCTTCCACAAATCCAAAGCTCTCCCAGCAGCAGAGTTCGGGGACTTGAAATCCGGTTTCATTGACTGTTCCGATCTAAGAGAGGGTTAGAAAGTCTCCAAGATTAGATTTACGTGTAACCAAGTTTCCATGAGGCTGAGTGGTGAGTGAAGAAGCTAAGGTCGTGGTGGTACACATTCAGCTGCTTCAGCCACGAATGTGCCGCGTTCTGAAGGTGTATGAACTTCAGGTATTCGGGAGTCATCAGAGGATGCACCCAAAGGTCTCCTTGCATCTTATGGGTGGCCAGCCCGAATGGACTCAGCGAAATCTCATCATCGACTCGTTTCTTGCAGCATGTGATCTTCGATGTTCCAATCTCGTCGAGTTCTTCCCCATTGTCTGCAGAATAACCATAGCATCACCATGAGCTTCGGGGACTGCTTTTCTAGGAGAAGCTTTCATCAGGTTAAAGCTCAAAAATGATAATACTCTCAAACAGCAATCCTAACAATACAGAATAAAGTACCTAGAAAAGATGATGACAGCGTGTGGTACGTCAGAAAGCAAGTCGACAAGTCCTCGCTGCCAACATTTGGGATGTGGTATATAGGATACCTTAATGGAAACAAGAAATCAATACATGATATTAAGAACCGTCCGCTGCTTGCTATTTTGAGCTCTGAACACAGTGGACTGAGATAGTGGACCATCAAGAGACAACCGAAACCCATCATTTCATTGTCTCTGAAGGATGACAATGTCTAGTCTTACCAGGCGACTGCCATCCAACTTGCAGGCGAGAGATCCATGCTCCGTAGCGTCATCAGTGCCGGATGGTCCTTTGCTAACTCATTTATCTAGACCGTAAGAACAGGAGAGAACACTATTATTTTCAGAAAATGGACGCCTTCTCCTAATCAGCACTGCTTGGTAACTCGGTATAAGAAAAGATGGATATGGGATTTACAGCTAGTTATATACCTGGTCCATCATTGGAACCCTCCAGTTGGGAGAACGGGACTCGAAGTATTCCAAGTAAACATGACCAAATCTCTCTCTCATGTGGAATGATACCACCTGGTCTAAGCTCAAATCCTCGGAGATGTTGTCCCAAGCCTTGCTGGAGCTGTTGCTCAGGGACCTTGATAACTTGTCGCTGCCACTGTCGTCACTCCAAGAGTCGCTCTCAAACTCCATGGTCCTGCTGCTACTAACCTCACTCTTGACACTGTAAAGGAAGAACTCAAGCACATTCAGTCAATACACATAAATTCTGATAATTGAACTGAGTTGATAAAAAAAAAAATGAAATAGCAACCTCCTCAGTGAAACAGCCTTGTTCGTGTAGATCTGGATAGCTGAGAGATAAGGGATGAAGTACTTCTTAACAGTCTCTCCACTTGGAAGCACAACTTTGGTGCACGTTCCGAAGGCACTCCACTCTCTATAGCTACCCCACAGATCTTTCAGATCGAAGTACTTGACAGTTTCCGTACCAGCAGGTTGCCAAAGCATGTTTATATCGTGAACGTGACTCTACAAGAAGAAACTCGAGAAAAGATCAGCACAGGCACTTGGTGTAGGTTAGACCATTTCCTCTCATAGATACAACTTTTTAAGAATACATGCACTTGTTATCGATTGTATAACTATGAATCCAAATTACTAATGAAAGCAACTGCCATGGAACCTCTTACCACTATCCGTTATTCAACAAAATCATCCTGCTCACAGCACTCTGTAAATTTTGTGATTTATGTATGTCATAAAATGAGGCATTTTTCAGCCTGCAAATGCAAATCAATAACCTGCACCATGGTCTAACCTTACAATCACTGTGATTCAGGGAACTAACTGATCTCTGATCAGTCCATTGTTTATGTTCAGTACGATAGAACAGAAACGGAATGGCTGCACAAAACAGCAGCGCTTATAGATCGACTCCATTTCCATTGTTAAATGCCTCCATTCCATCATGCCAAGCATGTCAAACACCATAGAATCCCCAGCAACTTCCGGGCAAGCCTGATCTTCTAGCTAATTTAACGTACAGACTAGATCATTCTGCTTCTAGATGGATTATTCTAACCATGTGTGTGAATTCTCAAATTTGCCTTTCCCCGGAGTAAGATGACAATCAAATTCCAAGCAAGAAAGCGACCATGTTCATCAGACCATAGGTGACACTTTGAGCTAGCCTGGCCAACATGGGGACAGTTCCGAGATTAAAGGTCATTTTGAGACTGTCAAAAGTAGTGTACTCCTTTTCCAATAATCTTTTTTCTTTTTATAAGATTTCAACATCTAACTTTGGAGGTGCTGGATTATTCCAAGAATACAAGGAATAATAATTACAAAGGACAACGGGCTCCAAATCGTGGGCCCAGTCGGCCCAACATGGTCGAAACAAGCGACTAGGTGAGGTCCATTCCTTGACAGATGTGTCCGAAGTCTGACTCAGTCAACTTCCACCAATCATTTCTGCACATTAAATTTACGAGAGATTTTCTCCTTTTACCCAAGGATGAGGATTGAAATCGTATATCCAAGTATCCCACCGCACTAAATTTTTTTTCCAATTTAAGCTATATTTGTTTGATTAGATAATAAGAAAGCGGTGACTATGATAAATAAGTCAAGATTGCAGCAATTACGTTCGATCTTCTTAATAAATTCATTAAATTACGAAACGGGGGGAATTAATTATAAGTGACTGCTCATCGGCAGAAACATCAGGGACAAGAACCGCCAGAATTTTCCAACACTAGCCGAAACCGGGAGAAATCGCTCAAAAAGAAAACATGTAACCGGAGGAAAAATCCCAAATTTCAACACCTAATTGACTAAATCCATGACCAGAATGCATACATAATTCGCATCTGGGTCGCATATTCTTGATATGATCACTACTTTAATCGCAAGAAAAATCAGTTAAAAAAAAGTCAGAATGATTCGAACCTACTCAGCATCAAAAGGGACAGAGAAAAAAAAGAAAACGGAACCGCACTAATAAGACCCTAGATGCAAGAGGGGCAAATTTTTGGAAAGCAAGAAAGGTTAGATTTACCTGAGGAAGGGTTCTGGAAGGAACAATGGGGGTGACCGAGTTGAGAAACCGCTGAAGATTGCTAACGCTCGAATCCATTGACGAGGGAGGTTTGGAGAGCGCAGAGCAGCACGATCGAACAGCAGAGACTTCAGATAAGCTGAAAACCCTCAGTGGAATATTCCTTTTCTTTTTTTTTTTAATATTTTGGAACTTTCCTTGCAACGAGGCGAACTCATTTCAGCAGGCAAGGAAAGGGAAGGAGAGTAAAGATACACTTTCCATTTATGCAGACGTGGAAATCAGAGGAACAGGATACTATCGAAATCTCGAAACAGGGGAAGCGGAAACGGCAGGGTGAGGGAGGAGATATCACTGAGAAGATCAATTGAAGTAAATGTGGGGGCGGGGAATCGAAATTGAATTGGAGGGTCTTTGAGGCTCGAGTGAGTGGAAGCGGGACGGGTCCTTTGCAGATGAGCAATTGATCGAGCTGAACGGATCTTCTACAGGAGGCAGAGACAACCTACGCAGCGAACTGGAGGAGCACACGCACAGAGAGAGAGAGAGAGAGAGAGAGAGAGAGAGAGAGAGCAGGGTTGGGGAAGGATGGGGGGCGATGTCGGAAGCAGAGGGGTGTTCGCTTCGCCCCGTGTTGAGGAACAAGCAGTGATAGTGGTTAAGTGGACCGCCGATTGCATTTTCTCCCTCATTTCAACCATTAAATGTCTAGAAGTTTCGTTCGCTAATTTTCTTTGGGATTAAGAAATAAAGTTATCAAGTATTTGGTTTTTATTTATTTCAGGTACGCGTTTGGGCATAGTTTTTAAAACCGGACCGGGCCAGGAACCGGTGTAGGCATGGGTTCATGGGTCGGACCGGGGGTTCAATGGATTGAACCGCATGTTTAAAAAATAATATTAATAATATAATATTACTAATAAATTTACATAATATCATAATTTGAATATAATTTATAACAAAAATCATTAATATAACCATTATATTAAACAAAAGTTTAATATAAAATGTAAATATAAGTTTAGTAAAATAAAATAGGTACATTACAATATGTTTTTGTTTTTGTTTTAATTTTAAGTCGGCCGGTTTTCTCATGGGTTCAATTGGGTTCACTGGTCGGACCGGAAACCGGCCGGTTCAATCGGATTTTTTCTCTTTTAATGTGCAATTGGGTTTTTTGAAGGAACCGGGCCGAGTGAGTGGCCGGTTCCTGGTCGAACCGGTCGAACCGGCCGGCCCGGTCCGGTTTTTAAAACTATGCGTTTGGGTATTGGCTAATTGAAGTCCACTCCGATCCCCCATACCATTGATACACAGTAAATTATAAATCTTTTCTATTTATATTATTTAAAATTATAATTGGCAAAAAGTAGTACCGCCAGGGTACAATGCGAAAATTTTTTTTTTGAATTATGCTGGCTGGAAAGTAAAAAAAAAATTATATACCTGAGTAATTATATTTTAATAATTATTTGATTCTTTTATTTAAATTAATATAAATTTTACATTAATAAATCAATTATATAATTAAAAATTTTATTTTAAAATATAAATTATTTAAATTTATTTTTTAAAAATAATTATTTATACAATTAATATCGGATCTAAACCACCTTAAATATAAAATCTTCGTACCTAAACTGTACATTTTCGGACAACTCAATTTTTCATGCATAGCCGTCCAAATTGCGTATGATAAAATTTTCAGAACTAGCCCGGGCAGGTACGAGGACTCTCGGTCAGTCTAAGCTCAGTCAGAGTGCGGAATTGACGGTGAAAAAGACGAATTTCTTTCTCTCTCTCTCTTTTTTTTTTTAATTTTGCTTTAGCTTTTGGATTTGGGAATCTTTTTTGAGATTTGTTTTTGTTTATTACGGAGTTTGTTTTTCTATTTTGTTTCGTGAAATTCCAGTGATGCGTGATGGTGATGTTGTGTAAAGGTGTCAAATTTTGGTAAGACTCAGAGTATGGCCAGGCATGACACGAAAAATCATGTTTGTACCGGTATTTTTAGGTAGTATAAGAGATCGGATCGTATTAGCATAATATAAAAATAAATTGTGTTCGGATGCGTGAAAATAAATTTTATAATAAATAAGAAAAATTAAAAATAATTAATTATATAATATAAGTACATTTAAATTTAATTTATTAATTATATCATAAAAAATTATTTTAAAAAATAATTATTTGTGTGAATTTAATATATCCGAAACACGAAATATTTATGTGTAGGTAAAGATTTTTAGGTCGTTCAGAATGATGGCCGTGCAGCACGTGTCGTGTCGGCCTGAATTGCCAGCTCTGATGTTGTGGGCCCGGCCTTTTGGGCTTTGGCTTTTGAGGCTCGGTCCAACACCACGTGTCGGATTTCCGTAAAAATCTATCGATCTCATCTTCTTCTAACACGTGTCCCCACTCCTGTCTCTCTCCGGCTCCACCACCCCCCCACCCCCGACGCCATGCTTGTGGACTCTTCTTTTCCTCTTTTGCCCTTTCTTGCAAAAATAAAATAAAATAAAAATTCTTATATCTATATCTCTTTGTGTTTTTTGCACCAATATTTATATCCTCTACGTCACTACATGAAAGGAGCCTCACTTTTTTTTTGTAGCCATTAAATTACATTAAAAAAACTCAGATTGTGATGATAATTTAAAGTTTATCCGGTTAAATTTCTTTTCTCAATTTTCGTAATTGAATTATCATAATATCTTGTACTCAATTTTATTCATTGCAATTCAATCACAGTTTTATTTTTGTTCTCAGGTAGTCTTAAAATTGTAATTCACTTTTTTTTAATATAAATCAACTAATATTAAAAAGACACTAAGTCATAATAAATCTAGCTCGAGTCGGGCGAGTTGACCTACTCAAGGAACAAAATCCTACTAATATAAATCAAAAGTCGAAATATAATATCTTATTTTTAACAGAAAAATTTTGTAAATTGATATATTTATATTGTTAATTATAGTTGACTATTATTTATTCATTGTTATACTTCAATCAGTGGACATCGAGATTTATATATAATATATATGTGTGGGTGTGTGAAGGCCTTTTTCCTAAAATACAATTTTAAAAATATTAAACACGTGGTCCATCGAACTAAATATCGGGCCACATGCTTAGTACTGATATCGTTTTTTTGGGATGGTGACTCCAATAATTATCAATGCCAGTGGTAGCCATAACTCCCGATTTCTTTCAATGATGTGTATATGTATGTATATGCATATATAAACTAATGAATTCTAAAAAAATCTATTGATTCTAATTCAGTTTAAGTTAGGTAATTCACTTATCAAATATAACTTTTTTGATATAAATTATTTCTATTTATAAAATTTAAATTTAAAATATTTATTATGATAAAAGTATCTCAATCTTGACTGTGCATGTGTGCATACATTTTACATGTTAGGAAAAGCAGCAGCTGGGTGATTAATTACCGTTCTGACCGAGTTTCAATCCGACTTTAGGTAGATATGGCTACTGAGCTTCCGTCAAGTTTCATCAAGTAAGAGAGAGAGAGAGAGATCCTCTATGTTCTTTTCAGGCCCACCTATGAAATGGGCCTAGCCAGGGTGTCCAGCAGAAGCCCATCAAGCTAATATGTATTGGGCCCCGTTGGCCCACACTACCCTCTTAACAGTCGCTCAGATGGGCCCAGAGTGTCCACCAAATATTATTGGTAAAGTCGAGTGTTTTGCTTATCGGTCAACTTTGGTTCGCTCGCTCCCCCGGATGGGTGGACGAAATTGAATACAGATGGACCATGAGGGAGAAATCCGGGTAGAGGAGGGGCGGGTGGCCTCATCCGTAATAGTTTGGGGAGGTGGCCAGGTGGTTTTACCAAATCTTTGGGCTAGACCGCCTCCAAGCTCAAGTATGGGCCCTCCAAGAGGGCCTTTTACTAGCTTGGTCCCCTAGGCGCCCAGTTCATCTGTATGGAACTGGATGTGAAGGTATTGTATAATCAAAGATGAATCTACACTTATCCACGTTAATTTTAGATTGTAGGAGTATTATGGGAGAACTCTAGGATTGCCAAGCAACTCTAATCTACCTAGAGTTAAATGCGGTATTGAACTTTCTTGCAAAGTTGGCACGGGACCAAAATAAAGTTTATAATAGCAGCTACTCTTTGGACCATCCCCAGAGGAACTTTCTAATATCCTATATGCTAATATTTTTAGTATTGCCTACCCGAGAAATATTAATATTTATGCCGATACTATTAGATTGTATTAGACTATTATATTTTCTTGTATAATCATCTTCGATTACTAAAAAAGAAAAAAGGTTTGGTTCACTCGTACTAATCACGAGATCAAGGGCTAGCTCATGTAGTCACATGGGTGCAACGAAGCTGAGCCAAGCCACATGTAATCGCACACGGCTAATTCTCATGGCAGGATAAACCATAGTTTTTAAATCGGATCGAACCGAAAACCGGTATAGGCATGGATTCATGGGTCAGACCAATGGTTCAATAAATTGAACCGTATATTTAATAAATAATATTAATAATATAATATTACTAATAAATTTATATGATATCATAATTTAAATATAATTTATAATAAAAATTATTAATATAACTATTATATTAAACAAAATTTTAACATCAAATATAAATATAAGTTTAGTAAAATAAAATACATACATTACAATGGGTTTTATTTTTTTTATTTTAAGTTAACCGGTTTTTTCACTAGTTCAATTGGGTTTACCGGTCGAACCTGAAACCGGCCAATTTAACCGGAGTTGACCTCATTAAAAGTGCAATTAAGTCTTTTATGAGAACCGGACTAAGTGAGTGGCTGGTTCCATGTTAAACTGATCAAACCGGCTGGCCATGTCGGATTTTTAAAACTATAGGATAAACTATAAAATCTATTGCACAATCAGATCTAAATCTTTCTATCCAGTTCATAATTTTTCATAACACTAGTGCTACAATATCGTGTCTAGATCCAGAAGACTATAAAATCCTAATTTTCTCATAATCTAACAGTATCCAAGACCAGATGGGATGTTCGAGCTGTAAGGGGTAAGAAATCTATCGTTGTTATGGTTGCCAATAATCCAATGGTTGACGATTGCGATTAATTTTGCCTGGAAGCAACCGAAAGTGAGATCCCGTGGTTGGGACTTGGGGGACTGTGACCGAGACTGAGACAGAGACTGATTAGCCAATTGAAATGATGGCACGTTTCATCTCTCTCTCTCTCTCTCTCTCTCTAATCTCTTACCTCTGCGCAATCCAATCCGTCTGCTCGCTTGGCCATTAATGGGCAGTTAGCCGTTTATGGTTCAATCAACCAAATGCATTTATATCCAATCCACCTGTAACTTTACTTGCCTCCCATTTTCAATAAGTTGCTTTGCTTTTGCTTGCCTCTCCGGGCAGGATGGATAGTCTGTCGGTCGAGTCCGGTCGGATCGACATAGTCACCGGCCCGCCTGTGGTAAGGGGGAGAAGCTATTCAGAAGGAACAGAGTTCGAGATTGTTATGACCGCTTGTTCCGACAATATTAACTTTGCTAGATATCACCCGACTGCCTTTTCCTCGTCTCTCGGTAAGGAAGAGGCATTGTAAATGAGCTCGTACGCGCTTCGTATTAGGCATGGTCTAAGCATGAGTAATGGAAAAGGAAAGAGTGGAGCTCCCTCTCCCACTTCCTGCATTTACCTCCATGCTTGGTGAGATCTCAGGAGCAGTCATGTCGAATTTACTTGCCACAGTTACTCATCAATGGCCTGTGGAAAGTTGTAATGCAGGAAAGGTAAATTCGATAGAAATGGTAAGAAAATTCGATCAAGTATCGAAACTTTCGGGTCGGTCCATCAGGAAGAAAGCATTGAATGCCACCACCAACACCCAACAGAAAGCCATCAATGGAGGCGGGGAAGAAGAAAATTATAAACTCAATGTTGCCCCATTATTTCCGAGGAATGATTTCGATTGATGCTGCCAGCAACTCACCATCTTTTTGTCCTTGCTCATGAATAAATCATGAAAGCTGTGGACTTGACGGAGTTGTTCTGTTCTTCCTTCTTCTGCTCATGTGCTCTGTTCTACCTCACCTAAAACAGAGCATGAGAAATTTGAGTGGCCCTGCTCCGGGATCATGAGAATCGTGGCCTTTCTTGATTCATAAGCTCTCTCGGCTCCAACTCAGACCTTCCTCAATCCTCCTCCTCGAGATCACCGTTTATCATTCCCGGGTAATCTCTCTCTTCCTCCCTCTCTCTGTTTCTTTCTCCGGGTTAGATCGATCCTCTTTTCCTTGGATTTTGAGATTCAGGGTGGAAAAAAAAGGCATAAACTACAAAGAAACAAAATTCGACTTTTTACCCTTCTCTCAACCGTTCAACAATGCTGAATCGTCGGTTAGCTTCCATGTCGAAAGTGGGATCTTCAAAAGGACTTCTCTTTTCCACCCAAAAAGTTCTTTCACTTTCATTCATTTTCTTCTCTAGCTTTGCCATGAAACATCGCTTCACTTCACACTATTTCATAGATCCTTCAGTCGTCAAACGCTAATTTTCCGATCATTAAATCAGAGAGCTATACTATTAATTCGTCTTCAACCCCAAAGGGGTAACTCTCTGCTAAGGAAGTACGAGGCACTTCCTGTATATGGTGATGGAGTCTTTCTCGTTCATTACGGACCGAAAAACTCAAATACTTCTCGAAAATTAGACGAAATTTTTAGTTCTGAGATTGGACGTTAAGTGGGATAACTAACATTTTGTTAACATGACATTCGCACTTGTCGGAGATCTCTCTCAAAAAATAAATAAACAAATAGAAGCTCTCATGAGCTTCCTATTTAGTGAGAAATTGCTCTGTTTTTTTTTTTTTCCCATATTTTATTGTCATTCTCCTTGCAGGAGAGATCATTGAATCCTAAACAGAAGCTCTCGAGAAAGGAGGAAGAAAAGAAAAATGGAGGTCGACTCAAGCGCATCAGCGAACTCTGGTCTCACGGTTGTGGGGCTGAGTCCACTCAGCAGGGCGCTATGGGGGAACAGGGGAGGTGACGTGGAGCTCGGCGGTGACGTGTCGGCCAGGCTGACGTGGAAGGACCTGACGGTGTCGGTGACCCACAGCAACGGGGAGACTCAGAAGGTCCTTGAGGGGCTGACTGGTTATGCCGAACCGGGCACCTTGACTGCCCTCATGGGCCCATCCGGCTCAGGCAAGTCGACCCTGCTGGATGCACTTTCGAGCCGGCTCGCCGCCAACGCCTCCCTTTCTGGCTCGATCCTACTCAACGGCCGCAAGGCTAAGCTCTCATTTGGGACCGCCGTGAGTTTCCTTTTCGACTCTCATCTCCATAGCCATAGGCTTCAAGGCAATCTGTGCGACAGTCATTGCAAGTTTGCAATCAAGGGCTGTGATTAGTTCAATCTTACATGGCTAAAATATTCTTCGATCTTCGAGTGTTTCGTGTTAACGTCCCAAGTCATCATCACATTATATCAACATATCAATGGATTATAAAATCTAACAAAGTTCTGGTATATTGATTTGTTCTGCTATCGTCTTTCTGCGACACTTTCAGGCCTATGTGACGCAAGACGACAACTTGATCGGGACCTTGACTGTTCGAGAGACAATCTCGTACTCCGCCCGGCTCCGGCTGCCCGACAAGATGCCGTGGGAGGAGAAGCGGGCGCTTGTCGAGGGTACGATCATCGAGATGGGCCTGCAGGACTGTGCAGACACGGTGATCGGGAACTGGCACCTGAGAGGGATTAGCGGTGGGGAGAAGAGGAGAGTGAGCATTGCTCTGGAGATCCTGATGAGGCCCCGGTTGCTCTTCCTCGACGAGCCCACCAGCGGACTCGACAGGTGAAAGAAGCGAACCGAAATTCTGTAGTCGTGATTGAGCAACACTTCTTCCAAGGGATCTGGAAATTTGAGAATTGGCTGTCGAAGTATAGTTGTTCTTTATCGTTCTTTGCATCTTATCGGATCCTGACATCTATATTTCTTGTCAGTGCTTCAGCATTCTTTGTGACTCAGACACTCCGATGCCTGTCGAGAGACGGCAGAACAGTGATCGCCTCCGTTCACCAGCCCAGCAGTGAGGTGTTCGAGTTGTTCGATCATCTCTGCCTGCTCTCAAGTGGCCAGAACGTCTACTTCGGGAAGGCTTCGGATGCTTACGAGGTGAGGCCAAGGGTCTCTCGCTCCCCAAGATTCTTCTCGACTTCATCCTCAATCATAAAGGAAGCCTTAAATGATGATCTGTTTTCTGTAGTTCTTTGCGGAAGCTGGATTCCCCTGCCCCTCCCTGAGGAACCCATCCGATCATTTCCTTCGATGCGTGAACTCTGATTTCGATAAAGTGAAATCCACGATCAAAGGGTCGATGAAACTTCAGGTATTTCCACAAGTTTATCTTCTGCATCAGCTGATTGGCTGTCCACATCTACCAAAGCTTACAGACAGTGACAAAGAATTTCCTGGTTATCTTCTTTCTCCCTTCAGTTCGCAACAACTGATGATCCTCTGGAGAAGATGAGTACAGCCCAAGCCACCCGAACTCTGATCGACTTCTACAAAACTTCTCAGTACTACTACTCCGCTCGAGAGAGAGTCGAGGAAATATCGGAAGTCGTGAGTACTTTCACAAATTCCACCAGAAGCTTTACTGACCTCCATTGCGTTGTCCATCTGGCCAGACCTGTTACTCAATACATTACATTTACAATGATCTGCAGAAGGGGACGGTGCTCGACTCGGGAGGAAGCCAGGCAAGCTTCTTGATGCAAGCCTCGGTCTTAACCAAGCGCTCCTTCGTCAACATGTCGAGGGATTTCGGGTACTACTGGCTCAGGCTCGTGATATACATCGTAGTCACCATCTGCATAGGGACGATCTACTTGAACGTCGGGACGGGCTACAACTCTATATTTGTAAGGTTTTATTCTCGGTTGTGGGTGATTTTTGGGCCGTTGTTTGAACTAGATTACATGTTCAACTCATATATGATTGTTCTTCAATTTCATTTCGCAGGCAAGGGGTGCGTGTGCATCGTTCGTCTTCGGGTTCGTCACATTCATGTCGATCGGCGGGTTCCCCTCCTTCGTCGAAGACATGAAGGTAAGAGCCTCGACAGTATCAGCATCACAATATGGCCATAAGAATTGCAGAAAATTTAGCCTTTTTCTCAGTCTTTTTTTCCTGGTTGTTTCAATGGGCCCATCGACGGGTTTTCTTCGAAGCCATGCATAAAACTGCAGCTCGGGCTCATTCTTCATTAACTAATTTCACGGTGTGACACATCTCATCGGAGAAGCAATCCGGAAACGTAAATCATTTCTCGGATGCTGTGAGGGCTTCCTGATGAGACCGAGCGAGGGAAGCTCCAGAAAACAGGCAGTTTGACGGTAATCGGAGATTTAACCGAAGCTACGAATTCTTGGCCGAACTTGCTCTTCTGTGATGCAGGTGTTCCAGAGAGAGAGGATGAACGGGCACTACGGGGTGGTGGCGTTCGTGATCAGCAACAGCCTATCTGCGACGCCGTTCCTAATAATGATCACTTTCATCTCGGGGACTCTGTGCTACTTCATGGTCCGGCTTCATCCGGGCTTCACGCACTACCTCTTCTTCGTGCTCTGCCTCTACGCGAGCGTGACTGTCGTCGAGAGCCTGATGATGGCCATCGCCAGCGTCATCCCGAACTTCCTGATGGGCATCATCATCGGGGCTGGGATTCAGGTTTCTTGTACCTTCTCGCGTCGCATCCATATCACGTTCTCACTCCCTGCACCTTCGGACTCTCTGCTTCATCTGATGCCTTACTTGATCTTCAAATGTTTCGGTCTCAAAATCTGCAGGGGATATTCATGCTCTTGTCAGGCTACTTCAGGCTCCGGAAGGACATCCCAAAGCCCTTCTGGCGTTACCCGATGTCGTACATCAGCTTCCACTTCTGGGCTCTTCAGGTAAACTTAAAAACCCAATGCTCGCTACCCGGTGTTCATGTTTTCCAGCATCGCCGTTCGGGAATTCCTCCAGCACGTCACCGCCGTTTTCCTTCTTTCTATTTTCCAGGGACAGTACCAGAACGATCTCAAGGGACTGGTGTTCAACGGGCAGACTCCAGGGATGAAGATCCCGGGAGAGTACATCCTCGAGAATGTGTTCCAGATCGACGTGGGGAGGTCCAAGTGGATCGACCTCAGCGTGCTCTTCTGCATGATCGTGATGTACCGCATCATATTCTTCTTGATGATCAAGATCAACGAGGACGTGACCCCTTGGGTCCGGGGTTACATCGCGCGGAGGAGGATGCAGCAGAAGAATGGGAGCCTTAACACGACGGTCACCCCGGACGGTCTGCAGAAGTGCCCTTCTCTGAGTTGTTATGCGAACGAGTAAACCATATAGGCAAAGCAGTAACAATGAGTAGCCAAGTACAGTGTTGGAGGTTCACAGATGAAATTGTAGGGAGATAATATTAAGGTCTAGAGTGCAAATCTATGACATTTAAGTAGAAGTCAGGTTTCATTTGGTCTTAAGTATAATAGTTCTGATGATAAGGCATCCCGGACCATCATACAGTTCATGCATGTATTTCAATCGGTTTGTGCACTTCTTCTCTATTCGGGTATATCTTGATGCTGAAGCAAATCAAATGAGTCTACACAATGAATAGTTGTCAGGATATAAAAGGCTATGAGACTAACAGAGTGATGCATGGAACCTGGGCATCAACGTTGAGAATAAGGTCGGACACAAACAAAATTGCATTTAGATCAACGAAATTCTTTCTATGAAACAAAGCAAAATCCTTCGTAGGTGATCTGCAGAAGAAAGAGGTGTTCATATCACAACCTCGAACATACCACAACCAGAACAAATGATGTACAAAGCAGTTAGATCAAAGACAGTCTCAATGCTGAAGTCGGGTTTTAATCTACAGCCTCGATCAAGATGCTCTGCATGGGCCTCAGCGAGCCGAGATCTCAACAAATCTAAGCTCACCTGAAAGAAAGCAACATATCCATCTCAACATTATAGCCTTCGCTGCTATATAAACTAAAACTAGAGTAGATGATAGGGAGAACGTGTAAATTGAAACAGTACCTCGCCGCCTTTGTTTAGTTTGAATTGACAAAGGCTGCAGTCAATCAGCTTATGGTTCTCTTGTAATTTTCCTTTCCGACAAACAGGGCACCAGACTTCCTTTCTTGCCTAGTAAGAGCATCACTATTATCAGATGTAGTAGATAAGCAGATCTCGCTTCCTTGAAATTATGGAGCAATAGCAGAGAGAATTTATAGCAATCAAATATTCTTGGAATTTCATGCTCATGAAGCGGTATAAGAAATGCCGTCTTCCAGTAACAGCTGACAGCAATCCTATGCGAATGTGACATCTAGCTTAATGTGGTCTCAAGACTAAAATGTGAGCCAAACTGTGCCTAGATTGGAGTGAATATATCCCTTCGTACAACCAGTGAAATCATACCTGATTCTCACTCAACTGCATATATTCATAAACAGCACAGGCCAAATACTGATCTTCTTCATATTCCCAGGATTCAATGCAACTTTCTGTGTGCACAGAGAAATATCATATCAGAAGCCATAGATCGTATATCCAATTTGATTCACTTTAACAGCAAATGGTTTTGAATCTGGGAAGCACATAGGAATTGATTAACTTGATGCTACTGTACAGATATAACAAAAAGGAAAGTGAACTGGCAGAATCTGATCAATTCATATCATGCTTTGAGGGCTTAAATATTATCCAAAAATTGCTGACCCAGAGAATAAAAAAAAAAAAAAAGATTCTATATTCTATTAACAAAAGAAAGCCTTGAAACTAGTTTGCCTCCATAATATCTCAGGAAGTGGTTTGCTTAGCAAAACAGCCACGATACCTTGTCTGAAATGTTCCTCCTTGAGGTCCTCGTAAAAGATCCTTTGCATTTCTAGTAGAATCTCCTCACAGTCTCCTTGATAAGCATCACGAAGGCCGTTGTATTCCCAGATACAATCATCATCTTCGCAGTATGCATTTGAAGTCCTTGAGCATTCCTTTAATGATGACTCTTTAATTTTCTTAAATTCATCAGATACTATATCCTGAAACGCAGCTCTGACCAGATCCTACACAAAAAGAAACCAAGGCAAGGGCTTACAATCCAAGTCCATCTCCGATATTGGGGACTCTATTAAGTTCATACTCATCACGTCACATATATCGGCCTCAGAGTTCTGGAAATTGAATGCGTCTATATTGAGCATGCAGGAGGTGCAGAAACCCTAAGGACCACAAAATCAACTCCTGCAATCCATTTAATATAGCAAATGCAAGTACAGCAGAAGAGAGACAGGTTAGGAATCAGAGAACCTTTTCATCGAGAGTCTGAGAAGCAGGCAATCGGATTTTCCACAGCAGGCGAGTCCTGTCCTCCTGCAACCTCTTCTGACAGTTTTCCCTCAGCTAAACTTCCAGCAATCAACATCAACAATCAATTTCTCAAACATCATAACTCGATGAAAAACACAGGATACAAGCAAAAGAATCACTGTATTTGCACGGAGAGAACGAGATGAAACAGAAAATTTGATGGAAATGCGAATGAGCAATAAGCGTGTCACGAAACTGCAAAGGTCGGGTTGGTACCTTTCGCTTCCAGGCGGGGTAGTTGTTGAAATTGGCGTTGGATTTGAGGGGAAGCCTCATCATCTTTTCTGCTAACTTGGGAGCAGAAGCATCATCCTCCATTTTTGAATGCACGGAGCCCTGGGTCTCTCCGTAGAAAAGAGGAAGAAGAAGAAGAAGAATGGAATTGATATATGTCGGTATTTGATTTTGGGTCCCTTGTTAATTTAGCCTAATTGCATTTTTCCCCTCAAAGTTGTTGGGAATGTCCAACTTCCCCTGTAGTTTTCTTTTTCTCATGATGACACCCGTACTTTGTCAGAATCTGAATTTGCTCCAAACACGACGCCGTTTTGGAGAAAGCTGGTCGGTCCTAATCTTATCAAGAAGGTGTAATAATCGGATTAATTTTGTAATTTTTAGACCAAAAACTCACATAATAATTAAAAAAGAACTAAAAAAATTGGACGGACGGTATTGAAAGATCACGGGCCGGGGAAGGATCCTTCCACCACAACCGGTGTCGTCCAAACTTCATCGCTTGTCGTTGACTGCAAGTAGAAGCGCGGAGGCGGCTTGACAAGGAGCGGCCCGGAAGGCCAGAGCCTCATGATGGCCTCGAGCCTGATCTGAGCCCTAGGCACCTGTTCAGCTCAGCCTTCCGCTCTCCGCCGGAGGAGCGTGACCGTGTCGGTGGTCCAGTTCCCGCAAGAGAGCTCCGCAGCTATAGGGATGCTGGAGAATCCTCCGCCCTCGGCCGCTGTAGTCAAGCGCTATGCTCCTTCAAATCAAAGGCACTCCCTTTGTCTCCCCCACTCCCTGTCTCGGTTGGGTGCTTCTCGAATGTGCTGAAATCCCACGAGAGAAAAAGGCTCATTCTCTTCGTTTTCGTTGTCTTGCAGGAATCGATCCCTTGGCAGGCGCAAATCAGGAGGTTCGGTTCCATCTGCTCTTACTATTTACTGCTTGCTCTGCATTTCTCCTCTCGATTTGTTCTATGCTTCTCGTTCTAGTCCATTTGCTTTGATAAATTCAACGAAATGCAGTTTGTGTTTGTTTTGATTCATTCGACAATTTCTAGATCTTGTCTGAGGCCGAAATGGGTATTGGAGTGAACTCGATTTGGAGGCTATGATGGATTCCAAGGTTCATATTGTAGGAAAGTTTGGAGATTTCATCCAATATTCTATTTTTTGGTCATACCCGTCATTGAATTGGGTCTGTTTTGGGGAAGCCCAAAAAAGTTGCTTGCTTAGGTAGCAATGCATGGAGGTCTGTTGCACCTGTGGGGTTTGCTGTGCGGCTAGATATGCTTTTCATGGAGGTCTGATGGCAACGTTTCATCGTTTTAAGTAGAATGAGAGATCTCATTATGACTACAAAAGGCAGGAATATTTGGTGATTGCCTTTTGATATGGCGCTATACTTCATGTTGTTTATTCTTCGCAACTCTTTTACTTCGTGATATAGACATCACATCGCCTAAGGAAAAACCACATGTTTATTAATTTTCATTTCCTGCAACTTTCGTCCGTCTTAGACTCAGGCCATCATGACAGGAAAAGTTTGGAGTCAGTTCATGCATTAATTGATCCATCTTTTACACGTGTATTCTGATTCCAGATATGGAAAAGAACCCTTTTTAAGCATTCTTTATTCTGTTTGCTTTTTTGGCTGAACGATCAAGCAATCCTTATGTAGTTGATGGAGATAAAATTGCTCCAAGGAATATTCCTCTAAACCATCATCGGGGTACTGCAATTGGCAACTTTCTAAATGAGAGCCCTCAATCAGGTTTGATACCCTTGGAAGGGTGCTGCAACAGCGAAGCATATCAGCTTTTAAGTGACCGTAAGAATTCATCATGACTGCCATTCGAGATGATTAAACCTCTACTGGAATCAGATTTTTATATATCACTGGTTTTTCATTACATACATTATATCTTTGTTATCGCTGTTTGAAGTTTCTTGGTATGAATGCTTGTAGCTTCTGAGCTACAGTAAAAAAGGAACAAAATATGGGGCCCCCTCTTTTTATCAAATTTATTGAGAAATAGAATATATACACTGAAACATGGAATCAGGGTCTATAAAGCAGAAGATGGCTGTTTTTATGGAATTCCATCTTCCTTTATTAACATATCTGTTCAATATATAAGAACCCAGACTCCATGCTTTTAATTTGAGATGCTGTTCCCAATATGATGACTCAGATAGCTATCATTTCTTTTCAGGTTGGGCAGCTGCAATCGGTTCTTATAATGATACATCTATAGATTTATCTGGTACATGTCACTTCACTAAATATACAATTTTATTATTTGGCACTTAGAGCAGCACTTTTCATTTCTGAAATATTTACTTCTGACTGAAATTCTTCAAAAGAGGACTGAATAATTTTATCGGTTATTAAAGATTCCTGAACATATGATGGCCCTCAATAACCTTGATTCATCTAGTGAACCTCCTCTTATTTGATCATGCTGAGAAAGCTGATATTTAAAAGTGGGAGACCCTAACTTTGATCTTGTGCATTAAGGGTGCTTAATTTCCCTCATTCCACAGGAACTGCTGGCCATGATAGGTTTTTGAAATAGTCTTCAAGCACAGTTAATTGCTCTTTTCCAATATTTCTTAGGAAAAGTTTTTGGTGTTAGCCTGATGAACCTTCAAGTGCATTTGTTTCTATCATTAAAAATGTTCAATGAGGACTTGGAAAGGTCCCGAAGCTTTTTCCTCCTTGGGCCTGGACTCATAAAGAACCTTACTGGCAATATTGCTCTGGCTATGTTTTCTTTTGCTGTTTGCATGAATTACTGCCACATAACCCAGTAAGTTGGTGGTGGTGGTGGGAGCCGTGCAGAATGACACATCTTGAACTCCTTAGCTCCAGTATTTTATTGACTTCATTCTGATTAAAAGTATGAGTCAATTTCACTCCCAAAATAGAAAAGAAAGTTTATGTCAGTTATTCTCAAAGCAGATGAACTCCATTTGATGAAATGTTTCACATTATATTATTCCTGGTTTTGTCTTTGACTGTTTTAGGCTATGTTGATTCACATTTTAGTGCCCCAGCTGCTAGATTTCAATTCATTGCCTTTGTCAGAACTACAAGGAATTGATCACTCTGATAAAGCTCTCTGCAAAACTAAGAATGATATACTGCACAATGTGTTTTAGGAAATTTATTGTAATTTTCTTTGTAGTATGAGAAATTGGCCCATTGCATTCCTGAAGCTAACAAAGTTATGCTATTCTTGAATTTCAGCGAGACCGGTGATGTACTCTGGAAGCAGTGCATCTGTATGGGAACACATCAAACTTCCTCATCAGGTGACTATTAAATTCTCCTAGCCTAGCTTTGATATTGTCCTTGGCATGAACTAATGGAAATGACAGCGAGATGGACTCCGGTGTGAATTTTGAACTCTTCTAGGCAGTTCACTCCAAGCTTCGTGTTTTTGATATGTTATTTTATTCTTCCTCTTTTCAGCTGATGTCCCCTGGAGGTACGGGGCTGCCAAAGGACTTCATGGCTGAACTCCAACAGGCGATGCGTGGTGCAAAATAGCTTTCTATCCATGAGGCCTTTCATCATGACTTCACCCGAGAAAAAATAAGTCCAGTTTTTACACCCAAGGACCTGACCTTATAAACTGTCGGAAAAAACCTTAGCTAAAAAAGCTCCACTGTTCTCTGGGTTACAAACATCACGCATGTAGTAGCGAAGCACCCTTTGTAACAGTGTCTGTGATTGGTTTCCTGTTAGATTGTGATATTTGGATGTCTATGTTCGGATTGTAATTCGAATCTCTTAAGGGAGGGTCTTGACTTTCCCTATGTTCGGATCAATGTTCTTTTACGATCCGGCTATATACGGAAGACTTACTTGTACGTTTTACTGCTATAACTAGTCTTGATCTCTGGGCATTGCACAGGTGTAGCCACAGTCTTGACCTTGCTGGCGTTTATTGATAACGGTAACGAAGATACTGTCTACTTGATAAAAATGCTCAATTAAATTCAGCTTTGGAGACATCAAATGCTGATCAGATTGTTGAAGTCGACAGTGGAAACGAGGAGATGCGTGGGCGATGCTGATGATGACAATTCCCGGGACAAACGTATCCTTAGACTAGAGGACAAACAAAGCCTGGGAAATAGTGCAAAACGGTGCCGTATTCACTTTAACTGGGCCTTGTCCTGAGTGTGCCACGTGGGGAAACCTGGTTGGATAAGATGAATTCATGCTATGAGTTCAGATGGTCCCTGGACCGTGGGAAGGCAGATGGTACAGGTCGCGATGCCGCAAACGTGGCGAGTTATCATCCGTCCAAATCATGGGAATCAACGAGCCATAAAACATTCATATTTCTATATTAATTTTATATAAATTTATTTTCCAGAAAATACAATTTTGTACAGATTTCAACTATGTGTCTTCTCCATAATTAATTTTTCGTTGATTATGAAAATATTTTGACATCTTTTTTTAAATTTTGCAATAATATTGCTAACCCTTGTGGAAGCATTATCATAAAAAATAAAAATAAATACATAATTGGAAAAAAAATAGTGAATATGAGAAAGCATCATGGCCTATTGGAATTGGGTGACTCGTCCTCGACAGCGATGGCCTCAGTTAATTTCTCCATTTAGAAATGGAAAATAGAGAAATTAATCAATATGCATCTGAAAATTATTGAAAATCTCCATCGATCTCGCAGATAAATGCAGCCATAGTTCTGTTCTCAGGAGAGCCCTTTGTGTCTGTGCTAAAGAAGTGTTCCTGTGTCTGAGGAGAGAGAAAGGAGATCGAAAATGGAGTTCGGGTTCCTGGGATTGGGCATAATGGGCAAGGCCATGTCAATGAATCTGCTCAAACATGGCTTCAAAGTCACTGTTTGGAACAGAACCCTTTCAAAGGTTTCGTCTTTCTTCTTCCTCTCCTCTGTCCCGTGAGAGTGAAAATCGACGATGCCCGTTATAATCCAAATGATCCTTTTTGTTGATGATTCATGACATTTGATTAGTGACGGTGTAATTATATTCGCTCTTGGTAACGTGCCCTTTTTCTTTTTATCCTGTTAATCAATATGTTTGCCTGAGTTCAAGATAATTTCCATTGAAACGAGCTGTCAAGTTGCAGATGATATTTGATTCATCTTCACATCTGTTTAAATTGTGAGGGAGGCTGGTGCCATGGACATTCTTAATCATTCGTTGAATTGAGTTTTCGAAACTCTCATGTCTCAGTGCGATGAGTTAGTGGAGCATGGTGCTTCAGTTGGAGAAACCCCGGCTGCAGTGGTCAAGAAATGCAAGTACACCATCGCTATGTTGTCTGACCCTGCAGCTGCTCTCTCGGTCAGTGATTATTTATTGGCACTTTTTTTATTCCTTCCATTAGTCTTTTCTTCCTTTTTTTTTTTCCTCTCCTCACTGGGAACACTCTGTGGCCATCTATTGCAGGTTGTTTTCGAGAAGGATGGAGTTCTTGAAGCCATTTGCAGTGGAAAGGGTTACATCGACATGTCAACTGTTGACGCTGAGACCTCTACCAAGATTAGTGAGGTTTGAGTCAACCTTTAGCTCTACTTGAAATAGGATTTTTAAGTCACGAGCAAATTAAGTTCCTTGTCTTTCCTCATTTTCTGTAAATACAGAGTCAGATTCGGGAATAGGAGTTGTCTAGGGTTGCTTTTGAGTCTTGCTGCTGATTGAGGTTATTATATAACCCAAAGAGGAAAACTGCAAGGCCTTGGACATCTTTAGAATGGCTTTCTATCTCTTAACACATTAACTTGCGTTGGTTCTGTAGGATCATTAGGTTCATTTTTCTCATGTTCTATTCTGCTGTTATCTGCAGGCTATCACAGCAAAGGCTGGCTCTTTCCTGGAAGCCCCTGTCTCGGGTAGTAAAAAGCCAGCAGAAGATGGACAGCTCGTGATACTTGCCGCTGGAGAAAAGGTAATGAGATATAGTGGTCTCTTCCTGCACTTCATTGGGCATCTTTCTTTCCTCTTAGTGCCAGTGCTGTCTCGAGGTGTGGAGGGTTGTGAGTGGCCAAGTTTTCTTTCTTTCACCCAATTTTGAAGGTTTATACCTTTTTATCATTGAATGATAACTCATATCCAATGTTCCCGATTTGTGCAAGTATATAGGCATTGTATGAGGAAGCTATCCCGGCTTTTGATATCATGGGGAAGAAGTCGTTTTTCTTGGGGCCAGTTGGAAATGGAGCAAAGATGAAGCTTGTGGTCAACATGGTAATGGGCAGGTAATGGATTTTACCATTATTCAAACTCTGAAAAGTGTACAAGGTAGAGTCTAATTGATAAAGGAATACCAGGTTTTACTTTGTGAGAGGTTTGTTAAAACATTTTCTCCTGTGCAGCATGATGAATGCCTTCTCAGAGGGGCTCGAACTTGCTGATAGAAGTGGACTGGATCCTCATACTCTTCTGGCTGTGTTGGTCAGAAACAAAAATAACCATTTCTTCTTTGCACAGAATTCTTTCTCTATTACCTAGTTCTCGACTCTCAGAAATGGATCAGTGTTTCTTTTTTTTTTGGGGGGGGTTGGTGACAGGATCTCGGTGCAATCTCAAATCCCATGTTTAGGCTCAAGGGACCCACGATGATACAGGGGAGCTATTCCCCTGCTTTTCCACTGAAACATCAGCAGAAGGACATGAGGTTGGCTCTTGCCCTCGGTGATGAGAATGCTCTGTCAATGCCAGTGGCTGCCGCTGCCAATGAGGTAATAGCTGACCTTTGCTTATTTTTTGAAACTAAAATGTTGCTTCCTCCTAAAATCTTTCAAACTATGAACCAGATATTTCACATCGTTGTATCTCGAGTGGAAGATGTGCAGGTCATAAAGAGAAACATTTGTATTGCAGGCCTTCAAGAAGGCAAGAAACATGGGTTTAGGTGATCTGGACTTCTCTGCTGTATACGAGACTGTGAGGCAACTCAAACCATCGTCATCTTAATCCCAATTTATCGCTGAAGATGCCAGCATACTATTAGATCAGTGCTTAAGCCTGTGTTTATTATGTGTTTGAATAAAGTGCCGATGGTCTACTTTTACATATACTGATTATTTACTTAATATAAAACTCATATGGCTGACTTTCAATGGAAAGGCAACATTTTCAGGTTCAATAGAACTCTCAGTATGTCTAAGCTCATGAAGGTGGGGGAAACTGGTGTATTGGTTGGTTTTTCTGGACCGATAATACCTTTGCAGTCAATCTAATGCCACTGGTGGTCAAGAAATGATGGCAACATAGGATTGAAATATTTCTGCATCTGATATTTAATACCGCTACCAAGCTATTTCTCTCGTCTCTGTGTTTCTCAAGAACTATAAATGGTCTACAAAGTTGAAAGTTGACAGTGAAGAAGAGTGCAGAAAAGAGCGAAAGATTTGTGGCTTTAACCAAGTTAATATAATATATATATATATATATATATACTCGCAACAGCAATAGGACAATGTTCTAATTCAGTAGAAAAAAAAATCATTTTTTCAACAGAACTTAGTCTGTGAAAGTGCTGCTAGCCTCCGTCCAGTAGAGATCAGAAAAAGAAGAAACCACCATGATAAGTCATCAGATGTTCGACTTTTAAAATACACACGTCAGCTCTCATGTGATCACTACACAATCCGAGATAACCAATGCTCCATGTAGCCCTCAAAATATGAAACTCTCCAGGCATCCGACATTCAGGGGACCATCACTTACTTGGAACAGCAACAATAGGATTCAGCACACTGATAAGTAATGCTTGAGAATTATAGCAAGATTCTCTTTCTCCACTAGATAAGCTTCTCTGAGACTTTGTGCATCTGTTAGGGAAGAAACTTGGTCAGCCACAAACTTCCAGCCTGAACAACAGAACTGAAGCTGGTGTATGGTCTAAGGCAGCATTAATATAAGGATGCGGATGATAGGAAGGGCCTAAGACAGGGTTTATGCAAAAAAATTGAAGAAATTAATGTGAAGATTAGTTTCATGTGAAAGCACCATTAATGGGATGAGCAAATTATAAAAGTGTATGATTCAGATGGTCATCTATTTCTGAAGAGACGATTAATAGATCAATTATGAAGATGTAAGAAAATCCACAGAAAGAAGTATTTTCTCTCATTGTTTCTTGAAGTGTCAGGACTCTGTAGAAGGCTGAAGAGCTAGAATATTCAGGTAGAACTTATGATTTGAAGATCTAGATGAGTTGGGAGAGTGAAAACCACAAAGTGCAACAGAGTCTTCACAGGCATGACCAATAGAGGCCCCGCATTTGCGGCAAAGGAGCTTTGTCTTTGGACGGTTACGGCCCAAAAAATATGGGAAACAGTTGACCTCATCCTCCTGTGTAAATCGACTGGGGTCAATTGATTGGAAGGAGACAAAGCCTTTCTTTATGGATTTCTTATCAGAACTGGTTGCTGAGTCTATCCGATCCGAGGATTTCAGGTTCAGAGGGTATGCACAGGACCCACAGCTGCCATAGAAAAGGAAGTAAATAGTGCAAACTTCAATAAGAAATCAACAGTCACAGGAGAGAGATCACTAAAAGAGAACTCATATAATGAGTTATTGCAGATAGGAAGGGAAAACATAAACGTGTTCCAAAACAAAGAAGCACAGTTTTCTTTAACATCAGAAAGGAATGTGATTGAGTAAAGTGATTGCGTTATTGTCATTTACAACATGCCACTTATGCCAATCTTGCTGTATGAGTTGGCTGTCTTCGCTTTACAGATACAGTCATATAGGTGCAAACTTAGTGATTAGATAAACCAATATCATGTGGAGACCATAGGGAAGGTGACACTGATAATGCCTTTACAAATGAAAAGCATCAGCAAAGAGGTCAAAAGACATCAGAAGAGACAAAAATTATCATAAAAAAGGTTCATAACTTCGTGAAGGCGCCTAATTCAGCTGAAACAAGAACTCAAAACAAGAATATTGATTCTGTCATTTTCTGAATAAGAGATCAAATTGTTATCTTTCACAAGAAAAGTGTAAACAGTCTCAACCGGTAGGGAGCAACAGACTAGCACCATTGCATGTTCACCGAAAAAAAAATCAATAAGGAGCCATCAGACGCATGCTTTAGCAATGTAAACGTCAACTTTTTCATTCCAGTTTAAGAGAAATTAAAACGCAAATTACAGGTACCATTTCAGATGATACGAATTCAAGTGGAAACTTATCATAATAAGGTTTCTGGATTGCCCATTCTGCAAGCAATGTAGAATGCAATACAACCTATAAAAAATGATGTAGCGAAAACCATTTACTCGTGCACGTCTTCTTTATATATGCTTTGACATGAAATGTTTTGTTCTTTCAGGAGATTCTAATAACTTTCATGAAAAGTTAAGTTAATGATTTTACATCAACAATTACAAGGTCTATTGGCAGATCCTTCAGTGTGAGCTTGAGCTTGCTTATAAACTCCCAGAATCAATGTAGCTCACAGGACAATGTCAAGATCATTGAATATGGTGGATAATCATGGCAGATAACAAAAATAATGAGACCCAACAAAAAAAATTCGCGACTCACAATAGATAATTGGGAAAGGGGCAAAGCAAAGGTAGGGGAAACGTACCTGTAAGACACGTCAGTTTCAGACATTTCCTCAATCCGATCGACGATCGCAGCCAAACCCGGTAGAGTTCCCGTCTTCGGGACTGGATTCCAGTATAGCAAAAGCGAACCGGAGGACCGAACAGAGGGGGGGAGAAGGGAGGAAGACGGTGACGCGTGGGATATTTTGAGCCAATCCGGTGAAGGGATGGGTTGTGGGTTTGGTGGGGGAGTAATGGAGACTACTCCGTTGTCCCTACATGGCCTAGGCTTAGGCTGGAGAGAATGCAGAACAGCAGCAGGAGTTGACCTTCGCTCTCTCTCTCTCTCTCTCTCTCTCTCTGTTTCTTCTTCTTTGTCTCTCTGGGTGTCTCCTGCTGGTCTGTTTGCTCTGGTTGGACACGGACTTCCTCGTGGGGCGGGGTTTGACCTTGGATCAGTGTTTTTTTCAGACCTCTGGTAACGGGGATTCATGTCCGATTAATTAAACTTTTCCTTGAGATAATGACGGTGCACAAAAATAAATAATTATTTGTATTAAATTCAGACATCATTATCAAACGGGTGCAAATCGCTTGGATTCATCCGTAATTTGATTATTCATTATCTCGAAAATCATATCTTAATCTTATAAAAAATTACATAAATTTGAAAAAAAAAGAGAGTCTCATATGTCGGAGGTCTGGTCCTCCCGTTTCAATAACTTGACCTGGTCCAATGATCCAGCTTGCCCACCAGGGTGGCCTCTGGTGTTCGTGAGGGTTTCGCGTATCTCAGGTCCTCGAGCCTTTAAAAGGGTTGACTCATCAGTAAACTAATAACATGTAGTATATCGAATTGATGGTTCAATACTCTCGAAAAATCGGTAGCTAGGGATTAGTGATGAGCTCTAGATTATATAGTATACCGTCCGATAGATCAGTAAATTATTACGGTACTGGATATCATCGGCAATAATTAAAAAAAAATACTCGGCTCCCTGAACTAATGGTTCATAAGTATGCCTAGATGATTGTCGATCAAGCTTTGAGACTTGCGAGGCCGAAATAACAGACCTTCGACTCGAAGTTGGGAGTCCAAAAGGGATGCGCTTGGATTCGAAACTTGTGTTCGATCTATGAACATCATTCAGCCATATAAATGGTTACGAGTTTGCAATAATAATTGTTAACAATCTTTTTTTTCCCTTAAAGATTGATCTGGGTTTTGATGGAATATCTGTCCATCTAAAATGCATTAAACGTAACACATATGATTTTGTTCTTTCAGACATGTCTCATGGGGTAAGGGAATGCTCCTTTACCTTATATCATGGTAACTAGAGGTGTCGAAATTTGACATGGCCCACGAAAAAAATTGTGTATGGAATGGTGTTTTCAGGTTATCTAAGATATCGTGCTGTATTGCACGATTCGAAAAAAATCGTGCTGGTTTGAAAGTAGTAAAATAATTTTTATAATAAAAAGAAAATTATGAGAAATTTCTTTTAAAATTGATTAATTATATACATATAATTATATTTTAATAATTATTTTAATATTTTTATTTATATTAATACAAATTTTAGATCACCCAATCAATTATATCATAAAAAATCTATTTTTAAAATATAAAATTATTTAAATTTATTTTTAAACAGTAATTTATTTGTATAATTCAGGCCAAGCCTAGGCAATCTGAAGCATGAAATATTTATGCATGAGCCGGAATTTTTGGGCTACCCAAGATGATGTGCCGTGCAGTGTGGCCTCGAAAGTATATTCATGCTATGCTAACACGACCAAAATTCATCAAGATAGTCCGAATTAACAAGTCTAATGGTACCTGTCCTTAGCCATATATGCGGATTTTATGAAGGTTTTGATGTTGAGCTTTAACGAGAATACCTATTGATAAGGTTGATTTGGTGTTATGGAACCAAAGTTTTAGGCTTTGCAAGAACTCATCAACAAATGTATTACTTGTTGGTAAGCTGACAACACACATTAGATTAGGTTCAGAATTTGAAACTCTTGAAAATCAGTATCTGGGATTTAATTGACGAGTCACAAGCTGTATAATATACTGTTAAGTAAATTAGTCCGTTGATATGATACTGGATACAACTGAAAGATATTGCTTGCTTTATCCTCTAAAAGATATTGCAATAAGAAGGGCACTGTTAAATCTTATGAAAATATTAAGTTTGTAGTAATTTGTTCAAATGCAGGATCATATATCATTATTGATATGTTATCTTAATAGTATAAAATAATTTTATTGAATATTTTCTTTCGGAATCATATATATATATAACTACTGAAATATAATTTTATTAATAATATATACTATCTTTTTCTTGAATTAATTTTTATTAGATAATATGAAAACGAAATTATTATATAAAAATCGTAGGAGAATGATATGCA
Source organism: Sonneratia alba (assembly GCA_900174645.1). NCBI lineage: Eukaryota > Viridiplantae > Streptophyta > Magnoliopsida > Myrtales > Lythraceae > Sonneratia > Sonneratia alba. Next base: position 845,433 of record FWPY01000029.1, read on the forward strand.
AATAATAGAAAAGAAAAAAAATTACTTATAAATGTGTCGTCTCCTAACTAATTTTTAACCTAACGCCAATTGACTCTAAAGGTCTAGCGTTTTGATGAGCGCCAGACGTTCCAAGGTAGGAGTTTCTACGCCCGCCTCACAGAGCTCACCGGGGACTCCACCATTCTACTGAGGGCCCACCTCCTGGGAGGGCTCACGTAACAAGTCACCGACTGTCCGTACTCCGTTACGCCGGCGATGTAGTGGTAGAAACGGGGAGTGGCCCACAAAAAAAGCGGAGCAGTCTGACGGATCCCGATGATATAAATTGTTCTCCGTCCCTCTTATGAATCTCTCTCTCCTTCTCTCTCTAGGGGTTGCGGAGGTAGCAGCCACGCGCACGAGGTAAGGCTCCGAGCCACCAAACCAAACCCTAGAAATGAACTTATCGTAGATTCAGCTCCGACAGGCTGCCGGAGTAACTTCACTGCAAGCTTTCTCCACCGTATCGACCGTGTAAGTCTTCACTTTTTCTCTATTGATCTGTTGGAATCGGGACTACTGCGCCTCGCGAACTCCAGAAATGTTCCGTATAATTGGTGGCTGTCGAGCTGAAACTCTCACAGGCTTCGTAGTGGGAAATATTTTGCTGGAAATGGTTTTATGATGAGTTGAGCTGCGATCGTGTTGGAACTGTTGGTGGTTTTGTTAGGGTTCAGATCGAATCGGTGGACTTCTTTTCTCTGCTCCTTTCCAAGTTTGTTCTAGTTCCTTCTCTAGGGTAATTCTGAGGTTCTGCTGTTCTGATATCCAGGATCTTGCGTCAGAAATTTCATGCGATTCTGGAGGTGATTTAAGTAGCTTTGAAGCTCATTTTGAGGAGCTGATCATGTTTTGGAAGCGTAGTAGTATGTTTTGAAACCTTGTCTGCAGAAAAGCTGTGAAATTTGTGTTGCCAGCCATAGAAATACTCAATTAATGGCCTGCCCATGAAGAATTTCCTGAGAAGATTGTCTAAGATTAATTAGACCTTGTTTCAGAAAGACATTACTTGTTGCTTCTGTTTATTCATGAAATCTACGTTCTGCATTTTCAACATGTACATTTCTATTATTGTGCATATTTACTTGTCATTGGTAGGCAAATGATTATTTCTTACTAAATTTAGCATGACTCAGGATTAGACAGTCCTTGAGCATAGGATTTCGGGTTGTATAAGTTTGTATAATGTATCCGTAATACATATTTTTGGGTCATTAGATTTTGCATTTTTGGCTCATTAGTTTCTGCATTCGCAGACTCACATTTGCTACACTACTTGGCTTGTAGCTTCTTAGTGCTCTATCTGTATGTTATTGGTTAACCACTACTCTATGGATCTCCTGGTAAATGGTTTTGGGTTTACAAACTTCAGCTTGATGTACAAATCTGGGTTTTTGCTTTTGGCTTTTATGCCATTGTTGTTGGAACACTATTTTGGATTCTATGCCAAAGTTCACTACTTGAAGTGAGGCTATCAATATGCTGGCCATGGAAATAGATAGTTGAGTGCTGAAAATTGCTGCAACCTTTGTTTTCTCCATGAGCAATCTATTAGTCTGCATCTCATTCTATAATAGTCATAGTTGTGGGAATTTTTTCGGTACATAGGAAGCTTGAACAAAATGAAAAACTACGACATGAATGTAAACATTGTTATACACTCATTCTTTGTTTGTCCATTGGTTTATTTGTTGACCATTTTCTAAAGCTTTTGCCAAGGATCTTTCAGAAGAAGCTGTTCCTAAAGAATGGTAATATTCATTTGTCCTGTCTCTTTTGTTAACCAAAGACATCCATCTATTTACTGGAAAGATACATTTCTCCAGTTTAGAAGCAACCAAGAATGTTAAATCATGTGTATCGATTGTAGTAGAAGCATTGATATCTGCTTGAATTCTTCTCATGTCTACTAACTGTGTAACTTGTTTTTGTCCATGTAGGAGGTTTTCTCATGGTCACTTCAGGTTATTACTCACCAATAAAGGGAAGAACATGTGAAAGGAATTAGGTTTTAGTGTTGCATATGTGGATGCATATTTTACTGCATTTGATTGTGCAAATCTTCAGCAAGCTAATTTTATAAGATCCAACCACCAACGTTTTCTTATTTCTATTGTTTCAGTTCCTGCAACTCGTCATGGAAGACACCCAGTCAGTCTCTAAACTAATAGACTCTACATCCTCCAAAATACTACAGCTTCAGAAGGCCTTTGCAGAGCTTGAAAGTCACAGGGCAGTAACTCTCAACTTGAAATGGAAAGAACTGGAAGAGCATTTCGACGGACTTGAAAAATCTTTGAAGAGACGATTTCATGAACTGGAGGACCAAGAAAAAGTGTTTGAAACAAAAGTTATGAAGGCCCGGGAAATGCTAGAGAAGCGGGAAGCTGCTGTTGTGGCCAAAGAGCAAGCTTCTTTGGAGAGGCTTCAGAAGAAGAGGGATGCTGCTGTTTTGGAAATTTCAACTTCTCTAAAGAGGCACAGGAAGGTATCTCCTACCGATCCCAGTGGTTGGGAGGGACAAATTGGGTCACATGCTGTTCAAGAGAAGATAACCGATGATGTCACGGTCCCTGAAAGTTGTGTTGAAGACCCGGAAGATCCTTGTGAAGATGAAGGTGAGGAGGTGAACTCATCACCCCTGTTAATTAAGTTCTTTCAAGATGTGGATATAGAAGGGCTTCATAAGTTCATATCAGACAACCGAAAGAATCTTGCTACCATAAGGGAGGAAATTCCACATGCTCTCCAAGCAGCACCAAATCCAGCCAGTTTTGTTTTGAGATCACTTGCTGACTTTTACAGCACTGATCGGCCAAAATTTGATGGGAAGAAGGATTCTGATCTGTTGGGTCTCCGTCGAACTAGCATCATGCTGATGGAATGCCTTAGCATTCTTCTCATGGACAATGATATCTGTATTTCAGATATTATCACTGATGATATTAAGCTGCAAGCAAAAGGGATTGCTGAAGAGTGGAAACCCAAACTGCATGCTCTTGACACCAGCTCTAGCAGTGGAAACTCTTTGGAGGCTCATGCATTCTTGCAGCTTCTGGCAACTTTTGGAATCGCAGCAGATTATGAAGAGGAATTAATATCTCAACTGATCCCTATGGTTTCACGCCGTCGCCAAGCTGCTGATCTTTGTCGTTCTCTTGGATTTTCTGCAAAAATGCCAGGTTTGCCATTCCTAGTATCACTAGCTGGTTTGGATTTTGCAGCATCATCTGAGAGATTTGAATTTCATGTGTGCTGCAATTATGAGCTTGATATACATATAAGTCTCCGTTTTGATTCTATTTCCATGAATGAGCTGCGTACTCAATCTCCATGGTTCCTTGATCTCCAACAGGCTAGCACATCCATAAATTTCCTTTTAATTCGTTTTCTTTCACATCCATCTTTAAACAACCCCCCTCCCCTTTTTTTCTTGTATCTTTTGCAGATATTGTTCAGGACCTTGTGAACAGTGGAAGGCAAATTGATGCAGTAAATTTGGCATTTGCATTTGAGCTAACAGAGCGGTTCTCTCCTGTACCTTTGCTAAAATCCTACTTGGAGGAGGCGAAAAAGGCTGTTTCAGCCGTCAAACCCAGAAACTCTCCTCCCACTGCTCTGGTTCGTTTCTGTCCAATGTTTTATTGTGTAAATATTGTGCTTTGCCTTGAATATTAGATATCTTGCATTAGGGATCTTGGGTGTAGCTTTACCATGTCGAACATGCTTCTTGCTCAGATTGAGTTCAACGAGAGAGAACTTACTGCTCTTAAGGCCACCCTGAAGTGCATAGAAGAGCATAAGCTCGCAGAGCAGTATCCTGTGGATCCGATCCGAAAGCAGATTCTTGAACTTGAGAAGGCTAAGGCTGAGAAGAAGAAAGTAAACGAAGCGACGAAGCCTCAAATCAAAAGACCCTGCCCCAACACAGCAGCAAGTGGGCATCCCACCCCGTGCTCCGCTCTTGAGAGGCCTTTCTACCCGAGAGTCAATGAAAGGTATCCTCCCTACATCTATGAGAGGCCCTACATGTACCCCGAGAGCCATGGTCCTCCACTTGTGGGCAACCCTCCTGCTCCTTACAATCTCCCACCTGGCCACGGGAACTTCTTTGGGAATGTCTACCACTACCAGACTCCTCCGTATCTTCACTGAGGTATAGTAGGTGTTACCAGTGGCGACTCACTCATCGTTCTCTCCTTAACTGCTAGCTCCTTTTAACTCTTTTGATGTGGCATTGTATGAAATCACTGAAACTTGACCCTAGAAAGGGTGATACAACAGTTCCCCAGAAAAAAGCCTGTCAAATTTGAGGTTGTCGTATCTAATCTATGTACTCGACTTTCTTGTGTACGCACTTTGTCTGTTCTGATTGGGAATCTATTCATTCACGGTGGATGGATGATCCTTATCGAATCTATCTTATGGCTGCCTTGTTAATTCACTTTTCCATGGCGTTTACTGAGTGGTATGCCATGCGGAGGTAATTGATAATTCCGACTCGGCTTGAGCACCTGCTTTGGCCATCCCAGGCGGTGTAGTAGCCATTGCAGGTGCGGTTGCATCCAGTTCGACGTGGCTGATCGTTGACATAAACTGCAGCCCTGAATTTCTGTTTCGAGGTGTCGACTGAAAGCGGTCTCAAGCAAAGCCGGAGATGGTTGCTGCTATCGCCGTGCACCTTGCTCTCGTGGCAGCGGCCGCTTCAATATGTTACCGTCTCTCAAGAGCCTTTCCACCTTGGCCGTACTCAGTTGTCGATGTTCTGCTCGAACGGTTCGCACTCACAGCACCAGCACCTCGTCCCAGCAATGTCATGATGATCACAATCTATACCAATGATCTTGATATCCGGCATTATGAACTGTGACCGCCACACGATACTCCAGCCAGATTTCATATCAATCCGCAACCATATATCATTGGTGAAGAGAACGATTATGAAAATTAATATTTATTGACTTATTTGTTATATATTCAATTGGAGTTGAGAATCCCTAATACCATGGATTTCAAGAAAATCCCACCTTTCTTGCAGATATATACCCCATTGGCCGGCTATTCTTCAGAGCCGACAACATCTGCATCTCCTTCTCCGAATCTCTGCAGAGAAGCAAACGAAAATCAGAGAGAAACATGGCTGTTCAGTCTCTCAAGTTTCCCCATCTAGTCACCCGCTGCCGCTCGGCATCGTTCTTTCTCTCGCCTCCTCCTCTTTCTCAGCCTGGTACTGCGTTCTTCCTCCACCCCCACCTCTGATTCTTTTCTTATTGTTCGAAGAGGGCAATCTGATCATGTCCCAACTAAATCCTCGACATGAATACGATCGACTTCCTCGTGAACTGTCTCTCTGTTCTTGGTTATTCATGCAACAGTAATTTCTGTGGAAGATTCTGTGGTTTCTGCTGAAATTCTGTGCCTTTCGCATCGTTGCTGTCGATTACCCGGGCCCATTTCTTCTCTGGCGTAGCTAGATACGATTTTGCAGTACGTTGGATGTAATGTTACAGCTCCATGCTTTGCGCAGGTGGGTGGTTCAAGCTCAGGGGCCGTGCTCACTCTCCATTGAGAAACTTTTCTGTGAAGTCAGAAAAGATTCAAATACAGAAGAAGTGAGCTTCTCCATTGCATTGGCAGTATACATTTCATGTTTATTCTTTCAAGTCACTTGTTGTTCTCATGAACGATTTTTTTTGCTTTAGATGCGTTTGCTACTGCAAAGTGTCGCTTCAAAAACTTGTATGTTTGCTCATCTTTGTGAGTGCGGTGTCAAGATTTCAAAACTGTGGCTTGTGCTGTTTCAATTAGATTGAGGACCATTAAAATTTGAGACAAGAATCATCTTATAAATGTAGTTTTGCTGTTTCTGTTGTTTTAGTTCTGACTTAAGCAATGGAAAATTTATCTGATCTTGACCACCGTTCAACAGGAAGAAGAGACTTGATGAGATATGTCTTGAACGGTATGAGCACTACAGTCGGACCTTGATACAATCATGGATTCTACAAGGTACATCTTTTGATTCAATTGGTGAGGCTTTTTTTCTTTTCCCCGGATTATCTCAGAAGCATGCTAATAAAATGGTCAATTCTTATGCACTGCAATATCTCATGTGTTGCTTTGAAAATCAGGGAAGGTTACTGTGGATGGGAGGGTAGTTAATAAAGCAGGGACACCTGTCTCCAATAAAGCTAATGTAGAGATCAATGCTGAAATTCCCAAATACGTATGTAGGTGATTACTTCAAGGAATCTACTCTTTGCAAGTTTTAGCTCGTAATTTATTTTCTATTTAATCTTTGATCTGGTCTTGGCTTTTTGCGATCTATTTTATTGAGTAATTTATTGTCTATCTCAGAGCGGGATATAAGCTAGAAGCAGCCATTGAACAATTGGGTGTTGATGTTGAAGGAAAAGTAGCTCTTGATTCGGGATTGTCAACTGGTGGTTTTACTGATTGCTTGCTTCAATATGGTGCATCATTTGTTTATGGAGTTGATGTTGGTTATGGACAGGTAATTAAATTATCATGTATGTTTTTTAATCCAACTATCTGTCAAAGAATTGTTCGATCTGCAGTCTCCTATCTACATGAGTTTGTTCCCTTTCTTCTGTAAGTTTTCCATTTTGGATAGGATGTTGCTGCAGCTTCTAGCTTGATATGTGAAAATGGCTTATTAGACTGATGAAAATTGGATTACTATATAATTTAGATTCAATTAAGATAGTTGATTCACTTTTGGTAAAATTAGAAGGTGGCGGTCTGGCCTTTCAGGTGGCAGACAAAATTCGTCGAGATGAACGTGTTTCGGTGATAGAAAGAACAAATTTACGGTATCTTACAGGACTTCCCCAGAAAGTTGATTTGGTGACACTAGACCTCTCGTTCATTTCCATTCTTTTGGTAAGAATTTTACATCGGTTCCTACAACCACAGCCTCATAGTTTAGCCACCTTTAACAGTTTGTTATACTGATAAAATCATGCTTTTTCTTTCTCTTGGGGAATACATGGGGGCAACCACACTGTTTCTTTCTTTATTTCTTTCCATTTCCTAAGTAACATTAGGTTCTTGTTTAGTGCTGTGATTGTGATTTCTCGGTTTTGATGCAGGTGATGCCAGCTGTGATAAATGTTATGAAGGTAGACGCTACATTAGTTACCCTGGTCAAACCTCAATTCGAGGCTCGAAGATCACAAGTAAAATTCTTTCTTGTCCTATAATTTTTATTGTTTTTCTTTCTCCATTTCCTAGTAGCTCTCTCCTGTATGAAGAAAGCCGTTCATAATATTCGAGTTAATTTTTCGGCAGGTAGGTGGTGGGGGTATTGTGAGGGATCCTGAAGTCCATAAGGAGGTCTGTTTACTTTTTCAATATTTAGTGATGTATTTTATTTCCATTTCATCTATGTGGTGATAAAACGAAATGCTGATTCATAAATTCATTATTTGGCTTTAACTATATTTTCACTGATTTAGAATTTCACCATGGCTTTGGAGAATGAATTATAGTATTGTTATGCTGATAAAATTATTTCAATGTTATGAACACAGGTTCTCGAAAGAATCATCTCTGGTGTTGAGAACTTGGGATTCTCCAATAAAGGGTGGATTGAGTCTCCTCTCAAGGGTGCTGAGGGGAATACTGAGTTCTTAGTTTGTTTTAGCCGTATACCTCAGAGAGAACCAGAGTAGTTCTCATACATGATGTTGGAAGCATTTCTCTAAAACGACCACTCACAAGGCCCAGCTGACAGACTAGTTCTGGGATATAGAATCAGGTTGCTGTCACTTGTCTGTGTAAATGTTGCTTCAACGGTTGTAAGGAGCAGCTCGAGCTTCAATTTTTCTGCTGTACTGAAAGGTCCTGATTTTAGTAACTGCAATTTGTTTCAGAGGGTTGTAAAATGTATTATCTAAAATTATAGCTGAGTGGACAGCAACTTATGTGAAGGAGAAATCTTGTAATAGGCTAGAATGCAGGGCAATGAAGAGCATCAGAGTGGTTGATCTTTCGGGAGCTACATATTTCAGGCTTCAAAAATAGCTGTGGCGGAGTTCCATGAACTGCATAATGCTGCTAAGCTTTTCCTATTTTTGTATACACCCTATATTGCTACCTTTTATATACAAGGGTATCCTAAATGTGCCAGAAACCATTTGCCCGAGCCATGGAAATGTCGGAGGAGCCAGCTGTTCAACAGAATCGCAGACGATCCAGTTGATTCTGACATGATTTGTCAGTGGAGGATCCAGGATATCATATTGGACTTCCAGCTTGAGGCCATGGTCTATTGAAATACCATGATGATAGCTCTATTCAATTTGGATTTCTTATTCGGACCCTCTGATGTCTGAGCATTACAGCAACAGGGATTCTAAAATGTCATACGGGCATTGAAGACTCACCCAAGGAAGTGCTGCCTCTCATGAACCAATCATATTGATTTCTCATTCTTTTTATTGGTCCTAGCTTTTTGCCAGAAGGATAGAGGGATAAGATCCTGGAGTCCATTCAGCCAATGAGGACTCTCCACGTGTCCTTCCTCTCCTCCACCATAACTCTAGCAATAGATTCTCCTGTCCTGCTCTTACATATCCTCCAGTTTCTCTCCCTCAGGGTAGTCTTCTTCCCGAGTCCAGCTCTAATCAAAACAATGGCGGCTGCTTCTCCAATGGCGAGCCAACTCAAGAGCAGCTTAGCCTCAGTTTCTTCTTCTTCTTCCATCAGAAGGCCCATCGCTCCCAAAGGTCTCTCTGGGTCTCCACTGAGACAGTTGCCTGGCAGGAAAGTTGCTGCCTTTACTGTCAGAGCCGTTCAGTCAGAGAAGGTAAACAGTTCTCTGCTCTCTTCCTGTTTGTTGGGCGTGTTAAGATATCATATGGAGCAATCAAGTTGCTGACTGGATTAGTTAAGCAAACTCCTCAGTTTGGCTGATCCTTTAAACTGGAATAATCATTGAAACCCGATGAAGTTTTTCCGACCAGCTGTTGTGGAAATTCTGCTTACGTTACTGCTGGGACTAATCAATGCGCTTGTACTTGCAATTGAACTGAGGAGCCAGAAAGTGTCTTAAATGTCAGGACATCCCGTTCTGTCAAAATATATCTGCTAACTTCCGTTTGAAGCATTCTTCTTCTTATCCGGCTCTTGTGATGCTTAAATGGGAATGCTATGGGATAATCTTCAACCATTTCAGGACTGACTTATATGCAGCTAACGAATCGAAATCATCTTTTGTGGTGCAATTCCCGTGATGTTGAAGGAATCACCATTTCTTGGTTATAGTTGATATGACATCGTATGGTATGGGAACACAGTTTTGTCACTCTTTTTCTATTTCTAATACATATGACCACTTAGCAGCGAATCGACATTCCAGAAAATCAGCTCAGTCATCCTCATTCGTCCATGGTGTAATTCATTTGCTTCCAGAGGATCGGTTGATCGGGTTCATTAATCTCTGCACTCTCTTTGCAGCCAACTTTCCAAGTCATCCAGCCCATCAACGGCGATCCCTTTATCGGGAGCCTCGAGACCCCCGTGACCTCGAGCCCTCTCGTTGCCTGGTATCTCTCGAACCTCCCAGCATACAGGACAGCAGTGAGCCCTCTCCTTCGGGGAGTAGAGGTGGGTTTGGCCCACGGATTCCTCCTAGTCGGCCCCTTCGTCAAGGCTGGCCCGCTGAGAAACACTGAGGTTGCTGGGCCTGCAGGGTCCTTGGCTGCGGCTGGGCTCGTTGTGATCCTCAGCATCTGCCTGACCATGTATGGGATTGCGTCCTTCAAGGAGGGCGAGCCCTCGATCGCCCCGTCCTTGACCCTGACTGGGAGGAAGAAAGAACCCGACCAGCTGCAGACTGCAGATGGATGGGCCAAGTTCACCGGCGGCTTCTTCTTTGGCGGAATCTCAGGGGTCGTATGGGCTTACTTCCTGCTCTATGTCCTTAACCTCCCTTACTATGTGAAGTAAAAAAAAAGCGTGCTCTTTCATGATCATTGTCTGTAAATCTTCGCACTTTATGCAAGGATCAGTCAATCAGAACTCTGCATCTATTTACCTGCCCTGTTCTTCTACCACATGATTCCCGTGCTGGAGAGCCTTGGCTCTCTTCTTCTGAATCTTGTAAGTTTTCATTCCTTGCAATATTGCTGGGTGAAAAAAGATTCATTCCTCCCCTTTCTGTCATGTGAGGCCCGAGGCAGTGTATGAACGTTGTCATGGAGTAAGTACAAGCTGTCCCCTGTAACCTGGCCCTGGATAGGGTTGTGGACACCATCAAAGTGGCTGTTAAAACTTCAGTTTGGCTGCAGAAGGATACCATAAGTAAAGGTGAAAACTCTCGGATAAGTCACACTCAAAACATCCAAAAGTTGTCTTTCTCCTTCTCGGTGGACACCAAGATTGATTTGCTTCCACATTCTTCACCGTGTTGGTGAAAAATAAATTCCGGACCAGAGTTGACAAGATCAGAAAATATGTAAATTTTGGGGGTCAAATTGGAACTGGAACCTTCTGCCGCACTAATTTCGGAACTGTCTACTGTCCCACGGCGCGGGAGAGCCAAACACATCCTATCCCCTTAAATTAATTAACCAACGCTTAACGGTCTGTATGTTTGTCTGTCCGAATGTCGTCGTCATCATCACCTTCTTCTTCTTCTTCTTCTTTATATTTTCTTGTGAGAATCACTAAAGCCCCTGAAATGGCGGTTCAAGCAATTCAACCGACGGCACCTTCTAACTTTTTCCTTTCTCATCAGCTGCAATGGATTTTACGCTCACCAACAGCATCGTCTCCTTGTAAGCGCCTGAAGACAGCAGCTCACTCTAGCAGGAAGGGTTTGCTCCATTTTAGTTGCAGAGCCAGAAGCGAGGATGTACGTATGTGACATAAATATACGGACTTGATTCTTCCAGATTTCTTCCCAGCGTAGAGCTTGATTTCATGGGGGTAATTCAATGATCACTTGCAGGATTATCTGATAGATGCTCCTGTTTCAGCTGGAGACGGCTTCTCGTTCACTGGCGGTAGTGTCCATATAGTCGCTTCTATCTCTCTCTTCTTTATCTTTTATTATTTTTTTCGAGAATTCCATCAAAAAATTCTAAACAGAATATGTTTACCAGTTTTGATCAGACAAACATAATTTGGGTAATTCGGGCAGGTAAATATTCCGATGAGCCAAACCCTGCTGATGAATGGTTTAAGCAAGGAAAGATGGTGAGTCTTCTGTTTCTTTCCCTTCAGTGTCGATTGGTTTACAGGAATACCGCTCAACATCAACTAAGACAATCAATTCCGGAGAGGCAAAGGCAAAAGGCGAACTTCAGTAGACCTGAACTGGTGAACGAGAATGCTAGCAATAATATAGAAGTTTTGAGGAATCCCTAAAGCTGCTTGTCTTTCTTAAGTAATTAGTAGGATGATTGACTATATGACCCTCAACGTTGTATATGTGAGGCTTCTGTTCCTTTTCTTGCTGGAGTTGTATATGAGCATTTCACATTTGTCTTCAGAACATAGTAGATGCATTTGTTGCAGATATATGAATTTTCATAAATGTCGTGGACTCGAGGATCGTGCAAGTATTTTGATGCACCATTTTGATAGACTGTGCCTTTCTCTTTCATTGTAACAATTGCACGTTTCCACTCTATCTATTGCCTATTCTTCTGCAGATGGTTTATGTTCAGCTTGTCAGCATCTAAATTTGGTTTCTCCTTAATGGTAATTGTAGGTGAAAGCTTTCCCTGTTCTTGGTTCCAAGGAGAAGGCCAAAGATCCTATTTTTGGACTTACAATGGGAGCCGGTTCACAAACAACAGCCGATGTTTTCAGGTAAGAAAACAAGGAAGTATATATAATTAGGGAGCCAAGCTGGAATTTGGACTTAACTCCATGACTTTAATACTTAATCATAGTTATTCATCAATTTTACTTCTCTAAGCTGTTCAGAAATTGAGACTGGATTGTTTACACTGATTACCAATTAAAACATGCTCTCCTTATGCAATGGTTTTGCATAATAGATGGTTTTGCGTTGAAAATGGAAGCGCCAATAAACCTTCAGTTCTGTTAATCCATGGATTTCCTTCACAGGTCAGTCATACTTACACGGCAGTATCTTGTAAAAGAACATCTTTTCTCCAAAGGCCACCTCCAGTTTATAATTGTATCATTCCCATGTCATGGTACCAGGCTTACTCTTATCGGAAAGTGCTCCCGATTCTCTCCAACAAGTATCATGCCATTGCTTTTGACTGGATAGGTATGCTTTCAATCTGCATGTTACAATTTGTGGATTTGTTGATGATCTTTAACCTTTCACAGGATTTGGATTTTCGGACAAACCTCAACCCGGATATGGCTTCAATTACACATTGGATGGTAATTGCAATCATCTACTTCCTGTATAATCTACCATTCTCTCTGTGTCCTCTTACTGGTGTTGAAAAGCGTAAATTCTATGGTCCTATTAGCTCTTTCTTGCAGAATATGTATCGTCTTTTGAGTCACTCTTGGATGGACTCGCTCTTGATAAGGTCTCATTAGTTGTCCAGGTATACTTTCCCCCTGTATCCTTTCTTTGATCCATTAAGCACCATCCTGTGATACCTATCCAGCAACTATTTATATCTCTCTTGTTTGATTTGACAGGGATACTTCGCACCAGTAGTTGTTAAGTATGCCAGCAAGCATACTGACAAGCTAAATCATTTAGTACTCCTAAATCCTCCTGTAAGATTTCTCCTCAATCTCTTCTGGTTTAAATTAGTAGGTATTTCCACCGTTCCCAAGTAATGCCCAACATGTTTGAGATGACTTTTTCTTTGCACACTCAATAATTGTCATCAAGTAGATTTGCCAAATAAAAGTCAGGCAGATCTTTGCAAGATCCCCATTAGTTTCTTATGATCTATCTGTTTCTCTGCATTTCTGCGACAACTAAGCTGACAGCTAAACATACAAACCTTCCATCAAGCCTGTCCATATTCAGCAACTTTTTGCTTGGCGAGATTTTCTCTCAGGTTTGGAAGGCTTCTTTTAATGTTTAAATCTTGATATGCTTTATGATAGATCCTTTTAGCTTCGTGAAACAATTTCTTTCATTAGGATCCACTGAGGGCAAGCGATAAAGCCTTGACAAGTGCCGGCCCTTACAAGATGAAAGAGGATGTTGCGATGGTTTATAGAAGACCTTACCTTACGTCTGGCTCCTCAGGGTTTGCACTAAATGCAATTAGCAGAGCTATGAAAAGAGAGCTCAGGGTGATAATTCTTGCAACTTTCTTCTCGTGCCATCCAAATCGAATATTCATTTAATCTTTTGTTGATTTTTCTTCAACTGCAGAACAATGTTGAGGAGATGAGGAGAATAATCAGTGACAAGAGCTGGGAAGTTCCAACAACAGTATGCTGGGGCCAAAGAGACCGGTGGTTGAGCTATGATGGAGTTGATAGCTTCATTGAAGATACAAACATTCGATTGATTGAACTTCCCATGGTACACACTCCTCCTTGGTGTTGCCCACTTTCCACCTCGGTACAGTTTGTTATCATGAATGAGACTCCAGTGGAACGGGATTCATCTGTGAAGTACTTTCTTAGTTCGATCTTCACATACAGAAGTGCATCTAACATCTAATTTGCTTGGCAGGTGGGGCATCATGTGCAGGAGGATAGTGGGGAAGAGCTTGGACAACTCATTTACAACATCATTGGAAAGAAAAGCCATTCTTGAGAAATGATCACGTCATCTTACAATGGATGAAGAAAAAATAGGTTCAGTGCCATGAAGAAGATCTTTTCTCCATTGATATTATGTTCTATGTCATAGATATTATTTCCTGATGAATTTTCGACTCTTTTATGAATTCAGTGCAGCTTCTGAATGCTGAAACGGAGCTGAAACTGATGAAGGTAAGCTGTGGCTGATGACAAAGTGAACAAGTGCGGGTTTTTAAGGCAAGCGACCATCTCTCGCTTATATTTACTGCTTGAACTCGGCTCTGTTTCCGCATAATACTCTAGAAGAAGCCCAAACGCTGTCACATTTCAGCCAGCACAATGCCAAAAGAAATAGAAACTGCTTCTTGCAGACCTTTCTGACCAGAAGTTCATAATTTTTGCTGTGAAGAATATTATGATCATTCTCGCTTGATGCACATCAAGATGCCAGAAATCATATGCTTCATGAAAATGGACAGACTTAGGGTCATTCATCTTCCCTCGAGCATAATTGAATTGGGCAGAATCGTTCATACAGCCTATCCAACTATTGTCATCTTCAACAGCCATTCCCTTCTGCTGTATACAAGATCTGCAGGTCACTCAGCAAAGCCCAGAATGCAGATGAAAACAGGAAATGTGCCAATTACATTCTTTCTATCAATGGATGCAAAGTCTAGCCAGAATGGTATACGCTAGAGGTGGTAAAATTTGACATAGTTTGAAAGCATGACCTGAGCAAGGCATGAAAAAACCATGCTTGAGCTAGTGTTTTCGGGCTGCCTGGAAGATCGCAGCACGACCCAAAATATCGTACCGGCTCAAAAGCATGAAAATAAATTTTACAATAAAAATAAAATTATGAGAATAATTTTAAAAAGTTATTAATTATACACATATAATTATATTGTAATAGTTATTTTGATATTTTATTCAAATTAATATAATTATTAATTAATCGGTCAATTATATCATAAAAATATTTTAAAATATGAATTATTTAAATTTATTTTTTAAAAGAAATTATTTATATAATTTGTGTTGGGTCGAGCCACTAAAGTATGAAATTTTCATGCAGGATTTTGGAGCCGCTTGAGATATCAACCATGCTGACATGGCCTGATAGCAGATTTGTGCTGTGCCCGTGCAGCCCCCAAAACTCCATGCTAATCCGAATTGCCAGCTCTAGTACACTTGCACGCGTATGTATCAGCTTTTTCATAAAGAAGGGTGAATTCTCACGGGCTCTACAAGATCATAGGTCCATAAGTACCGAACTACCCATGATTCTGTCCTTGGTCCCATGGGCCCGGAAGCCCAATATAGTAAGGCTCTTCAGTTTGTCAGTCAAACGTCGTTACGACAGCAGAAATGGATTGATTAAGACATAGGCGAAATCGTACATGTAACCTTGTTGGAAGAACAACATTTTCCTGTGTGAAAAGCTTCAACAAGAAAAGCGAGTCCCCATGAAAGCAACAAAAGCGTCTCTCTTCCATCCCCGGGGCGTCTTGTGGAAGCAACGAGAAACTTAAACCCTTCAAGCATCATTCTTCTACCCTTCCTCCGGCTTGTCTCTGAGAAGGAAAACTTCGGAAGCATTTTCAAGATTCAGTCATGGCGGAGTACTTGTTATTCATTCTCTTGTCCACGCTTTCGTCCATATTTACCTTTTTCTGGGACGCAATCTGATATATGTTGTGATTCATGTCCACCCAGCAGATCTGACAGGTACCCGAGGGACTACTACACACAGAACAGCACCGGCTACGGCGGCGGCGGCGGCGGAGGAGGAGGAGGAGGAGGCTTGACCTCCACCACGAGCGTCCACGTCACGGCCCTCGATGGCCTCGTGAACGTCAATTCGCTCTTCACCATCGCTGTCTTCGTCGGCCTCTCCCTCACCGTCCCAAACCAGCGCAGCCTCGAGAACACCTCCTCCTGCGATGCCAGCATCGACGTCGTCAAGAAGCTCCTCGTTTTCGAGGTAACTAGTCAACTTCGGTTATCCTAATAACTTCTAAGCTACAATACCATTGAAATTTCTATTTTATCAGACATCTGATTACTCTGATATTTTTTCACCATTTAATCCTATTATTGTTAGTTCCAGTTGTATCTGTAGTTCTTGGTGAAGGGAAACCCAGATACGAGCCCGTGAACTATATCTACAGCACACATCCTATCCGATTGAGCCATTGTTCGTGATTAAATGTTTTTTTTTTCCGCGGGTTCCTTGTTGTTGTAGTTTCCCTTCGAAAAGCCAGGAGCATTTGCAACTAAGAATTTCAAAGTTCAAGATTTACCGACAAAAAATTTGGAAAGATGAGTAAAATTGATTACGAACGAAAATTTTGAGATAGCTAAGAGAGTACATATTGAGAATACTACTCTAATCAAGAGCAACAGGGGTCAGAAAACTTGTGTTAAAGTTTCCACCTTTTCCCAATCTGGCGATTGCATTGATCTGTTATCTGTGGATGTAAACATCCGTTTGTTTACTTCAATTAAAAAAATAAAGCTTCAAATTTTGGACAAAATTGAACTGGGGTCCTTACAAGGACTCTATACTGTCAACCCTGACTGAAAATGATCAATCTCCGCTCTGCCAACAATTTGCTTTACTTGATCACTTATTAAGCTGTAGTGTCACTTGCAGAACCTATTTAAGAATTAATACCATTTTGTTCTGTATTGTGTCTCCCCCTGTAATCCATTGTTTTGATCCTTGTCCTGTGTCTGCAGGTTGTGTCCTTCAGCTTCTTCCTCTTTTCATCCCTGGTTGCTCAGGGCCTGAAACTGGCAATCAACCTCCTCAACTCCAAGGACGTGGATGAGGCCTTCCGAGCCCACATTAACCTCAAAGTCCTGAGGTTCGGCATGTTGGGGTCGGCCTTTGGGTCTATGATGGGATGCCTCTTCCTAATGCTGTCAATGGTGAGTGTGATTGAGATCAGGTTAGGAGTTTTGTCCTGTGGGAGTAAACCCACGGTTCATGCTGTCGCTGCTCTGATTGTTTTGGTCTCCTCTGCCCTACTTGTCTATATCTCTACTGCAGTGTATGCTTTTCTACACTGATAACCACTATCTGATATATAGATGACGCAATATTTCTAGTGCATTACTGCTGGTTTTCAAAGCAGTTGCTTGATGTTCATTATCTGGTTTTCGGGGCAACCCATAAAATCAGTTTTGTTGGGATACGAAGTTTAAGCAAAAGCAAATAAATCAACGGTACCTTAGTTTTCTTAGTACAACCATCGACAGAAGCAAATCGGGTGGGCAAATATATCCTATTTGGCTGCAACGAGTCTGATAGTTTGGCTTGTTCAGAAGGGCTTGATTGGCTGAAATGAGAATGTATCAAGACTTCTCTTTCCAATTCCTATTGTCCAGCTCATGTATGATAGTGGAATCATCATTTTCTATCTGAGATAAGAGGGGAAGGGAAAGTGATCGAATTTATATTATGATGTTGAGCTACGACATCCTCCTTCTGGCAGATGATAGCAAATGAGCCATCTGCTCATCTGGTTATCCAATAAATTAAGTCATGGGCTTGCACCACATATCTCGAGAAGCAACCATGAGTGATGATGCGATTCAACTTCAAAGTTAGGCCTATCTTGTGTTTCGTTGAGTTATGACGTTCCTCTCCTGTGTTCATGCAAGCAAATGAGCCGTCAGCCCTGATAAAACTGTAAGTCCACAACGTCTCAGATTCGCCTCCCCTTCTGATTCGTGTTGTAAACATTTGCCTCCAGATATCGAGATATACGATATATGTCGTGAAATGTTATATCTCCCTATAATCAGTCGGGTTCTTCTGTTGCGGAATCCACCTCTGCAGCCAAAGTTGAAAAGGAATAGTTTAACCGGGGAGAAATACAGGGTTGCAGCTGCATTTATGCCTCCAGCTTCATGCGTCTTCGGGAGCTGCAGCTACAGCTTCAGAGATGCGAGACGCTAGCAATCCTCAAGAAAGCTCAAGCCTTGGCACTGACGCTTGGGCTACTAAATGCAAATCAGCCCTTGGCTTGCAAGATCCTCAACGGCTACATCAAACTGGGCAGCCCGCAAGAAGCCCTTAAAGTCTTCTTCAATCACATAGAAGACCCAGATGTTGTCTCGTGGACTTGTCTCATTCACCTTTACCTCCAGTTCCAGCGTCCCTACACCGCCTTGGCGACTTTTTCTCTGTTGTTGCGTTCTGGGGTGAGACCAGATAGCTTCTCAATTGTCGGTGCCCTGTCTGCTTGTGGGCGAAGCAAGAATTTGCCCAGTGGGAGGGCACTTCATGGTATGGTGTTGAAGTCTGGCTCTGGGTATGAACCTATTGTGGGCAATGCTCTGATTGATATGTACAGTCGGAACTCAGAGATTGCAGCGGCTCAGGCGGTGTTTGGTGGGATGCGCATGAAGGACGTGTCTTCTTGGACGAGTTTGCTCAATGGGTTTATAATATGCAGGGACATTGAATCTGCCCACTTGGTGTTTGACGAAATGCCATTAAGGAACGAAGTTTCTTGGACTGCCATGATCTCAGGTTGTGTTCAAGGAGAGATGCCAATTCGGGCACTAGAGCTGTTCAAGGAGATGAATGATGAAAGGCTGGTCTATCCGACAGAGATGACTCTTGTGGCTGTTCTCTCTGGCTGTGCTGATATCGGGGCGTTCCATCTTGGGGTGTGCATCCATAGCTATGTCAGTAAAATTGGTATGACCAATAATGTTACGGTGAAAAATGCTTTGCTGGATATGTATTCAAAGAGCGGGAGTTTGGGCTTGGCTCATAGATTATTCAACGAGATGCAGTCAAGGGATGTGTTCTCGTGGACAACCATGATATCTGCTTATGCATTTCATGGGGAAGGAAGTACTGCACTCGAGTTGTTTTATGCCATGTTGGAATCAGGAATCAATCCAAATGAGGTGACATTTGTGTCAGTTTTATCCGCTTGTAGCCATGCGGGTTTGGTTTTGGAGGGTTGGCAGATTTTTAGTAGGATGACTGAATTGTACGGCATAGGTCCGAAGATTGAGCATTTAGGGTGCATGGTGGACCTCCTTGGTCGAGCAGGACTTCTAGAAGAAGCACAGGAATTTATTGAGCAGATGACAATGAATCCTGATGCTGTCATTTGGAGATCTTTCCTCAGCGCCTGCATATTTCATGGGAACTTGAACTTAGCTGAAGTGGGTGGGAAGAAGGTAATGGAACTAGAACCAGAAGACAATGGGGTTCTTGTGCTTTTGTGGAACCTTCATTGTGCCACAATTAATTGGGAAGGTGCGGGGAGGATGAGAAAGATGATGAGAGATAAAAAAGTTAAGAAAAAACCTGGGTGTAGTTGGGTTGAGATCAACGGTGTAGCTCATGAATTTCTTGCTGAAGATGTCACGCATCATTACGGTGGAGAAATGTGCTTGGTCGTTGAAGAGATTCTTGAGACCATGAAGTTTCATATGAACATGTCTCATATGGAGTAAGGTGATTTTAATGAATCCTAAAGCTGGATATTTTATTATTGGAGAACAAAATTTCATCCGATTCCATTTGGCAATTGGCTTTTAGATATCAAATGTTTGATGTTATCCAGGACTATGTGGAAGAGTATCGTAGGCTTTATGTCGTGGGCAGTCAAGACTGAGGTTCCTGCTTTGGTTATCTAGCAGACATTACTCTGCATGGCACTGCTCTCTGGAGTTCTAGGGATGAATTTTCTCACCATGAAATGTTGATATCTTTGTGGTACATTGCATATGGGAAGGTAACTATTTTGATTTCTCTGCAACATGTTTGGGAGTTGTGATGATCAGCCTGTATCGGCACCTGGTGGAGCTTCTCTTGTCTTAACATGCACAGCCGTCAAGGCTATGGTGTTAGAACAGACTCTAAGAGAACAGGAGAAAGCATCACATAAGGATTACAATTCTCCATGAGTGCTTCTAATTCGATTTAGTCTGAAGATTTTGCCATTTCACTTTGAAGTTTTTAAGAACCAAATGTTATGCTTTGTTTCAGGTGTTCATTCTATTGCCATGATAACCACTGACAGCCTATACAACTTCTTTAAGGTGCTGAGCAGAACCGTATCAGGCTTTTACTACCAATTCCAGACTGACACACAGGCGACATTACTCTTCCTATTGCAAATGGTTCACCTCCCGTTGCCTAAGAGGCACCTTAATGATCAGTGTCATATCATGATCTTCCTCAAGGATCAGATCCTACACTGTTTTGCCCTCAAAGGCTGCATGACAATTGCTGCCATCTACCATCATGATCCTCACGCAGACGTTCCCTTAGTTGAAGTGGTAATTCATTTTGGTTGTATACCACTTTTGCCTGACCCAGGGCTTCTGCGATGCCTGTGGCTGCAGCGCCTCACCAACTGTTCCCTTGCTTCGACTATTGGGAAGCTCGCCATTTTAATGATCAGAGCCTGGGCCAGCATCTTGCATGGCGAAATCATCACTGGCTTGGCCTCCATTGAAGTGAACATAGTATCCGCAGCCACAGGCATTTCCCAGGACTTCAGACGTGGTCTCTCTCACTTTTATGAGTTGGGTGATTCGAGCAGCAATAGGCTGAATGATCTTCCCATGCGTCTGCCTCTTCTACCAGGCCTTCAAAGGCCTAGGGGTTCGATGGCACAAGCATCACGTCTCCAATGAAATGGTCTTCCGGGGGAAGGTTGCACTGGGAATTCATAAGGCTTTTCATCCCATCATGAGGCACTTCGACGGGTTCTTCACTGCAGCCACCATGATTAACATACATCATCAAGGCAAGCCACTCAGATGATGCGAGATGAAATCAAACTACCATAGCTCTCTTGGCCTCAGACAATGCTCAGTGTGAGTTTTGTAGTGACATTGTTTTAGTATATTTAATTCTCATCAATCAACCTCTTTTACCAGTGCCACTTAATTTCACTCTTTCTTATTTCCTCTTTATAAAGTTACAAATCTCCTTTATACATGGAACAAAAAAATGCATATATCGTTTTGGAGTGTCGTAGCTATCGTGCATAAGCTGTGTTTTTCTTCCTTAAATGTTGCTTAACCTTGGATATAACATTGTGTTGTTATGATTCATAAACACTCAACAAAATAATGGCTAACCAAGATGGTTGTTTCTTTTTTCGATATCAATCACGTCCGATATCATAATAACTTACTAATCTATCAAATGGTATATTATATATTTTGGAGTCCGTCATTAATTTCTATATACTAATACTCAAAGGTTTTGAACTATTGATCTAATATGCTATTTATTATCAACTTACTAGTAAATTAACTGATAATTTACTAGCTGATTGTCTTCTCAGAGATAATTAGGACGGTAATGTCAGTTGGGTAAATTGAATGTGTGTTTGTATATATATATAAGTAAAAGTGATCATATTATTATTTTATGTATAAATCGTCGGTATGCAGTTGAATTTTGTCAAGCTGACTAATTTGGATCACCTTGGGTTGGTCTATTTAAGGGGTTAAGAGCTCTCTGTCGCAGGTGGGACTCGAACTCAAATTCTCCCATTGAAATGATGAGTGTCGAATTACTCTACTACGCCTACGGTAGATAAGTGATGATACTATTGGTGATCCTTCAATACCTCTTTCGTATTCAAGGGTAAGACTGGTAAATGAGAAGAGAAAATAATGAGCCGACGAACTTAAACTCACTCAACAGATGGTCAACACGGAAACATCCCGGTGTAGATTTGGAAGTAAGGCGAAATAACAATCCCTTTTAACTGAACCGACCCGTGCCTCCCTCTTCTTCTCTCTACCACTGGACCTCTGCCTCTGACTCTGACTCTTGACCCTGACTCAGACACTCCCGCTGCACCACCCACTCATCCGCTGCTTCCGACCGGTAGGGTTTTCGTTTCCTTCCGCCCCCATCACTACAGTCAGAACCCTTAACCCACCGCTGCCATTGGATCCATCACCGATCCATTCTATTCCTAGAAAATTTCACTCTCCATGGAAATTTAGCTGCTTCATCGAGCCCTGCATTCTTCGGATCCTTCGAAAATGGTGGAGAAGCCCAATCAGGTCAGCCCTAGCTCAGTATCCGCCAAACCCACAACACAGGCGGGCTCCAAGTCGTCAGATCTGCTCCCCCGCTACTTTTCGATCCGATCACTTAAGCTCAAGACCAAGGAGCAGGAGCTCCTCTTGCGGGTCACGGTCCTATGCCTCGTCTACGTGCTTGCCTTCATCACTCGCCTCTTCAGCGTCCTCCGCTACGAATCCATGATCCACGAATTCGATCCCTACTTCAATTACCGCACCACACTCTTCCTTACACAGAAGGGGTTCTACGAGTTCTGGAACTGGTTCGATAGCGAAAGCTGGTATCCTCTCGGACGGATCATTGGCGGCACTCTCTACCCTGGCCTGATGGTCACTGCCGCGCTGATTTACTGGACCCTGAAGGTCCTCCGATTTGTGGTCCACATTCGTGAAGTCTGTGTGCTTACTGCCCCGTTCTTCGCATCTAACACTACTTTGGTCGCGTATTTCTTTGGGAAAGAAATTTGGGATTCAGGGGCAGGTCTTGTTGCTGCAGCATTGATCGCGATCTGCCCTGGTTACATATCACGGTCAGTTGCAGGATCGTATGATAATGAGGGTGTTGCGATTTTTGCACTTCTTTTCACGTTTTATCTGTTTGTTAAGGCTGTCAATACGGGCTCGCTCGCATGGTCCCTGGCCTCTGCTTTTGGGTACTTCTACATGGTGTCCGCCTGGGGTGGATATGTGTTTATCATCAACTTGATCCCTCTTTATGTCTTGGTGCTGTTGATCACTGGGAGGTATTCGATGAGACTGTATGTGGCGTACAACTGTATGTATGTTCTGGGAATGCTTCTTGCAATGCAAATTCGGTTTGTCGGGTTTCAGCACGTACAGTCTGGGGAGCACATGGCTGCTATGGGGGTGTTCTTCTTGTTGCAGGTTTCATCTTTTGCTTTTTGCTGCAAGTGTAGTTTATGTTGATTTAATTATTTATAGTTCCTTGCAACTATCACCAAGTGGCAGAATGGCCGATAGATGACTTTAGATTGGTTGAAACTGGTGAAATCCTTTTTCAGAAGTATTGACACGTATTGAATAGAATATTGAGAATCTTTGTGCGCAGAGCTTCAAACGTGTTTTTCATTCTGCGGCCTTACTGGATATTGAAGAAGACTTGTATTTTTCCAGATGAGATGTCTCTCTCTCTCTATTAGTTTGAGGAAGCGTCTGCATATACAACATGAACATACTTCACATTTAACCTTGATATGAAGAAATTTTTCATTTTTGAGATCCATATCACATTGCTAGTTGATGACAGCATTTTGCTGTCCCATTCTGTGCCATTCCACTTGTGTTATCTAATGTTTAGACTATTTCTTTAATAAGCTATTACTATCTCTGGGTGATTTTATTTTAATGGAGCAGGTTCATCTCTGCAGGTGTTTTACTTCCTTGATTGGGTTAAGCACCAGCTGAATGACACCAAACTATTTCAAGCTTTCTTGAGGATCACAGTAACCTCTGCAGTTGTTGTTGGTGCTATTGCTCTCGGAGTTGGGACAGCATCTGGATATATCTCTCCATGGACTGGCCGTTTTTACTCTTTGCTTGATCCTACCTATGCAAAAGATCACATCCCTATCATTGCCTCTGTCTCAGAGCATCAGCCAACAGCATGGTCATCATTCATGTTTGATTTTCAAATTCTGCTTTTCCTCTTCCCGGCAGGCCTCTATTTCTGCTTCAAGCGGCTGTCGGATGCCACGATTTTCATAGTCATGTATGGGCTCACAAGCATGTACTTTGCTGGTGTTATGGTTCGTTTGATTCTTGTAGCTACACCTGCCGTTTGCTTGATAAGTGCTATTGCTGTTTCTGCCACCATCAAGAATTTGACTCAAGTGCTAAGGGCAAAAACTAAGGTTGTTCATAGTGGCTCTAGCAAAGGAGGAAGTAGTGCAAAGGCATCTTCTAAGGTGGTGTTATGTAATTTCTTCCTATTCTCTTTGTTTCACCACTCTCATGCTTGATAGATTGACACACCAACTTTGGTAAATTCAATATGCTTAGTAGATGTGTTAGTACACGCCATAGTGGTATAATTGGTAATTTACATATGTAATCACATGATGTACGGTTCTGTTACTTTCAGAAATTCACATCTTTGATATGTCTATAGTGTGTGTGTTCGTGTAGATTGATAATCCTGAATTATGATGGTAATTTTGTAATAATGATATATGAAGAGTCCCCATGTGATTCTGAACATACAATTCTCTTTTCAGGGTTCACTTGATCAATCACAGCCCTTTGGAAAGAATGGTGCAATCGCACTGCTATTTGGTGCCTTTTACCTGCTCAGTAAGTATGCTACCCACTGTACATGGGTCACATCAGAGGCATATTCATCACCCTCAATTGTCTTGGCTGCAAGAGGTGCATATGGAAACAGAGTCATCTTTGATGATTATCGTGAGGCTTACTTTTGGCTTCGGCAGAATACGCCTCCTGATGCTAAGGTGATGTCATGGTGGGACTATGGATACCAGATAACAGCCATGGGAAACAGAACTGTGATTGTTGATAATAACACATGGAACAATACTCATATTGCTACTGTGGGACGTGCCATGTCATCTTATGAAGATGAAGCATATGAGATCATGAGATCACTTGATGTGGACTATGTGCTGGTTGTTTTTGGTGGTGTTACTGGTTATTCTTCAGATGATATCAACAAGTGAGACCAGATACTTCGTTAATTCTATCTTTTTCATTATAAATTTATCTCCATTAACTATTCTGAAGCTCTTTCTGCACCTTCTCAGAGAAAGGTCCTTGGAAAATCAACAAATAATTTATGTGCGCTAATGACAGGGAAACAAGTTTGAGACTTTTGCGGTTCCATTGTCCAATTTATACTATGTTGAAAATCGGCGTCTTTATAACTGATGTTATTTGATTCAAACTGGCCTTTTGTCCATCTGCTTGTCCTTGTATCTTTATATTAGCTTTATTTTATCTGCTTTTATCATTATATGAATGACTGGATTCTCTTCTGCACTAGATTTCTATGGATGGTGAGAATTGGTGGTGGAGTTTTCCCTGTAATCAAGGAACCTGACTATCTTGTTAATGGTGAGTATCGTGTCGACAAAGGTGCTGCTCCAAAGATGTTAAACTGTCTCATGTAAGTTTCCTACACCCTCATAGGAATTCTATTATCATTGGACTTGACGTACAAATGAAGTTTTGAAGTAAAAGTCCAGTCTTGTCTTTGTGTGTATATTACTCTTCTTTTATATTTAGCGGCTTATTACTGGATGATTTGGTACTATAGATTAACCTTTTTTTTTTCCTTGTTTTTCTTGGTTTAGGTACAAATTATCTTATTACCGGTTTGGAGAGTTAACAACGGAATATGGCAAACCTCCTGGGTACATTCAATATTCTTCCTTCATATTATTTGTGCTGAAGCTAAGACCTTCTCATATGCTTGAAAGCATGCTGCACAGTATAAATTGAAAGTTTAAAAACCTCAAGGGCATTCCATTTTGTCAACGAGAGAATAGCCTCCTATGTTTGCAAGATCATTGCCAAAGTTTTCCATTCAAAATTATTTTGACTTCTTTGGTCTATCTCACAGAATACCCTTAATTGGTCAGATACCCTTAAGGCCCTTTTGAATGCCTAAAATATGAAGAACTACTGTGAATCTATGACTGAACTAATCATTTACTGTGAAAAGGAATCTCTGATTCCAATCCTTCTTCAGGGTAATTTTTTCTTCATTTTGGCATAATTTTTTTCCATCTTAGTGCAGGTATGATCGTGCGAGGGGGGTCGAAATAGGGAACAAGGACATAAAACTTGAGTACCTGGAGGAAGCCTTCACAACATCTAACTGGATAGTCCGCATTTACAAAGTTAAACCGCCTAAAAACAGGTGGTGAGCTCCATACTCCCTTATGGCCTCTCTTTAGGTCCTCTCATCTTCCCCTTTATTCTGCAGCACGGAAAGTGATCCATTCCTTGCTTAGACAAAGAGAGGTGCAAGCAATGCTTTTATAGGTTTTGTCCTTGAATATAGTGCTAGATCTGAGTCTGGGCCGACACTGTTTCTGATGACTTGCGCTGCTCCGAAAGATTTTGTAGCACATGCTTGTTTTTCTGAGGCTAGTTAATTATCCTGTACTTTGTTGAGAAAAAGCTCTGGAGATGAAGCAGACTCTTAATTAACCTTTTTCTACTAATTATTCTTCCAATTTCTCGATGAAAAGTTCCCTGATATGACACACAGCCCGGTCTTGCACTGCTTTCTGGTCTCCTGTCCTCCTGTCGAAGGCCAAACCGATCAGATTGTGAGGATACATATATTCAACTGGGGACCCATCTATTCTCGTGTCTCAGAATATCGTGATAACCAAACCACAGTAGCTTGTCAGGTGATTGCTCAGTTCATCCAGGAAGAAGCTGCTACTTGTTAAATTACGAGGTGACTTGGTAATTAACTACGCACCTGATTATTTTTAACATAATAATATCTTAAAAATTGATGAATTTGCTGTCAAGTATCTGGTCCTCTGCATGTTTCTTCCGGTGCTGGAAGGCTGGGCCGCGGAGATGGTTTTCCTGAAAACCAGGTAACCAAGGCATCAGAATCCTTTGCAAACAACCTGGGAGGTGAGCTTATAGCGTTCTGTTTCCTTCTCGATGATCTAGTAATGACAATCATCAGTCATTCTCGGCATCCTCTCCTTGTTGCCGATTCAGTCACCCAGACATTGCAGTACCTCTTTCCTCCATCATATCTCCCTGATGGTTAATTCTCAACCCGCCATTCTCTAGACCAATCCAACTAGAACCGGACGCTTTCTTCACATCCCTTGTTGCCATCAACTCTCTCAGCGCTCCCACAGAATTCCAGTCACTCGAACCAGCAAACATGTTAGATAACAGAACATAGGTTGACGGATCCTTTCTGTCTAAATCTAGTGCATTCTCAGCCGCCCGCTTTGCCGTCTCGGTATCCCCTTGAGCCAAACATGCCCCGAGCAGAGTCTGCCAAATGAGCAATCCTGGCTTAAAAGGCATGCCCAATATCAACTGCTCTGCTTCCTTTATTCGGCCAGCTCGTCCTAGGAGAATCACCATACACACATAGTGATCCTCTATGGGGTGAATACCAAAGATTTCAGTCATGGAGGAGAAGTAGTTCCAACCTTCTTCAACAAACCCTCCCTGACTACAAGCATAGAGGACGCAAACAAGTGTGACCTCGTTTGGGTCCACTCCTTCCCTTCTCATCTCTTCAAACACATCCAGAGCCTCCCGAGCCTGGTCGTTCTGCGCACATCCCATGATCATGGTCGTCCATGAGACAACCGTCCAACTTGCCATTGACCGGAATACCCTCCGAGCACCGTCCATGGACCCGCTCTTTGCATACATATCAATCAATGCATTGTCCACGCAGGCATCTACATCATGCCCGAGTTTGATTCTCACGCCATGGACCTTTTGCCCTTCCTCCAAGGAAGCTATATTTGCACAAGCACTTAGAGCCGTTGCGAGGGTGAACTTGTTCGGCCTGATGCCCATTGCCTTCATTTCTGCAACAAGCTCGAGGGCCTTGCCAGGCTCTCCATGTTGCAGACACCCAGAGGCCATTTGGGTCCACGAGAGCACATCCCTTGAGGGCATCTCGTTGAAAGCTGAAAAGGCTTCTTCCAATCTGCAATTCTTCAAGTACATGTCGACCAAAGAATTCCCAACACATATCTCGCTCCCATGGCCACACTTGATGAGCTGTGTATGAACTTGGAGCCCCATCTTTAGATCCGAAAGTGCAGCTAATCCCGTGAGCATATTCGCAAAAGTGAAGCTATCAGGCTTCACCCCCTCGTGAACCATCCACCCCCAAAAACCTGGGATTCCCGAATACGAATATTGCAGGTAGCCACTCATAATGGTGTTCCAAGACACGATATCCCTCTCTCTGCACTTATTGAAAACCTCCACAGCCTCCAACAACCTGCCTTTTCGGATCAAACTTGTCATGAACGCATTCATCAGGTAGATGTTTGACTCAAAACCAGCCCGAATAATATACCCATAGATCTGATAAGCTAGTGAACTGGAGGCTTGCTCGAGCAAAGAGCATGCATGCAAGGCACTCACGAGTGTGAACTCGTTTGGTGTAACAGAGCCCTCCCTGAGCATCCGGACGAACAAGGAGACGGCTTCCTGCGCCCGTCCCGACTGCGCGAAGCCTGCAACAACGGCGGACCACGAGACGACATTTCTTTGGGGCATTTCATCGAACACGTCGAAGGCGCTAATAGACTCTCCACACTTCACATACATGTTAAGGATGTGGTTAGTCAGGAAAAGCGAGGAGGGTAGGGTGAGAGACCCGGTGATGATGAGGCGGGCGTGCGCCACCCTTCCCCTGCGCAGGTCTGACGTCTCCGCGCATCTGCGAAGCAGAGCTATGGTGGAGGACTCTTCGTCTGCAGAGGGGGCTCGACATTGAGAGGCTGCTGCTGCTGCTGCTGCAGCGAAGTGAAACTTTCTGAGGCAGTCGGTCGAATGGCGGAGGGTACCGACGGCGGGGCAAGCCGACCAGCAGTTGGGCCGATCAAAACACCGGCGCATGTATCAATATTTCTGCTCTCTGCCGCCAATTTCATGTCATGGAATTTGATTCAGGTTGCTGCTCCCCCAGGGCAATGGATGTACGAGAAAATTTTATAATATCTATATATATAAGAAATTCGAAATCCAAGATGCACGAAGCGGGGATAGCTCAGTTGGGAGAGCGTCAGACTGAAGATCTGAAGGTCGCGTGTTCGATCCACGCTCACCGCATTGAACTGCGCTTTTGCATTTTGCCTTTCCCTTTTCCGGCTCGGCCACCTCGATGTTATCAAGAAGTGATTGCGAGCTTCAGTTTGAGTGAAGGATCAGATTCTCTGTTAAGTGGGTACTGTCTCCCCTTTCATCGCTCGAATGCAATCTGGTCGATTTTTCAAGAAGCACCCGGGACCACCTCAAGAATTTGTTGAACCGACCATTTTGCTTTCACGCCCGAGATTTCTGGAAGAACGCCACGATTTCTGTGCAGTTTTTGGATGGTAAAAGGGCTACGCACTGACCCCGACCAGTAGTTTGAGCTTCATCTTCATCCTTTTCCCCTCTGGCCTCTGTGCGCTGTCTTGGACTCATCTGCTCCTAACAGCAGAACAAGCATGTCAGAAAAACGAGGTTTCTCCGTTGGACACAAGGAACCGGGGGGCTTTCGTCTACTGGATAACTCTCTCTTCCCGCAGGATTTTGCTAACTACTGAATCGCAGAGCCTCGGCATTCACCAAGAAGTTCAGCAGAAGGAAGAATCCAACCAGAGGAGCAAACCCGATGAGAAGTTCAGCCGAGACACGGCTGCAGAAGGAAGAACCCTGACTAGCAGAGTTGATTAATCAGGGCAATTGATGGGTTCAGCTGGGTCCGAAGAGATCAGTCTCCCACTTATTTTTTAATAATTCAAGGCTCAGTCACGTACATGCGATTAATATAGATCGTATTTTGCTTTCACTCTGCTTGAACTAGCTAGAGGATTAACAGTTTCAAACCGGACAATTACAGCACGGCCAACCTTATTAATATTGGTCTCAACGCTTCCCAGGATGACTTTGTACATGGTCGATCATTTTAACCGTGCTTTGTACGGACTCTCATTGATAGCATCTCATTTACTTGCCAAAAGAATTTTCCCGATATTGAGCAACCTTGGCCCTTCCGATGAGAGTTTTCAATTATGGGGCTTGCGGCCGCCAGTGTCCTGGCCACCAGGGCCAGCCAAGCTGGACGAGCACCTTCGGAGGCTGAAAATGACCTCATACTGCCGCTGATACCGGTTATTGAGGCAAAACTGCCAGATAAGACGACATTCAAATCAAAGAAGCAAGTAGTGTTTTTTTCACAAAATCCGTGCAACAGCTGTAACCGGGCTGGCATTCCGCTATGGGTAAAGGAAAATTCAAAGCAAGAAATGGCACACAAATTGCACTCTAAGCAGCAGCCTTAGCCTCCTCTGTAGCAGCTTCTTCAAAGGTCTCTCCAGCAACGAGCTCAGGGACTTCATCTTCATCATCATCATCATCATCCTCATTAGTGTCAGCCCCACCAGGACTCTGCTTCCGGAGCTTCTCAGCCAGCTTCTTGAAGTCTGGGCCTGAGAGTTAACACAGGATCAGAACAGGGTCCCTTACATGAACACAAGCTATAAAGCTAAAGTAGCTACTTCTACCGAATCCAGCACAATCAACCCATCCAGAACATTCAGCTTTTAGGGCTATGGACAAAACCATGTTTACCTAATTGGTCAAGGATACCTGGGAGGACTTCCGACAACTCTGCACACACATAAAAAAAAACTCCTTATTAGAATGAAATAGTATGTAAATTGCCTCCAACAGGTAACAAAAAGTGCAACGAAGTTGCCCAGATATTCATTTAGTGATATCCATTAAATCGGATGGCAAAAAATCCAGAATAAACTTCAGACATTCTCTGGGTTCATCATCATTCTGCCTGACTGAAGATTCTCGAAATCCAACCCAGAATGTAGCAAAAATACTTGCCACAAGTTCAGTAGCTAACACAGTACTACAAAGTTCACCAAGAGTAAATTATCTTAGAATCAAGTGACAATTTTTACAGACCTGGTGAGTGTTAAATAAATTTACTAGAGACTGCCTAAATTTTCTCCTGATAAGAAAAATGTTACTAGAAGAAAGTAGTGTTCGTGCATAGAAGATATTAAGATGAAAAATTATCAAGATAATAGCTCTTATGACAACGTATAATTCCAAAAAAAAATGATGTGAAGATAGACATACTCTTTGTTGTAGGAGTCCCACTCACAACCCATGTATTTGCCGCAATAGATGCTTGAACTGATAGATCAAACATAGCAAAATCATTAATCAATAGATTACCAAGGTTCCAGATATGAAGCAACAATCAGCCGCAGCTCTACCTTTTGGATTCATAAAATGGATGACTACATCATCCTTAAATATGTTGACCTCCTCAATTGCTGGAATAGCATTTACACCAATTCTCTTCAGGGTACTCTGAAGCCTTTTGTCGTCTGTGGTGGTGACCTTGTGAACAGCCTTCTTCTTTCTGCATTTAAAGAAAAAATCTTGATATGTGAGACATAACCAAAAAAGGAGGAAAAATGCAATAGCAGATGAGAAGCATACACCATGACAACCCCTACAAAGAAACTCTACCAAAATGATTATCTTTGTAAGAAGAGAGAAGCTCAATGAAAAACTACATTAGGCTCACTTTATGCATTGCTTGTTAAGACAGACTCAAGATGAATGATCTTATTGACATAAATCATTATTAAAAAAAAAGGATCATTTATAGCCAAGAATCTCCCAGGGTTCCATTTAAAGTAACTAATTTAGCTGAAGGATAACAAACAGAGGTATAGATCTTCAGAAACAATAGCAACAGTATTGCCACCAGGGGTATGCACAACCAGAGTATTCCCTGGGAAACACTCAGAAATGCTTTTGTTAAACAGGGAGACAGTCCTCGAGCAGATCAAATCTTGGGATCATGTAATCCACAACCAGCTTTGGAAGCTAAGCCTCCCAGCTATTAGATTACTCAGATTTTCAACAATTTAAGCCACTAATGGTGCACCTATTTAGAGTTGGAGTATGGAATTTAGTGACAAGTATCTACTATTTTCATCCTCATGGAATTAATCAAAGAATTGTATGTCTAGGAATAAAAAACAATGCCATTGCCACCAATACAACGGCAAAAGACTACCTGCTACTCACTATAAAATTCTACCATCACACTCCTAAGTTAGATATAAATTTCCACACCTTCTCATGGAACCCTTCCCGCCAGTGCGGACGGACCCCGCCATCTTCATTAGCTTCTCCCTATTCATCTGGAATGCAATGGAGACCAAAATTAGAAAACTAACCCATCCGCAGTCAGAAGCTTAAGAACTAAAGGACACTAAGATCAAAGTGATTAAACATTACCGCCTTGACATTGAATATACGTAACAAAACACTATACCGTGTCCCATATGTACAGAAGGAACAAGTCCAACAGTTATAATGAAATAATAGCGGAGTCTAAGTCCAACGATTAGAATGAAATAGTAGGCCTTTGCGCATAGAAATCTTAGAAAGCACCATCCATCAAAGAAGGGGAATATGTGCATGTGTGTGTGGTTGGGTGGGGCAGTTAAGAGCAAGATAAAGAATTCATACGTGGCCGTACGAAAAGAACGTAAATCTCAAACAAGTCATTTTGCATTTGCATCGAGTTGTCGAACTTCAATGAGAGTAGCAAATACACACGACGATTCCTTAAAAAATTCCATAAATTAACTCAACGGCCCACGAAACTATCAGCTGCGAACACAAAAATGCTAAACGACAAGCACAGAGATAATGGCAGCGCTGTCACTAATAACCTACACAGATCACGATTGGACATGGAAAACGAAATGACAAGCAGACACATGCGATAAGGCATAGAAACTAGAGTGGAAGAGATCGCCGAATACCTCGGGTGTGGTGCCAGGGTTTAGGGCTCCAATGGGTATAAAACGAGAGCTTCTGCGGGGGAAGAAGAAGATAAGAGACACGGTGGCAGTGACTGTGAGGGATTTGGCGCTTCGTCGGTCTATCAAGGCGCGTGACGACGTACCCGAAATTATCCGACGGTATGAGATTGACCTGACACGTGTCGAGATCTTGACGTCACATAGACCTTCTTGAGCCGGTGTTTTTCGGCGGAAAAAACCACTTCCAATCAAACCGGACGAACCACATATGCACTATGACCCGTGTAACCCATTTTTATGTCCAGCGAAATGGTTTTCTTTGTATAGATTTATAAGATTTATAGATTAAATATTTTAAAAAATGAACTAGAAAAGAGCAAGCTTAAATGGCCGGACTTGAATAATGAAAGTTGGGCCCAACTGCCTGCCTCAAAGCCCGGGGAAAGGCCCAAGCCCAATTCAGATGTAAGATAAATATTGGAAGCCTAAGCCTAAGCTCTAGCATGACGTCCGCACCCTTCGCAACGATCTACATTTGGGGATTTTACGTTCCCAACAGAGAATTCCGTGCAGGTGATATGGGGAAGGGGACGTAGATGAGAAGATGAGAAAAGTAAACATCAGAATTACTGTCGCCAGACGTTAAACCGACAGTGGCGGGTCGAGATACCATCCAGCCTCGTTGTCCGGCACTGCAACTAATCGGCTCTCCTTCGAGGCCGTCTTCTGTGCGTGCAATGAATGGGCTGCAAGATCTTTCTGCCATGTAACTAATGAAGACGAATTCTCCATGTTGAATTCTCCAAATCTTATCGCACCATTACACAATTCTACCCTGCATTATGCCACCGGATTTTAACTGTCTCGGGAAGTAGATCGGTGAATGCTTTGAATCATAGTTTATTGGTACAACCTATACACACACACACGCTTGAGATATCAAGATCTTGTTTCTGAAGCGAGGGTTTTTGTAATTTCCGACCCATTAATAGGGGCAGACCAACGTGATCTCATCAGCCTTCTCCGTGAAGCCACTGAAGCACACGTACAACCTCTGACGAAACCCAACAAAGTGGCGTTTGCCCCCCATTTCTGTGAACAAAAGATATTATATTTAAATTTTATATACATAATGATTGATTATCGAGAAAATTCACCACTTAAAGGGTTCACCCTGTTTGAATTAGAACTAATTATGACTTACTGAACTTCTAAATACGTCACTCAGTACATGATAAAAAAAAAGGGGGGGGGAAGAAAAAAACAGTAGGGTAAAGCCACAAGGACGGGTTTTCTTTTACGGTGTTCATCGTCAAGATGATGCCGCCATGATGTGGATGATCATCATCGTGGGGGAAGGCTTTTCCTTTCTTCGCAGACAAATACTGAGACAGGGCATGACTCACCAGATCGTAGCTCTCTTTAGTTTTTTACCCTAAGATCACTGTGCAAGAGAGAACGAAAGAAGGCACAGGGGGAGATGAATAAAGAGGGGGGAAGGGAGAGAGATGAGATAACAGGACGAAGGTGGTCAGAAATGAAAGTGAGGACCTTAACTAGACATTGTGCTGAGTGATTATTGAGTGGAAAGTAAGATGATATAAAGAAAAGAAAAAGGGAAACAAAGAGGAAAGTAGATTCAATTAAACCAAGATGTAAAGATCCTACCGGAGTGCCTATCTTTCAAAATATGGCACAGGGAACTTTGAATTCGATTCTCTACAATAAAATTTCATGTGATTTTCTTCGTATCTGCAAAATGGGAGGGAGATGAATATCTTACGTTCGTATATTTATTGATGTAAAAAACAATTATCAACTCGAAAAAAAGAAATAGAGGAATAAATGAGGTAAGATATCTCAATGGGACTCACGATCATTTAATTTTCCAATTGTGAGTGAGTGACGTGTGACAAGAATACCAGGGGTGCGGTGTCTCTGATGTGGGGTGCACCTCCCTCTGTATCAAGATTTGGTCTTAGGAGCCGGCCCATTACCTGTTTCTGGTCCTTGTCTGCACTTTGCTGGCATGTGTACTTGGACGTCGTCATTTCAATCTTGGGACGAGGCAGGAGAAGAAAGTGAATAACATCATACCTCGATACGGATAAAGGGGCAGTGACGTCCTGAATCGGGAGTCAAGTCGACGCTTTGAGATCGGTGACGAGTCCAAACCAGATGAATTGTGAAACATAAGAGAGGAAATTCGAATCGGGTGGTGAGATCCGGTTCACATTCAAGCACCAGTTAATGATGAAAGAGGTAGGAGGAGGCCGAAGGTCAGATGGAGAACAATTAATTGCACACACATATATATATATATGTAATTCACTGAATAATCCAGATCATTATTTCATTTATTCATGAATCCTTTTGATTGTGTCTTAATTTATGCGTATCAGTGCATACGGTCATTGATTAATAGTAATTAATCACGTACATGTATCTCATGCCAAAAAATGGTACCATGTATCCCCTAATTAAAGATTGTATCATATACATGTATACATATATATATGCATGAATCTTAATCACAAAGATAATTGACACAAGATATTATAATGTGGATTCGAGTCAATATAAAATTTGGGACATTTTATCTCATTATTTGTTGGCTCCCATAACTCGATTCTTTAATTGACACGTGTGTACGATATTTGTACAACCTATATGCACATAGACATATGTATGTATGTATGTGTGTGTGTGTGTGTGTGTATCCTATTGAAAAGGCTTGAGAAATCAAAATGGCCGAGCTCGCAGACACACAAGCTGGAGAGGGCGACGAGTGCACATAACATAAAAAGGGCTTGAGAGGAACGTCTGTCTGGTAAGATTCTCATAAGACGAAACAGGAGAGGGCAAGAGTTTTCAAGGAAAAAAACAGGAATTTGGTATGGTAAATATTATTGAATAAATAAGTAGACTATAGATTCAATTATTATCTATTGATTTCTCTATACTCATTTATTTATTTATTTTTGATGTGGAACGATAATATTTTATATATAATTTTTATTAATAGAATTCTCACTCTCTCTTTTTTTAATTTTTAAGGAGAAAAGAAAAAGAGTACACAAGTGTGTCCATGGTCTTTGAATCCTTTTATAAATATAAAATATCTTCTCGTGATTGGGTGTGATCAGAGAAAAGGATCCATTTCACAGAGAAAGATAGAGAGAGGGAGAAGAAGATCAAGGAGTAGAAAGAAGAGAAATCGCTCACAGAGAGAGAGAGAGAGAGAGATCAATGGCGCCGGTAGGGTTACCGCCGGGTTTCAGATTCCATCCGACCGACGAAGAGCTGGTGAACTACTACCTCAAACGGAAAATCCACGGTCAAGAGATCGAACTCGATATCATCCCCGAGGTCGACCTCTACAAGTGTGAACCCTGGGAGTTGGCAGGTATAAACATTACACAGCAGTTCCCTCCCCTAGCTATCTCGATCGAACTTCCATTATTTTTCGATGCAAGAAGCCGCCATCCTCCATCGGGGAGAATGAATACACCACTTCCCGTTTAACTTCGAACGAGTATTTCCAGTTTTAACGCACGCGCAGTTTCGTCCCGAAACTCGAATCTGTGTCTCCGTGGGACTTGCTAACATTAAACCCTGCATTGTTCATTGGCAGATAAATCCTTCCTCCCAAGTAGGGACCCGGAGTGGTACTTCTTCGGGCCCCGGGACCGGAAGTACCCGAACGGTTTCAGGACCAACCGGGCAACGCGAGCGGGGTACTGGAAGTCAACCGGGAAAGACCGGAGGGTGATGTGCCAGAACCGAGCCATCGGAATGAAGAAAACTCTGGTCTACTACCGAGGCCGAGCTCCGCAAGGGGTGAGGACCAACTGGGTGATGCATGAATACCGCCTCGACGACAAGGAGTGCGAGGACACGTCCGGAATTCAGGTACGTCCAATTCATTGCTGTACATGAATTTCATCGAAGATGCATCGTTTGATTTCCGGCATTGACGTATGAGAGATTACAATTGAACATCATTTCCTCGCACGATTCAAGTACGTACAATTCTTCTTCTTCTTCTTCTTCTTCTTCTTCTTTTCCTCTCATCGTGTAATTAACACACGATATTTGTAAACCTTACTAGGCTAACTAATTCAAATTTGAACAGCTTAAACGTCATAACTAGAAAAGGACAGCAAATTTCAAGGCTTTCAATCTGCTTCTTCTCTTTACCACAAAAGAAGGTAAAGCTAGGCTATGTTGTAAAGCTTCCCATGTTCTCTGTGCTCAAACCGGAACCATTTTCCCGCGGACACCAATCAATAGGCAGCTGATTGCTCCCAATCTTACGGTTCTGTGATTTAAACCGAGCTGATCAGACTGTCGTACTGCACAACATCGAACGCGGTCCAGAACACCGTGCATGGACTCGCAGTCATAGGTAGCTGATGGTTGCTATAATCTTGTCATGAGTCCTACCTAGCTAAGAATTTCGATATTCATGAAGTATATGCCAATGGGTATTTAGTGAGAGCAACGTGAGATGTGTGCATGGGAGGAGGATGCATGCATGGAAAGTTAGGGCTTATGCTACTTTCACTTTCCCTTGGGATTAAAAGACTATTATCATTATTATCATCTATTAACAAGATCCATTACCAAGAATCAGGCAAAGAACTGCTCAATCCAAAGCCGAAAGTAAGAGCTATGTCCATCAGACCTGTTCTTTAGAAAGCTTACTCTATCGGGCTTTGATCTCACAGCATCACTCTTAACTTGGATAATTAACCGATTATCGGTTTCATCATCAGCGTCATGCAACTGTACGTACTCTTTATTCCCTTTCTTATCCTAATCTTCCTAGACCTGTCGGCCAATACTTACCTTCGATGTTTCTTCATGGGATGTTTTGTATCCTTGTCACGTACACTACTAAATATTATAATATATTAATAAGCACCATTTTTGTATGCATTATGTCACACACATATATATATATACATATATCATACACATTCCTTTCTTGTGTGTGGTGGTCAAGATCTCTTTAGTCTAGATCTCTCTGGTTGTTTGCAAGTGATTCGCCTTTTGTCTTCTCTAACAAGAAAGAGGCACTCTCCTACTCCTCTCCCTCCATCCGCACAATCAATTTTATAATTTCTTTTCAAAAAAATTAACAAATTCCGAATTTTAACTTATAATTTAAAAGGGTTTTTACAATATTAAAGCTTCATAATGAAATAACTCTTACTTTGATGATACTCGATCGAAACACCCCTCATGCTCTTCATCTTTTCAGCTTTAGGAGTTGAGCCAATATGCGGAGTGAAAAAAAAGTTATAATAATGATAATCGATTTAAAAAATTATAATTATTTGTGAAAGAATGATTATAGCAAATCTTTTTTGGTCATATCCCTTTTTTTTCATTATTTTAGGGTTTATA
Source organism: Sonneratia alba (assembly GCA_900174645.1). Taxonomy (NCBI): domain Eukaryota; kingdom Viridiplantae; phylum Streptophyta; class Magnoliopsida; order Myrtales; family Lythraceae; genus Sonneratia; species Sonneratia alba. The sequence continues at coordinate 883,250 of FWPY01000029.1, forward strand.
AAAGTGCTATCTACGTTGCTTTCGTGATGTAAGAAGATGTCGGTTACTTTTCGCTTTATTCCACCCATAACAATGACCCCCAAAAAAAAAAAAGAAAAAAAAACCCATCATCATCAATTCATTCTCACGAAATATTTTTTAAAAAAAAACATATTTTTTTGAAATACAATTCCATATGAAGCTCTTGCTTGCTTTTTTAATTAGAGTATGATTCTCGTGTCTCTTTAGGTTAGAATCCCAGTGAGATGGTGTATAAATGGGAAATTTCGAATCTCATTCCATAATATTTGGGCATAGGGTTTCTACCTCAATTCATACTTTTGGAATTTTGATGGATTGGCTTCCTTATCTGGACTCTCAATTCACTCTTTTGGCTCCAAGCTGAATGATAGCTATTACTATACCATTGTCTAACCTTCCGATGTGTCATCATGCATGGTTGTGGGTATCATCCAATACTCTTTCAAATCTCTAATTGATTCGAAAGGTTTTTTAAAATTAAGCCAAGTCGAGGATTTCGACTGGGTATGTCGTGAGAACTCGAAACCCTCGATGAAATCTTGCTCGTGCAGGATTCCTACGCACTCTGCCGCGTGTTCAAGAAGAACGTCATCTGCTCCGAGGTCGAAGAGCAGCAGGCGCAGTGCAGCGTGTCGTTGATGACTGAGAGCCCGCGGGGAGCCGTGAACGACTACGAACTGATGACGACGACCTCGCCCGACGTCCAGATCGGATCCTCCTCGTGCATCGACGAGGAGGACAAGGATGACTCGTGGATGCAGTTCATAACGGACGACGACGACGCCTGGTACCCTTCTAACTCTTCCATGGGTGGAGAAGAAGCCACCCGAGTGACGTTTTAGCCTTCAACCGATCAAGAAGGTGATTATGCTGGTGAATAATCTCGTAATTATGGAAACAAAGGGCATACATTTCCCTAAAAATAAGTAAAATACATAGAATTTATAAACAAAAAAGGGGGATTTAAATTCCATGTTATTATCTTTGGCTAAATTACTATGGCTAATTAATTAATGATCTGACATTAATTTTCCTTTTTTTATATTTTCTTTTATCTTACCTTTATTTTATTTTATTTTATTCTTGCGTTAATTAGTAATTTGTGCTTGCGCGTGGGTCCGGTGGCACAACTAGGGTCGGTGGGCGATGGATGATGGACGACTTTCTCTGGGTTTTGCATATTGACCCTTGTTTATTTTCTGTGGTCATTTTAAGGTGTCTATTTTGTCGATTAATAAAGGAAGGGGACCTGTTCTCTTCATAATTTCCTGCATGAAATTCTTCAATTCCCGTCTTCCATTTCTGAGCCTAAATCGAAGCACCCAACCCAGCACAGTGGCGTTTGTGGGCTCCGAATCTCAGTAACAGGGAAAGAAAACAGGCCCGAGTCGATGGGAGGTTTTACCTTGGGAGTCTGTTTGGATATGTAGGAAGGATAATGAACGAGCTAATGCAGGCCTATGTATCTGTTAAGGATTTGCCCCTGTAACTCGTATGGTGCTCTCGAGGAATCATGTGATTGCCAAGGGCACATACAAACGTTCGACTCATGAATTGATCCGGACCAGATAGCGAGCAGAAGAATCCTTTCCCATCATGAATCGTTGAGGAGAATTACAGTTGAGTTGACGGCCTTTATTCAAAGGATAAAATAATAATAATAATAAGGATAAGTGGGGGAGTCTGAAATTACAAGCAGCAGCAAAGTTAAGTAGTTGACAGGAGCATTGGATTTGGATTTACTAAGTTACGGCAATTACATGGGACAACTCTGCAGAGACGTCGAGAATAAGGAAAGGGGAAGCAAAGAATCTTGCCTTCCGGCCGATGAAGAGGAGGAGGAGGAGGAGGAGGCTGCTTCAGTTCACAATTCGTGAACTCAGCGAACTAACAATTGTCGGTCACCTTCACGTAAACGGAAGAGCTTGCAGCTTCAACTTCGCCTTCTTCTGCAGAAGATGAGAATGGACACCCTGCCCACAAACTACCTAATGAATCCGCCATTGTCAGTGCGTCCAGCGAGTATGTCTCGACAGGGGTAGTCTGGGTGCTATGAACAGACACGGGCTATCTGCGCCTGCTGGTTGCTGGAGGTGGTGACCTCAACTGATTTAACCTTGCTCTCCGATGCACACCTCTTGTACGGCACGAATCCTCTCTGGCTTTTCCTTGCCTCATAAGGTTTGCTCTCGCATTCAGGAGAGGAACGCACGGAGCCAAAAGGGATGGGAGCGTTGTAGATCTTCCCAAGAGACAATTGGGTATCTTGGTTTTCATTTAATGGTGACGGTTCATCCAGCTTGTTATGATCCTCGATTGTCAAGTTTTCTCTGCCCACGTTAGTATCTTGAAGGATTGGTTTTTCAACTTCGGCCACCATAACCGTCCTACCAAAGAGCTTGACTGCTGTACGATAAGCATTTGTGCTTCCAATTCCATCAGGCAATGGGGAGCTTTTTGGTTCTAAATTACAAACCTGAAAACCCCACGAAAGCTTAGAAACAGAGTATTACAAATAAAACAGAAATACAACGTCCTGAGGAAGAACCAATCTAAAGGTCTGTTACATATGAAGAGATAACTCACTGTTGAAGGTAATTTCCTTCTTGTCGATCTCAAACTTCCCTCTCCAAATTCTTCCCCGTGAGCTTTGCTCAACTTCCCAGCTGCCAATAATCTGATACAGGGCACTTCAGTAGTGCACGAAGTTGGTGAACATGACCCACTTTGTTGCCCTTCCGAATAAATAGAAGAGAGAACTGAAGTTGGAGAGCCAGTTTCTTTCTCCACACTTGACAGGATTGGAGAAGGGGACCTCTCTGATTGATACGAGTACGAAATCCCCTTGGCATCAAGAGTCTTTCGCGGGTATGGATGGATTGGCTTCCTCTTTGGCCGAGGAGGAGGGATCTCAATCGCTGAAACAGAACCATCGGGATTTCCATTTAATCCACGAGCCACCTAAAGTTTATTAAACAAAAAAGGAGAGTTTACGATAACGACGAATGAGTGAAAACCACACACCAGATGTCAGTAAAAAAGCAAATTTTGCAACCATGAGGCTTCCAAATACGATAACATTTCTAGTATTGCACGCAGACAAAGATGTTTTATTTACAAGCAGGAAAGTTCACTTTTCCAGGCTCAACCTTTGAGAAGAACTTCTGGGCATGACTTCGAATCTGAACTGCAGTCTTGGTGCCCACATGTTCTGCAAATGAGATATTTGATCCCACCAATTTAACCATAGCTCTATCCATGAAGACAAAATAATCATCTCAATCCCAATTTTATAACCAGATGACATGAATTGGAAATTACCTTCTATCTGACGCCAGCCACGACCATAGAGTTTTATTGCTTCAAGAAACCTCTGATGCTCTTCCTCCGTCCATTTCTCTCGCTGTTTAGTGATAGTATAAGGCTTCCTCACCTAAAACAGGACAATGAAAGGATCAACATAGTAATGGAGAATAAACAAGAAAAAGGTAAATTATGTCATGGATAACTGACGATGGTAGAAGCTGCAGCTTAGAAAGCAACCTTAGGTGCAGTGTCATTGGCAAAGGAACATACATCTTTGGTTTGGTCCATGTTGGTAGCTGCCGAAGTTGTTGTGCCTTCCTTTTGGTCCTGTTCCCATATGAAGAGAAGAGTTGTAAGCACTTACCTTTCTAGAGTCAAGAAGTTAGTCAAGAATCTGTCAGTTCTATGATAAAGAAATGGAAAATCCAAACAGTCAGTCACGATAAATAAATACCAAGACCCATATTAGGAGCCGTCAAGTGGGACAAGGGTGTTCTGGGCGAAGAAGATCCTAGGAAAAGAGGCCTAGCTAGGAGAACAGAGAATAAAAATGCAGATTCTTATGACCAGGAGGTCATAACAGGAAGAACTACCAAAAAGGAGAAGAGTGGGACCAAATCAAAATTTCATTTCATTCCTCAGATCTACCACTATAAGGTGTAAAGTTGGAGTTTTTATGCAATGAAGGCATGATGCTAATAGCAGAAAAAAAAGGACATATAACATTTGAAGAACAAATATATCCTCCAGGTCTATGATACTAGTTTGCAACCACCTGTACCATCAAACAGCATCAAGGCAGGCAATTAATTACAATGCAGTCCATGATCATACATGCTCGGATTAGTACTAGCTCTCCTACGGCTCCACTAATTATAGAAAATACGGAATATGTACCAACTGCACGACCTGATAGAGGAATAGATTAGCAAATGTATTCAAGCCAAATCCGAGGCTGATTTTTAGTGATGTCTCCCCCACTTTAAATATGGTTGAGCCACGGCAATCAGAACGAATGGAGATTACAATGTTAATGGGGCGAGAAAAGTAGTGATCGTGAAGGGAGAACACGAACTGCCAAGACATAAAGGTACCTGAGCCATTCCTGAAGAATCAAGATTGTCTTTTTTTTCCTGCAATAAAGCACAAAAACAGCTCATATTAGCAAGAGATGACCCCCAACTCCCAACGGTAAATCAACACCGCTCCTCTTAATTTTACAAGTAAGCACAACGAAATACTACAGAATCCTTCCTCCAAGGTTCCCTCTAATTCCAAAGGAAAAGTTACAGAGGTGGAAGCTTTTAATGTTCCAACAGAACACATATATAAATATAAATATATATATATGATACCCAGCGAAGAAAAAAAGGATCATTATTTTTTCTGAATCACTTAGAAGGAAAGGGTCTGCAAAAAAGCTACACCGCAGGCACACAGTCGGGCAAATTTCGTGCCCTTGAACCAGAATCATAACAGAACAAAAGTAGGGCAATCGATTCAGTTTCTTCAGCTAAGGGAGCAATCAAACACCAACTCACCCCAGTGACAGAAAACTCAGAAACTGATTTCCTCGTAGAGGGATCCGAAGGAAACAAAAGCTGAATTTCCTCCCCAAATCTCCGCCAGGGGAAGCGATTCCACACCAAAACAAGAGCAAGTTGGGAGAGATAAAGAAAAATCTCCCACAGGAATCCCAGAGAAAGAAGCCCAATTGGAAACAACAGCGAGGGAGAGTGTGAGCTCAAAGAGACTCCACCATAATGAGCGAAGAATCCCTGAAAGCAAAGGCGATTGGGAAAGCCGGGGGGGGGGTGGAGGAGCAGAGCAGCTGAGAGGACGACAAATCTGCAGTGTCAGAGAGAGAGGGGTGGGGGATTGAGGAATAAAAGGAGACGATGCCACGTCGGACGAAATTTCCCTGCTCAATTTTTAGCAAATGATGATGGCATGGAGTATTCGAGGAGGAATGAGGATCTTGTGGCTGAGAATTCCCCCGCTCCATGACACGTGTCGCCCTCTGGGGCCACCTCCCCCACCCAATTACTACTCAATCCAACCCTTTTCTAATGTTAATCCCCTAAACATATTATTAATTTCTATATACCAAATTTTAAATCTAAGTATGTATGTGATTAATAAAAAATTATATTTAGGATTTTTTTAAAATATGACTGTGTACCCAGATGGCTGGTCAGTGGTGGGCCCATCGCGCGAGTGTGTAAATCTTCCTACTCGCCCGCATGGCCACTCGCCATGTCCCGGCGACGGCGAGACCTAACTGCTTTTGACGCCTGGTAGCGTAAAGTGCAAAAAGCGATGGCTGAGTCACGTCCAGCTTTGTTGCCTTTTTAAAGAGTTTTTCGCCTAATTATGCACCGCCCTTAATTACTCAAAATAGATAATACGAACCTAATTTTTCAGGTTATGGTCCTGTATTCATCGTTAAATTATCTATTATTTTAATCAAATAGCATATCGAGCGAATCGACCTAACTTGAGATTACATTTTGAAGTTTTGAAAATAAGACCCAAAAAAAATCTCATCCCATATGATAGTAGTATTGGATTATTTAGTTGATTATAACGAAAATTTCGGTGTCTTTCTTTACTATTGAAAACGTTAGATAATACGTAAATATACGAATTTTAAGGGAAAAAATCGGAAAATACCTACGACCACTTAAAAAACAAGTACAGGCAGGACGGGACACGTGGTTCGTTGCCAGCTGGCACGTCTAGTGGAACGCCAAAAAAATCAGATATTTAGATTTTAAAGAGAGAGAGAGAGAGAGTTAATGAGAAGGAGATGATTAGGTCTTCTGGTGGCTGCTGCAGCTGCTGGTCCGGTATATGGTCCCAGCCCGAGTTCTCCGTCGCCCGCCGCACTTTTGTATACGCACCACCTCACATTCTTCTGTCCCGTACAATTATTATGCCACGGCAATACCTGGCAGACACAAGAATCACACGCACTGGAGGTGGCAAATTTAGGCACCGCCCGGACCTAGTACAAAAAAGTTGTGCCTGGACCGATGTTCTATGGCCACTTGATGGATTGCATCGTATCAGTATAAAAATATGAAAATAAATTTTATAATAAAAAATTATGAAAAAAATTAAAAAATTAATTAATTATACATATATAACTATATCTTAACATGTATTCAAATATTTCATTCAAATTAATATAAATTTTATATTAATAGATTAATTATATCATAAAAGATTATTTTGAAATATAAATAATTTAAAATTACTTTTTAAAAAATTATTTGAAGAATTCATGCAGGGCGGAGCCACTTAAAACAGAAAGTATTTATGCCTGAACCGAGATTTTGAGGCCATCCACTATGGTGGGTTGTACTAGCACGGTTCGAATTAACATGCATACCCCCACCCTCTCCCCAAAAATAAAAAATGTATCGATGCCCGAAACTCACCGCTTTTTCGATTTCGGCAATAAAACTAAATGATGTCTGGTATTTTGTTGACTTCTGAATTGAAGTTGGACCTCGACTACGACCACGAGAACCCCCACAACCGGGTCATCCGTCGTCCGCTTACATGGCAGTTGTCGGAGGATGATGTTGGAATGGCGTGTGCGTCAGGTAATGTTGTTGTCAATGGTGAAATATGCCCACTGGGTATATTACCTTCCTCACATGGAGTCGAGCAAGATGGATACAGATTCTCGCGCATCACCAAATTTCTTCTAATAAAAATTATCCTGGTCGAGCTCTTGGCCTCACAATCCGGATATGATGTCCAATCCCTCTGCGCCTTGTTTGGGTGGAAGAATTTGAGCGGACAAATGCTCTCCGGTCTATTCCGTCTATATCGCTCCCTAAAATTTTCGATCCAAACGAACTTTTATGCGACAGCTGGATTGCCAGATAGGTGACACGTGGTTGAGATCGGTGGCAGAAGTGGTCGTCGGGAGTGGGGGGTTGTGAGTGGAGATCCCGACCCCATTACTACATTTGTTGATTTAACCTGCAAATCCTTATCCAATGATCTCCCACTCTCCACCACCCAATAAAAAATTCGACACCGTTTCTGCCTTTTATTTTTTTCCTATCTCTTATAGTTATATTTTTAAAATTGGACTGGACTGAAGATTGGTCAAAGTACGAGTTTATGAGTTCATGAATCGAATTATAGATTTAATAAGTTAAAATACATATTTAATATATAATAACAATATATAATTAATGATTATAAATAAAAAATGCAATTTTATAATTTAAAATTTTAAAATATCAATCATAATATCTAAATTTAATAAAATTTATTAATTTAATTCTAATAAAAATAAAATATAATATCAATATTCTTTTGTAAATGGTTGCTGAAGTTATGAGGCTTTTTTATTAATTTTTAATCCATCATATTTGACTATTAGCTCAATTGAATTTAATAATCGAATTGAAAACTAACTAATTTATATGAATTTGATTGAATTTATAGTACATTTGGATTAATTAAGTAAACCAAATTGGATGGTTACCCAATTCCCAATCGACCTCAGCTAACCAACTGACTCAATCCAGTTTTAAAAATTATGGTTAAAATAGTAAATGAGAAGGAGGATTCTTCTTAAAAAAATTATTTATATTAAGTTAGTTGATGTAAATTCACATATTTTTATTAGATAAAATATTGACTTTATTTTAAATAGATAAAATTATAATCGAGACATCTCCTTATATTTAATTTAATGGAGGGCATTGATGAGTGTTGCCCCTCTTTAACTCAAAACCGATAAACTACAAATGTTACTGATTCTATATGTATATCAATTAAGCTATCTTATTTTGTCCGTCAAAACACGTCATCTTGTTCTTCCCATTGTTCATTTTGCATCACCCAATCTCATTCCAATTGGACATGATCATTTCAGATTTAAATTAGGTTGTTAGGTAGTAATTATTAAAATAAACTGTTTTTACTTATAAAAAATTGATTAAAATACTAGATAAAATAAAAAAAGTATCGAACTATCTCGTGTTTCGCACATTAGCAATGGCATCAATGGGGGTACAGGCACAACCATGTGTCATGTGTGATGAGATGAACGCCCGGCGGGGACAGCCGACAGCCCAGATGGACCTTGCCGTACCCGATTAAGGCCCCCCGACAGAGAAAATTGTTGACAGTCTGTGGAGCCCACCGCGGGAATTTGGAATTAAAAATAAGATAAAATGAAATAAAAAACCTCCGCCAAAAAATCACAGGCCACAAGTTTGTCTAATGTGGGTGTGTATTACTGATGAGCTGGAGTGGTCGCTTGTTGGATTATAAGCCAAGCAATTGGGCGCCCGCCGCGTGTCACGTCTCTTGCAAGCGAAAAAATCAAATAAAAAAGCCAAAAAAATAAAGGGTCGATGGTTGAGGTCAGGATTTAATATTGTCCAAACTGTACACGTCAAGGGGATGCCATTTTCCACTTTGTCGGGTGAATGCTCTTTTTTTTTTAAATTAAATTGAAATAAAAAAATACAGATAGTTTGAGTTATAATAATTGAATTGAAAATTTTATTAATCTTAGATTAGGGATAATAAATTTGCACCAAACGTTTTCCCAAAAATGAGATATCTGGACGAGCACGTGATCAGGTAATCTCTCGGACTGGTGCAGGGGGCAAATTCTTTGTCATGGGAATTAAAATTTCACATTGCGCGATGGTTCACAATTATTACGAGAGTTAGAATTCAAAATCGGTATGCATGATAAGCATTAAGGTTCACGTGTTACAGGGCCCTGCCTTCAATCAATTCAACAGCCGGAATGTCGACCGGGAAGTCAATGAAGCAGAAGGAAACAGTTGTAGGCCACCAAGTTAAAAAGATCTCAAATACAAGTTATGAATATAACTTTTTTTTTTTTTTGCTGTATCACTCATTGTCCTTAAAATTATTTTTTTAAAAATAAAAAATAAATTATAAATATTATTGTAGGCTTATGAGTGATATGACTGCATGGAAATCCGCACCACAAATCACGTGTCCAAAAACCGAAAAGAAAAAAAAGGGGACCAGCATAATTCCTCACAGGAGTATTATGAGCCGTGAAATGTTGCTTTACAGGCTGCAGAGGCCTTCACGAACAAGAAATTAATTTCTTTTACCATTTTTTAATTCAATTAATCAAATATCTTACCAAAATACATTAATTTTTTTAAATTAAAATAATTCATTTAATCCTAAAACCATAACTCGTTTAATAACTTATCATAACCGACGGTTAAATTACATTGAAAAAATATAACAATGTCAATAAAATGATGACGTAGATGCAATGCATCATATTCTCTCAATAAAAATAATAACATCAATATTTTGCTATCGTTGTTACGTTCGTGTCATTACGATTTAACAATCAATTACGATGATAATTTAAGTAAGATATAAAAATAAAATTTTAATATTTAAATAATTATTTTATAAGTTTTAGAATTAGAAAAGTTATATAGTGAGATAATTACTGTTGTATCTGTCAGCTTTTTATGGAAAAATGGGGGTGAGGGATGATGTCACAGACTTCTCGTCCACATATATTAAAAAGTGGAACCATTTGCTCACGGGCTCGTCTACCGTCCCGCTTCCGCCACGTACATTTTTCTTTTAGTGCATATTACACGGTGCACACGGAATTCCACCTAATTAAAATTTGAGCTTTAATCAACCCGTCAAGTCAAGTGACCGTCCTAAGAACCATTAGATTAGGGGTCATGGGGGTGTCGGGGCAGTAACAGCCGCCCAGCTATGTCCCAGGTTTAAGTGGACGTCTGTAGTTGTACTTGGATCGTGCATCATTATATATGCAGTAAGCCCAATGTCGCCTCCATTCACCATAAACATCTACATCTACACTATTGAATGGGGGAGTAAAATGCATGCATTACTTTTAAGGGATCACAATAGAGGGTTTATTTTAGAAGTGTAAAAGTCTCATCGACCTTAAAACAATATTATGAGTCACGTGGAGAATATATTAAAATAAAAACCTTGGAATGGGAATGTATTGCACGCATAAAACTTATGGTGTGGGAAAGACTTCAAGGAATGCCACAAGATTTAATAAAAAAAGTTTGGTATAGTAATATTATTCTTAATTTAATAATTAAGATATTATAAATTTGATACTTATTATACGACTTATCGTGTTTATTTATTTACTTTTTTATCCCAATTTAAGATCAAATTTGATTTAGTTATGAATTAATAGATTTGGATTGAAAAAGGGATGGATTCCGGCGGTGCAATCCCCCGCAACATTGGGAGTTGGCAAGGTTCTCGAAGAGAGAGAGAGACCTTTACGGGCAAGTGGCAATTGAGATTTCCCTTTCTTATGCCGCCATGTCCGATCTGATGCCTTAAAGAAGGGAAGGTACCCGAATCTTAGGGGGAACAGATTCCATATTTATATTTAGAACACGAGTATCGAACATGTGTGGCTGGAAGTGAGCAATGGGCCTCGCTCGCATCATTCCACTTGCCCCATCTGATCACAGAAGAAAGAGAGAGAGAGAAGAGCTCAATTGAACTGACATGGAAGTGGAACAAGAACATTTAGGTCTGTGGCAGGAATAAGACACCTTCCGGAAGCTTTGCCTTGTCGGGGAGCCAACTTTTATTTCTTTTGACATTTCGGACCTGTCTAACTTGTCGCGTCGCCTGGAGTGTCCCATCGAACTCTTCAGACGTGTAAGCTCGATTCATGTCAATCACTCGCGGTGGACAATCATGGGTTGGACTTGGAGACCCAAGATTAAGCCGCAGCCGGGGACCTAGCATGGGCGAAGACCGGATTATCTCAATTTTTCATCACAAAATAGTCCTGTTGACTCATGAAAGATGCGAATAAAGGGGTTCGATAAGTTTTATTTTTAAAAATTAAATACAGGGTCTCTTATTCTCATGTTAAGGTCAATAACCCTTTACCAAACCTCATTTTCAACGATATTCCATCATTTGCTAACGTAGGTGGCATCACTGTAGACGTAGGCCCAATCCGTGTCAAAAACGGTAAATTCATTGACTCTGAACCATCGGTCCGGTCCAATAAGAGCGGGGCCTCACTCGGCCCAACCGTTTTCAGCTTCGGGATTCCTACTCCGGGTGAGCGCGCATCCATGTGCTCAGGTCCCGTCCAGATCTTCCCTCCAGGGTCTAGGTGCACCCGGGAAGGTCCTGCGGCCTCTGTGCCTCTATCCCGCCGCCTCTCCCTTACCGTCGGAACCCTGATTCTCTTCGTTGAGGAAGGAGGCGGAGGAGAAGCAAAGCAAACCGTACACCATCGCCGCCATCAGGTTCTTCCTCCTCTCTGCTATGCTCTGCAGCTGAAATGGGACTGTCTAGTCCAGTCTCTCGGAGATGAGGAAGCTCTGCAGATTTATCTTCAGAAGAAATTGCAGCTACGCTTTTCACATTCAATCACTCTCCCATGGCCCTAACATCACTAGTTTCGGCTCTTGTCTGCATTATCCCACACTGGGTTCCCCGGCAATCGCAACAGGTAGATTTTCGACGTTTCCAATTCGGCCTTTTTGCTCGGAGATAGCTCGATTCAGAGAAACAAAGCCCGATTCTGATTGTCAGAATGTGCCCAGTGAGAATCTATATAGAGACGCCGACAGGTTGTATAAGACTGTCATGGACAATTCCCGCCCTCACGACGCCATGGAGAGTGCTCTTGATCACACCGGGGTTGACCTGAGCACTGAGCTAGTCCTCGAGGTGCTCCGGAGGCTCCACTTCGAGGAGAAGACGGCTTTCAGGTTCTTCACATGGGCGGGGCGGAGGGAATGCTACGAGCACGAGCCTGACGCCTACAACGAGATGTTTGACATTCTGTCCAGCACCAAGTACAGGGCGAAGCAGTTCCGGATCGTTTGCGATTTGCTTGATTACATGAAGAGGAGTAGGAAGAGGGCTGTCCCTGTTGGTGTCCTGTTGGAAATGCTAAGGAATTACACGCAGAGGTACCTCACACATCTCCAGAAGTTTGCGAAGAAGAAGCGGATAAGGGTGAAGACTCAGCCCGAGATCAATGCGTTTAACTTGCTCTTAGACAGTCTCTGTAAGTGCAGTTTAGTGAAAGAGGCCGAGGAGTTGTTCAGGAGATTGAAGATGAAGGTTAAGCCTGACTCTAACACGTACAATATCCTGTTTTTCGGGTGGTGTCGAGTTAGGGACCCCACTCGGGGGATGAAGGTCCTGGAGGAGATGATCGAGATGGGACTCAGGACTGATAATTTTACGTATAATACTGCAATTGATACTTTCTGTAAGGCGGGGATGGTGGATGAGGCGGTGGAGCTCTTCAAGTTCATGCAGGCTAAGGGTTCGACTATGTCCTCTCCGACTGCAAAGACTTATGCAATCATGATGGTGTCCCTTGCTCAAAATGATCGGATGGAGGACTGTTTCAGGTTTCTGCAGGACATGATAAGCAGTGGGACACTCCCTGATGTTTCGACATACAAGGAAGTGATCGAAGGGATGTGCTCGGTGGGCAAATTAGAGGATGCTTATAGGTTCCTTGAGGAGATGGGTAAGAACGGGTACCCTCCCGATATAGTCACTTACAATTGCTTCCTTAAAGTCCTCTGTGAGAGCAAGAAGAGCGATGAGGCCCTTAGGCTTTATGATGGAATGATCCGATCAGGCTGTGTGCCCAGTGTTCAGACATTCAATATGCTGATTGAGATGTTCTTTGGGATGAATGACCCTGACGGAGCGATTGAGGCCTGGAATGAGATGGAGGAGAGAGGCTGTGGAAGAGATCCAGAGACTTACCGTGCGATGATTGATGGGCTTTTTGGGTGCAATAAGGTGAAGGAGGCGTGCTTCCTCTTGGACGAGGTCATAAGCAGAGGGATGAAGTTGCCTTATCGGGCGTTCGACTCTTTTCTAATGGAGCTCTCAGTGACAGGCAATCTTCATGCCATTCACAGGCTCTCGGAGCACATGAGAAAGTTCTACAACCCTGCTATGGCGAGACGATTTGCGATGAATCAGAGGAGAAAGAGCATGAGCTTGAGAGGGAAGTAAGACTTTGATCTTGTCTCAGTTCCGTGATTAATGATGATGAGGTCTCATCGTCGACAATGGACATTCCTGCTCCGAGATTGTATACTGGATTTCTGGGGAAGTATAGGTACCCCTCGTTGCTCATACTCTAGTCACCAGGTTATGTAATAATTTGAAAGATTGACAACTTCTATACAAGGCAAGAAGTTCCATTGTCAGCAATAGCATAAAATTTTGAGGAGTGTCGTCAGAGATGAGTTATTTTTACTCTGGGATTCTTCAATGCGTTAATTGAGTATATTATGATTAGCTATGAGCTTCACTCTACTTCATGTATAGCCCTTTTTTCTCTGTTCAAGTATTCGATTGTATTCGATCAAATGATTGGAGAATCATCTCCAAGCACCGTCAACAGTTGACAATAAGTCAGAAGCCTAAAACTTGAATTGGCTCCATTCATTCCAGGTCTGTTCCAAGCCTTGCACTTGGCTTCAAATCTGTGGGTTGATCTAGTTCTTAATTCTGGTTGCCACTGTGAACTGTTCATAACCCCATTTTGCTACCCAAAACCTGAGGTATAGGAACCAAAACTTCATAAAATTAGAAATTGAAGCATTACCTCTCGATTAGATTTCACTTTCCAAATAACAAATGGATGTTGGCAATATCTACATTCAGCGCCTTTCGAGAAACGTGCACGAAGCTCGCATGACAGTTCAGTACTTGGAGCCGGTCGGAAGCAAATAAACAGTGCAGCAGTTCGTGCTGATTTTATGAATTAGATTTGGCTGACTTAATTTCTAACTTGTGTAAGGGTAACTGCTGGGGATACACTCGGGCACAATTACAGGGTGGAGCTTGGAGAGCTAACTACTGCTCGACAAGATGGCATCAGGCCCGAATTCCTGTTCCAATATCTGGCCGAGCCGTATCTGGCCCGAACTCGTCCCGTGCGGGCCAACTTTGCTGTTTCGTTTCAGCTCTCTATCTCGTAACCCGAGCGACACTCGCTCAGTTACCCCGCGCCCCTTCCCTCTGTTTAACTCAGAGAGAGCGCAAAATGGCGGCAAAGAGGCGGGGAAGCTCCAGAGTGATAGAGCTGGCAATGAGTGTCGAATTGACGCCATGCACGATCAGTGATATTGAGGTATTCTATTCGTTTCACTTCCTCTGAATGACCTGTGCATTCCTCCGTTTGGTGATTGTCTTAGTGGAGCGAGTTGAATCCGTTAAATTCTCAGCGGATTGAGCGTTGAATCGCGTTGGCTACCGCGTGCAAAGTTGTTATGCACTGATAACGGATACATTGTCGGTCTAGGTTTTGTTTCCGTGGCTGCATTATGCAATCGGTTGAGATGAACCAGATGTTGATTTTGCCAATAGAGATTGAAAGTAAGCTATGAAAGATTAATCTGAGCTGTTTATGGCCGGATTCATTTACGATTCCTAAGTGTAGTTGCGACAGTTCTGGTGTTATGGGAACAAGGCTAGTTGGTCGTGCATGTGTCTGTAGGGAAGCTGATCTATGTACTGGTTTACTATGAGCATTTTGTATAAGGTGTTGCTGAGATACTTCAAGCCCTCGCTCTATTATTGGCTTGATTCCACCTTTTGATTTTCTGCCTGACAGCAACTTCATGATTGCTATCTCGATGAAATGGACAAATCCTTCATAATAGTGCTTGAGTTTCAGAATGATCCTGATCGATAATCTTCTTTGATACACTTCTTTCATTCAATTACAAGGGGCAATTATTTGTCTGTTTATATCTGCTTGCTGAGACTTATGCTGACGTTCGCAGCACAATCACCTTTTTTGATTGTCCAACGACAGTTTTTCAATGACTCGGATTTCTTACATTTTATCCGGTTTTGTTTTCTTGAGGAAATATAATTTTTGCTTTCAAAACATTATACATAAATCTTGGAGAATATTGTTAATGAGATACATCATGTATATTTATATATTTACATTCTTTTATTGACTAGGTCTATGCCATCTTTTCTTTTCTCTCTCACAGATCAGTTTATTGGAGTTTGTGGTTGTGAAATAAGTTGTGAAATGCTCGTTCATACTAGTATCCTGAAATTAAGGCAACTCATTTAGATGGTAAGATAGGCTTTTCAATTCTATACGAGGCATGATGCTGCCCATGGAATGTCAAGCTCATATATTTCCGCATAGTCTTGTGATGTTGAAAGTTTTCTACTGAAATCCATGGCCAGGATTATTGATCTTTTCTGCATCATGTTTGACCTACCTTTGGTCTTTTATCTAGTTGGAAGGGATCTGTGTATGTCAAGAAAACTTCAATTTCACTAGCATAAGCCCTTAAAAGTTTTCGCTTTTTCTGATGAAGATCTTATAATCTTCTCATATTGTAGCTTCATGCAGTGGCTGTTGAATGTCATGTCTTCAAAGGTTCATTTTTTTCTAACTAGCAACTATCGTATTTGGCCATTTACTGAGGTGAATTTCTTACATTCTCTTCCCTTAGTTCAATGAAAATATTACTTTATTCCACATCCATGTGACGACATCACTTCCATCACTCTATGTTTGATCTTCCTCCCCACTTGCCATTCTCTGTGAGGGTGCAGGTGAGTATAGACATGTCCACTTCCCATTTAAGAGGCTTGTTGACAATAAGAGACTTACAATCTTTTCTGCATCATGTTGGACCCATCTTTGGTATTCTATCTTGTTGGAGGGGATTTGTATATTTCAAGAGAACTTCAATTTCACTTGCATAAGCCCTTAAAATTTCTCGCCTTTTCTGATGAAGGAATTATAATCTTTCTCATAGTGAAGCCTCATGCAGTGACTGTTGAATGTCATGCCCTCAAAAGTTCATTTTTTCTAATTAGCAACTAATGTATTTGGGCATTTACTGATGATAATTTCTTACATTCTTTCCCCTTAGTTCAACGAAAACATTACTTTATTCCATATCTATGTGACAACATCACTTCCATCACTCTATGTTTGACCTTCCTCCCCACTCACCATTCTCTGTGAGGGTGCAGGTGAGTATGAACGTGTCCACTTCCCGGTTAAGAGGCTTATTGACATATAGGTAGCCAAAACAAAGTCCTTGTTTCATCATGTAAAAGGTTATGTGATTGATGCCAGTTTAAGCTAACAAGTCCGAAGAGCTATAATTCCACACATCTGATGGGTAAATGTGGGCCGTAAGTGGCTGGAATCCAAGTTATTTCTGAATATGTGGCAGCAGTGATCTGTTGCTAGATCATTTATGTCTAGTACATCTTTACCTCACAGTTATTATTGGTTTTTGACTCATCTGATTTAAATCGCATCCACAATAAAACTGAGTGCTGATGTTTCCTTCGTCTACACGTATATGCTTTACAATTATTCTAGCTTGGGTGGAATACACCGTGGCATCTGCAATTGGAGCTCTGTTTTTGGAAATTTGCAGTTGAATATGATATGAATGCCTCGCCATTATTGTGGAATTTCATTTCCAACATTCTGCCGACCTCTTTGAGTAATATTGAAGATACTAAATGCGCATTATTTTTCCATGATGCTAATTGAGAGGGTTGTTATGAAGATATGTGCTCCTCTGTGTCAGAAAGTCTTGAACACGACAAGATGTTGCGATCATGTTGGACTAATGAGTAATATGTCAATATCTACACTTAAGCCGAAAGAAACGGCCTTCAAGGGCACCTGTTCTTCATGCTAGTGATAGATCTCCTACTATAGAAAAGATTTCTTCATCTGTACGTCCAATTTGTTAGTGGCAGGCATTGATTCTTCAAAATTTTCATGATATCTACAGGTACTTTTATATCTTTGAAATATCAATGTCAAAGGAATTCTATGTGCCTATTATAAGTCATGTGGAACTGTCTATTAAGGTATGCTCCTCCTGTTTGAACGAACTCAATAATTTATTGATTCTGATGGCATGTACTGAAAGGTGAGCATATTGTCTTGATACTGAGAAGGTGTTATATTTCCATCAAGGTAACTTTACAAATCCATATTTAAAGTAATGAGGAACATTGACTTTTGCATCCCTTTCTATTACCTAATATTCATAAAATCTCAAAAGTAAATTGCACTCAATGGGTCATATGCATCTTTTGTCTGATTTAATACTTCAGAATAAGCTTGAAGGTAGTTTTTCATAAACCTTCTTTGATGAAGAGCCAGAAAGATGGGGAAGAACAGCGTGGTTTTACATTTATAGAACAAGCTTGTAATTTGCTCATTTATTGTGCTAATCAAATTTTATGCACCGAAAGGAAAAGGCAATGAAAGAGATGCTAAAGTCACTTGGTGGGTAGACTTATCAGGTGAATTGAACCCCATCATCCTGTCTTATCCATTTTTGCTTTCGGCAGATTACAATTGCGAAGTTGAGATTGCTTCTAGACCCAGAAGTCCTTTGTCTCTAATAAATTCCCTCGGCACAAATCAATTGGTATGGACTGAGAGAAGCATGCAGATCAGGCATTGCTCATGCTTGAAGAGAAGTGCAGCCTCTCCTCAAGCAATTTCTGCCATGGACTCTCATAGTCATTTTCAGACATGTTTAAATGGTAATGCTGTTAAAAATGTTTAGGACTTTATTTCTAGTCTTTCTCTGTTAAGGTTTGCCATAACATTATGACCTGATCCTTGAGGAAAACCAAAACCTCCATGGATGTTATGTAATCTGATGTCATATTATATACAGCCGAAATCATTTTCTTTATTTTATTCACAGATGAAGTAACAGATGGCCAATACCTTTGCTGGAGTCAGTGTTTTGATAACCATACAGACACCAAGCATGATGTCCCTAGCAGTAATGACTTTATTTTTCTGCTAATTTGGGGTTTTTCTAGTTACGGGCAGGACAGACTGCTATAAGAGGAGAAATTTAATGATTTTCATTCATTGATGCTTATTTGCAAGTGGAAAAAGACTTCTAAATTGTTGCACGAACAGGACTGATGCTACTGGTGGCTTAACAACAAAGTAGGTGGAACTGGTGAACAGTTGAAGGACAGGAAGTGTTCTGTGCATGTAATAGCATTTGTTGCCGGGTAAAACTTATCATTGCATAGCTTATTTCGTCATTGCATCTCCAAAAAAAAAAAAAAAAGATTCTAGCCATGATATGCTATGCTACTGAGGTTAATCTTTGCTTATTCAGGTAAGAGGATGTGAAAGGTGGATGGACAGGGTATTGCCCCTTTCAGATGGTTGCTGACTGAAGTCCGAACTCTACGTGTGTGGGTACAACCTTCTGTGAAGGGAAGGGCTCAAATTTCATTTTCAATTTCTATTGTACATCAATGGATTAAAATCTTAAGGTGGAAGGAGGAAGCAGGGCCCTGCTTCACCATCCGAGGGCGTGGAGAATGTTTTGCTGTACTCTGAAGTTCCTAGACCCCTGGGGGACCTAGGGACCTAGTGCGTCATCAACTATACGAAGAACTGTGGAGAGAGGGAGGTAGGTTATTTGGCTTATTTGTTAAATTATATATAGAGAAGGCGGTTGAGTGGATGATTGTCACCCGATTTATGACACGGGAAGCGGGGAAGCAAGCGGTTAGAAGTTCCCTGTTGATGGGGATCGAACTTAGTTGTTGGGTCGAGCCTGGTGGTGTCAATCCTACAAAATCCCCTCACTAAACGGTGATTCCTTTTGGCTGCGGACGTTTGTTGTTGTTGGTGTAGGTGCAGGTGTAGGTCAGGAGCAGATGAGGCCTCCTTCGGCCGCTAAACTTTCTAAGCAAGCAACGCCTTCCCTCCTTAATTCAACCCCAAACTTGGACCGTGAGTGGTAGGCCAACAACAGTCAAGTTCTTTACATGAATAACCCTTCTAAAGGCGAAATTTCTGGAGAGAAATCGGGGTGCTAATTTTCTTGCTGTTTATGTTATAATAATAATAATAATAATCAAAACCTATTGTTTTTAAATACAACGAGGTACTTGGGTCACGTTTTATTATTTAATAACTAAATAGCTAGAATGCGAGAGCGACTTATTCTCGAGCATTTGGATATCCGGATGGCCATTGTAGCATACGGCGGTCCTGTTAAAATCGAACGCGGTTTTTTTTTTTTATATAAACCGTCGGTATTCAGTTGGATTTTGTCCAGCTGACTAATCCGGATCACCCCGGGTCGGCTCATTTAAGGGGTTAAGAGCTTCCCGCCACAGGTGGGACTCGAACTTGAGTCCTCCCATTGGGATGATGAGTGCCGGACCACTCTCCCACGCTCATGGTGGATATCGAAAGCGGTTTCGCTCTCCGTGGTGTTGCTCGGTTATCTAATTACACAATCTCACGTTTGAGTCCTCGTGACGGATTGTGGGCACGTGACAGTTGGACTGATGCAATGTATTATGCTGTCACAGGCGCGATCCATGCCCGACTAATGCAATGCCATCTCGTTCAAGGATGGAATGTAAAACTAGAAAGAAAGGACCAAAGGTCACGGTCGGTGAATGAATATGTAGGCTGAGATTCTCCGAACGCGTGGAGTCACAATGTGAATCTGGTGTCATCCCACTCTCAAGGCGCCAGTGATATTCTAAGCACGGTTAGCCGTCAATTGACGGGCAGCGCCGTACCTTGACAATATAGATCGCTGATCGATCGGTTCGAGAACCTGCTGGATGCGTATTCATACTTGACGAGTTACGTCAGGCTCCTCTCTCGTTGTGTCAACCGTTGATTACCGAGTCTTGGCGCTTGCGGGTGTCATCTTTTTATTTCCGAGTCCATTTTTCAAGATTTGGCCATGGACTTGCCATTGAGTTCTTGATTACGTTCACAACCACTGCTGATTAGTTGGTGAGGAAAACCAGATTGCCTGCCTGACTTCGGGGATAAAAGGCAAATTTTGTATTGCCCCTCCAATTTTATTTTTTTATTTTCCTTCCCTGCAAATTACGCGACAATCCTCAAGTCTAATCAACCTGATTTTGTCCATATGTAAGCTTAATCGATCTGCTAAGAAAGAAAAATATTCTCTAAATTACGGATTTTTTTCTTCATTGACAACATTTAGAATATAATGTTATTAGGGGAAAAAAAAGGAGGATACTGACCCACATTCTACTTTGGATTGTTTTTTTTTTTTAACTTACCGTGCATCCAATTTCTGACTGTGTTTGGTGGGTGGTGGTGGTGGTGTCTCTTTTGACTTATTCTTAATTAATGATAATGATGGGGAGGAGAGGGTTCTCGGGAAGGTCTCCACGTGCTAAGAAGTCTGAGATTTCGGGAACTAACCGTTTCGTTAGTGTTAGGTCTGAAAAAGGTTGATCCAGACCTAACTAAAAATTAACTCCCAAGAGACGGTACATATGACCAACCGAGAAGCCAAATTGGGGCATCTATTCGAAGAAATCAACGGAAATTAACGAACCCACGTGAAGAATGGTTCGGTGCGTGATGATACCGTCCTCCTCGATATTGAATTAAAAAAGGTTCTAAATTTGATCCTTATCGGTCGGACTCTCTCCGTGATCCTTTGGTGCATCCTTCGTGTCATCTATTTCCTTGGTGTCATCCTTCGTGACATAATAGGCACACAAGAAGCTGCAATGCGCATACCGACATGAGGTTGCTTCGAATTAACCGCAGGTTGAAACATTCTAACCGACGAAGAGGTTGATGCGTGTGGCCGAAAGGGAAAAACGGAGTGATGGCTTGGTTCCCGTAAAGTGTAGCAGCATTGGAAAACGAAGCCGGGTTCGATAAAAAAAAATGTATTATCGACAAAAGGGCAAGGAGATCAATGTAAGTTGGTCGAAATTATTCGATATCTCTTACTCATGAGAAGCCGTTGGGCGTGGGTATAACTAACGAACGAACAAATGAAGAGAAATTCATGATTTGCAGGATTTTATCTATCAATAAGTGAACGTAGATGATTAGATTTTGAAATATCAAGCGGTCCGGTCCATATTGGAAAAAAATACCGAGGAAAGAAGAGGAATAAATTATGAGGATGAGGTTAACTAACTTAGCTAGGAGCATAGTTTTAAAAACTTGATCAGGCCTACCGGTTCAGTGCAATTAAAATGCGGTCGACTTAAATTTTTTTAAAAAAACAAAAACATATTACAACGTACTTATTTTGCTTTACTGGACTTATATCTACACTTTATATTAAACTTGTGATCAATACAATGATCATATTATAAGTTTTTGTTATAAATTATTGTCAACTTATGGTATTATGTTAATTTATTTGTAATATTGTACAATTAATATTATTTATTAAATATACGATTCGATCCATTAAACCACCGATCTGACCCATGAACCTATGATTTGATCGGTTCTCAGTTCGGTTCGATTTTAAAAACTATGACCAGGACATCTTTATAATTGAGAGAGGTAGGAGAGTTGTAGGCTTGAAAACTTGGGGAAGAGATGTTGAGAGGGGAACAACAAAATTCACCCTACCAAGCAACCTCCCTCTCATCTACTCTCTCTCTATGTGTATATATATATATATATATATCTCCTGTTACCAAGAAAATTTATGTGTAAGCTTGAAAAATAAAAGTGGACCGAGGATTCTACCAATAAGAATCGAATCCCTAACCTTTCTCTCTGATCACACCCGTACTCCATTGACTCCATTGTGTATGTATATGTTATACTCTCTTGTGTACGAACCTTGTTAGGGTCAGGAAGGGGGGGAGCTTGTTGTTAGCCAATACGTTGCATCAGTAGTCGCTGGTGAGGGTCTGTCCCAACTCTTCCTCCCTCGAATGGAAAACACTTCTCCAACCATATCTACATTCCTGCTCTTTATTATTATTATTTGTTTTTTTAAATTTTAGTTCACGACTAATTGAAACTTTGATAAAATCAAGATTCTTACAAATAATGATTTCACTCGTCAAAATAATCGACATCAGACTTGGAAAGAGAGACGTGAAACCGGTGTAAGTGGTACGGTAGTGCATACCTCTTAAGAGAAGATTATGTAGGAGGTTCATGAGTCTCAAATAAAATAGTAGAAGCGGATAGTAAATGAAAGGGTATTGGTAGTTTTACGATAAAAATCAAACTTGTAATCTCTTAGTCGTTTGATGAAAAATAGTACCACTGCATCAAATTTCTGTATTTATAATATATATATATATATATGTGTGTGTGTGTGTATGTTCAGGTCCTATATATATCATCATCTCTTTACGCTGTAAATTCCTTGGTCTTGGTTGATACTCTCTCTCTCTCTCTCTCTCTAATTAATAGAAGCAAACATATCTAGCTAGGGTTTGGTTTCTCTCCAGTCTCCTCCTCGTCCCGTGATAGACTTACGGTCAGAGGAGCTTCTTCTTCTTCTTCTTCTTCTTCTTCCTCTTCTTTTCTAAAACGTTGGTCCAAACGGAAGGAGCAGGGCTGCAAGCAGCTAGCGTGGGTTATTACGCACGCCTTAATTGGTGTCCTAGCCCCTAGGGTGAGAGGGTGGGTGTCTCCCCGACTTCTGCAGATTCAGTTGACGAAGGAGCGAAAAGGGAGGACCGGCGCGCCCTGGTAAGCAGCAGATGTGCACGAGAGGCCACTGGAGGCCATCGGAAGATGAGAAGCTCAGGGAGCTGGTGGACAAGTATGGACCTCATAACTGGAACGCCATAGCTGAGAAGCTCCAAGGGAGATCAGGTATACATATATATATATATTCAGGTTTAGATATGTACGCATATATACCTATACATATCTGTTGATATAGTTTTTTTTTCTTATATCGCACGAATAGTAATCTAGGTTTATCTTTGCATATGTGTGTGAAATTAAGTTGTAACGATAAATTAGATTATGGTTAATCATCATGTAACATACATAAAGAAACCACATAAATCCGACATATTATAAGCTTGTTATCATCTTTCATGATGATGATCTTTAATTTGACAAACAGGTTTTATCAAGCTTATGCTCAAACTACTTGCTATTTCGGTGGAAAAAACATTGATAACTTTTTTTAAAAAAATAAAATCTGTTTTGCTCGGGAGAAATCGGCTTTCGATCGTATTATTTGGAGGAAAAATCGACCGATTCCTTTTCGAAAACAACATTGTATTACCATTGAATATGGGAAATAGAAGTGATCTTCAAACAGAGCCATCACAGATGCAGGGTTGGAGCTGAGGTATATATCGTAATTACATCTTTTATGTCTTTATATATATATGTATGTATATATGTTGAGTTACATGGGATGGAATTTATCTATGCATGATAAATTAGTTTAATCGTTTCCATAGCCCCCACCAAAGAAGAATTTCTAGAGACTCGTCACGGTTGATTTTAATTTTTATCTTTTGATTACTAGGTTGCTGATCAATATGATACTCATGTTAGTTACCAACTGCAGGGAAGAGCTGTAGGTTAAGGTGGTTCAATCAACTGGACCCGAGGATCAACAGGAGCCCTTTCACGGAGGAGGAAGAGGAGAGGCTCCTGGCGTCTCACCGGATCCATGGGAACAAGTGGTCCATGATCGCCAGGGCTTTCCCCGGCCGGACCGATAACGCGGTGAAGAACCACTGGCACGTCATAATGGCACGGAGGAGCAGAGAGAGGTCGAGGCTCCAAGCGAAGAGAGCGCTGGTCCTGAATGACAGGAGATCCTTTTCCTCGTCTTCGGCCGTCGCCAGCAACTATAACAATTTCGTCCCGCTGGATCAGATGTCGACGAGCTGCGTGACGGGAAACCACCTCGCTTCTCCGCTCCTTCCCTTCATCGCGCATCGCACCTTCCCGATACTCCCTAAAGAGCTCTACTTCGACAGTTGCTCGAGCAACAATTTCGTGCCCGTGATCAAAGGTATAAGTGAGTGTGATCTGTCTCGAAACGATATGTTTCTTTTCTTCCGGTTCGATAGCTAGATTTTGGAACTAACGTAGCGATGTTCGGGGTTCCGATAATTGGTGATCGACTCTCGTAGATGGAGACCAGCACTATGGCAGCTGAAGTTGCAATCATCGGTTGATGATATATATGCCAACAAACGTGCATATCATATTCAGGAATTTTCCCAAAAATTTTTCTCCTGAAAAAGGAGTTCGATTTTCAATATTTTCTAACGACACGATATAATATATAATTTGCAGACAAAGCAGATCGGCCGACGGAGTTCTATGATTTTCTCAGCGTAAACTCTGACTCCGCCACAACCGGGAGCGAGGTGACGGACCCGACAAGGAGAATAGACCGTCATCAGGCTGAGAATGTGGAGGACGAAGAGGAGGTCGACCAAGCAGCTGCTGGTAGGGACGATCACGGCCACCATCCCGACACGTCTTCGGGTGTTTCATTCATTGATTTCTTATCAGTGGGAACCTCCTGATTGATAGCCATACATACATATCTCCCTGATCTATATGTCTAAGGTAGCGGGGCAGATGCTGAAACTAACAAGTTATTCAGGGCAAAAGAAGTATACGTGCACGCAGTCCTCTCGTACCACGTCTGATGATACAACGTATGACATCGTAAGGTTAATTAGACAGGTACCATATTGGAATACAGCCTTGGCTGAGGGAGCCAAATTTGGGCATCGATCTCGAACTGATCTGTGTGCAGTCGATGTAACTCAAAAGTGTGAACTCTTAATTTGGTGAGATCACTGGGTTTACTTCATCTGTGGCTGTATGTTAGTCGAAACTAATCGACGACCAGATGTTGGCTCGGGCTTTTGCCCGTAGCACGCTTTCAGCAGCTTTCAAGCCCCGTATTGCAGCAGGCAAGTTGTACTGTCAATGTACTTATACATCACTTGCGCAGAAAGATACTAGAGTTGATATACACCTGCCACCCAATTGCAGCTGCGTCTGCGATTCGGTCTCTATGTGCCAGCTCCGTGTGGATGAGGTATATATGTTTGCAGAGGAAATCGGATATCAATGTTATTCGATGTCCTCGAAACGTAATTCGATCTTGCTTATCGTCAAATATCCGATCTAAGATTAGGAGATCCATTATGACACAACAGATCGAGCTGCAAGTCGCAAGAAGAAATCAGACAGCTTACTGAATCCCCCTGGAAGTGAGCAGATCGGCAGGGACCATCGTCTTTAACCGTCGTCCAGGTAGGGTTCGACTTTCTTCTCTGTGTGGTACTGTGCTGTCGGGACAGCCGTGTCTCGTCTAATATAATGCACGTATGGGGCTTAATTCATGACCACAGGCATGGCGCGCGCACAAGAACACATGTCATATATTAATTGTTGAATCAGCGAACGTAGTACGATAACGCTGGGAAGAACGAAGAGCCGGTGGTGATTCACCACTCGATTGTCGGTGGTGCAAACATTAAGAGTGAAAATCATTTTTAAGGCCAATAATATTAAAAATAAAATAAAATCTCGAAAATGGTGAAATAAGGTAATTTAATAGAAATGAATAAAACATATGCTATCGATACCGATTAGAGCTGGTAATTTATGGCACGACCTGATAGCCCGACCCGGGCCTGGCACAACATGACCAGGTTTGGGCTAAGCTTATCCGGCCAGTCATTTATCGGGTCGGGCTGGCACGGCCTGATAATTTTAGGGGCCTGCCGGACCAAAAATTATCGGGCCGTGTCGGCCTGATATCCTCAATATATATATATATATTTTTTTTAAAACTACTTATACTCAAAAGAAAAGTAACGCTCTTGAACTATATCTAATGCATTTTTGCCATGTCAATAGGATTAGAGGGTATGAGGAGAAAAATGTGTTAATTAACTTGAATTGAAAATCTAATAATTGTTTTAAATTAGTTTTTTAAAAATATTTCGCGACAAAAGTGTTTAGTGGGCTGGGCCGGGCGACCCGATAAGTAATGGGGTTGCGCTCGGCCTATCAATATTAGAGTAAATTCTTATTGGGACTGTGTCGGGCCAGCACGATAATATATTGGGCCGCGCTGGGCCGACCCGATTTGCCAGCTGATCACTGCATATTGCCCTCTTTTTTTTTTTTTCAAGTCGAAACAGGAGAAGGATTAGGTCCACCCCTTACTTCAATTCACGGGTTCCAAAAATATAGAATAAAATTATTTAATTAAAAATTTCACCCCCACAAATGAAAAAAAAAAGAAATCAGTGAATAAATAATTTAATTAACCGATCGATTAGGGGTTGTAATGTCACAACTCTTTTTTTATTTTTAAAATTTTATATGAATATAGTATAGTGAATTTTCGATTATTTTATGGGCACCAACGAGGCTACCACGTCGTCCAAGAATTGGGATCTCGACTCTTGGAGTGGTTACCTCCTAATAGACGAGGCTGGCGGTGGATCTCAAGATGTGCCGATCGACCATCCATCCTCCGACAATTATCGCCGACGAGAGGCCATCATCCCCCGACAAATACCTACATATATATTGCTGCAGCTGCTTTATTGAATTTCAGCTTGGTATCCATGGCGGCGGTCTGGTTTAGGAGGCACTACTCTTGAAACGGAGGCTTACGACATCTCCTAAGTCGATCGATGACTTGGTCATCCGAGATATCTCTGCCGTCGGGAATCGAAATCTTGATTTTGGGGCTTTCAACTCTCGGTGACGGCGACATCGCCTTGTGGCGCCTCAAGATGATGCCGCCGGCCACTCCAGGTTAGACTTGGCAAAATCCAGCCCAGTACGATAATACTGTGCTGGGCTGGGGATTATCGTGGTGTGCCGGTACGGCCTGATAATTTTATTGGACGTGTTGGGCCTGATAATCCCCGTGCTAGGCCGGCACGATAGTCCGATTATGAATATTTAAAAAAATAAAAAAAATCTCATTTATGAGCTCATTTGTAGTTACAAATAAGTCACAATCAAACGAGATTATTAGACTATGGAGCTGGGCCAAGGCCGCTCCTATCTTATCGTGCCGTGCCGGCTCGACATGATATTCTAAAGGGTCGTGCTTGGACCAGCCTTTATTGTGCCCTCCCCTTATCGTGTCGTACCGGCATGACTCAATAAAACTAGGGCAGCACGATTTGCCACCTCTAGTCCAAGTCTAGGATAAAGAGGTCTAAGCCGTTTCCTTCTTTTTCTTTAGTTATTTCTATAATTATGTGACTATTTTCTTGCATATATTTCTGTACCTCAACCACACCATCAAGTTACAGTATCAAAATTAGGGAATTATTGGTCAGCTTGTTTGAATTTTATATTTTATTTTTGATATCGAT
This sequence comes from Sonneratia alba, assembly GCA_900174645.1. Taxonomy (NCBI): domain Eukaryota; kingdom Viridiplantae; phylum Streptophyta; class Magnoliopsida; order Myrtales; family Lythraceae; genus Sonneratia; species Sonneratia alba. Next base: position 910,799 of record FWPY01000029.1, read on the forward strand.
GATATCTGGGCCATAGCAACCGATTAGTTTACCAGATAGTGTATCATACAGTATGACCTTATTATTAATTCTCAAATACCGACTCTCAAGAGTTTTGAATCTCGTACATAATACGATATATATTGTTAGCTTAGCGGCAGGATATTCAACGTAGTAGCCTATGGTCACATGGTACAAAGTTGGCTGTTTGTTTCCTTAATCCAAAGACACTATCCACTTTACCCGTACAGTCATGAGTAATTATAGAAAAAAATTTGAATTAGGCTCTGTTAAACCAAATTAATAAATAATATAAAAAGAAACCCGGAACCCATAATTTCTTACCCTCTTCCATTTTCCCCACTTGAAAAAATTCTTCCTTTTTTTTTTGTGCTGGAAAAGGGAATTTCTTAATGTCTGAAAATCCACAATGTAATATTGTATTAGCTATGGCGCTTGTCGGCCCCGTGAGATTTCCATTTTGGATGCAAATGGGCCTCACGGCCGGACTGTCAGTCTCTCCTCTGTTCTTCTGTTGCTGCTGTCCTCCCACTTCGATCCGTAAAGCTTCTTCCTTTGCTCATCTTCTTCGATTTGATCTCATTATTCTTCTACTATGGCCTGGACCATTCAATGATTGCTGGTTTCTCTGTAGCAATCATGCTCGGATGGTGATCATTTTGGGGTTTAATGGGTTGGGTTTCCTCTCTTTGGGTGTTCGGAAATTAGGGTTGTTTTGCGAAGGATCACTGCGTTAATTGAGTAGGAAATTCTGGACTACTTCAAATTTCAAAACCATTCTATTAATTGCAAGGTTGGGTTTTTGTTGAGCTTTCAGCATTGAAATTGTTGGTTTGACAATGCAGGCTCCGGTTCATTCTGGGGCTCTGCTGAAATTGAATTTGGTGCTTGCGGAGCTTAAGAGGAAGGTTTTTTTTATATTATTTTTTTAATGTCTAATTGGATGAGGCATTTGCTGTTTCATTTTACGTTCAATGGTAAAATGTTAAGTTCATTTCTGTGCAGTGGAAGATAAGATATATAATCTCAAAGATTTCGAGCCTGGAACTAAATCTCTGGAATCTGTGAGAACATAAACGAATACTTTATTGAGCATAGAGTGCTGCTCTTTCAGTATTAACAACACAAGGACATAAAGAATTTTGTGTTTTACTTCATTCTTTTCCCTGATGTGCTGAAAGGCTGGAACTAGATTTATGCTTCTATTGAAGTGGCATTTTCTCTTTTGAATTGATCTGTCCCTTCAGGTATGGACAATTTCGTTTTCTAGCAGCTCCTTACCGGACCAGACTGCGTCAATATGGCAGATGAGAGCTCGCTTAATGGGATTCTAAAATTCCTGAGGAAAAACAAGCTCATCAAAGCAGAGGTTGCCCTGCGCACTGAGCTCGGTAATCGTCCTAATTTGAATGGATTCCTGAGGTCGCTTGCCATTGAAGAAAAGCACCCAGATAAGGTGATCCATCAGGAGAAAGTAGATAATCATAAAAATGAGTTATCAGATCGCCAAAATAGCACTGATGCTTTTATGGAACTTGTAGTACGAGAAGTAGAGTGCAGGCCTGAAAATAATGGTTCTGAAAATGAATGGAAGCAGAATGTGCTTATTAGAGAGCGGGAGAGGCCTGGTGATACAAATGATGACAGCTTTACCTTCTCAAAAGGCTTAGAAGAGACGGCGCTTGATAGGGTTTCATGGAAGACTAACTGCAGCAACTGTGGCCCCTCTGATAAGGCTAGTTGCAGTAATAACTTCACAGAAGTTACTATATATGAACACCCTATGTATTGTTCAACCGATGTTCCTGAAGAACATAAAGTTTGTCATATATCAAGGCAAGAGAATTCGATGCTTGGGGGAAGAAGAATGAATCAAGTCAATGCTGAAATAAAGGTTGATAAGATCCAGGTTGAAGAACGAAAAGATGCTAAAGATATCCCTTTCAAGACTATATTACCATTCTCCATTACTGAAGTCTCAACCAGTTATGGCAGTGCTGAAAACGGTTCTGAGAGAAAAGGTGGGAAGAAGAGAGTAGAGAATATTGATGTGAGGGCGACAATTAAAGAGCAGGTGGATGAGGTTGGTAGGGCTCTATACCTTGGGAAGTTAAAACAAGGTTTACACTTTGAGTATGATAGAAATTTAGGTTTCACACAATTCTTGGGGACTCAAAAGGAAGATTTACCCAGGTTACCACCAGTGAAACTCAAGTCAGAGGATAAGTTGTTGACTATTGATTGGGAAGGGAAATATGACCAAGATGGAAACGGAAATGATCTTATCAGTCTTGAAAATAACTCCCTGATTGGCTCATATCTCAATGTTCCGATTGGACAAGACATCAACTGTGCAGGTTAGTTGTTATGAACAAGCAACGTAATTCAATTGAACCACAGAAGTGGCAGTCCACTTCTAGGACATGCTGATTGCATTTAAGCATTTTGATTTCTTCTTTATTCTATCAACTCTCCATCATCTGTTGATATGGTTAATCTCAGTCTAGTATTTCCGTTTTTCTATATGCTTTCTTGAAAAATTAGGGAATTTAAGATAACGTACATATTACACTTTACATGATATGTTAGATTTGTGAAGATCCGTTCTTCCTCTTTCTCTTTTCTGAATCTTCATTTTCAAGCTGAAAAATTACTAGAACATGCTAAAAGTTTCAGAGCATTGGTGTCCTCACCACTGATTTGCTGTTTTGTCTGACTGTAATGGACATAATAGGTGGAAAGCGAGGAGGCAATTGGCTCTCAGTTAGTCAGGGAATTACAGAGGATAATTCTGATCTGATTTCTGGTTTTGCCACTATTGGTGACGAGTTGAGTGAGTCCATCGCTTATCCCAATGAGTACTGGGAATCCGATGAATATGATGACAACGATGATGTTGGGTACATGAGACAGCCTATTGAAGACGAAGTCTGGTTCATGGCTCATGAAGTTGATTACCTGAGTGACAACGAGAAAGGAATTGAGCTCAAGAGTGGGCCAGATTCACAAAAGAGGGGGCCAACTAGTGATAAAGATGAAGATGATGATGCTGATAAATCCCAATCCTCCCTGTGCAGTGAGCAATATAGTGGGCAACTTATTGGTGAAGAACGGAATTTGATATGCAGCGAACCTGTATGGCATGGTCTTGTCACAGAGCCGAATGAACTCATCATGTTAACCGATGGAAAGGTCCCGAATAGCCTCAATGGAAGACCGAGGATAGGAGACTATTGTACTGAAGATGATCAAAGAGTTTCAGTTCGATCAATTGGAGTAGGAATTACAACTGATGCTGAGATTGTCAGTGAAAATCAGCAGTTGAGCACGTTGAAAGGTAAAGCTAATGGGAATGAACTTGTCAAATGGAGGAGGAGAAGCAGTGATTCTTCAAGTAGTAAAGCTTTGGGGGGTGATGACTGTGCTACTGCAGAGAGATCACTAAATCCTTCTCCTTCTCGACTAGCTACTTTTGGGTGCCCTGATAGAGACCTTGCTGACAAGGAAGCAGATGAAGTTGGTGATGATGATGGAAGGGAAGAAGACCTGGCTGATTTGATTGAGGATGAAGAGGCAGCAGCAGTGCAAGAGCAAGTGAGACAGATCAAAACTCAAGAAGAGGAGTTTGAAACTTTCGAGCTTAAAATTGTCCACAGAAAGAATAGGCACGTATTTAACTTAGTCCTTTTTTATGTTGACTCGTCATGTCTCATAAGTTTATATATGTCAGCCACATTTGATATCCATTCTCTTATTTGTGAAGATATTATAATCCTGAGATCTTTGAGAAATTACTGGCCTCGCTTTTCCAAATGAATCTTTCAGATTATAATGAAAGTACTTACTGGGATTAAGATAAAAGACAAAACTAAAGCTATAACTTTCACTATGACTTTCATGGACTTATAAGCTCTCTCTTGACTCTATCATTTCTCTTTCTATTGTCTTGCTTTGATCAATCTCTTCCATGTTTGTCATTAAAGTCGTCCGTAGGGATGATGAGATTAAAATTGAGCTACCATCCTTACAATGCAAGAAACCTGCTATTTCTTATGTACTACACGAGGGAAATAGGTTTTCAGTGTTATGTTTGCTTTTGGCTGCTTCATAGAAAAAGTTCTTATTTTCTTCCCTGACAAAGGTGGTGTATTGGACTATAGATGACATATGAGATCAGAAACATTGCAAAATGCAAACCCAATGTTTCCTTGTTTCATTAGTTTCTCAAGAAGGAAACAAAAAGGGGAAGCTGCAAAATTGTTTGATTTCTCTATTAACTAGATGGAGTTACATTTTCTTGTGCAAGGTAGTGGCAATACTCCCTCCTGTCGACCTTGGCTAACTACAGCTAGTTTGATACCCTGGGATCAAATTGATGTTCCATACATTTTCGTAATTTCATTGCTAAGTTTGCCTCTGAGGGCTTGTTCCTCTTACCTCTTTGCTTTCTCTGTCAGGACTGGCTTCGAAGAGGACAAGAATTTCCATGTCATGTTAAACTCTGTGATCGCTGGGAGGTACCATGTGACCGAGCATCTAGGATCTGCTGCATTTAGTGAAGCTGTACAGGCCCATGATATCCAAACAGGGATGGATGTTTGTGTGAAGATCATAAAGAACAATAAGGAATTCTTTGATCAGAGCCTTGATGAGATAAAGCTTCTCAAGTATATTAACAGGCATGATCCAGCTGACCAATTCCACATTCTGCGACTATATGATTATTTTTACTACCGGGTAAGTGAATCTATTGTTTAACTCTGTGCATATATATTTCTTGATATAAATATTTTCTGGAAGCAGTAGGTATTTATGTGCATGTTTGAACGTGAACCATTTGAGTAGATCATTTTTCAAATTTTTGTAACTCTTTGCAGTTTTCCCTGTTTGGCACTTTCATCCAATAAAAAAAGGATAAGATGTCATCTCTCTGCCATTTGGAATGGTTTCACTTTCTTGTTTCTTTCATAAAGAATTAATTGTGTACAACTAATTTCGAAAACCGATTCCATACTAGTATTAAAAATGAATCTTTTGAATTACTCTCTGACACTTGGCTTACCTTTTTGTGTTTCGGATGGAAAAGAAACTTGATTAAAAACAGAAATGTTGTTTTACAGTTTGTACTTGAGACATGTACTGCAGGCTATAGATGATATTTGAAATTCTATCTATAGGGTGCTTCTCTTAGCTTAACTTGTAGTTTGTCTTTTAATTGTCTTTATCTCTGGGGTTGTATTCATCAATCGGTGACTGTACTTCTATGGTCCTGTAGGAGCATTTGTTGATAGTATGTGAACTTCTTAAGGCAAACTTATATGAGTTTCACAAGTTCAACAGAGAATCAGGTGGAGAAGTTTATTTCACAATGCCGAGACTGCAGGTCTGTGTGGTCCCTAATCTCTTCCTGCTATTGTTGCCTCAAATACCTATAAATTAATGTGCCTTTTGAATTTAATGTTGCAGTCGATAACTATTCAGTGTTTGGAGGCACTTCAGTTTTTGCATGCGCTTGGGCTCATACACTCTGATCTAAAGCCTGAGAATATATTGATAAAGAGTTATAGTAGGTGTGAGGTCAAAGTCATTGACTTAGGGAGTAGCTGTTTCAAGACAGACCGTCTCTGCTCTTATGTTCAGTCCCGGTCATATCGGGCCCCTGAAGTAATTCTCGGGCTGCCATATAATCAGAAGATCGATATTTGGTCCCTTGGTTGCATACTCGCAGAACTTTGTACTGGCAATGTAAGTTTTCTTTCTTATCATTCTGTGGCAGTCAAATGTGGATTATAATCTAACTAATCAAAGTTGAAAGCTAAAATCATAGGAAGAGTTCATGTCGAAAGATGAGGAAATTTGTCCTATTTTAGTTTTATTTCTTAAAAAAACTTACTTTTTTTAAAGATATTAGTGCCATGATTTTGTAAAATGTTCTTGAAAATTTGATGGCAGAGGCTGAGGCCTTGGTTTTAAGAATGGAAGTTCCTATTGCATGTATCCGAAAGGCATGTAGTCCTCTGCAGTTTAATGCATGAAACGTGAAAAGATGTAAATACAAATTCATATGCATATATGTCGATAACAAGTTTAGAGTGTGATGATTTGGTCATCTTGCTTAATGCTAGGTCCTCTTTCAAAATGATTCACTGGCAACATTACTTGCTCGGTTGATTGGAATCATTGGCCCCATTGATCAAGGAATGCTTGTCAGAGGGCGAGACACATGCAAATACTTCACCAAGAACCACATGCTTTACGAACGAAATCAGGTATAAAATCAATCCCTTGTCTCTTTTTTCTTTTCTTTTTTTTGCCCTGGGAGTCTGTTTACCTTGACAAAATAGCTTGACTTTCTAGATAATTCAGTGGTTAACTCTTTCCCTTTCCCCCCCTCAGGGGAGCAACAGACTGGAATATCTGATACCAAAAAGGAGCTCCCTAAGGCACCGATTAGCGATGGGAGACCAAGGTTTTGTGGAATTTGTCTCTCATCTCCTTGAGATTAACCCTGAGAAACGCCCCACTGCATTAGAGGCTCTGAAACACCCTTGGCTCTCTTATCCATATGAGCCCATATCTTCGTGAGGCACTGCAAGAATCCTCCATGGAAAGAAACCGAATTTATAAAGTGATTTCATATGCAGACTCTGCCGAGCACTTTTCTCAGTGGATCATCAATACAACACCTTATACTGAAGGGTCTTAAGGAGCTGCCCCTGATCACTACTTTGCCCCATTCCGTCCTGGCTTTCTGTTGGGGTATGTGCTTCCTGCTGACAGTTGTGGTACCCAACTTTGTGACGCTGTTTCAGTGCTTTCCTTTGCATGTAATGCCTTATCTGAGGAGGTGGTTTCGGTCTGGTTTCTCGTCTCTGTTTTCCTCAATACGGGCAGAACGGGGGATCTCAAATTTTCTTGTACATGATTTTGCTGTCATTCTTTCCTAGGATTGTTTGGTAATAGCTTGTCTGTCCAGTAGTATCCCTTTCCCCCTGAAATATCTGTTTTCTTGTGATTTTGCGCTCTCGATCGTGTGAGATTGGAGGAATGTTGGGGTTCAGGTTTTCATTTGTCATTCGAGGAAGAGAACTGTGGACGATGTAGTTCTACGATGCATTCGGGAACATCCATCGGTTCTGCCTTTGCATTGTTCCCTTGAACCCGGTTTTGCTGTTCCTGTCGTTCTCGCTCCCTTTGGTGTTGTCTATAATGGACTCGGGGGAGATCATTATGTGAGGGGAATACGATCTAAGGATCATCAATAGATTCGTTGATCCGTCCACCGCTACTCTCTTGGGTGCTTCGTTCTAAAGTGAGATGCTCCCCTAGAGATGTATCTTTTACACTCCCCAGCTTCGGTAGAGCATATTGAGGAAGCTCCATTTGATTCGACTTGTTTGGAACGTTTTTTCAAGAATTGAACCAAGCAAGCACCTACGCTAATGGACGTAATAAAAAGTTCGGGGGGGCAAAGTGAAATTTTTGCTGAAAAGAGTTACTGGTATGAAAGTCCGAGGATGACATGGCTGAGCTACCGAGGGGAGGGTTCCGACGTGGACCTCGTCGGCGCATCGCAGAGCGAAGACCGGATCGGGAATAGAAGGCCGCGATCTTCCCCATGCATTGACTTAGAGGTACGGCAGATGTCAGGCCTACGCAAATCACAGACCAACCATAATTCGCCACCTGTCAGTGGACCCCACCATATACTTCTCCTTCCTCTGCGAGTTGAAGCATCAGGCACCTGCAATGGGCGCCCCGTCACTGTCACCCTCTTCTAAGTAACGTGTCCCTTCCTCCTAATTCAGTCAATTCTTCTCCGATCTGTGGCTCTCGTCTCCTGCATAAAGGCGCCAAGAGAAGACCGCAGAGATAGCTCGAGGTCTCTGTGTGTTGTGGTGTGCTGTGTTGGTGGAGACCGATGGAGAAGGCCGTGGCGGTGGCAGTGTTCTTTGCTGTAGTGGCTCTGTTCTTGGCGGGTCCGGCGGGATCCGATGCGTCAGATCACCGGTACAAGGAGGGAGATGCGGTCCCTCTCTACGCTAACAAGGTCGGACCTTTTCACAATCCGAGGTGAGTTGCTCGATACTCCTATTCCCATGCTCTTCCGTGGTTGAGACTCCGTCTCGTTTACAATTTGGTGGTAGTTTTGTGTTAAATGCTCGAGTGGGTGGTGGATGCGGTGTGATTGGAGCTGGATCTCGGTCCATTAGCTAGGATACGACCGTGCATTTTGGTAAACATCGCGCCATTTATAAATCCAGAGGACTGTGAGCATGAACTCAATTTTGAGTGGAGGATTTGTGTCCGGCTCGGTTTAAACTAGATCTAGCTGCATGGTGAGGAATGTGGAAGTTCTGTCATTCAACTTATTTGAACCTTTGGATTACGCTATTCTACTTCTTTGTTGTGTAATATATGGAATGGGCTTGGTTCTGTTCAAGTTTGTATAGCATAATGCTCAAGGGCCTCAGTTACTCAAGCTAAGTTAGTCCCTTCTGAACTTGCTAATAATATTGGTTTTTCCATTAAGTGGAATGCATGGAAGTTAGAATTGTTTGTGTATATATATAAGTTGGAGATCATTTATCGTTACATTCTGTGCTTTCTATTGATGCAAATGCATGCCCTTTAAAGTAAATTGCTACCGGTTGCTGAGTGGGTTTATTGGAAGTTAGGTCAATTGAATGTTTACGTTCTATACCCAGAATAAGTTTATGGAGAGTAGATCTTGAAGAAACTCCTCTTTGCAGCCATGTTATGCTCGTCCAGGAGCTTGGTTGTTATGCTTTTCACTGAGTGCTATTTGAAGTGATCTGATAATGTTTAACTCTTGGTTATGCAGTGAAACATACCGCTATTTCGATCTTCCTTTCTGCATTCCAGGTCTGTATCTGCACTCTGTTTCTGTCTGCAGAACTTTTGGCTCGTGTAAGATGGACTTTGGTTTTAAGTTATGAGTAATTCCAAATTACAGGTCATATGAAGGAAAAAAAGGAGGCTCTTGGTGAAGTACTAAATGGGGACCGATTAGTTAGTGCTCCCTACAAATTGGACTTTCTAAAGGACAAGGAGTCTGAGGCTGTTTGCAAGAAAAGGCTGACCAAGGAAGAAGTTGCACGATTCAGATCTGCAGTTATCAAGGACTATTACTTTCAGATGTACTATGATGACTTACCTATTTGGGGTTTCATTGGGAAGGTTGATAAGGAAGGCAAGGATCCAAATGATTATAAGTATTTCCTGTACAATCATATCCATTTTGATGTCTTCTACAACAAGAACCGTGTGATTGAGATCAATGCCCGAACTGATCCAAATTCCCTGGTAGATCTTACTGAGGACAAGAAAGTTGATGTTGAATTTATGTACACGGTGAAGTGGAAGGAAACATCAACACCATTTGAGAAGAGAATGGACAAATATTCCCAGTCATCATCTTTGCCCCATCATCTAGAGATCCACTGGTTCTCAATCATTAATTCATGCGTCACAGTTCTTCTCTTAACTGGATTTCTTGCCACAATCCTCATGCGTGTTCTCAAGAATGATTTTGTCAAGTTAGGCCCCCTTCCTCTGCTACTCCTGTTATGCCTTTTCTTGTAGGAGAAATGTGTCAATTTGGTTTTGGTTAACCAACTGCCTTGTTTCATGTCTAAAGGTATGCTCATGATGAGGAATCAGCTGAAGATCAAGAGGAGACTGGATGGAAGTACATTCATGGGGACGTATTTAGGTACCCCAAGTACAAGTCTCTGTTTGCTGCTGCGCTGGGTTCTGGTACCCAGCTGTTTACCCTGTGAGTATTGACACTCTGCATTTGTTCTGAAGCATCTGTTCTATTTTAGGAAGTAACACAAGCTTCAAATTTCATGGGGTTTGATCATGACTGGGTGCTTATATTTTGCAGAACTGTGTTCATCTTTGTATTGGCATTGGTTGGCGTGTTTTACCCCTATAACCGAGGGGCTCTTTTTACTGCACTGGTTGTAATTTACGCACTTACATCAGGAATTGCTGGCTATACTTCTGCCTCCTTTTACTGTCAATTAGAAGGAACAAACTGGGTATGTGATAATGATTTCCGACATCCATTGGAATATCTCTTGTCCATGTTTACCAACTGGATGTTCATTGTTGTGGTGTGACAGGTTAGGAATCTTCTATTGACGGGATGCCTCTTCTGTGGCCCCTTATTTCTGACATTCTGCTTCTTGAACACTGTGGCCATTGTCTACACTGCAACTGCTGCTCTTCCTTTTGGCACAATCTTAGTGATAGTTCTGATATGGACCCTTGTTACATCTCCTTTGCTGGTGCTGGGCGGGATTGCTGGGAAGAATAGCAAGGCTGAGTTCCAAGCACCCTGCCGCACCACTAAATATCCAAGAGAAATCCCACCATTGCCATGGTACAGGGGGACAATTCCTCAAATGGCAATGGCAGGGTTTCTTCCATTCAGTGCCATATACATTGAACTCTACTACATATTTGCCAGTGTCTGGGGTCACAGGATCTATACCATTTACAGCATCCTCTTTATCGTGTTCATCATTCTCTTGATAGTCACTGCTTTCATCACTGTGGCCCTGACTTACTTCCAACTCACTGCAGAGGATCATGAATGGTGGTGGAGGTATGTATTTTGATGGAATAGTTCTTACTCGTGGCTCAACTTCTCATTGATGGAATTATTGTTGCATTCTGTTCCATTTATCCGTACCATCAAACTGTTTTTTCCTCAAGGTTCCCTATTATGGAGCGGATGAACACATTGTCCTGTCACAGTCCTCACCATTAGTCAAATTTTTGTGTATATAAATGTGACACTGGTATTGTGATTCCCTGTTTTACTTTGGGAAAGGATTTGATGACTGGGACCGTACCTCTCCTAGTAGCTCAAGACGATTTGTCCAGAGAGTTGCATAGAATGAATTTGTATTGAATGAAGTGTTGTCTCATAAAAACTTCTTTCTCGACCATTCAAAAACTTATGCGATTTTTTCCACTTTTGCATATTAATTCAATGCTGACGACTCCTTTCTTTTTCTCCCCTTTCTGCCAGATCTTTCCTCTGTGGTGCATCAACCGGCTTATTTATCTACGCGTATTGCCTCTACTACTACTATGCGCGCTCCGACATGTCCGGGTTTATGCAGACCTCGTTTTTCTTCGGCTACATGGCATGCATCTGCTATGGCTTCTTCCTCATGCTTGGGACAGTTGGTTTTCGTGCTGCCCTCCTATTTGTCCGCCACATATATGGGTCCATCAAGTGCGAGTAAGGAGCTAGCCACCATATACAAGAAGTTACACTTTTGTTCCTATTATTCCCTTCATTCATCTGCCAAGTGCAGAAAAGCTTTCACGGTAGTGCCTTCTCTTGTAACGAGAAAAGCAGAAGCTGAGGCTTTCCTTTCACCGCTTGCTTCTCGAGCTACGGTATCACCTGACTATTCAAAAGAGCAGAGAGACTATGACTATTCATTCATTCAGGTTCCTTTCAATACAAAATTCTCTCTTTATCCCCTTCTCTCATAATCGTTAAATACACGAGACAGATTCTGTAGACTCTGTTCTCTAAAACATGTCAGCCATGGATTGCCATAGACAGAATAATCCATCTGGAACTTACTCCATCATAAGTTGCCTTCACCCGGAGATGGTATTGGCATGTGGTTTCATCTTATCTGTTCATATCAATTTCTCCTGCAAATAGACATGCTTGATTCTGGTCACCTCTTTCTCCTGGCCAAGCTTGGCCCCGCTTTAGCCGGGCCCGGCCTAACAAAGGGCCAGGCATGTATGTCTACACATACCAAGAACCGGTTAGCTGCTTCCCAGCTTAGAAATAGAACCATACTACCATCAAGAAATAGGCACAGGCCATCAGGTTAGGCCATCTCTGGATACTTGCAATTCATGGGCACGGTTCCAAGTCATGTAGCAGAGGAAGATTTAATGAAACCAAAAGTAAAGCACTTTTTTGGGCCCCAGGCAGTACGGTCGTGTTGATATACACTTAAGCCGAGCATGTTTATGGGTCGTCGGGACCGTTATGGAGCTCGTTGTTACGTCTTCCATCACACCATGGATGATGGTGATGGTGACTCTTGTCTCCCTAATCGCCATAGGTAAATCGCACCAATTATGGGATATTTCTTGATTGTTCTGATAATCAATTTTCATATGGTGAAGCCCGTCCCGACCCTAGGTAGTTGGTTGGTCAAACATCTGAATCTCATACCCAGGTGGAGAAAGTAGGTTTAAATCACAAAAGTAACCTCCTAACAAGCGAGATTCTTGTCCCCAAAAAAATGATTTTTTTTAATGGTTCCTTGCCGGAAATGACGGCTACAATGGATGATGGTGATGACGCTGATGATTACATTTGATTACTTGAGAGCAAGTGGGGATGAAGAAATACGTGCATAAAATTTCCGATTCTCGATTAGAAAATGATTTATTACATCATCATATACCATTTCTTAATTTGAATTTCACAGCTGGGCATTATTAGCTTTTGGAAGAGGCAGGGAAGCTTTCGATTCTCTCAGATCATCTAAAGATCTGATGCTTTGACTTTCCATCGCACCAGAGAAATCATCCCCATCCTAAAGTTACCCTCCCTCCCTCCACTCACATGCCCTGTTTCCCCTTCCCGCTTGCTCGGCTCCCGCACGAGCTAGGGTCTCCAACTACACCAATCGGGCCGATCATATTTCATCGAACATCTGAAAATTCATACCCGGTCTTATCAATCAGTACCTTACCATTCGATTCATCCCACTGTTTGTATGAAAATACGAAATCGTTGCGGCCGCACGGTCTTAGTTACCCCAAGTTACCGACCCCCAGAGTTTGCAGAGTAATTCCAACGCACCCCTAGGTATACTTCTTTGCACTGTCTTCTTGCGTGACATTCTAGTTTCGACCTTCCTCGTCGTCTGCCCGGGTGTAATTCTTAGCCGAACTGAAAATTATGGCCTTCTATTTTCAAGTCAAGAAGACGCGGCCCCTTGTCTGCTTAGAATGATAGAGACCAGACTGAAGCTAACCCTACTTTAATGAAAGGAGCAGGCAATGGATCAAAAGATGCCGATTCAGAGGGGACCCAGTATCTCAGTTGATGATTAGGGCTTGTGGGCTAACTTCTGCTTCTTCTTCTTCTTCTTCTTCGCATTCTCCTTCTCATCCCCTCTCATAAATATAATATATATATATATATATAGGTCTTGTTCTTGGGAGATTCTGATAATAAATACATAAATTTTGAATTATAGTGGAAATTTATGTACCTAAAAGGATAAGAGAAAGAGGATACACGAATAAAAAAAATTGCATATAAGGATATAACATCACGGATTGAATATCTTGAAATCCATTAATTAGGAAAACAACATAAGGAGTCCACAGTCTCTCTTCCATATCCTTTACCTTTAGACCTTTCATTTCCTTGCAAAGCATGGGTCAATCTTATGAGAAAGATGTCGTAAACTTAACAATTAAGATATTGTAAATTTGATTCTTTCCTCTCCCATTTATGCTTCTTTTTCTCATTAAATTATTGTCTTCCTTTTTTTCTTTTACTGTCTTACCCCTAAAAGTTTCCTTTTTGTTCACTTTCATCTTCTTTTCTAGTCTGCTGGCCTCGAATGCTTTGAATTGAACCAAAAGAAAGAAATCATGGCAACTTTGTATCTTCTCATGCATCCCTACGATGACTCACCAGCATGTCGCCTCGAACAGATTCGAGATCCGAGTGACGTTGCAGCCGTATACTTTTTTCCCAGAGACTATTATATATGAGTCATCTCTTTTTATCTCATATCATAGCAAACTTAAGACCGAGTACTTACAACCTTAGTTACTGCAGAGGGTATATGCAACGAATGGATCGCGATCACAACACGACATTGAACAAGGAGATGTATAGTTGATATGAAAGGTTCTTTAATTTCCATTTTTTAATGGGAGCTTCAGGGAATTCCATTCACGCGTCCATGCATATGCCACACATGCACTTTAATTTGGTTGGGTATATTTGTCTTCAAAAGCTGAGATGATCCACCAGCTACCTCCATTGTTGAGGTAATATGGACTCACATGGCTATCACACACACACACACACAAGGGTTTCCTTTTCCATTCTTTCTCATTTTCTTTGACGTGCACCAGCTGTGCGTGCCCAATAGTTATTAGTTCACTCGACTCGAACTCATTCATTCATGTTCACAACGGACCGACCCTTCTAAGACATGTAAAACTCTACCGATTGTGGTCCTTTCTCACTTATATGTTACTCAAATTTGAGAACTTATTTAGAGGAATGGGACACTGAATTATTGAGAGGAAAAGGAACTGCCATGCAGAGGAAAAAGGATAAAGAGAAAAGTGACCAAAAGATCAGAAAGACGAAAGTGGAGGAGAAAGGAACCGAACCCACGCTCCCATGTCCGACTGGATGATTTTGTATCCATAATATTATATATATATATATATATACACACATCTTCACGGCCATCTTCTTTGGCCAACTACGATAGTCTCCAAAATGCTTTGCTTTTGTATTATAATAAAAATGTGTCTGGAATTGGATGTATGTATATATACGCATATATAAAGACAGCATAGATGAATCGCGAGTGTGACACAGCCGACTTGTTGAGTGGTAAGAATTTTCCCAATCAAGAATCTTCTCGAGGACGGGCTGTTGTTCGGATTCTGCAGATCATGCATGATTAATCCGTTGGCTTTATGCCCATTAAGGAATTAACCACGCCTGGACACTTCTGCTCATCCCGATCGTTAGTTAGTGCATGTCTCTGGCACATGTGTGTGTGTATGCTATGATCACCCGACCGCGGATTTGATGTTGTCCTTCGTGGGAGATGTCTCGCATATGTTGTCCTTGAAATCTCTCTTGATTGGGCAGTCCCACTTGCCCACGATCTCGGTTTCATCCTCTCTTCGACCAAATCGGTCCTGTGCCATGATGCACTCACTCATCATCGCGACAGGGTGTCGGATGAATTAATGAGATTTGTACAAAGTCTATTATAGATTATCCCCGATGGCGTGTACTGAAGAAGCGATTCCGCATTAGAAGCATATCATTTTAACGCTACAGAATCAAAGTGATTGAGATCGAGGGGGCAAAAAAAAAACAAACAAACAAACCCTACATGCTCTCGATCGACATCCCACAGCCACTAGCCATAATTGTGCGTTCAGCAAAATGACACTGTGAAGGAGTGCAATTTGCGGGATGGGAAGTTGTGCTCACGAGGAATAGGCGTAGATTTCTTAATATCTATAAATTTAATGGTTTAACTTGTAAATTAATTTAACTTATTAAAAATTATCTCAATCGTAAATAGAGATATTATTCTCTATGAACAATATTTGACCCCGACTAATTAATTGGAAAAAAAAATTAAATAATTGCCTTAACCTATCCATATTGGAACTACGGGAACACCTTGGCAACTATAAGTCTCACGTCTATACACATAATAGCCATTTATCCATATATATCAACTTAAAAAAAGGAAATCAAATTTTGAGGTAAGTTTTTTTAAAAAAATAAAAAGAATAGAGAATTAAATCACTTATTTTTGGCCCTTGTATTTCAGTACCATTTTTTTCCGTTAACAGCAGCAGTGAATTTAAAAATATATATATAAGAAGAACGACATATAGATGTACGAGAAATTTTATTGTTAATGAGAATTAGATTTTAAAATTTTAAAATTTAGGTCGATAATTAGAGGTGATAAAAAGTGACACGGTCCAAAAATACAGCCCGAGCACCGCATCAAAAAAATCGTGCCAACTCAAAAACATGAAAATACATTTTATAATAAAAAGAAAAATATGATAACTTTTTTAAAATAATTAATTATACATATATAATCATATTTTAATAGTTATTTGAATATTTTATTTAAATTAATATAAAATTTAGATTAATTGGTTAATTATATAATGAAAATTTTTAAAATATAAGTTATTTAAATTTATTTTAAAAAATGATTAGTTGTACATCTCGTGCCTGTATTGGCATTTTCAGGCCGCCTCATTTTTTCGTGCCGTGGTGGCATGACCCAATTCTATATTCATGCCGTACCGGCACGAATTGCCAGCTCTATCAATAATAGTATCATTTTACTGGATCTCATATAATCGTATTAATACAATTTAGAAGTAGGGATGTCAACGGGCTGGGTCAGGCGGGTGATCTGGCCCGCCCTGCCTGACCCGAGACCCGCAATGCCCCACGCGGTACAGGTCGGACTAGAATCACTTTAAATTTAAAAAGTAAGATAAATTTAAATGATAGTAACGCCAAAACAAGCGCATAATATTTATTCTTCAATACAAATACAAATCTTTTCAATCCAAACTAAGTTCAAAATTAATAATATAAATTTAGAAATCCTAGAAGAGGGATCAATGAAGGAAAAGTAAAACACAGTATACAATAAGAAATTAGGAATATTCCTAATTTCTTATTGGGTGTGACAACGAGGTGGCATGTGCCTGACTTGGCCTGGCCGGCTCGTGGGATCGGGCCATGACCCGACCTGTCCTAGTGCGCGCGGGGTCGGGCATTTTTCTGCCAGCCCTTTTTAGAAGGGAACAAAGTGAGGAGGAAATTGGGAGGGCAAGGATGGGATTGTAAGAAGGATAAGGGAACGTGGGGTGCCTCCACCCTTTCCCCTTCCCTAATGGCTTCTTCATCGATCAGATGGAGCCAGTGGGGGAGAAGACAATAAGGCCATGCTCCACGGAGAAGAACAAAGTATTTATTAATCATCATGTTAATTGTATATATATATATATATTGTGTGTGAGCGCATGCAATTATCAATAATTAATATACTTCTATGATACACATACCATTAAAACTTAAAAAAAATATACAATTTCTCGATATAAAACCCATTTCTTACTCCTTTAAAAAAACAACGATAGTATATGGCTTTTCATGTTCAATCTTGGATACCGGTATGCTTAATTATGTAATTACAGAGAATCTGATCTTATGTAAGAATGTTACTATAGTATAGATCCGGATTATGTTTTAAAAGGAGTTAAAAAAGGGAAAATCTATGCCAAATGTCTTTCTTTCTGTTGGGTGTGTAAAAGGCAAGTGGATGCATTTGGTACGAAAATGACAATCGAAACTTCTGAGCGATGATTACCGTGAAAAGATAAAGCCAACGGGGTGAGGAAGAGGAGAAGAGGGCGGAGGTGGTGCTTCGCTGCGGGCCAGACCAGGGGGACCGCCCGTGCTTCTCCTTTAATCCTGCCGTGGGGAAAGCCGCGGCGTCCTTCGGTCTGGTCGCGCTCGTTGATACTGACAGCTGGACGTCCCTCCTCGTGGGCCCCACTGTCCAGAAGATTGTCCCTCGTCACCGATAAGTAAAGAGGTTTAATATAGTAAGAAATAATTTTTGTAAATTAAAATAATTGAGCAGGAAAATAATTAATTAGTGGAAAGGCGAAAAAATTAAACCGAAAAAGGCTCTAATTCTCATATAAATCTAAATAATGGAGAAGATAGATTTTTCAGTAAAATTGAAAAATTCTCCATGATAATTCCTGAAATTAATATTCAGCTAAAAAAAACAATTACACCTAAATTTTTACGGAAGAAAGCAAACTTGTTTCTCATAATTTCCCCGAAATTTAGTTTATTCTCAATAAAATAACACTTGAATCTAGAGTCAGTAATTCGGGTCAGCGCAGAATTTTCAAGCCATGCCAGCACAGCCTACAATCTCAGGTGGCTTGAAAATGCTGGTTCAGGCATGAAAATTTCATATTTCGAGTGGCCCAAATCCAAAACGAATCATATAAATAATTTTTTATTATATAATTAATCAATTAATCTAAAATTTATATTACTTTAAATAAAATATTAAAATATAATTATATATGTATAATTAATTTTTTAAAAAAATCTCATAATTTTATTTTCATTATAAAATTTATTTTCACATTTTTCGGGTTGACACGATTTTTTTGAGTCGTACTAGCACAAAAACATTGGCCCATGTATGATCTTTCGTGCCTTATTTGGACCGTACCAAATTTTTGTCACCTCTATATGAATCCATTTATATACGGTATGTTCCTACATACATATATAATATGCATGTCCAGTCGACACGAATTCTGATGGATATTGATTTTAAGGGACAAGGATGCACCCACGTAATTAGTGGGGGCATGGGGGAAGGGATTGAGCATTTGATTAATTGTAGAACAAATGCAACACGACACCTAAGTTCTAATGTACATGTTCTGCACGGAATCTCTACGACAAATTAGATACGTCCAAGAGACAAAGAACAAGCAATAATTCAATCATTATTTTCTTTTATCACTAATTACTGTCGGGCCAGACGGAATTTTTGAAGGTCTTAAATATTGAAAGCACGATATCTCTTCCATTCAAGCAAAATCTTGATTTTGAGCGTGATTCGAGAGATTTAGGAAACCAAACTGACATAGGATTTCGATCTGTCAACCTCTGCATTTTCTTGGACTTGGATTTTCATGGTACGTATACATGCCTCGATCGTATATAACAACTTATATGTATAATTAGGGCAATGACATCTGTCTGCTCATGATGAAATTATATCAAGGCAACGAACGGATGGATGTACATACCCATCAATGTTCATTCACCCCCCAGCATTCATAGATCTAATAAATTAACAGATTTCCTCTTTAAAAAAAAGTACAAGCTTGATTTAATCTTTATTAAGATATAAGATCTCGTATCGATTAAATAAATAAATAAAAGTTGCGGGCTTATAAGATAGTCGAATACTGACACCTATCCGTTTAAGCTTTTAAATGAAAACGGGTCCGATTTCTCATGGGTTCACAACGAATTTAACAATCTTGTGTCCGGTGATCTAATTTATTAGGACAACAGTACATAATAGATAAAGAAAAAGTTAAGGCTGCTATGATATATATATTTATTTATCGTTTTCGTATATGCATGTGCGTATATTATATGAAAATTTGATTATGAACATATAGAGGACGAGGATAGTTAATTGATTGATGGCGGGGGGTGGGGGGTGGAGAAATGATGATGGGAATAGGATTCTCTAACACATGCATGCAGGCCGCTGGACACAAGAGCACACTGTCCTTTGGCAATCATCTCCCCCAGTTGTGCTCTTTGCTCCTGAATCCTTACATTATTGCTTCTTCGATTTGTTGAACTCCACTGCTATAATTACAAAACATCACTATATTGCCTGCCTGCCTGCCGGTGCGCCTCATTTCACCTGAATTCTGGATCATGCATGTATATTATCGATTCGTAAGGCTTGAACTTGGCCGACCCAAACCGGAAACTAGCCGATTGATTCATTTGATGATTGAGTCAACCTAGCTTCTTGTTAATTTACTACTGTATCGTCTCATGCTGATCGTGCACGAATGAGATACGAGAAACCCTAGAAAGCCCTGACTGTTTCGAAACTCGTCCTATCGATTACCAACCAGCTAACCGCATCGAATGCGTCCTCAGATCTTATGTGGTTAAAAATCATGCGGATGCAGACCCACAAGTCTAGTTACCCGATCGATTTCCAAAGGGCAATAATGAATATATTCCAGCCGGCACCGATTCAATCCATCGATCATGAGAGGGTAAAGAGAAAAAAAAAACCCTCCAAAACACCCGCGATGCGCGCTGTCCATGTTTTGATCAGGAACATTAACAGATTTCGGTTTTGATGATCAACTGATAATAATGTACATCGAGCCACATGAGCTCGGATTTTCATGTACAGCGGGATCCTTCATGAATGTCATAGCATATACAGATCAAATTATCATGACCTCCTGTAGATCGATCATTCGTGCGTGCCTGTATGGCTTCAAAGAATTTATATGATGCCATCGCCGTATAAGAATTATCCGACGACCAATAGAAGACTGGATCATGAATATAAATCATGTTTGAGTCCGATCGATTCAATGAGGGGTCAAAACCTTGCCGACCACCAAAAAATAATAAATTTTTTTAATCATGTTCGTATACTGTGTATCAATCATACCAAGAAGTTGTGGGGTTGACATCATAGATTTTAAAAATTAGTTCAACCGAGAACCAAGCAGCCACCTGGTGTGGTTAACTTGATTAACTCAAATGCACTTTAAACCGATCATATCCATCTAAACAGGCCTGTTTCTAGTTCGACCATCAAACCCAATTGAACCAATATTCGAATTAAGTGAATTAAAAATTATTTTTAAAAGAAAAAACCTCATAAATCCCATTGTCCATTTAATAAAAAACAACATTGATGCTATATTTTTATTTTTGTTAGCTTAAATTTATATTTTTTTTGTTGAACATAGATATTACCATAGATATTTTAAAATATGAAATTATAAATTTGTATTCGATATATTGTATTTTAACTTATAATCATTAATTATATATTATTATTATTATTTATTAAATATACAGTTTGGTCCATTGAACTCACAGTCCGGCCTATGAACCCATAAATCCATACTTCGATCAGTTCTTAGTCCAATTCGGTTTTAAAAATTATGGTTGACATTATTATTGTAGGCATGTTTAATACATCAAATTAACGATGAGGAACTGGTTTTTGGTTATTGCTTCTGTTTTGGTCTGACCGCTGTGCCCTTGAGGCCGACCTGGCATCCTCACGATCGCCTTTTGTGAAAAGCTGCTTTAACACACGATAAATTAGGTGTCCGTGCGGACATGGCGAGAGGGGTATTTCGGTCAATAATGACTACCACACCTATATTTGTGTGTGTGTGAAGGAGGTGATTTCGACTTATGCCAAGAAATTCGATGAATACGAAGTACATCTGATCACCCGGTGAAAAATACTGTATCCTCCCGGGGGTAAAAAAACGTGTTCGCTCGGTGATCCAAATGGACGTTTTAAGGATCGGTTGGATTTCTAAATGCCAATTAGAGAAAAAGGGGTCTAGCATAATGATACTGCTTTCGACCTAACAACCAAAATATTATAAATTCGATTCTTACAGTAAGAATTCCCCACTCCCTCCACCCCTTCTTGAACTCATCTGTCTTCCTTCTTGGCATTGCGTTTTTGGTTGTGTGCATACGAAGTTAATGAAACTTTTCTTTGGTCATATTTGTTATTTATAATGTTGTGTGTATATATATATGTGTGTGTGTGTGTATGCTGCATGCAACCGTATACACACACATATTATATTGCAAAAGATTAGTTACTGTGAAGGGGACTGTGAGTGAAGTGAACTGTATCGGCTTTGTTTTATGCCTACGGGGATGTCTTCCATGTATTGCATGATGCTTTCTGTGGCCCCGCTCCTTCTGCACTGTTGCATCAAAGGCTCTGGTCAATTTGATTGGGTCTCATCCCCAAGCCAACACTCCTCTCTCTCTCTCTTTCTCTGTCTCCTTCCAATTGATGAATATTTGTATTGATATGATATATCTTATTCTTAAATAAAATTTTATATTCGAATATTATAAGTGGAGAAAACTTCTAATAAGCTTGTCCAACCTAAAGTGAAGATCTAATGTGGTTCAGTTTAACTAATAGAAAAAATTCATTGATAGAAAAAATTTATTCCTTATAAGAGTTAATTTGGTTTGAATTTGACTTATTATTGTGTATCGGACTAGAAAAACAAGAATGGTTATCACAATTATGAAACCAATGACTATATATATGTGAAAGCTTATAAAGCTAATGAATCATGAGAAAACCCAAACACATCTCCCTCTCACCTTCCCCATCCCCCAAAAAGAAGAAAAAAAATTAGTCATTCTTTTCCTTCTCTCTATGGGCTTCCAAACCCATCTCTCTCTTTTCCCCATCTCCACCCTCTCTAGTGTTTGTTCCTTCAGATAACATACATAGATCAACAGTGTGACAACACGAAAGCAGAGAGATTGCTTTTGCTTCTTCTTAGCTTTGCGTCCACAAAGCTTACAAATTTTGTACCAGAGAGACACAGCCATGCTTGAAAATATCAACCGTCTTCCTTGCTCAGTCAATCCTCCTCCTGAGCAATTCGCTTGCTCAGAGAATAATGGAGCAAACTCCAACACCAACAAGAGGAAAAGAAGACCTGCTGGAACCCCAGGTAGGTGCATACATACATGTATCTATATGTACATATGCACAACACCTGCGTATGATGTTTTGTTTCCGATGAGCAGATCCGGATGCGGAGGTGATCTCCCTGTCGCCGAAGACCCTGCTGGAGTCGGACCGGTACGTGTGCGAGATCTGCAACCAGGGTTTCCAGAGGGACCAGAACCTGCAGATGCACCGGAGGCGGCACAAGGTCCCGTGGAAGCTGCTCAAGAGGGAGACCCCCGTGGCCAAGAAGAGGGTGTTTGTGTGCCCGGAGCCGAGCTGCCTCCACCACGACCCCTGCCACGCGCTCGGGGACCTCGTCGGGATCAAGAAGCACTACCGGCGGAAGCACAGCAACCACAAGCAATGGGTGTGCGAGAAGTGCTCCAAGGCCTACGCCGTCCAGTCCGACTACAAGGCCCACCTCAAGACCTGCGGGACCCGTGGACACTCCTGCGACTGCGGCCGCGTCTTCTCGAGGTACAACGCATACACATATTCTCCAAGTCCCATCGAATCTCTTCTGTACGCTGCTCCCAACATCTCCGTGCTCCCTAAACTTCTCCTAATTAACTGAAACCCTACCCTTTCGAGAACGGTATTGGGTCTCTGTCTCGAATCGTGAACGACATTCGCACATTCTTTAATTATTCGGAGTGTTTGAAATCCGCCTTTCTAGGAGAAGAGAAAGATCCGATTTAATTATTTGATTTCAAAATTGGCCTTTTTGAAGAGTAATATATTATATATACATATATAGAGAGAGAGAGAGATCATCATGGGTATCCATTGTTTCTTGCAGCCTCTCTCTCTCTCTCTCTCTCGAACTTTGAGGAGTTCTAGAGTTAATTAACAGCTGTTTTTACATAATCTCAAGGCCCAAATCCAAACATTTTGAGGGCACACTCAACCCTTTTTCTTCTTCAATTTACATATATCATAAATTTTTTAAATCATATTCAGTACCATAATATATCCAACCAACAATCAAACTACCTTGAATAATTATCTTACTATTTTAGCCAAAGTGATCTCTCCTTTTTTTTATTTAGTGGAAAATGAAAAGAGGAAAGTGGGAAGTCAGAGAGGAAAAGGGTACCCTGAGCATAGGTGTCTATATAAATTGACTGATGGAACGTTAATCCCATACTTTAATTAACCACTGTTCACGGAGAGTGCACACAGGATACTCACGGCTCCCGAAGATTCGATTTCCATGGATTTATGTTATGTCCCTTTTATCGATATTCCTGTCTTTTTAGTATTTCTGTGGATGACCAAAATACCAAAAATATGAACGTATTCGTCGGTGATATTGTGGGCTGCTGCCGTTGCTTCTCTCTGTCTCTGTTGTATAATATAATTTCAATGATTGGATATCGGTTTTGTGACTAGCATGACATAGGTACATTCTCTGGTATCCTTAACAAATATTCTCACGTACTGCTTCCGAAATGATCGATAGGGCAATCCGAATTTCGAAACTTCCTGTTTTTCTATCTATAGCTGTGCAAGAGCTACTGCAAAGTTTCTCGATTACAAGTTGGAAACTGAGATTGCTGTTGTTCCTGGTAAATTTTCGAGCTAGGTAGAGTGAGGATGTATACGAAAATAAAGATTTTTTCCCATTCCATCAGATCAAGTGATTGTATATTTGTCAGTAGTTGCTTCTCAAAACGTATGTTTAAGTCTAAGCCTTTTAAAATCTTCTTTGAGATTGAAACAGCCCTTTTTCTAAGCTAGCTTTTGGACAATGTATGGTCCGTCAGAAGTTTTATTTTTGGCTTGATTCATTATCACGAGATGATTAACTCCATTTTTCTTTCACATGTCATCTCGAACTTATTAACTGAATAGGGTGGAAAGCTTCATCGAACATCAGGATATGTGCAACTTGAGCCGTCTGAGATGCGAGAAACAGGCCCTGCAGCCTGCCTGCCTGTCACGGACTGCCTCGAGCCCAAGCCCTTCCAGCGACACAAACTTTAGCACGGCTCCTTGGCCCCCTCCAGCACCAGCTTGTTACTTGAACACGTTGTTCCCAAAGCCAAGAGAATCCATGTTCTTACCGAGCCCCACAGCCGTGGACAGTTCCCCCAAGAATAACGTCAGTAATAACATTAACAACAGCGGGAAGCAGTATCACAACCTGGAGCTTCAGCTCTCGACCGCTTCAAATCCTATAGATGTCTCGGTCTCCATCGAGAGAGACGACAATCACTCGACCCAGTTGCAGCTCTCGATCGGATCGTCCGATATTGGTAAGCGAAATGTATAGTATTAATGTGCCCACTTTTCTTTCTTGTCTGCGTGTGCTAGCAATTAATTTTTTTACCTATCTTTTTAGAGCACTGCGGGGATACACTCCAAAAGCTTTTCACTACTCACTATGGTTGTCGGGTAAATTTTGTAATGGAGTCGTATGACTTCTAACCGTGGCGTATACTGTGACTTTATTGACACTTTTTACTTAGTTATCATTGAGCTAGAGTAAACTAATAGGCCAAACGAGTTGGTCGGGGGAATCTCGAAAGGCTAGGGGAATCGAAACAAGGGCGAGCCCCAGGACAAGACCTTTGTCTCGATTCCGTGGTGACCATTTAGAGATTATGACATGCGGAGCCACCTATTGAAAAGAACATTTGAATCGTGTTACAAGAATATCTGAGATGAGGCGTTTCAACTTCTTGGGGATGCTGTAGGTCGAAATTCTCCAAGAGATCAGAGCGAGAGCAATGAGAAACCTATCGCGAGCACGTCGAGCATCAAAGAACAAGCACGAGAGCAGCTGAGATTGGTGATGGCGGAGAAGACGTTCGCAGAGGATGCGAGGCGGCAGGCGAGGAGGCAGATCGAACTGGCTGAGCGGGAATTCGCAAATGCAAAGAGAATAAGGCAGCAAGCGCAGGGTGAGCTCCATAGGGCACTGGCCCTAAAAGACCAGGCCACCAAACAAGTGAATTCCACCATGCTCCAAATAACTTGCCATACGTGTAAGCAGCAATTCCAGGCTAGGGCAGCAACTGCACTGCCGCCGCCGCCGCCGCCGCCACCACCTGATGAGAACTCGCTTGTCTTGAGCTACAATAACATGTCATCGGCTGGAACTGAAGGGGAAACTGAGAAGAACGATTGAGCTAATTAAGAACAAACGTATACCGTACTAGATCTTTTTCTCTTGCTTCTTTGTTCCGATGTAAATGCTAAATCTTTAATTCTTCTTAGATATGCAGTCTTCTGTTTGGTGTATTGATTCTTAAATTGGTTTGGTAAGTAAAGGTTGTCACCAATAAGTACATCAATCACTTCTTTTGGTTATTAATAAAGTGGGTTTACCTTGTCACTCCTCTGCGTTTATCTCTAATTTGCTTCTCATCGTTTACCAAAATAATTGGCCAAGATGATTTCGGCGTATCTAAGCTCTCGGATTCTTCGAGTCTTGTGAGAATCGAAATTTTTTTCACGGGAGATGGTCCACAAAATGTTAGAAATTGCACCATGTGTGTAGAAGTCTTGAAATGCGTCGTAAACTCCACCATCTAAAGCATGTTGAACTGAGTACTGAACTGGACCGAACCCTAATCGTATCGTTGGAATCAAATGCATTCATTAGTTGGAACAAGAAATGATATTTCAAATGGGCACATACATACACATTGGCTGTCATGTTCCACCCACATCATACTTTCAACAGGACACCGAGAAGCATCATTAGCCTAGCCTACCTTCCTTGGGGGTGGATGTCTCTCATTGAATGAGTACGGGAAACTACTCATGATTTTCTCACTGTGAACTCATCTTTTGGTGGATTAGGCTTCTTTCTCCTTTCTCTTTGGATCGCGCATGCAATCAACGGATGTCCCTTTCGGCTGAAGAAGCCAATCATGGCGGTTATCTATTTCTTCATTTAAATATCTATAAGTTTATAAATAGGCGTCACTTGATTTTGGCGGACAATCACATCTATCTGTCTCGATATTTTACTCTTATTCCCTTACTTGATTTAAATTTTATTCACCTCTTCTCTTAATTATATTTTAAAATTAGACGCCTCTTATTTATATGCATATATATCTAATTAAAAACCTAGCTGGATCAATATATGTGCTATCATTTCAAATTCTCAGTATTTGCTTCGCAAATATCCACTGTGATTTCCCGATATTGCGAAGCAAGGTTCATGCACTAGATGGCTGGGAATATTACTGAGAAGAAATCAATAGAACAGACAAGAAGCTGTTAGCTAATCAGCCAGAGTTGATTGAAATTATATTTTAATGTCAAATAAAATGTTGACTTTGAATTACATAGATAGAAGTCAAGTAGGAATCTAATACATTTCTGGTTACAATGATGAAATCGAGATAACTAATCAAACAACCAAAACAGAGGAAAGATGGAGGAATAGGGAAGGGGAGGGAATCAACATCAACATCAACATCAACATCCCCATCACATCAACAGACATGGTCAGGCTGTGAAGAAGTGGGGAGAGGGAGAGAGAGAGAGATTGAAAGGGCCATGACAGTGGCGTCTTTAATGTCAAAGAGAGACACCATGTTTTTCAGTGCCAAAGCTTTCATGTTTTTGAACGTCTCATCAGACGGCTGTAGTAGAGATGGGGAGAGAGAGAGAGAGAGAGAGAGAGAGAGAGAGGAGAGAATTGGAAGCTCAAACTCAAACAATGCAGACGCAGACAGAAGGACTCCCTTCCAAAATCTCTTTCACCTTTTCCCTTCCATGAGAGAATCAGTGGGACTGTCTTCTTCTGCTTCTCTTTCGCCCAACTATTCTTTTTTGCTTTCTTACCATTTAAGCTCTGGAGAGCCCTAATGGATCTAGCTAGGTCCATGCAAGATTGATCCACTAAGATGGCAAAATTATCAGTCATGAAGTTTTTTCTTTCAAATTTAAAAACCTAAAACTCAAGATTTAACTTAAGGAGTTAGAGACAACAAATTATGGGGAGTAATCCTTGTGATTGATTCATTTTGCCAACTAACTGATGAAGATGTGATCGGTTGGACATGAAATTCATCCTTCTCTTGACTGTATACATGCATCGAGAGGGAGAGAGTGGACAACAGAGGGTGTTTGGTCTATTTACAGAAAGGGCCAAAAGATTTTCATTTTTTTCCCTTCTTTTTCTTTTCCCCCCAGAAAAAAAATGCTTTAGATTTCATCTCTCGCTTATTCATTCGAGAAAATTCAGAGAGAAAAAGGAAAACCCTTTTCTAGTGTCGTTCTGGGTTCTGCTTTAGCTGGGGCTACGCGGCAGCTTCTTCTTCCCCTTCAGCTAATTATCAGAGCCCCCTATTAGCTCTTCTTCAACTTTCAGTCCTTCACAGGAGGGCCGACCAATGCCCTCCTGTACATGTTAGTGTAGAATTCACAGATTCTATTGTAATAAAAATAGTAAAGAAGAAGAAGAAGAAGAAGAAGTTATAGCTCTCACCCCATAATGGGCCGAGGGCCCTTTTGTGAAGGGCCATCGAGCCGATGACTGCTCTCTCGAAAGGAGAATTTGGTGGCTGGACATTTTCAACCACTCTGGGCCCATTAGGACTAACTGCTCCTTATGGGCTACTGCTCATCTTCATATTGGGCCAGATGAGTGGCCCAGTGCCACGGCCCAATAAATAAAAGAGCGATGCGCTTAGGCCTCGATGGACCGATTATTATTTTGGATGGGCCAAGCCTCGCAAAAGCGCTCACACCTCGCCTGACCTGAACTCAAAAGCCCAGCTCGTGATTAGTTGATATAAGTCCGAATATGGAACAAAACTGCCTGGCTTGTGACCATATGTCTCCCTCGTTCGAGATCAGGAGAAGAATACCTGAGTCGTAAATAAATGTTAAGGGCAGGTGTATAATAAATAGCACATGACAAAATGAATCACATTATCATGGGAGGGTGGATGTAAAGAATACAAACTTACATCGAATAATTAAAAGAAAAATTGTGAGTTTATAAGAATGTTTGATACTGTCACCCATAAATTTAGATTTTTAGATAAAAATAAATCCGATGATCCCGACCAATTCAGACATGAGCAAAAACATTTTTTTTTCTTTCTGGTCATGGCTAGACAATTATTGGTGGTTGAATTGGAGCTCCAGTCTGGAAGATTGCTCCAATTATTGATTGATCAGATTTGATTTTTTTAATTTAAAAAACCAAAAGTGGATCGATCGCCAATCTCTTAAAAATACGCATACGGGTGCAAAATTTCTTCCTAAAGAGCCACTAATCTAAATGAAGAAAAAAAAGAGATATGACTATGAAAGTTCTATCCCCATCCGATCGATTAAGCTTGAAATTGGACCGATAGGGATTTACAATACATGAAAAATGTTCAATAGAGAACCGGCCACTAACCCGGTTCGGTTCCTATAAAAGATATAATTGTACATTCAAAGATGTCAATTCCGATTGAATTGGCCGATTCGCGGTGCGACTGATGAACTCAATTGAACTGGTAAAAAAATCAACTTACTTAAAATTAAAAAAAAATATATTTTTTAATGTATCTATTTTATTTTACAAGATTTTTATTTATATTTTATGTTAAAATTTTATTTAATATAATAATTATATTAATAATTTTATTATAAATTATATTTAAATTATATATTATATAAATTTATTAGTAATATTATTTATTAAATATATGATTCAACCCATTAAATTCATGTCTACACTGATTCTTGATTCGGTTCAATTTTAAAAACTATGTTTACGCCAACTCAACTCTAAATAATAAAACTTTTTTAATGTATATATATATTTTTTCTATTTATATTATGAAAATTAAAAAATTTTATATCCAAATATTTTCACTTAAATGGCAACTTTGCAATCTTTTTATTATTATTATATATGAGATTTATAAGTAAGAAAATATAAATATAAATATGTATAAATAATTATATAATAAAAATTATATTTATATTTTTTAATTATTAAGTTAATAGTAGTACATTTACCAATTTTTAAGCTATCTAAAAGAAAGAGTTATCCAATAATTATTTGCTCAGATTCCAAGAGATATCAGCGTCATTATGTGCAGTAATTTAGCAATTAATTAATGAATTAGTCGGATAATCTCTAGCTGTCTATTCACACGTGGTCATCTTCTCTGCCTTGATAAAAATTTCAACTTTCAGCTCCGAATCATCCACTATACGACGCAAAATCCCTCTCATTCCACGTTGTCCGTCCTGCTGGTGCGGAATCCATTAAAAGTCAGATTCATTTGCTCTGTTCCCATAACCAGAATCGTCCTTTCTCCATCCCCCTGTGCCGCAGAAAATTCTCCGTTCTTGTTTGATCCATGGCTTCGCTGAGCTTGACCCATATCGGAGGGAGCAACAACCTGGTCGCCGAGCTCGTCAGGACTCGGTGCCGCCCGATCTCTGTTTGGCCCAGAAGGGTCGGGCTCCGAGTCGCCGCCGAGACCAGCCGGGAGCCCGATCTCAGCGTCGCTGTCAATGGGTTGCACATGCCCAACCCTTTCGTTATCGCGTCGGGTCCTCCCGGGACGAACTACACCGTCATGAAAAGGGCTTTCGATGAAGGCTGGGGAGCTGTGATTGCTAAAACTGTGAGTTGTTTTTAGCTGCTGATGTTGATGTTTAGTTTCTGCTATTTGCTAATTACTCCTTTTCGGCCGACTACCGATAGCATAGATTCCCTATAACTTGAGCACCATCCATCCACTGATAGGAGGAAAAAGGGCAGCTACATGTTAGTTACTGGATGTTGGGCAGAGTTTTCCATTTTTCTTGTCCGGAAGCTCAACTGGTTATTATA
The DNA here is from genome assembly GCA_900174645.1 of Sonneratia alba. NCBI lineage: Eukaryota > Viridiplantae > Streptophyta > Magnoliopsida > Myrtales > Lythraceae > Sonneratia > Sonneratia alba. The sequence continues at coordinate 940,772 of FWPY01000029.1, forward strand.
TTTATAATTTTCTTTGTTGAACTTGATGGTAAGATACTTACGATATATATATGAAAATTGTCAAATCTGCAGATAGATGTCAATGAATAGGGCAGCTTTTACAATAATCTTCAACTATGCGTTTTTGGCAAATTTACTGGTACAGAGATTTTAGCTCTTGTCATGCTAAGAGGAGAGGCTATGTAATCTGTTCTTTATCTGATATAAGTTGAATTTGGTTTCTTGCTGAACTGTGTAAATCATGCAAATCATCTCTTACTAGTTGCTCTCAGCATACTCTGTTTTCGTATTGAAATATGTCTTCCCTCGTATAGTCAATTGGACTCTAGTGGCTCATTCCACAAACCACACCCCCCCCCCCCTTAAGAATAATAAGTGATGTTGTATTCTCAATTGATCCTCTAGGTGTCACTAGATGCTGCTAAAGTAATCAATGTCACTCCTCGATATGCTCGTCTGAGAGCTGGGGCGAATGGCTCTGCCAAAGGGCAGATTATTGGGTGGGAGAACATAGAACTTATCAGTGACCGACCCCTTGAGACGATGTTGAAAGAGTTTAAACAGCTGAAGGCAGAGTATCCTGATAGGATTCTCATTGCTTCAATAATGGAGGAATATGACAAAGCTGCATGGGAAGAGCTCATTGACCGGGTCGAGCAAACTGGAATTGTAAGCCCACTGTACCTGAGTCTTGCTATCAGGATTTGCTCATTTGCCCTTATGTATTCATTTCATATAGTGGTCCTACAAAATTTTGCGAGTGGCCATCTCATGGAATAATGATGTTGTTTTCCCTTTTTCCATTTTAGGATGCCATTGAGGTGAATTTTTCATGTCCCCATGGGATGCCCGAGCGAAAGATGGGTGCAGCAGTTGGGCAGGACTGTGCTCTGCTAGAAGAGGTCTGTGGGTGGATAAATGCAAAAGCTACTGTACCTGTTTGGGCAAAGATGACTCCTAACATCACAGACATAACTCAGGTCAGTTCTCTGTGGATCTTACCCCTCCTTTCCTTGAATAGGAAAATATGTTAGTGTATAGTCGAGCCATTGAGAAGCTTATTTGCTTTCTATACTAGGAGTGACATTGGATTTGAATCTTTCAAAATGGTTGGTGCTCCCCTTAGTATTTAATTGCTTGAGTTGTGTGTGGGCTCACATTGATTTCAAATGTGCAATCACCATGTTAGAAGGCTTTAAATAAGGGAAGAGTTGGATAAAACTAGTCACTGGTTTTACTTATGAAATCCAATCCAACATCGTCTTTGGAAAGTAAATATGCTAGCACTTGTACAAACGAAATGACCCTTGAGTAATGGAATCTGCATATAACTTATAAGACTAGTCTGTTGACTGTGCTACTGCATTCCTTCTCCAATCTGTGTTATAAAATGCAGCCATTGAGTCAGTAGTCCTTGTTGTTTGGCACTTGTTGGCCTTGAATACAAGTGATAAAGCAAATGTTTTGTTCAGTTTCAACTTTTAAGTGCTATAGGAATATAAGAACATGAACTCGGCATATGTAGAATTTCATGTGTATGTGCATTTTTTTCCATTTTCCCTTTCCTTGAACATGTCTGATGAACATATCAGATGTATAACTGCTCCCTGTCAAGTATAGTGATGTTCTATAAGGCTATATTTGGTATAAAGTGAAAAATATTTCAACGCCAAATCTTTCTATATCGAAACCTGACCATCTGTATAGACACAGACCTCCTTTGCCATTGTGGATTTAATTTGAACTTTCAAGTAAAGCAAACAAAATGACCTTTTGTATGCAGCCAGCTAGGGTGGCTTTGAATTCGGGATGTGAGGGTGTATCGGCTATTAACACAATCATGAGTGTAATGGGCATCAACCTTCAGACATTACGTCCCGAGCCTTGTGTGGAAGGGTTTGTGCTTTCTATTCTCAAATTATAAATAAATATTTCCTACTCATCACTTATGCGATGTGTGATATACAGTGTGAAAATACTCTTACTTTTAGGTACTCAACTCCTGGGGGATATTCTTCCAAGGCAGTCCATCCCATCGCACTCAGGAAAGTGATGAATATTGCAAAGACGATGAAGTCAGAGTTTGGCAACCAGACAGATCTCTCGCTCTCTGGAATTGGAGGGGTTGAGACTGGAGGTGATGCTGCTGAATTTATTCTCCTCGGTGCAAGTACTGTCCAGGTAGTCTCCGAGACATTTTTCTGCAGTACTTATGTATCATAGTTTTTGAATTACAGTTTCTGCTGAGTGTGAGGAGTTTCTATGATTATATGCCTTATATCTTACGTCTTACTCTGGAGGTGGGTTCGTATTGAAAGACGGAGCATCTATTGGTTTTGAAATTGAGAAGTTCTAAAGCTATTATACAGATTGATTGATGAAGGTTATCAAAGCATACAGAGGGATTTGTTTGTGAAATTGATGAGACTAAGCAAGCAAAATTTATGGCTCCTTTAGTTCGTTTGTTGATGGGATATTTAGCTGAACAATGTGTGATAATGTCAAAGGCCTGAATTTCCCATTCCACTCCATCGTACTATGAGAATTGTTTTAAGATTTCTCTATGGCCCAGCTGTGTCATTAGAATCAGTAAGGCGTGATTCTTTTACACAAGCTTACGAACCAGCTACTTTATGCCATGTATGGAACGAGAGAATGAGCTCAACGGAATGATATTGCGGTTAGATTATTTCTATTTGTTCAAGCTGGATCTAGATCTAAATTTAGTGCTTTCTGCAGAATAGCTCATGTCATTCATGACTAGAGTCTAGTGATTCTCCATTCATAATCATTAGTCTCTCGCACAGTTAATTCAGGACCTATTGACGGACAGAAATTTAATTCGACAATCTGAGGTTTCTCATATTTTGAGACGGATTCATTCTGATTCTTGGTTTCCCAGGTGTGTACTGGAGTCATGATGCACGGGTATGGCCTGGTCAAGAAACTCTGTGCAGAGCTGAAAGATTTCATGAGGGTGCACAACTTCTCGAGTATAGAGGACTTCAGAGGGTACACATATAATTCAAGCTACTTGCTATAACAGAATAAGACTCAGAAATCATGCTTCTGTTCGAACAGTAATGAGCTTCGCTTGTGTGCCATCAGGGTTTCTCTTCAGTATTTCACCACTCACACCGACCTAGTTCGGCGTCAACAAGAAGCGATCCGACAGCGGAAGGCCATCAAGAAAGGCTTGCAGTCCGACAAAGACTGGACCGGCGATGGCTTCGTGAAGGAGACCGAGAGCATGGTTTCAAACTAAAAGGAGCAGCAAGCCCTTAACCCTTTCTTCATGAACAATGCCAAGCAAGATGAATGGCTGGATATATCCTGAATAATGTGATTTACACAATGACATTCGCATTCCCTTTTTCATAGATTCTCAGCCCCCATCCTTTCACATGCATAACATTATTGCTCAAATATGAAGTTCTTGGAATTTAATATGGTACTAGATGCTATGTGCTGGTACCTACCAAAGAATCAACGGGAGGAATAGATTCCTTTTTGATAAGGAGAAATGTTGTAACTGAGCTCGGAGTGAGGACTCGATGAACCGGCAGCCGAAACGAGCACAGGAACTTTCCATCCGCAGCATTTTTCACCCCGTTGAAAACACGGGATTTTCGGAGCCGACATCTCTAATCAAAATCAAGAGTCGTCTACGACCCAGTTCCAGGTTGTCACCGGCATCATACACTCGAACGGGGATCGCAAGCATCTGCCTCGAGCGATTCTGTGACCTTATGATGCAGATACTATTCACACATGACTTTTTTGCCTTTTATGGTGCTCTCGACGCGGTGGATGGGTGCCAATGCTGACATAGATTGGCAGTTTGTGAAAGTGTGGTATCCCATGACAGGCATACCACAGTTTATTCGCCCAAAAGCTGTGGGCTACAACCGAAGGATGTGCAAATTGGTGGAATGTTACGGTTCTCTCTTGATTTGCTTGCGTATGTGCGTGCGCGCGCGCGCGCGCGTATGGTGGAGAGTATAGAATTATGGCAATCATGTATCGCACAGAAACATGGCTTCTGGCCCGGCCCGGGCCTGGCACGTAAGACCACGCCTAGGCCAACAATGCTTATCGGGCTAGACCGGCATGGCCGGATAATTTATACATGATAGTCCGAATATTAATTTTTTTTATTTAAAAAACTATTTATATTAAAATAAAAGTAACACTCTTAGACTACATCTAGTATGTTTTTTTTTTTGTCTATATCAATGGGATCTATAAAGTAGAATGAGAAAAGTGTGCTAATTAACTTGAGTTTAGTTTCTAATAATTATTTAATTTTTTTAAAAAGTTCAAAATGAAAGTTCTTAGAAGGCCAAGCCGGGCAGCCCAATTAGTATTCAGGTCGTACTCGGACCTATCATTTTTGGGCCAATGTCTTATCGGGTCGTACTATTTTGGCAGCACGATAACATATTGGGCCGTATTGACCTGACCTGACCCGACCCGATAGGAACTAGGCCGGCCCACTTTGCCAACTCTACCCCTAATCTTTCCGGTTGTCGAGGTGGACGAGAGCTTTTGAACTCGACATGCAAACAAACACGAAAATCTAAACGTTTCGTAATATGACAGTAAATTGTCATTATTGACACATTCTTTTTGCTAATATAAAACACGAGTTATTTTCTAGCCTTATTCCTTTTTTTTGTAGCCATAATTTTTTCACCCAATTTTCGTTTAATCAATCGTCGAAATTTGTTATTTAAAAAGGATAATATTTTCTGTGAAAAAAATCAACATAGGCATATCTTTGCTCCACTATGAATAAATAAATAGATAAAAAGGCTGCCATGTCAGCGAGGACAATTCCACGTGGACCGGGTTTGATCTCCTGCGGCGCGTATGCGGAAAACTCATTCGTTAAGCATGTCAGCTTGGCTCGGGCTCCGTCCAACAATTTTATTATTTTTAAATATTCAGCCAAAAAAATTGAAATATTTCTCCCAAAAAATAGCATGAAAATTGGACTAAAATTTATGCCTTTTTTGTCATTAATTAAATTGAAATAACAAAATCCTTAGACCGGGCATTTTCCTCCTAATACGATTAATGTAAGAATCTTCACTATTTATGGATTTAGTCTAGCCATCGCCGCTCGATCTCTGTACGGTATTCTCGTAAAGGACGAGCTCGTGCATGAGGTACGGGCGGGTGGGACCCCGACCCGCCCACAGCGAACCATGCATGTGGTCGGGGCTGGTCGGTACGGCCCGACCTGGAGGTACGAGGAAGCAGCAGAGAAACTCTCGGAGTTGGGGCAGCCTCTGCCGCTGTTAATTGAAAGGTCCAGTCAGTCCAACGGGCGCCTTCTTCAAAATTATCTTAATAATAACTTACAATTTAGTTCCTTTTTTTAATTAAATTATTATAATGGTCCAGAAGGTAAACAAGAGGACAAAAGAGGAAGCCATGTCAAAACGGGGGTAACCATGGGAACCGCCGGAAAGCGCGTCGAGCCCGGAGCGTACACGGACACGGGACATCCCGCCCCAGCCCCCATGGACTTGCTCTTGGTCTCGACGACCCGTTCCTCTTTTATGATATATACATACATATATATGTATTTTTTCCGGGTTGCGATGGATCCTCTACAACCCGAACTCGCACCTTTGATGCAGGATGCATATTCTAATAAGTTGTAAATAGAGACTCGAAACCTGTTCTCCAAGTTTTAATATGATTATCTCATCCAATAACTTTCTATACATCAATCAATCAATGCATGAGATATTCTATATAGTTATGTCACTTTTTTTTACATGAAATCAAGATATCATCAAGCCTTTTTTTTCTGCCATTTACTTCACTTCTCTGCTCTAAAAGAAATTTTCTATCAAAATGATCTCGAAACATGTATTTTTTTATTATATGAAATACTTATAAATTTAGAATATAATAATAGAAGTATGAAGATTCTCATGATAATAATTAAATATATAATTATTAAAATAAATATAATATTTTTTATGTGATTACCAATGCATCTGGGCAAGTCGAAGCTTACTTCAAAATTAATCCACCATTAGACTTAGATCTCTGAAAAAAATTTTATAAACCTTCTTAATTTAGAATTCGATCATTAAATTATCAATTTAAAATTTTAACAAAAAAAATTACTAACCCAATACTAAGTTAATAAATAAATATAATATCACTTATCAAATTTTATTTTTATAGGCCGATCTATTTATGTGAATATTGTGTTGCCCTACCTTTTTGTCTGGTTTGCCCCGCGCGCTTGCTGTCTCCGAGCTGTGATATACGCGCGTTTGAACACACGTACCGGGGATAAGTGGAATGAGAACCCAGCCGCAATAACCGGTCGGCTCGACCCACAAACCTTCCTTCGGCGCGTTAACACCACGCCCCACCTGTCGGTCACGGTCTTGACTCTTAACCTTCCCCCGTCCTCCTCCTCCCGCTGTAACGCCGATGTCAGCCCTTTCTGGCGGGAGGAAAGAAAGAAAGTGTTTCCCGGAGGACGGAAGAGATGCCCGGAGGGAACTCTACACGGCCACGTCATTCGCACCGAATCTTTCCATCCGTTTAATCCGTTATCTAATACGTATTATTCTAATATACTTTTATTGTTAAAAAATAATTATACCAGTATAGATATTTTATTTTTTTATCAGAAGATTCTCTATGGGACAGAATGCATCATAATATCCACATTCGTGCTGAGGATAATAATGATTAAAATTGGATGTCTAACGGAATGTGAAGAGCAATTGCCGCACCACAGTGGCAAGAACACGATGCTTTCCCTACATCACATCATCATGTTTTTTCCTTCCGTGAATAAATTTCCCTATTTATCCAAAAGAATGATTATAAAATATTTAATATAATTAAAAAGAAGTTGAAAGAGCTTATGGGGGTTAAGTTAGATTCACTTGATAAATATGACATAATATAATTATATTATTTTTAACTTAATAATTAAAAAATTGTAAATTTAATTTTTAATAAAAAAATTTATACATTTTATTTTTCACTTATTTTACATTATTTTAATTTTATAAGTTTTATAAAAATTCAACTTCTAACTTCTCCCCTTTTCTTCGTGTTTGAAGTTTGAGCCATTTTTTAATTTTAAAATAAAATAAAATAAAATTAGACCGACTAAGTTTAAAACCGACGATAGTTGTGAAAGCAGTTTACTTCAATCGCCAGATGGCGTGCGTGGGAATATCGCTTGATTCTCCTTTATCCTTGGCTGTCTCTCTCTCTCTCTCTCTGTCTCTCTCTCTCCCCCTCCACACACACACACACAGAGACAAATGAGACGCTTCTATTTAAGGCCACGAGTCCCCTCAAATCTGCAATACGACAATCAAGCTCCTATCCTTCCTCTCCATATCTCTATGCCCAAGGATAGATATTTTTCGCTGCACGACGCTTAGCTGTGTACATAATCATCACCGCTTTTGGGGAGCCCCCGCCCCCACCTCTCTTCCTCCTCCCTCCACCCTCTCCATCTTTTGTCTGTGCTCTCCGGTTTCTTCTGCAGAGGTTGTGATTCGTCCTGAGGATTCTTTCTATTCTGAGTCTGATTGATTTCCTTGCTCGACTGCTCCCTCCATTAACGCACCAGCTGAGAAACATGGGGCTCTTTCTATCCCGGAACGTTACGAACCTCCTTATCTCTTTCTACTCGAAGAAAGTTAAGCTCGCCGGGGCCCAGATCGAAGAGGTGGTCTCTCTCGTCTCCCGCACCGGCCGGCATTTGCAGCGCTACGACAAAGGCTGTCGACAAGTGGTCGGGTGGGTTTTCCTTCTTTTTTTTTTCCCTTGCCTCCTCTGTCATATTCTCCACCTGTCCCTTTTCTGGTCATTCTTTAATTGCAGTTAAATTTCCAGTCGGTCCTCTCGGAAAATCTTGTTCTTCATTTTGGGGCTTGTTTTGTTTAATGGATTATCGAATTGGTTGTCGTCAATTTCCCTGATACGACGCTATAAATCGTTTTCATGCGGTGATTTCATCGCCTACACGTTAAAAGAGAGAGACTTTTTTTTCCCTGATTCCACTCTTCTTTTGAACAGATGCATACCGTATAGATACACAAGAAGCAGTGCCTCGGTGGAAGAAGCTGCCGTAGGAGAATTAGAGGTTCTTTTAATCAGTTCACAGAAGGGCAAGGCCATGATGTTCCCAAAGGTACCGATGCCATCTAGGTTAATTGTCCCGTCTTGTCCGCTGACTCATTAAGAATTGAATTGCTCCATTTGTCTCCTGAATTCAATAATCTCATTTCAATGTGGGATGTGACTACAGGGCGGCTGGGAAACCGATGAGTCTATGGAAGAGGCGGCCTTGCGGGAGACAATCGAGGAAGCTGGTGTGAAGGGCGAGGTCCAAGTAAGTAATGGTTGAACATTTTGTTCACGAATTGGTTCTCTTCGTGCGGTTCTCGGCGACCAGAAACTGATGATCGAATTTTTGCCATTTCTGCAGAAAAGATTGGGTCAATGGCGGTACAAGAGCAAAAGTCAAGGGACATTCCATGATGGTTACATGTTCCCTTTACTTGTCACGGAGCAACTCGATTACTGGCCCGAGAAAAATTTCAGAGAAAGAAGATGGGTATGTGTCTGTGTGCATGTCTGGAGATTCAGTATCTGCAGAAGAAAGAGTTCTGATCCGTGGTTTTTTTTCCTGTGCTCTACAGGTTTCTGCATCCGAAGCTAAAGATATTTGCCAGCAGGGGTGGATGAAAGAAGCCTTGGACGTGTTAGTCTCTAGAGTAATGCAGCAACAGAGAGAGGAATTGGTCCAAACAAGCCGTGCATAGTAGCAGTTATTAGGTACTCTTAGGCACTATCATGTAAGGGCTGTGAATGAAGCCGGCTCAAGCTTCAGGGCTTGTCTAGTGTTAGCTTGAGAAACAGATCCCCATGAAACACGGATCGATGTTGTTAGCGTAAACCGGAAAATGCTCTGTACATGTAGAGAATCATTTGGGCTCATTCTTTGATTCATTGAATATATATTTGCTCCTCCATGTTCTTCGATATCTTCTGTGCACGTTCCTGAGCTGACTTTCCGAGGTTGATTATTGGGGCTGGAGGCCCTGAAGCAGAGTTGACGGTTCCTGAGCATGTTCTGGGGTTGACTTTGCCACAGCCCTCTTCAGAAGATAGACACTCGAAGCCTAAAAGGTCAACGAGTTCACAGATCCATAAACCAATGGCAAAGTTGGTGGTGATCTCCATTGAGACTCCAACTGCTGCTGAGGGCGAAATCAACTCTGGGAAAAAGAAAAATCAAACAGGCGAAATCTTCCAAAAGGGGCAAAATGCTCGTTTAGAGCTGAAGCGGAAATTCAATGGATCTGAATTAATGTAGGTTGGGGTCTATTAAGAGATAACGTTCGCATAATCATGTATTCTTACCCAATCACGAACCTGGGAAGTTACTGCAAGGAAAATAAGCGCTGAATTATTCCTGCAAAGCATATCGGCTATTCCAACTACTCTGATTTTCGTGTAGACGGTTTCTTAATCGGAGTTCTTGCGAAATCACGACAGATTGCTGGATGCATCATCAACCGTGCATTCATCGGGGTTACGGAGATGTGAAAGCTGGATGGGTTGATGACTAAATGATACTGGACTTCTGTGGCTATACGTATACGTATACATTTATATATATATATATATAGCAGAAGTCAAATTGCATCTCGAGACAATGTGTTTCATGCAACTTTGAGGAACGATGAAAGTCATATAATTCCAGAGACAGAGCCATAGACAGTAGTTTTTCATTTCTACCGCAAGCCATTCAAAACCAACGCCTCGCCTTCTCAGTCGACCATTAGTATGTGTTGACAAAAGCTGGATGCCGGTGCCTGCACTGTCCGCTTTCTTTGAAAACAATACACATGACGGTAGGGACGGTGACGCATTCCCGAAGGGGCAATTCGTTGTAGGACTTTTTCAGCGCACAGGTCACTCTCATAAGGCGCGGACCATTTGTTTGCGCCTGTTGCCTCCTCCTCCTCCTCCTCCTCCTCCTTCGGGACACCGCTTCCATGAGTTTTGCCGAATCCACCTGGAGCGATAGCTTCAGTTTGCACACACAAAAGATCGTCGACCATGTCCTACGTATCAGAACATACATATAATTCTGCACTAAATTAGTGTCTCTATGGCCATAGGAGTCTTAGTCGGGCCGAAGAGATACCAAACCGAGCGTGACAGCGATGGCCTTAGCCGCAATCTGTGCTCCCATGGTCTAAAATGTGAGGAAGCGTTTACTGACTGACTAATGGCGTATCTCCCGGGTAGCCTAATAAGTTCTGGAAAGTTTTGAACTTCCAGAAGCCGTTGAGATCGATGAGCCGACCTCGGGTGGTTCTAGAAGATCTCGAATCTTCTTTCCTTCTTTTCGCACCAAAGGCTTGTCTTGTTACCTGCCCGTCACCATCTTCCAAGCCGAGCATTTCGTGCCCTCCATGAAGTTGCCTCCTCCAGTAGTTATGGGTCACTTTCGATTTCGGGTTGGGCAGCAGGGGAGTTGCAGCTTTACCCATCGGCATTAATTCCTTGCACGTTATTTGTTAAACCCATCCGTCTTTTTCTGGCCCACTATGATGGGTGGAATCGGCTCGCCACAATCCACAATCTCGAACGCTGTTTTCTGAACCGGATCGATGTGCCACCATCCGGAGCCATTGACCCACCTCGATTCAAGATTGAACTAGGCGTGAAGGTGGATCAGGCCACATCCAAGGCAGGATTGGTCCTCCCCATCGGTCAGTTCTCTAATGATTGATCGATCGGGTCAGTCACATATTTCACCTGTAAGGACCGAGCCAGCCAGTGCTCCTGTCCCTCTCACCTGCTGGTCCGGTCCATGTGAGCTTCACTAAGCTCGGTTAGCTAAAACCTGAATTAGCCAGAACTATTGAATTTCCGAACATGGAATGATGTATCCAACCAAAAAAAGAAAGCCTTTTGTCTTTTTACAAGAAGTAATACCCTCATCAGCTTGTGATGTGCAATCGCTGTCTCTCTGGCAAGGAGGAGCAAAAACACCCTGAAATGAAACTGGACCACTGTCCGTAGTTGGCTCGGTTCAGCTCCAGATTTCGGTTCTGCAGATATGGTGAGGCCGACATCGGCATCCTATGATCTATCCCACTCCAAATCGAGCCGCAGCTTGTTATTTCTGAAGTTCAGACCCACATGCCATCTTGGATGCAGTTTCAATCGATGCCAGGTGAATTGGGAGCAAGTTCCCGATCCGTGCAGAAAGACAGCATCGCACGAGATGAACGATGGCACCAAATTGATGCGTAACAGACACCGAATTCTGCAACATGTCACGAGTTTCCTTTCCAGCCAAGGATCCATAAAAGATCACAGTTCCTACTACAGTAAAGGTTACACTTTCCTGAGACCGGCTGGCATTTTATCAACTATTATTTAAGGCGAAAGATTTTGATATCGATACAGATTTAAGCTTACTGGTCATGCAAGAAGGAAACAGATCAAAATTTCTGGTCAGGATTCCTCACTCTTAGGATTCCTTCGAGCAATGATTAAAAATTGGAAGGCCATAGGAAGAACAAAGGGAACCGGGTGAGTACCAATATTCAAAGTAAGATTTTGGGTATCAATTTAAGATAGTTTGAAATATTTCTTTTTTCTTAAATAAGATATCAAATTTAAGTATTATAAATAGAAATAATTTATATTAAAATAGTTACTATTTTCAAGTATGCCGATTCAGTTTAAGTTAGATTAATTGCACTGGATAAAAACAATAGGTTTTATATTTTAATTCATATATCCGACTAAAATCTGGCTACTTGGGATTGGGACCGAGAAAGCTAACCCAACAGCTTGCTCTTTTTGAACCTAATAAAAGCTAACAGCTCAGGAGAAGGCAGAATCCGGCCGAAAGCATAAAAGGATATAATAGGCCGAGGCAACAAAAGTTCGAAGCCATGTGACTCGTGAGCTTAGGCTTGTCTGGAGACGGGGCCCTCGACCTCACCCGTCCCCCTGGGGCCCGGCATTTATTATCCAGGCCGAGAACCACGGCCGGTTCCGATTGTCGAGCATCGTGTAACAATCTTGTGCTCGGCCAAAGAAACGGTCTTCACGTTAAGTCGGTGTCGGTGCACTCGATAGAAATAAACACAAATTATTTCCAAAATCAATTAAAAGGCACGTTTAGATACTCGAAATTTTGAAATTGACATATTTGATTGGCATTTTATTATATAAAAAATAAATCAGATCATAATAGAAAAATACTTAATATATATATGTATATATGTGATTGGTTGGTTAGTTATGATTTTGAAATTAACCCGAGCGCAATCATTAAATATTCTACCAATTATTTTATATTTTCTTTTTATTGAATTTATTTAATTATCAATTAACTTACTATATCAATAAGTAATTAGTTGAATTATTTCAAAAAAAAACATATAGATTTAGGTAACCGATTTTTGAATGTGATTACTTTTCCTTCAGTCCGGTTCGGTTCAACATATCTGTTTTGATTTTTTTTTTCAAATTTTAGGAGTCAACCTATAAGTGACCGGTGATAAAATACAAACTATATGTCCGCATTATATTATATAGATTTAGGTAACTGATTCAAAGGCAATTCCTTTTTCCTCAATTCGGTTCGGTTCCATGGATATGTTCAATTTTTTTATTTATTAAAATACGATCGACACGTCCTTATTACATTTCAAATTTAGATTCCACAAAACGGTCGTCTCGAGTAGAGTGGGGTCAGTCCCGTCTCCTTCAAAAAAAAAACACAAATTTTTTTCGCACATCATCAAGTCTTGTCTTGTCTTTTCCTTGGGCTATAACTTCCAAGACTGGACACTATCAGTTGATGCAGATAAATAAAATTAAATAATAAAATAATAAAAGAAATAGACAAAAACAAAAAAAGGTCCATCATCAACCTTACGAAGGGGATTTTTCCTGCGAACATAATATTCGAGAAAAAATATTTATTAAATAAAATTCTATATTTAAGTATATTGAATGAAGAAGGCTTATGATAAAAATATTTTAACATAATTTTAAATTAATTTAAAACTTATTGGTTTCTTAATAACATGTAATAAATCTTAAAAAAATTTATGAATGTCTTAGGCAGGTAAACTAAGGGTGGAAAAGAGGGAAAATTATACGGTCTAAATAGTTTAAATTAAATTAATTTATTAAAAATAACATCTATTTATTATTAATTTTTTTATAATATCTAAATTGTTCTATATTACAAAGAATATTCTAACATAACGATTAAATTATGTATTTTATTATTATATAAAAAAATTATGAATTTAAAATGTAATTGTAGATGAGAAAATAAAAGTATTTAAAAAATTTTATATTAAAAATTGAATTTATAATATTTTAAAATTAAATTAAATTAATATTGTTGGACAGTAATATTGTCCTTGTTGCTAACTTCCCTTTTTAACTTTTGAAAAAAGAAAGGGAAGGTGATGTTCTCTGCTCCTTCATCCACACGCGCGCGCGCACCGCTCCTCTTGAGCAAAATCCCCCAGACAGAGGAAAGGTAAACTGAGCCAGACCCATCTCAGTTTTCCCCCAATGCACCTCCATTAACAGGACCTTCACTCTCGACATCTCTCTGGGTTTTTAAGGATTTTCCCCCTTCCTCTTCTCTGGGGGCTTCTACAGTTCGGGTTTTCAGCTGGAAAACCGGGAACATGCAGCTGCAAGTCCTCGTTGCTGTCGCTGCCTCCTTCCTCCTCACTCTCCTCCCAATATCGGCGCCGGATCTTGCTGCCGACAGGGCCGCGCTGCTGTCCATCCGCTCCGCGGTCGGCGGTCGCTCCCTCCTCTGGCGGGTGGCGGACACGACCCCCTGCTCATGGCCTGGCGTCCGGTGCGAGTCCGGGCGCGTGACCATCCTCCGCCTCCCCGGCGCCTCTCTCTGGGGACAAATCCCCGACTCCGTCTTCCTCAACCTGACGCGCCTCCGCACTCTCTCCCTCCGGCTTAACTCCCTCACTGGCCCCGTCCCCGACCTCTCCCCGTGCACCAACCTCCGGAACCTCTATTTGCAAGGCAACGGATTTAACGGTAAAATCCCCGACTCTCTGTTCACCATTCATGGCCTGGTGAGGCTCAACTTAGCCTCGAACAACTTGACCGGCTTAGTCTCAGAGGGTTTCAACAACCTGACCCGACTGCGGACTCTGTTCCTCGAGAACAACCACCTCACTGGGTCGATTCCAGCTGAGCTGAAGCTTCCTAAACTCGAGCAGCTGAACGTTTCGAACAATCTGCTCAATGGGTCAATTCCCGAGGGCCTGCAGTCTTTCACGAGGGCCTCGTTCTCCGGGAACTCCCTCTGTGGGAAGCCGCTGGAGTCTTGCCCCGAGGACATAGTAGTTCCTGGCGGGGGACCTGCAGCTGGTGCTAGCGAGGGAGTAAACAAGAGCAAGAAGAAGCTTTCAGGCTCAGCAGTTGCGGGGATTGCTATCGGGTGTGTGTTCGGTTTCCTTTTCACCGTCATAGTCTTGATTTGGCTCTGCCGGAAGAGGGGGAACAAGAGGACCCGGTCCTTGGATATCTCTGCTCTCAACAAACAACAGGAAATGGGTCTGAACACTGGTGAGTCGAAGGAATTGGGGAACTCTGAGAATGGGGGGTTCAGCAACAGCTTGATGGTGGTGGGTTCCACGAAAGCAGAGGCCAATGGCGGGGCACTGCCCGCAAAGAAGCTCCTGTTCTTCGGGAATGCGCCAAGGGTATTCAATCTGGAGGATCTGCTGAGGGCCTCTGCAGAGGTTCTTGGGAAGGGGACATTTGGGACTGCATACAAGGCTGTGTTGCAGGTCGGGATGGCCGTGGCTGTGAAGAGGCTGAAGGATGTGATTGTCTCGGCGAAGGAGTTCCAGGAGAGGATCGAGGAAGTCGGGGCAATGGACCATGAGAATTTGGTACCTCTCAGGGCATACTATTACAGCAACGATGAGAAACTCCTTGTGTACGATTTCATGTCCATGGGTAGCTTGTCTGCTCTGCTACACGGTAAAGATCGTCACTATCCTTCCAAATATTGTCCCTTATTTGTGCACCGCTTATAGAATTTAAGTGTATCTATCAATTGTGTAAACTCGGTTCATCCAAACCTTTGTGAGCTGGCAAGATTGTTCAATTGTCCGAGGCATGATGTTGATGGAGTTGGTTGTCAATTATCTATTCACCATCGGTTCTCCTTAACATGTGTTAGCTTGGCATTTATCAACATATACTGTTTTCTTTGTCGCTGTTCATGCTTCCTAATATGAGTTTAGTCTGATCAGGGTCATTGATCATGGAAAACCGAATGCTTCTACATCACAAATAATTTTTTTTGTAACAGGAAACAAAGGAGCTGGAAGGGCTCCACTGAGCTGGGAGATCAGGTCGAGCATTGCCCTTGGAGCTGCCCGTGGCATTGAGTACCTCCACTCCCGGGGACTGAATGTCTCCCACGGGAACATCAAATCCTCCAACATCCTCCTCACCAGGACGTACAAGGCACGTGTCTCCGACTTTGGGCTAGCCCACCTCGTGGGTCCCTCATCTACCCCAACTCGAGTCGTGGGCTACCGAGCACCGGAGGTCACCGACCCTTGGAGGGCCACCCAGAAGGCTGATGTCTACAGCTTCGGGGTCCTGCTGCTGGAGCTCCTCACAGGAAAGGCCCCAACCCACTCGGTCCTGAATGATGAAGGTGTTGACCTTCCCCGGTGGGTCCAGTCGGTTGTACAGGAGGAGTGGACATCAGAGGTCTTTGACCTCGAGCTATTCAGGTACCAGAGTGTGGAGGAGGAGATGGTCCAGCTGCTGCAGCTCGCCATAGACTGCTCTGCCCAGTATCCTGATAGCCGCCCTTCAATGACCGAAATTAGGAAGCGAATCGAGGAGCTTTGCCACTCGAGCTCGAGAGATCACATATCCCAGCCAGATCAGGTGATCGATATAGATGGGGTTTCTTCTCATTGAGTCTCTTCGATTGACCCCAAATCATTGTCGTCATCAATGTCATGTTTCAGTCTTCTGATCTTGATAGCACATTAGGAGGAAAGTGCTATGCCCATCTCTTTTTTCTTTGTTTTTTGAAAGTTTTTTTCCGTCAATTTCCCGTGATTTTCTTGGAAGTTCGTAGCCATAGGAGTGTGAGTCGGATATAGCTGGCTGTTTCTCCGTTGATTATTGGGTGGATTGTGCACCTTGTAATTATAACTATCACTTTTTCCTTTCACTTTCTTTACTTTTTATCTGCATTTTCACTGTTCAAAGTGTGATTATGCACAGTCATTGTCCAATCCGGGCTTCCTGCTCAAAGGAATTTTTAGAAAATCAGAAAGCAACCTACAGAACCATCGCTCGTCCACCTGTAAAAGAGATCGAAATACTGTACCACCAGTAAAAAGATGAAATGAATTTTAAGTGCCAGGACTGGACGTGGAGAATGATTCATGGAGTGGATCTTACAGAAAAAGGGACATGATCTTTGAGCATGGGAGTCGACCTGAAGCTTGATCGAGTTCCAACAGCCATTCATCAGTTTTCTCTATGACCGTAAGTGCCAAATTTCATACATATAGCAGTTTTAACTCCAACATATCGGATTGATATATGATGCAAGACAACATACCACAGAAGAAAGAAACCTGGAAGATGATGACTGGTGTGAAGTTGGAAATGTCAGCATCCCTGTGGTCCATATACAACATTCGCTACCATTACCTTTTGCTTCATGGAACCAAGTTCTGATGCATAGACCATAGATTTATATACAAAGCTGGCTCAAATAATTGAACCATGCTTTCCTGTAGGATTGCTGCCATCTGAGGACCTTCAAGTACGATTGAAACAAAGGGCTACCGTGAGACATTGATGTGAAAGAAACTTCGCTACCTTATGTTTACCTGAAAGTGGAGCCGGAGGGGGGGTGGGGGGGTTCGTGGGGGTGGGTTTGGATGTGCTCTTGGGACATGGGAGGAAGGCAATGCCACAGTTCTCTCCTATATGCCTGTCTACTGCTGTGATGTACCTTCATTAACAGTAGAGGAAGCATGATGCTGCAGGGTGTTGCTGATGCAGCAGCACGACACCTCAACCCAATGAACTTGTTGCAGCACCAGTGCCAAATTAAATGGATTGTAGTATACCAGAGCTGGGAGGTTCTCTGTGATCTTCACTCCGAGGTGAGACCTCCACGTGCGGAACAATGTACACGTATGGAAGCTAACTTAAGCTTCTGTTAAGCAAGAATCATTTGGAATAGTTCCTCTCTCTTTCATATTCCAAATCATGTCAAGAAGCCACTGGAAGGACGGCAATAAGTGAAATGCCTTTTGCCTCTGAAAATGGATAGTATGGCAGCAGGTCACTGTTAGGGTTGTAAAAGTTGGAAACTGAAAATTTTGTCCCCATATCCATTGGAAGGAATAGTGGGTTTACTTTGTATAGGGAAATTCTCATTGGACGGAGTCCATCTGTAACTAGATAGTAGAATTCTCCACTGTTTCATTCCTATCGAGGGGTGAACTGATGGAGTCATTCACTCAGAATTGCAGAACTGTTTTATTTTGGGTGTAAAAATGGCGAAGTCTTGCCTTCTGATTCTCTTTGGTGCTTCTGGTAATCTTTTCAAGCCCATTATCCCAGGCTGATCTATTTGCAGTTTGAACTTGACTTAGCTGTGGTCCCAAATCTCTTGATCTATCAAGATGAACGGTAATTCTTCAAATTTTGGCCTGGAGAAGTCCTGCACGTAAAAGGAAAATTTCCAAATGATCTCTCAGCATCAGCAGTGAGATAATATAACCATGGAAATCTTTTCTGAACATGTGCAGCTTCTGGATCCGTCTCATGATCTTGCTTGGCCAATTTATAAAGGAAGATTTATTCTTTCTCCTTTGTGATTCCTCTGCATCAGTGTGTTAAGAACTTCGGTGATCAGCATCAACCTCAGGGATTAAGCCTGAAACAGACAGCTTCAACCCTTTGGAGACCATTTCATTGCAAAATCTAAAAGCCTTTGTTCTTTCTCCTCTTTCAAGATAGCTTCTAATTAACATCTTGCATAGGCTCATGTACTTGGGTGCGGAATAACAGTCCATTGTTCTCAAATACTTCTCAGCTACACTGAGTTTTCCACACTGGCAAAAGCTCTTGATCAAAGGTTCAAGAACTACCAGTCCTTCAGGCAGCCCTTTGTGCTTCATTTCATAGTAAAGCTTGAGAACTTCTTCCCCTTCACCTATCCTTCCATACCCAGAAATGAGAAGAGAGTAAGTGACTTCATCTGCCAAGAAACCTTTCTCCAAGAGAACAGTGAGTATCTCGTTTGCCTTCTTCACATCCCCAATCTCAGAAAGTCTCTCCACCAACTTATTGAAAGCCGAACACGTTGGAACCAATCCTTTCTCCACCATTTTCCAGCAATACTGCAAGCTCTCCTCAACTCTCCCTTCTCTGGCCCAGCCCTCAATAAGAAGATCGTATGTCTCATCATAAGGATACAAACATGTGTCTTCCATCTCCCTCATCAATCGATCAGATTCTCCGACTCTACCTTCCCTACAATATGCCCCTATAAAAGCAGTGTAGACAAATGAATTTGCTCTGAAGCCTCTCCTGACCATTTCCGTGTAAATCTCCCATGCTGAATCTATGTCTCCTGACTTTGCCTGTGCGTATATGGTCAAAGAGTAGGCAACCGTATCAAAGACCATGTTCCTCTGCAGCAACCTCTTCAACAGAGCCATACCATCCTCTATTCTCCCTTCGTCTAAAACACGATAAACTAAGCTAGCATTAACTATCACAGAAGGAGCACATCTCTTCCCATGAACTCGGTCCAAGAAATCCACATATCTCTGCAGTTGCCCTTCCTTGCACAAAGCACTGATCAAGATCCTAATAGTTGCTTCACTAGGGTAGATTCTTTTCTGGATCATATGCTCGTAAATCCTCCAAATGAGACCACTACCCTGGTCAGATCTCTGAGTTACATGAAGCAAACTGTTGTAACTTGCAAGACTTAAACAAAACCCATGTTCTTCCAAATGGCAGGAAACCTCGAACCCGACCTCAGGCATCCTCAACTTAGCATAACCCTGTACTAGCAAATCGAACACCGAAGTTCTTGAAGAGGACACCTGATAGCTGCTGAGCAATGAATCCACAACCAACAGCTTTGAATCCGATCTGTCAGCATTTTTCCTCAAAACTGATTCAATCAACACTTTGGCATCCCTAATGAGCTGGGCCCCGACTAGGATGTGAATGACGATGCAATACGAGTGGACCCCGTGCTCGAAGCTCTTCACTTTCGCCGACCAATGGAAGAACCCTAGGGCACATCTTGCATCAGCTGGTTCCTTCAATTGGAGAAGTACTTCCCTCACAATCGAGTCGTTCAACGCCAAAAGGTCGAATTTTTGTTTCACGGTATCCCAATTCCACCCTCTCCTGAACGAATTACATATCGAATTCACGATTTCGCCTGGTCTATTCTTTGAATCAGATTGAGTTGCCGATTCAGCTAATGCAGAATAAAGATTGAGGACGCAGACCTGGGGGGGAACCTTTGTTGATTTAGGGACGAGGAATTGGATGATTCTGCGAGGCGCGGGCATTTCAGAGGAAGGACGCAGGCTGACTCGTCTTGGGTTCTTTCTACGCTTCGCTTTAGCTCATACGGACATGGACGCAGTAGACAGAAGCTGGCAAGGGGGAGGAGCAGGAGAGAACCCAGAAAGGGGTTTGTCAGAGGAGGAACACGTACATAAGTTAAGGAATATCTTGATTTTGCTCCCTCAAGTATGTGACTGGTCACATTTCGATCCTATATCAGAAGAACGACAGTAAAGCTGTAACGGAAAGAAATGCTCTCGGATCAGTAAAGCTGTTGTCGGTCACATGGCTTATCATAACGCTAAGCCGTTCTTGAAAATAGAACTACTCAATCACAGTCTCAAGCTGCTTGCTATAGTGAAGAGGGAGGGTATAGTCATCAGCAGAAGCAAGAATCATTTCAGTTTCAATGAGCCAGAAGTTACCGTGTGGATTGGGCATCTTAGACCTTATGCTTCGAGTTTGAGTCCCCGCCAGGCATCGGTACTTTTGGTGGTGTGACAGCTCCTAGCAGCAGAATCTTTCAAGTGGTTGCTAACTCAATATAGACAGAAGCTTTTGGGAAATATGTTTACGCTGACTCTCGACTCCAGCATCTCTAAACTAGTTTCATCTTCCAGGTTGTTTTGCCCATTGGATATCACGACAAGTAACCTCTCTGGGTCTCCCTTTTACAGCAAAGAATGGTCGGGACTGGTTCTTACTCTGACACAGTTTAGGCCATGTATCAAGAAGTGCTACCACATCGGAGGATTCGCTGAAATAGCTTAAGAAAAGGAGTTTACTTCTTTATTGATACATAATTCTGTAATACGGCCCTTTGATTATTTTTGGTGTTTGTTCTTCCTCGTTGGATTTCTGTGACTTATAAAAACAAACAGTGGCGGAAGGCCATATGTAGAACTCAGAAGGTATCGATATCGTTCTACAGTATGAAATCTACTGGCCCTTTGCAGCCCATATCCTGTAAGTGACTGCTAAAGTCGGCCTTTTCCTTCAATTTCCAGTTCCATTCAAGCAGAGGCTGATTGTACTAAGGCCATTAATCTGGACATATCGATGACCCCTTGAGTGATTTTCACTTGCTCATTATGGATGGTTTTCTGCTAAATTTGCTGCACCAGTGGTTACTGATCAGACCTTTCTCAACTCTCGGTATTCAGAAGTAATAACTTAATGCGGTTAATTTTCTACTAAATTTGCTGCACCAGCTACTGCATGCAGGCAGGCGATTGAAGCTCAAGTGTTTACTTCTGATGTTCGAGTAAGAGGGTAACTTTCTGCAGCTTCGTTCTGCAGCTATTGGATGTGATATGATTTTCCTCAACAAATTTACCACGCAGACTTTCATTACGCGATTGTCCTTCAACCGACCAACAAGAGGGCCACCCCTTTCGACAGATAGATTGAGCTGTTCTCTTCCGCCATTAAACAGGATCTCGCGGGAAGCGTAGGGGGATGGTTACAAATTACCGGGGCCCAGGAAAAGGAACGCGAAGGGTAAGGCTTGACTTGATTGGGCTTTAATATGGGCTTGGGCCTGATCTTGGGCCTGGGCTCGTTCCTGTGAGGTGGAGTTGGAGGTTCTCGGGGCACTCTCTTTTCCGGATGTACATTTTTTGTTGCAGAACGTGGTGGCGACTAACTTAATGTCTACCGCTCTGATATCTCTCAAGTATTCCTTGAAATTCCATCAAGCATTCCTCCCCGTCTGTGGCTGGCCATTAATGTTTTTTTTAGTGGGAAGCACAACGTCGAAGAGCAGGAGGTATAAGAACTGAAAACTATCTCATCCCAATGCCATTTTTAATAAGATGGAGAGTTTGCCCAAGACCCCGAAGTCGAGCAGGAGCGGCCAGATGCTGAGCAATGCCCCTTCCCTGATGGAGACGCTGATGGGACTCCTCAGGGTTCGGGTCAAGCGCGGGATCAACCTTGCTGTTCGCGATGTCCGCAGCAGCGACCCCTATGTTGTCGTCAAGTTGGGCCACCAGGTTCTTCCTCTTCCTCCTTGTCAAGCAGACAAGTTTTCATGTAGTCCGTCCTGATTTGCTTTTTCATCAAGCATTGTTCTTTATAGCTCTGGTTTGATATGCCGAATGATGAGTTGAATATGAGTATGAAACGAAAAAGTGCAGAGAATGAAGACGCGGGTGATCAAGAAGGATGTCAACCCAGAATGGAATGAAGATCTGACCCTTTCTGTTTCAGATGCTAACCAGCCGGTGCAGCTGGTAAATCATTCATCCATTTCATCGGATCCTACCAAAAAATTATACGGACTTAGTTTTTTGTGATGACTTCTTTATTTTGTGCCTTTTGATCTGCAGACGGTGTACGATCACGACACATTCAGCAAGGACGATAAGATGGGTGATGCGGAGTTCGAGATCAGGACGTTCATAGAAGCGCTGAGGATGAACTTGGATGATCTCCCGAGAGGGACAATCATAACGAGGATCCAGCCCAGCAGGAACAACTGCCTGGCCGAGGAAAGCTGCATCCAGTGGAACGGAGGCAGAGTAGTCCAGGACTTGTGCCTGAGACTGAGAAACGTTGAATGTGGTGAGGTCGAGATCCAACTCCAGTGGATCGACCTTCCTGGCTCGAAGGGTCTGTAGCAGCGCTTCTTCCCAATGTCCACGGAGCGTGGACAATTTGTAGAATAAGTAGACTTCGATGGAGTTTAATACCTCCATTAAGTCGAGGTTGGAGAAAATGTACACGATTATCATTTGTACAGATAATATCAACTCAGAATGTTTTGATTCTTTTCTGTATCATTTGGCACATCAGAATGTGTGCACTAACTCACTTCAACTCAGAATGTTTTGATTCTTTTCTGTAACATTTGGCACATCAGAATGTGTACACTAACTCACTGGTTTGTTTCAACCCTTTCACCAAACAGACTTCAACATCTAAAGACAGAGTGGAACAATCTTTAAGGAGCAGGTCGTAGATAGAGGGGAATGTAGGTGGTTAGGTTCGGAGGTGAGTCCCAAACAGAGAATGCACTCGAGCACTTCATCCATTTCTGGGTCATGCTGGGAAAATGCCGATCTATGACATCCTTTAAGGTTTCTGTCTTGTTGACCCATTCCAGGCCTTTCTCCGTGTATGTTTTCACATTGAAGTTCGTTGTGAAGAACCTGTCGGCTTCTAGCCTCCTGAATACAGTAAGAAAAGATTAAGTTGATGAACTAAAAAATTGTTTCATTCTTTCAATCTGAGATCGTAACTGTACCGTGAAGCGATGAGCAGGAAGATGAAGAAAGCTGTTTCACTTATGGCGAATCCCTTGATCTTCTTCTCTGCTTGCAAGCCGACTAACAGATCAAGCTTCTCTACATCATCTCCGTAGACTTCTTTCAGTGCTCCGATAACTTCCTCATCATCCGTCAGATCTTCCCAGCGGCTGATTGGGATCATGAGTTGGTTCCTCCTGAACTCATTGTAACGAGCAACCCCTCTCTCCCGGTCTCTATAAACTGCACAGCAAACTCGGATTCACTTGCTAGAAAAGAAAGCGGACAAAAGGGCTGATGAATTATAATATATCCGGAGAATTACTTTCCAAGGCAGCCATATCTACTGGATCCGATCTGTCTTCACCATTCACGTCGTGGGGAATTAGTTTCCTCATCCAAGTTGGGTAGTTCCACAAACTCAGAGCTCCGCAGGCTTGATGACCCATTGACACCATCATCTTCTCAAACCCAATCTTTGAAAGTCTCCTCTCACCTTCTTTTCCAATAATTTCCTCCATTGGCACCCTATAGATCCACAGCAACATCTCAGCAGGCGTTTACTCCCCAGATTCCAAGTTTCAGGATATTGCATGGAAATATGGAAAACTATAAAGGATGAAGGAAAGTACTCTTCTTCTATAGGTGGGACTTCTTGCTCGTCTATTTCAGCCTCGATGTCCCGGAGGATGAGTTTATCAGGAAGCAACGAATGCATTCTGTAAACACTTACAAACTCTTCCGTTAGTGAGTATGGAACTCCGTGATCTCGTGGCTTTCTGAGTCCCACCAATCCACTCAGTATGGGACCTAGAATAGGACCGAACATATCCTTTACTTTCTTTCCAAGAAATCCATACCTGCAGTCAAACACCAGGTTGGCGATTCAGCAGAGGACAGGAAAGTTTTAGGCACTTCAGTTTTTTAACATTTTCCTCGAACTTGTCATGATTCTGTTACCAGTTAATCCTCATTCCTGCTTGAAGAGTATCCGTCTTCAGGAGCTCGACTGTCCAATCAATGGTGTGGATTTTGGCAATCACAGCTGAAGTCACTAGCCTCGCATGTCGGAAGAGCTTCTCATCGTCAAAATCAGGGTAGTTTTCCTGAGACAAATTACCGACAAGTTCGATGCACCTGATTGAGAGAGACAGCGAAAACAAAACCAGAATCAGCACGGTGCACACTCTTACTTTTAGCATATTGCATACGGAATTATGCTCCTTCACGAACAAGGCTTGAAGGAGCGAAAATCCTGCCCAGCTATTCCTGACGTCGCCGGAAATAGGAACGCCCTTCTCATTGTGTTCGAGAAGCCCATCCGCTGAAATTTTCAGCTTCCCGTCCTTAAATGTCCGAACTCTTCTCATTCCTCCTTCATCGTTTCCGTAGATGACACTACCATCCCTGTAAGTTCCAAATCACATCCACCATACGTCAGTACACAGGAATGTGCTGCAAATCACGGGAAGCCATGAGTTGACTGTTGCATTAGTTTTTCGAGAACTTGATGGATCCCTCTATTGGACATGGAAGCAGGAAATGTTAGTCGGTCTTGCATTTTCTATTCGGCCGAAAAATGTCCCATCACTTGTGTTTCGATTGCTCAAAGTAACTATCTTTTTTCTTACACTCTGTATGGCTATTCCAAGGAGAAGCTTGCTTACCACCATGGAGTCCTAATATTCAAAGAACCAGTCTTCCCATCAGATGAGCCAGTCGGGACTTTCTTTGTCCGGAAAAATCGAAACGCCTTCAAGGGACACCCGTTTGCAATTTCCTCCGGTGCTCGAATTTCTACCTGTCGGATAAACATGATGCAGAGCTGTCAGTTATTCAAACTGCATTCCCTTGCTCTAGTATAATTCAAAATGTCGGAAACCATCTTTTTGCCCAGAAGCTTTCTCGATTCACAGAACACACCTGTTGGGTGTCCTCCATATGATCGACCCAGTCGTGAATCATGAACTGGATCCATGAGCAAGCAATCATGTTGAATTGCTTCCCATTGTCAATGAACTCTTTCCTCGCGAGAAGCTTCGAAGCCACTAGTAATGGGTTCGGGTCCAGCAGCTGAACACAGCAGACAACTACATCAGCATTAAAACGCTACCTAGGAACAGGCAAGATTTTTCACTGATCTATCCTATGGAATTAGTGATTCTTCCTCTGCAAATCTATCCATGGTCGGAAAGAAGTTGTTGCTGTAGCCAAAACTTAAGTGGAATCATAACGATCCATGAAAACGACCCAAAACTGCGCTCCGAATACTACAATAAATACATGGAGACCACGAAATACTCCGCCATACCTCCTCTTTATATCACTACTTTCTGGAATCATCCATTATCATACAAGTATGCTACCATTGTCCTTCCATCTGCTAGTTTTCCTTTTCACAGTATAAATATATGTGATTCCACAGAAAAATCTTGCTCGAACCAGCTTTAAATGATTCGTATACGCCAGAAAGGAAGAGCGGATTTCAACATTCACCGATATGCGATATATGGGATTGGCTTACCCCGTATCGGGATGTTGACGGGGGCATATTCCTGCCGAAGAATGTCCCGTGGCTCCCGATCAGGTGGTCGTTAGGGTGGTTGCATGTTCCATCGGGTGTTCGGTATGCGAATTCCTTGGTATCGTAATCTTTTCCGGCGGTTTCCCCAACGTGCAAGAGATTGTACCGCTGGTGCAAGTGCCTCCTGATGCCCATGTAAGCTAGCCCCATGAACACAGGGAACCTGTGCCATATCCCAAGCTTGTCCACCAAATGTATAATCTACAATAAAAAAAAGGGGAAAAAGACATTATTCATGATGCTGAATAACTATGCCAAGCTCATATCAGTCGAGAGCAGGCAGACGATAAGCAAACATCAACATAATTGCAGGGCTTAGAAAAATCTATGGATCCATACTCGGAACCGTTCAGGACCCCTCCCAAACGAGGCCCATGTAAGGGTGCTGAATGGTTCCGTGCCCGAATTTGTAGAGACGAGGTGATATAAAAAGAGAGGTGGAGAGATGATATACATACATGGAAGAGGAAGGCATCAAAGAGACTCATTTTGGCCACGAAAGGATGGAGCTGAGGATGAATGAACGATGACAACAGAAACCCCATTGTTCTTCTTCTGCTGCTGTTGCTGCCGCTGGTGCAAATTTAAGCCTTGTCCGTGTGAGAGGAGGAGGGGTGTCGTTTCCTGATGGTCAGCGCTGGACTAATAGTGAAGGGTTCAAAGCGACATTAATGGTAGTGTCGCCATTGTTGACGAGAGAGAGCTTGGAGCCATGGCATGAAGTAATAAATGTGCAAAGCTAAACAGCCCTTCCCACTTGGGCCAAATCTGTGCGGCTCTTTGATCAGGGTTACGTTCATGTCACCCTTCATTTATATGCTTTTATTGGGAAGATCTTCTCCTCCAATTTTGAAACTTTTTAATGGAATAATTCCGTGCAGAACAGGGAAACTTACAAAGGACACAGCTATGATCTAAGTACCCATGCAACCACTGTGCAGGGATGGATTTAGTTTGGGGGGTGGGGGAGCACCAGGGCAATTGCTCCATGAACTTGGAAACTCTTATAAGATTTATATATATTATGATATTAATTTAATTCCTCCGTGTAGCTGTCCATTAAATTTCACCCATTTTGACTAATTTCCTGGATTCGTCCCCGCCGGGATGACAACTTCCATGTACGTACGTGTTTGCGTGTGTGGTCAGGAGACGTATGCGAATTGCCCATCATTTACGCTCTCGGATCATATATGAGTTTAATACATTATTATAAGTGGAAATTTAATATAGTATAAAAAATGTATTGTTATGTGGACTCACACTTTTTATCATATTCAAGTGTGTAATTCGTGATCCGATAAGCCCTCACCTCACTCAAGTATGGATGAAAAATGATCGTCTCGATAGATCAGTCGGTCCGGAGAAGACATGTAAGTATCATATTACTGCATTGGACACAAATATTAAAATTTATTTTTCTACTTTACAAAACTCATAAAAATATATGTAATTTAGAGTATACCACAAACTACTTTTTAAGACATTATATTGAGAAATAAAATTTCGTATCAAAAAATGGATAAAAAGGTATTAACATGTGAGATATTCAGTACACTCTCCTATTAACTTAAACTTTTGTATTAAATATAAATTTATCGCTCTTATAAATTCGGTGAAAATTTTAGATATCGAGAGTGCGCATGCATGCACTAATTTCTTCCAAGGTGGGCCAAAATACAATCCCATTAATTAGCAATTGGAAGGAAACCGAGATTGTTGATTTTAGTAGCATTCTCTGCCCGCCCAATACGCGTGTGCGTGTTTTTGTGCGCACGATGGGTGAGCCTGAGTTCTTAGGCTGCGGGTGAAACTGGGCGCTATGTTAGAGGGATCTCCTCCTCCAAAGAGACGGCTTTCAAATGCTGATAACAAAAGAAGAGTGCCAATCGATTCTCGTGAAGGGCAGTCGGCGTGGCGTGACGGATGCGTACAGCGTCCTGCAGATCCGTCTTGCGATCGAGAAAGTCCGACGGGCCGTGCCGCCACGCTTCGTGTGTTTAGGCCACCGGAGAAAGTGGAGTTCAGTTTCTCCACGTGTATACATATAATGACTCATGTGTCTACGGTCTCAGCACCAACCGCAGCACCCACATGACGCAGAAAAGGGGGCTGGTTTCATCAACCGGTGGAGCTGCGAGAGCCCTCCGACGGCTTACTCAAAAGTATAGTTTTTAAAACCGGACTGGGCCGGAAACCGGTCAAGGTATAGGTTTATGGGTTCATGGGTCGAACCGTATGTTTAATAAATAATATTAATAATATAATATTACCAATAAATCGATATAATATTATAATTTAACTATGATTTATAATAAAAATTATTAATATAGTCATTATATTAATCTTAAATTCAACATAAAATATGAATATGAGTCTAATAAAATAAACTAAGTGCGTTTATAATAATTTTTAATTTTTAATTTTTAATTTAAAGTTAGTCGGTTTTCTCACCGGTTCAATTAGGTTCACTGGTTTGATCTGGAACCAGCCGGTTCAACCAGATTTGACCCAATTTAAAGTGTAATTGAAGTATTTATGAGACCGGACCGGCCCGGACCACTCCTAATCAGCCCTGTAATTGTTCTTAGTGGGTTTGGGGGGTTACAGACCGGTTTCAAAATATAGACCCGTTGAACCGTAACCGTCTAGGACTGTTACCCTGTTGAAACGGCTCGGAACCATTTAGAAACCGGCCTGGAACCATTGAAAACCGGTTCAGACTGCCAAAAATCTTACAAATCAATTGTTAGATTCTGTTTGATTAATTTTAAAAAATTTTAAAAAGGTGGACGGTTCACAAGTCAAATAAGCCTGGTCCGTTTATAAACAGTTCCAAGCCGGTTCATATTTACATGAGTTATGACCAGTAATTGAATCGATCCGTTAAGGTAAATAGACCAAATCGTAATCGGATCAAACTATTTTACGCTAGTTTTAAACTAATTCAGACTTCACGTTTAATAATACTAACTCCTCTGCGCATCTACGTACGCGCACTCGAGGAGATTTCTACTAAATCTCATCCTCCTTCAATGAATATCCTATCCCGATGCCACTTCATCATTGGTAGCTGCACACGATCATCAAAATCACAGAGACGATCGGGGTACCCTCGCAAAATCCATATACCGAAAACAAAATCGCATTGAATACATGTATTGAATGCAGATGGGACCGCCCACCGGAGCCCCATAAAGTGCATTTTGCAAATTTGCAACTCGGCAAGGTACACCCACATCAGATAAGAAGGAAGATCATCTGATAGAGTGGCTCGGAGATCTTTTAGTGTCCGATTGAGAGCATGGTTTTAAAAATCGGACTGCGCTGATCGGTTCAACTGGGAGTTGGTCACTCATCCGGTTCAGTTCCTACAAAAAATCCAATTGTGCATTCAAAGAGAAAAATTACAATTGAATCAGCCTGTTCCTGATCCGTCCTGTAAATCTAATTAAACCCGTCAGAAAACCGATCGACTTAAAATTAAAAATAAAAAATAAAAACCTATTATAATGTACTTATTTTATTTACTAAACTTATATTTATATTTTATATTAAACTTTTGTTTAATATAATGGTTATATTAATAATTTTTATTATAAATCATATTCAAATTATGATATTATGTAAATTTATTAGTAATATTATTTATTAAATATACGGTTCAACTTATTAAATTTTTGATCCGACCTATGAATCTATATTTATATCGGTTCTCGATCCGATCCGATTTTAAAAACTATGATATAGAGAAATGTTCCTTGGAATGGTGAGATTGAGGAGGAGATTAAATGTGGGGGGCGAAGGTTGAAGGTTGGGAGAATAGATGTGTGAATTGACGTCTCAGTACGTGCAATAAATAATATGGACAAAACTGGCCCTCTCCGATAATCTCCCGTAAAGTCAACCGTGGACTTTTTATACATACACACGTATAATTTTGGACAATAACCCTACACAGTTGGCTTGGCTCATTTTATATCCGAAATGAATCAGTGAGTGGGTGGATTTGTTTTTTTTTTTAATTGAAGAATTATAGTAAAAATGTTATGGGTTTGTGATTTTTTTATATTTGAATATTATATATCTTAAAATAATTCTTTTAATAATATATGTTTATTTTTGTAACATATTTAAGTTATAATTATAATGGTTTGATGGTGTGGTATTTAACGACGTCACCTATCATACTACGTTAGTAATTTATGACATGTCATTATATTATATTAGTAATTTATCAATGTATCGTTATGTTATCTCAGTAAATAACCGTTATAATAGTACACTTATTAGAATTATGAATTAAATATGTCATATAACTATATATATATATATAATTAAATGAGTGATTTTAATATATATATATATGAATTAAGTGTAAAAAATAATAAATATATAATATTTATATTATAACCATCTCTTTTTTTTTTCCTTGAAATTGTTATAATAGTCGGGCAAGAATATACATGTACATGTATTTAAATTTCATATCTATAGATTGGCTAATAGTACTACGACTCTCCCTTTTTCCTCCGAAAATTTCCTGAATTTTCTTGACATGATCATATTAAGTAACTATTTAATTTTCTGTACTATCCTATTGTCGAGAAAGAACAAGAAAATGGACCGACCAACTGACCCAGCAAATTTATGTGTTCGTTTTACCTTGTAGCTGGCAACAATGATAAACCCTAACAATATTTCAGTCCATGCCTGCATTGCGCAGTTACTGACTCTTCGTTGCAGTGAGACCACATGGCCTGCAGCAATGGAACAATCAAAAGAGCTAGCTACCCAACTCATTTACTCTCGCGTTTGGCTCGCAAAAAGATGATCGGTTCCCTCCAATAAGATCAATCGTTCACAGTATCTGTACGACATTTGATCTACTTCCCATGACGCCAATCCTACAGGTGTCACAGAGGGTCGGGACGGTTTCTTAAAGAGCCCGAAAGAATTAGCCGCCTGACTCCTGCTTTCTTTCCGGGTATGCACCGCTTGCTATCTAAGAATCTCAATTTCTGGTATGGCATCGACTTTGTGCTCGAGACCAGGCCGTCTCTTTAAGGGAGAAAACTCTCCCTGCCATTTGGGTTGGAACCAAGATCTTAGTCAAGGGAAAGAAGATGGGTGATTCTCTGAAACTAATGCAGAGAGCGAATAAATGAGGACAAGTTGTATTGGCTGCGCCAGCGCAATTTGCCCACAGAATCCACTCATGGCTTCAGAAGTTAATATGCCTAGTGGTGGGCTGTTGGGCGAGATGCATTGCATTTTCAGCCACCGAGAATGCTCCTGTGCATTAATTGCTATCGGTGGTGTAGAACGTCCAGTGTTCCGGAGAGAGGAAGGCGAGAAATAAAAGCTAGAAGAGAGCCGTCCGGAGGACGACTCGCGAGGTTCAATGGATATGGATCAGTCGGATAGCAACAGTGTGGAAAAATCTAGACCGTTGATATGGCAGCAGTGTAATTAATTATTAATTTTTTTAATAAACAGCAGTAATTTATTTTTACCTTGATAAATTATTTTTGTCCCATAAGAAAACAGATTAAAAACATATAGAAATACGAAATGATATCTTATATATATATCTTTAATAAATACTTAAGATCATAATGATTTAAATAGAATATGTTAGCTTTAAAGGCATTGAATGTGGCCGGTGCAATCTTGATGGCTAGAGAGCCTCTTTATGGGTCTAAAGAGAATCTATTGGATCTTAAGTAGGGTTGCACTTAGAGAATCAGATCGAACCATGAATCGAATTGAACGGAAAAAAATATGTTTGGTATGAATTGATTCTCGTAGAATACTACTTTTTATAATAAAATGGTATAATTAGTTACTAAATTCAAATATTCAGTTAATTAGTTTGAATTGTTTGATCATATTTTTTTAAAAAATATTGTAAATATAGTAAAAATAAAATATACATATATTAGAAATATTTTTAAAAATTAAAATTAGTTAAATATAGGTTATTTTAATATTGTATAGTATATTTTATACAACTTCATACTAAATTTTATTTTAAATGGATCTATTAATTTTAATCTTCTATATTTAATTTATCTTTAATTAAAAATTTTATAATTTTAATAATTTGCTTTTTGTTAGTTTTATGTTTTTTCATTTTCTTGTGTTTTTGATACGATTTTTATTTAGTTTTGGTTCAATTTATATTCAGTTTGTTATATTTTAATTATTTTTTAAAAATACTGTTCGAATTAGTTAACCGAATCATATAATCGGTTTAAAAATTCGGTTCGATGGTTATGTAATGATTCTTTTGGGATTTGGATGTATACTACCCGAACTGAATTAAACTACTTTAACAGTTTAGCAAAGTTAAGTTCATTTAACATATGTATACATACATCGACAATCACATAAGATTAACTGTATACATGTACATATATATTTATATATATATCATTTTATTTGTTGTTTATTTTTCAGGATAATTACTGAGGGATTTTCCACCATTTTCCCTTCCCCGGTTAATGGCGACCCCTGGTATCTTTCGTACGTGAAAACTCGAGAAAGCTGTAGGCCGCCTTGGAACGGATTCGGGCCGGTTCTCCAATGTTAGCTCCAGGTAACGAATATCGATGAGGTTGGCAGGAGATTGTAGATTTGGGCCCCCAAGAGGATACTAACAGTGTTTCGGGCATATCCAGATCAAATCGAAACACCGGACTTTCATGGGACTCTCGCCGAATCAGGAAGCAGCGAAGGCTTTGTGCTACCATTACTAGAATTAGGTGTATGGAGTTGGGTGGTCTATGAAGCAGTGTCAGTTCACGGTCAGAATATCGGCAGAAGAGTCCTGAAAGGTCGAACGCTGGATTGATACGGGATGAACCCAAGGAGAATGGTTCAAGAAACCAAATAGATCGAAAGCACGCCACTTAGCCAACTAAACTATCCTGTACGTTCAAGGGATCCTGTCCTCAGAGATTGAGATCACCGGCAGTTATCATCACCTCTCCAGTTCTTAGGTTCAGTTTCTCTTCTAGCCCTCGAGAATCGGAGAACAAAGCCCGGGTGACAAAAACAAGATTGAAGAGATGTTCTGGTGAGGATAAAGCAAGATTAGAGGGCCTGTTCTTGGAGAGTTTCTATTCTTCTTTACTGCAGCGCAAACACATGGGGAGAAGGTACAACATAGAAATTCAGCTACCAGACACTACGTTATCTGAAAGACATGAAAAAGGACAGACGCACTTAAGTCGCCGGCCTTAGGTACAGGGGAATGCAGGAAGCTCGGTTCGGGGGCGAGTCCCAAACAGAGAACGCGCTCGAGGATCTCATCCATTTGTCGGTCATGCCAGGAAAATGCCGATCGACCACGTCCTTTAAGGTTTCTGTCTTATTAACCCAGTCGAGGCCTTCTTCTGTGTACGTCTTTGCGTTGAAGTTCGTTGTGAAGAACCTGTCCGCCTCCAGCCTCCTGGGAATAAACAAAAGAAACAATGTAAGTTCATGAATCGAAACCTGGAACTTGGAGATAAAACAATGACTTGGGTATTGCTCGGTCTGCACCGACTAGCCATGAGGAGGAAGATGAAGAAAGCGGTTTCGCTTATGGCGAATCCCTTGATCTTCCTCTCCGCATGTAAGCCCACCAACAGATCGAGCTTCTCCACGTCGTCCCCGTAAACTTCTTCCAAGGCTCTGATGACTTCCTTGTCTTCAGTCAGATCTTCCCAGGTACTGATTGGGATCATGAGCATGTTCCTCCTGAACTCATTGTACCGAGCAACCCCTCTCTCCCGGTCTCTATAAACTAAACCGTAAACATTATCATCAGAAGATAAACACAGCTTCACGGAATTAGGTAGCTAGGGAATGTAAGAAATCCGGGAAGGAGAACTACTTTCGAGGGCAGCCAGATCCACAGGGTCCGGCCTGTCTTCGCCATTGATATCCTGAGGAATGAGTTTCCTCATCCAGACCGGGTAATTGTACAGGTTCAGAGCTCCACATGCTTGGTGACCCATCGAGACCACCATTTGTTCCATACCGATCTTCGACAGTCTCTGCTC
The DNA here is from genome assembly GCA_900174645.1 of Sonneratia alba. Lineage (NCBI taxonomy): Eukaryota > Viridiplantae > Streptophyta > Magnoliopsida > Myrtales > Lythraceae > Sonneratia > Sonneratia alba. The sequence continues at coordinate 974,338 of FWPY01000029.1, forward strand.
CCCTTTGGTTCCCACCATTTCCGCCATTGGCACCCTGTTGATCAAAGACAGTTCCAACGAGCAGTTATTCATCTACATGTCGAGTGATTGATTAGGAGATATATTGGATGGGGAGAATTCCAGTAAGGTTATAGAGTACTCTTCTTCTATTTGCAGCGATCCTTGTCTCGAAACTCGAGCACCGATATCTCTGAGGATGAGTTTATCCGGAAGCAGCGAATGCATTCTGTAGACGCTTACAAACTCTTCCGTGAGTGAATACGGAACTCCATGATCTTGTGGATTTTTCTGTCCCACCAATCCGCTCAGCACAGAGCCTAGGATAGGCCCGAATCTGTCCTTGAACTTCTTCCCGAGGATACCGTACCTGCGATCACAATGACCGACTGACTCAGGATCCCTGCAAAATCAGGATGAACACTGTACCGGTTTAATGAAACAATCCATACAGCTTGCAATACCAGTTTATCCTCATTCCAGCCAGGAGAGTATTGGTCTTCAGGAGTTCGACGGTCCAGTCAATGGTGTGGATTTTGGCAATCACGGCTGAAGTTACCAGCCTCGCATGGCTGTAGAGCCTCTCGTCGTCAAACTCGGGGTAACGTTCCTGCAATGGATCAGCGGTTACATCCCAAGAAAGAGTGTTTTTCTATCAACTTTTATGAATGTATCTGACACCAAAAAAAAAAAGAACTGGAAAGGGAAGAATGAAGATTGCCAAGGGAAGTCGAAAGTCGACTAGGAATGCTATTGAATCCTACTTTCAGCATATCACAGACGGCATTGTGTTCCTGAATAAACAAGATTTGAAATGTAGACAGTCCTGCCCAGCTATTCCTGACATCACCCGAAATAGGTATTCCCTTCTCGTCGTGTTCCAGAAGCCCGTCTCCTGAAATCTTTAGCTTCCCGTCCCTGAATGTCCTCACTCTCCTCATACCGGTTGCATCGTTTCCATCAATTACACTCGCATCCCTGCAACCATATCAGTAGACTTGAAACTGTTCTTTCCGTTGTTGATTACTGTTCCAGAAGTCCAAAGTTCAAGCGTTATAGTAAAAAACATCGGATAAGTCTGTTGCTGGGAGCTTACCACCATGGGGTCCTCTGATTCAAATAACCGATCTTTACATCAGGAGAACCTGTCAGGACTTTCTTTGACCGGAAAAACCTGAACGACTTCAACGGACACATGTTGGCAACTTCTTCTGGTGCTTGAATCTCGACCTGTTCAGCACATCATGGTTCGAACCAAAGCATTAAAAATCAACACCAAATCCACTCTTCATTTAGCCATCATCAGTCCACACACAGCACATATTCCGTCCACTGCTAAAATTCGAAAATCGGATGGAAACGACCTGACAGAAACATGGGAACTCCATCAAGGAAAAGTACCTGCTGAGTGTCCTCCATGTGATCGACCCAATCATGAATCATGAATTGGATCCACGAGCAAGCAAGCATGTTGAACTGCTTCCCAGTGTCCACAAACTCGTTCCTTGAGAGCAGCTTCGAAGCTACTACTGATGGATGAGGATCCATTAACTGGTGCACAAAAGCAGAAAGATGGTTACGTGATCAGCAGTACCCCACAGAAAGTCCCAACTTAAGCTGCAAACCGAGCTTGCTAGAAAACGTCTACGATTCACTGAACATACAAAACACTTTTATGGTTTGGTATGAGATCGTGATGAACGGTAGTAGTGATCACAATTGGATGTCTACTGACCCCATAATGGGAAGTCGAAGGGGACATGTTCCGGCCGAAGAACGTCCCGCTGCTCCCGGTCAGTTTATCGTTGGGATCGTTGTACTCCCCATCAGCTGTCCGGTACGGGAATTCCTCAACGTTGTATTCTCTTCGTGCGTGTTCTCCGACTGCCTTGAGATTGTACCGCTGGTGCAGGTGCCTTCTGATGGCCAAGTAAGCTAGCCCCATGAAAACGGGAAGCCTGTGCCATATCCCAAGCTTGTCCACAAAGTGCACTACCTGTGAACCATTCATATACAATCTCAAATTAACTAGTTAACCATTCAACCCAGAAAACTCGATTAAGTAAAACTTTACAATACTGAATTCGAAAATGGTGCGCGAGGAAAAATACACGCAGTTTATATGCACCGCATTTGTGCTGTTGACACAATTATCCATCAACACGGAGAGATGGATTTCACGTAAACCTTAGAACTGGGAATGTTGATCGATACGTACATAGAAGAGAAAGGTATCGAGGAGGCTCAGTTTCGACACGAGAGGCTGAAGCTGAGGGTGAACGAGTATAGATGACAGCAGTGCTGCTAATGAAATCGCCATGGATCTACTGCGCCGAGGAGGGCTTCGAGTTCTTAGTGCGTTATGGATATGTCTGCGCCTTGTATATGTAGTCGTCTCAACTCTTACTTAATCTTTCTATCATACTTCTCTAACAAGTTGAGGTAGGTGTTTGGGTTGCATTGAAACGCCCAAGTTCTTATCATTTGGGGCAAACTAGGTCGCGTTCCCAACTTGGTTACTGAGATTAATCCTTATCCGGGCCTCGACTTGGTCTTGGAAACAAGCTTTTCTCGGTCAGTTTCGAACCCTCATAATGCACGTGAAGTTTGTACGACTTGGTCTTGGAAACAAGCTTTTCTCGGTCAATTTCGAACTCTCATAATGCATGTGAAGTTTGTACACATAGAGCACATTTTTGTGAACCCACCAACCCTGTAAATAAGAAAAAAAAATTGATTCTTTAATGGAGTGAGTTTGTTCCAACCAAGTAATGGTTAATATCAAGAAAAGTCACCCCGACAATCTTCGCCTGTCGTCAGCCCAACAGGCCAGGGCTCACCAGATAATTTTCCAAGATTTTTGAGGCGAAAGTGAGAAAAATCAACGCACATCCAATTACTCTTTCCATGCCATTTTTCCACGTCCACCTCCTCTTTCTACCTTGCAGTTGAATGGATCCCGACAAATTAAGGTCGGAAACAGCCTGTCTCGCTGGGGGACAAAACGCAGGTCATCTACCGTTCTGATGGGACGATCATCTTTCCCCTAGGATCTCGAATATATCTGAGTAGAAAGAAATGCTCACGCATATTCGTGGATCTTCAGTAGAATTTTCTCAATCCACGTGCTGACAAATATCTTCCGACGTCGGAAACAAATGCGCTGTCGAGGCTTGTCGTTTTTTGAACACTTTGTTGAAAGCAATGAATGTTGGATCGCTTAGGCGCGCAAGGCAAATGGTTTACTGGGAGAAGAAATTTCCACTATGAACGGGACCGTGTGATACTATCCCGATGGTGTATGAACCCTCCACGCCATCTAGAATGAGGAGTCACCATATAACTTCACGTCACGAGCTGAATCGGAATAAGATCATTCAAGTCCGCATCGGCGTGTTTGTTGGTGTTCCACACGATCTCCCGTCAACTCAGGAATCTGGCGAGTCCCGTGTTCGAACTTTTTCACGCCCCTGTGAGCGAGGCTCGGGAAAGAACGACGAGTATCGTACGAAAGCAAGGATGGCTTATGTGGTTCGTTAAGGTCCGCTCATACGCCCTGGTAAATCGCAGCGGTCTCCCGTCGGTTTGATGCTGCGCGTAGTTGCAGAGAGTGACGGGTGGTGTTAATGTTGCCAGGGTCTCTGTCTAATGGAGCTGTCATTTGGTGTGGGCGTGAAGATAAATTGCGAGGAGAGGTATTGTACTATAATAATGTGGACGTGGACCAACGTCCGTCCACAGGAGAGTTACTCGGTGATCTACGACGGCTGCCAATATAGTTATTTGTCAAGCTAGGGCTTTCGATGTGGACGTGGATGTTGATTAGAGATATTAAACGCATTGGTCTGGTTTGGAACTAGCTTGGACCGTTTCCTAAATTGGTACGTAACTGCTCTTATTGGATTGATTGACGGTTACGAATCAAGTCCAAAAATGTAAGCTCGTTGAACCTAAACTAGCCCAGCATGTTTTATCATTGAACCGGCCCATAAATGTTTGAAAATTAGCTTAGAACCATGGTGAAACTTGCTTGGACTGGCCAAACCGCCAAAATCCTGCCATCAGTGGTCAATTTTTTCACAATCCATTTTAAATTATTTGAAAAACTTTTTTTAGAAAAGAGACACAGGTCATGGTTCACCGTTTAAGCCAGCCCCAACCTTGAAACCGGTTCGCTTCAGCCCCATTTTGGACGGTTCATGATTTCCTGAATTTATAACTATATCAAACAGTTTCAAATCTATTTTAAACCATTCTAGAATTGTCCGTTTTACATCTCATTGGTCCTTGAGGGATATCGACATCTGCCAGTGTTAATTGCGACTTGGTGATTTCTAAGAACAGCTGAATCCTCTACGTCGATACCTCTTCATCCAAGACTCGTCACTGGGGCTTTTCTCACTCGGGTGTATATGATCAGCAGCAGCTGGACAGGCCCATGAAGCCTGGATTGATTTAAGTGGTTCAACCCATTCTCTCTTAAATAAAGTTTTTTCTTTTACTCACAAATGGAAGACCCAAAACTAGAGGCGGCAAAATTTCGTACCAATTCAGTACGATACGAACAAATAGTATTTGGGTCAGTGTTTTCCAACCGCCTAAAATATTGGGCCGTGCCTCAACGGCCCGAAAAGTAATAAAATAAAATTTATAATAAAAATAAAGTTATGAGAATAATTTTTTAAAAAATAATTAATTATAAATATATAAATTACATTTTAATAATTATTTTATTCAAATTAATATAAATATTAGATTAATAGATTAATTATATTATAAAAAATTTATTTTGAAATATAAGTTATTTAAATTTATTTTTAAAAAAATGATTATTTGTGTGATTCGCGATGGGTTTAAGCCGTCCGAATCACCAAATATTCATGCTTGAGCTATTAGAGATGGTGAGCCATTTCAGCACGGCTAGATAGTAGACTCATGGCGTGCCAGCTTGGATTGCCAGTTCTACTCGAAATGGATTCAGCCTTTTATTACTCAAATCTATTAGGCGGTGGGGAGGCTGGGATGGTCCAAGGAACCTTCGCCCATGTTGGGATGAACCCCTCTAGCTTCACCCGGAGACCGAAGAACCAGACCGGAGCACGAAAATGTTAAACTGCACTTATGGAGGCTAACGTCTAAAGAGCAAACTCTCTTTAGCACGAGGTCCAGTGTGCATCTGGAAGACCGAAACCGAACATATGACCCGAAAGCCATACGTATTCCATAAACAAGTAGAACAACTCCAAATCCGCTAAAAGCTAATGAAATGCTCCTACCAGAGACCGATACCCCAGACTCTGATCACACCATCGTTGTAACCGCTGAACAACATGCTTCCATCAGCGCTCCAGTTCAAGCTCGTGCAGTAGATCACCTGCAGCAACCGAAGAAAAGACCCGACAGAGACTCAGCATCATTGGGAATATCGGCGATGAGGATGAGCAGTAGAAGATTAAAACGCCAGATATAATACCTTCTCGTCGGTGGTCGTGGTTCCATCTGTCTTGTCAGCCTCGTCCTTCAGATCAACCTTGAGATCCTCCACGACGCTCTCGCTCTCGAGATCCCACATCTTAATGCTGCTCTCAGTTGCTGCACAGAGCCAGAACCTGTTTGGGCTGAAGCAGAGAGAATGAATAACAGCACCGGCATCGAGAGGGTACAGCTTCTTCGCCTCCACCAGGTCCCACAGCAGGATAACTCCGTCTTTGCCTCCGCTGGCACAGAGCGACCCATCAGGAGAAACTGCAACAGTGTTCACATAGCCTGTATGCCCCGTGAGGGTGTTCCTCAGCTTGCAGTTAGTCAGGTTCCAGACCTTCACAGTCTTGTCCCAAGAAGCAGACACAATAGTGGGTTGCTGCGTGTTGGGTCTGAACCTCACACAGCTCACCCAGTCGGTGTGCGCATCACCATTCTGAATGGTGTACTTGCACTCGCCGACCGTGTTCCACAGCTTGATCGTGCGATCACGAGATGCAGACACAATCTGACGGTTATCCCCAGAGAATGCAACAGAGAGCACATCCTTGGTGTGGCCTGTGAACCTAAATCACATCAAGCAAAGCGTAATAAACAACTACAACTGATCTACAGCAGTATAGTCAAGAATGCTGCCCCTAGATACCTATTCCACAGAGAGAGCTCAAATCATAGGGTGAGGCTATTGATCATGGAGCTATGCATTTGTCCAACCATAGAATGCTGACAGTAAATTCAGCAAGAACAAGACAGGCCAGCAGCTACCATTTCACATTATACACAGGAGCCCATCAAAATGCTAAAATAAAACCGGAACCTCAAACGAGCTCTGAAAAACCGACTTCGATGGATAATTTGCAGTAGAATTTCTACCTAACATTATCGAAGTGAAATGAAATATCATGGCCTAGAGCAACTAAAGAATCAAGTCCAAATCAACAGTACAATTCAATTCTATTGTAAGTTATCAGTAAAAAGGCCAGCCTGCATAAGCAACTGGCAGGCGCGAACTTCACCGCAGAAAGATTCATAAGACAGAGTAGTTCGACGGATCATATACCTTCTGGTGCTGACACCGGCGTTGAGGTCCCAGAGGCGGAGGTCACCATCCCACGAGCCGGACAGAGCAAACTGGCTGCCGGAAGAGAGGACGACATCCTGGACGAAGTGCGAATGGCCATCGAGACGGCAGTAGGGAACGCCATAAACATTCTCCTCCTTGGTGAGCTTCCAGAGGATGATGGACTTGTCCCGGGAGGAAGTCACAATCATGTCGGAGTTGTCGATCGGGGTGGCAATAGCCGTTACCATGTCGGTGTGGGCCCTCATGGTGCCCCTGAGAGTCAGTGCCCCAGCCATTGTCGAGGTGCTCCGGCGGATTAGGATTTCACGGTGGTGAGCGGCGCACTAAGTTGAGCTCCAGCAGAATGGCGGGGGGGTAAGGGATGACAGTGGCAGCTTGTCGTGGCTCTACGTATGGGGGTCGATTGAGGGGCTTCGGGGATCAGTCATGACGTCACCATCGTGTAAGAGTTATTCTTTCACAATGATCCCCGTTCTTTTATTATTGTCTCAAATGCGGGCTCTAGACTTTCCTAATGGAACCCGCCATGATCCCTGGAATCTGAATTTTGTCTTTTCTTTTTGCACGGTAGTGATAAGGATTCCATCCATTACCGACGCAAGATCTTAAAATTAGTTCAAAATGAGGCTCCATAATTCCAAATCCATGCTTCAACTGTTAAACTCGTTGTGAGTCCATAAGGGATCGGGCCCATTTCCACTTAAAAGCTCAAGCTGATAAGTGGTGGTACCCAACCTTCTTATAAGCCCACAACTTTTTCTTTATTTAATTGATGTGAGATCGTATATCTCAACACCCGCCCTCACATGGCAATGTGGTCCACTTTGCCACGTGCCATTAAACACCCGCCCTCAATAACTGTCTACGAGTCGGGTATTCTTCTTCCGATCTCAAATGAGGGGGACAACTGACCACAAGTCGAGCAATTTTCTTCCGTACTTGGGCTTATATCAACTTACCACGAGCCAAGCTTCTGGACTCGGGTCGGGCGAGGTGTGAGCCCACTGGTTCTGGTACCATGTTAAAATCGTTGTGAACCCATAAGGGATTGAGCATGTTTCCACTTAAAAGCTCAAGCTGATAGGTGGTGGTACCCAACCTTCTTATAAGCCCACAACGTTTTCTTTATTTAATCGATGTGGGATTGTATATCTCAACACCCGCCCTCACGTGGCAACGTGGTTCACTTTACCACGTGCCATTAAACACCCACCCTCAACAACTATCTACAAGCCGGGCATTCTTCTTTCGGTCTCAAACGAGTGGGACAACTGGCCACGAGTCGGACAATTTTCTTCCGTACTCGGGCTTATATCAACTGACCACAAGCCAAGGTTCTAGACTCGGGTCGGGCAAGGTGCGAGCCCACTGGCTCTGATACCATGTTAAATTCGTTGTAAGCCCATAAGGGATCGGGCCCATTTCCACTTTTTGCACGGTAGTGATAAGGATTCCATCCATTACCGACGCAAGATCTTAAAATTAGTTCAAAATGAGGCTCCATAATTCCAAATCCATGCTTCAACTAACTCAATTGGATGAAATTATTTGAAAAATAAATTAATGAATTAATCAAATTTAAATATAATTATGGTGAGGATTCGAAGTGCAAATTTTGTCAGTAAAATGCTATTCCCGAGATGACTCGAACTGCCGGAAGAGCAGCTTGAGGGTTGTTTCCCCTCCGCAAATCTCGCTCGATACTCGGGCACCGCTCAGAAAAATTCAGTTTCGCACGTGCGGTAAAATGACAGATTGAATAGGTCTTCCGGGGCCATCTTAACGGCGAAAATCACTCGTGAGTATCGTTTAATGATTTTCTCATTCTTTTGACGACAAACGGAAAAAAGAAAAACCTAAAGATGCGTATGGGCCGGAAATTCATGGGTCCATTTGAAAACAATATGAGTTTCATCTAACAAGGCCCAATGGTGTTAATTGGGCCGAAACAGGAGGCCCAATCGTTGGTAGTAAATCTCCTCCACCATAGCGTAGGGGTCATTTCGTCATTTCAGTTCTATACGAAATCTCCCCTGTTCTGTCGCTCTCCCCCCACTCCTTTTTCCAGAAACCTCTCACAGCCTCTCGCTAGGGTTTCTCTGTCCATTTCCACTTCGTTGTCCCTTCCCTCTCTCTTGAGCTCTGAGTCGTCATCAGTAGCATGGCGGCACCGGCGGTCTCTGTGCCATCGTCGTCCTCGAAGACCGAGTCGTACGTCGACAACAAGCGCAAGGAGGACATCCGCCAGGCGAACATCGTCGCCGCGAGGGCCGTCGCCGATGCTGTGCGCACCAGCCTCGGCCCCAAGGGGATGGATAAGATGATCTCCGCCGCCAACGGCGAGGTCATAATCACCAACGACGGAGCAACGATCCTGAACAAGATGGAGGTCCTGCAGCCCGCTGCAAAGATGCTCGTTGAGCTCTCGAAGTCTCAGGACGCCGCCGCTGGTGACGGCACCACCACTGTTGTCGTCATAGCTGGAGCTCTTCTCAAGCAGTGCCTCTCCCTACTCTCAGCTGGAATTCATCCCACGGTGATCTCTGAGTCGCTCCACAAGGCTGCTATTAAAGCTATTGATGTCCTGACTGCAATGGCCGTCCCCGTTGAGCTGAGCGACCGCGAATCGTTGATCAAGTCTGCCAGCACTTCGCTTAACAGCAAAGTTGTGAGTCAGTACTCTACTCTGTTGGCTCCACTAGCTGTTGATGCAGTTCTGTCCGTTGTGGATCCTGCAAAGCCTGATTTGGTGGATCTGAGGGATGTTAAGATCGTGAAGAAGCTTGGTGGAACTGTAGATGACACTGAGTTGGTGAAGGGCTTGGTGTTTGATAAGAAGGTGAGTCATGCTGCTGGGGGACCCACTCGCGTTGAGAACGCTAAGATTGCCGTGATCCAGTTCCAGATTTCCCCACCCAAGACTGACATTGAGCAGAGCATTGTGGTTTCAGACTACACCCAGATGGATAGGATATTGAAGGAGGAGAGGAACTACATCTTGGGAATGATTAAGAAGATAAGGGCCACGGGATGTAATGTGCTGTTGATTCAGAAGAGCATTTTGAGGGATGCTGTGACTGATCTGTCTCTGCATTATCTTGCAAAGGCCAAGATTTTAGTTGTGAAGGACGTGGAGCGTGATGATATTGAATTCATCACAAAGACCTTGAATTGCTTGCCCATTGCAAACATTGAGCATTTCCGTGCAGAAAAGCTGGGCCATGCAGATCTTGTCGAGGAGGTGTCTTTGGGTGAGGGAAAGATAGTGAAAATCACGGGTATCAAGGACATGGGTAGGACAACAAACGTTCTAGTCCGTGGTTCAAATCAGCTGGTCATCGATGAGGCAGAGAGGAGCTTGCACGATGCTCTTTGTGTGGTTCGGTGCTTGGTTAATAAGAGATTCTTGATTGCCGGTGGCGGGGCCCCGGAGATTGAGCTGTCAAGGCAGTTGGGTGCATGGGCGAAGGTTCTGCATGGGATGGAGGGTTACTGTGTTAGGTCATTTGCTGAGGCGCTTGAAGTGATTCCTTATACTCTTGCTGAGAATGCGGGTTTGAACCCCATAGCTATCGTGACTGAGCTGAGGAATAGGCATGCACAGGGAGAGATCAATGCAGGGATTAATGTCAGGAAGGGACAGATCACCAACATCTTGGAGGAGAACGTGGTGCAGCCTCTTCTTGTGAGTACCAGTGCAATCACATTGGCTACAGAGTGTGTGCGGATGATTTTGAAGATCGATGATATTGTCACTGTGAGGTAGATGCTTTCTTTAAGAGGGGATTGCTGATGGCACTTGAATGAACTATTTGGTCTGTTGTTTACTGTCTCTCGTGTTATTTTGGTTGCATGTGATCTGGGGATTGTCTGTGGTTCAGGAAATTTTGATGTTGGTATTTCCTAATTTAGTAGCTTGATCTCGAATCTGAGACTGTAGATGTTCCTTGATGCTGGTTGGATTACCGTCTTCATTCTGCATTCTCATTCTATTGCTGCACATTCATACTTGTCAAAGCATATATGCCAGTGTTACCCGAGATCTCCACCTTGAGAGTTTCTTTAATTGCAAAAGGACAGAAAATCCTGTTAGATAGATGTACATGAGAATTAGAAGCCTAGGCAATCTCAGGATTGCGTCCTCCCAATTGAGTCACTGTTTTGAGCTCACCCACGTAAGAGCATGCAAAGGCTATAACGCTATGTCCAAGGATAGAGGGACCAGGACCTGACTTTTCTGATGCTGCTGTGTATTTCATCACTGAGGAGGTGCTTTGTCAGGGGCTCTTCCTCCTTTTGGTTCTCCATTCGTTTCTCTTCGGGCTTAACAAAGAACCGTATGGAGTCCTATCATGATCTGAATCACACCCAAGACTGCAGAGAAAAGACAGGTAAGTATGGTCGAAACCGGCTTGAATGGGTAGACTGGCAACTGATAACCGATTGTTCTCGTCTGTTGTCTTCTGGCTGTCAAACTGACGAGGCATACCTTTTAGAGCATAGCTGATCTCCGAGAATAGGAGTTGCCATGAGCTGCCACCATATCACACTGCTTGACCGGGTTGCTTGCAATGATTAAAACTCGATATACGCATTTCGTATCGTGGGAGACCCAAGGGAGCCTGTGGCCATGTGTAACGGACATATTGTTGGTTCCCAAATGGATGTTATCGAAGCGATTCTTGAATAGGTCATGCCACTTTTGCTTCGGTTGGTTATTTGATGTGGTAGATTTTCATGGGCCGAGCTGAACCTACCCTTTCTGACGCATGGCTCAAGTATTAAGCCCAAAGAATTTTAGAAAAAAACTTCCTCCTCTTTCAGCTGAATGTTTCAGGGTTGGTCTTGGTTCGAGGGGTACGAGGTTCCGCGGGCAAAAGGAAACGGGTTCCACCCTAATCTCGAACGCCCGGGAATTTTTGCTCGCCGATTTCATCTCCCCGGAAGCGGTTTCTCCGACTGGGTCTTCCATTATTCGCGCGCTTGCCCTTAGGGTATGTGATGGAAAGGAAGCTGTTCTTTGTAGCTAGTTTCCTGAGTGGTTCATGAGGGAGATTTAATTCTCTAGGCTTCCAATTTGCAGTGTTATGTCTTTGCTTTTCTTCTGAGGGCATCCCCAAAGTTTCCTTCCTTATGGTTTTTCTGTAGTTTCTATGCTAGTCTGCTGCTCAATGTCAACGGATTCCTATTAATAGTAGTAGTTCATTCATTCCTTTTGTTTTCCTTTTCTGTTCGTCTATTCCTCTTCTGTCATTCTTAAGGGGAAGAAAAAGAAACAGCATAAAAAGAAGAAGAAGAAGAAGATAGTGTTATTGGTGTGACATTGTGCATCTTGGCTTACTGAATCCATCCTGCCCCTTAAAAAAAAATTTACAAAAGAAAAGGAAGAAAAACAAGAAGAGAAAACAGAGAACAACAACAAGGTTGAAAAGTGCTAGGTAAAACAATTTGTGGGATCTCTGAGGGTGGGGACCGCCGGATTAGGCAGTCGTGGCAATGGGCAACAGTTAGGCATCACAGAGCCGATTTCTTTGAGCCGACCTACTCAGTATGATGTGATAAAGACCTGCGAGCTCGAAAAGGTTTACAATTCCGACCCCCTTCTGTGGTAGCTAAAATCTTGTTTTTGTATAAAAGGTTCATTGAATTTAAGCATTTTGATTGGTTTTAGTTTCTGCAAGAAGCTGGGCTGTATGAAAGTCAAGAAGAGGCTATCCTTAGGGAGGAAGTGCTTGGAAGACTAGACCAGGTTCAACTATCTGATATCGGTATCTATTGCAGATAGGATTTTTGCATGTTCTGAATTTTAGTTTTTGAAAACTGCTTCTTTCAAGATTCCCTCTCTATTCTTATGTACTAAGGAGCATGATTCATGCCATCTAGATGTTTCCATTGTGATAGATTGTAAAGATCTGGGTTAAATCCATAAGTCGTGCTAAGGGCCTGGTTGAGCAGCTTGTGCAAGAAGCAAATGCAAAAATCTTCACCTTTGGTTCCTACCGCCATGGGGTAATAAAACCTCCTTGCTGGTTTTCCTGCAACTCACCGTATTTACAATTTTTCTTTTCCACGTTGTCTGATGTTTTCAAATTCCCTGGTGATAGTGCCTGTAGCTTCAGCTTTGCCTTTGACTGAGTATGCTAACTATGACCTTATATTTAATTCATATTATTTCTCCAGTCAAGTTGAATTTTTCGTAAGAAAGCAATTGATGGTAGCACTCTTTCAAATTTGGCAAGTTCAGTGATTACCCTCCCACAAATATTAGCAGAATAATAGACAGTTTCTAATATTAGGATGGAGTATATCTACTATCATCTATACTTTTCATTTTTCATTTTTCCTGTTTCCTGTAAGGTTACTAGAATAGATACAATCTACTTCCCCAGGTTCATTGCCCCAGTGCAGATATAGACATTCTCTGTGTTGGACCCAAACATGCAACGCAAGAAGTGGGATCCTTTCCCATCTTCTTGAATGTTGTTTCTCCTTTTGCTTTTAAATTTCTTGCTCCTCAAGTACTGAAAAAGCAATTACATGGATCAAATGCAGGAGGACTTCTTTGGTGAACTACGTAGGATGTTGTCAGAAATGAGCGAAGTCTCAGAACTGCACCCTGTAACTGATTATGCTCATGCCCCTGCGTTAAAATTTAAGTTCAATGGTGTTTGCATTGACCTTGTTTATGCAAAACTCTCTCTCTGGGTTATTCCACAAGTAAGTCATATGTTTATTATCCCTCACAATCAATTAGGCTTAGTTCGGTGATAGTAGAATCTTGGTTTTTGAAGAGAAGTGTTGTCTCATTCCTGGTATGGGATCAAAATAAATTTCTTTGGATGTGTGTCTTATTGATTTTTACTTGTTTGTTCTGATAAGATGTTCTTTGCAGGACTTGGATATCTCACAAGATTCTATATTACAGAATGTGGATTATTAGACTGTTTGTAATCTTAATGGGTGTAGAGTTGCTGACCAGATTTTGCGATTGGTTCCCAATATTCAGGTTCTTGCATTTATTGTGTGAATATGGAGAAACGTGGGACGACCTTTTTTTAATAGTTCTTCAATTTTCTCTGCTTAACAAACAAGAAAATTAGGAGAAATCTTATTCTATTGCACTTTAAATCAATCATAAAACATCCTGTAAATTTGCAGTTTAGGACTGTTCCTTGTTGTTTTCATTTCTGAAGAAACGGAAAACTAGACAAGATTTTCACATCCCTGGAATGTATCTGTGTCGGATATCTTCAGTTTGCACATCCAAACGTATCCCTCTCTTTCATGTGCAGAATTTCCGCACAACTCTGAGATGCACAAGATTCTGGGCGAAGCAGCATGGAGTTTATTCAGATGTAAACAGTGTGATCTCTCCTAGGCCAATAATTTCGGTCAGAAAATAGAAATACTCCCCGTCATGTTTCCTATCTCTCCAACAGGTTGCAGGTTTTCTTGGTGGTATAAGTTGCGCACTGCTTGTAGCTCGAATATGCCAGCTGTATCCCAATGCGCTACCCAGTCTGCTAGTCTCCCGTTTTTTCAGGTTACACACAAAGTGGAGGTGGCCCAACCCTGTAATGTTGTGTGATATTGAGGAGGGCTCTCTGGGTTTACAGATTTGGGATCCACAAAGAAACCCCGCGACCAGTTCCATCTCATGCCCATAGTTACTCCCGCGTACCCTTGTATGAACTCCAGCTACAATGTCTTGGCCAGTACTTTGCATATTATGATGGAGGAGTTTCAAAGAGGAAATGATATATGCGAGGTATAAATTTTATTGGGTGCTACCTACTTGTTTCTGGCAGAACTGGGGGAGTTTTTCAGCTCTCTCCCTCTGACTCTCTCTCTTTCCCCTCTTATCTGTAACAGATAAATTAAATTGAAAACATACCCTATGCATACGAGAATTTTTATAATTCCATGTCTTCTGGAGTGCCATCCAGTATATCTTCCTTGATATTCCTGTTTCTTTACAATGTTATGAAGCATGCTTTCTATGTGTCTCTCACCTTTTCTTCTTTTTGTCTTTGAATGTCACAATGCACAATATGCCACTTCAGCAGTGTTGTGGGATCATATGAAACCTTCTTATACTTCTTCAAGTCTGGATAAGTGATATAATGCTTGGTTTTTGCAGGCCATTGAGGAAAATAAGGCCGACTGGCGCACCCTCTTTGAGCCAGTCGCTTTCTTCGAAGCATACAAGAATTACCTGCAGATTGATATCTCTGCTGCAAATGCTGATGACTTGAGAGGCTGGAAAGGCTGGGTTGAGTCTTGCCTCGGAAAGCTCACCTTGAATGTAAAACTTTCTCACCTTGTCTTTTTCTTGAGTTGAGTATCATTTTAAATGACACAAATTAAAGTAATTTCTGATAAGTTGCATACCTGCTAATCTATAGATTGGGAGGCACACTTATAATATGCTCCAATGCCACCCACACCCTAGCAATTTTACAGACAAGTCAAGGCCTTTCTAATGTTCATATTTTATGGGTTTGCAGAGGAGAAGAAAGGGGGTTCCTGTTAATGAAGGAGTACCATTCGATATAAGACTTACTGTGGAGGAATTTAAGCAGGAAGTGAATATTTACATGAAGAGGAAGCCTGGGATGGAGATCTCTGTAAGCCATGTGAGGAGGAAAAACATCCCAAGCTTTGTATTTCCCAGTGGGGTCCATCCCTCCCGGCTGGAAGACACCTGGGATATGAAACAACCCGCAGAACATAGAGCATATAGATCACCCGAATCAAAAGCTGCTATTAATGGTTCTGAAGAAGGTGGGAAGAAGAGAGTGAGAGAGGAGCGTTCTGATCCCAACTCAGAAAATACAGTGCATGTTACAGCTGGTCCGTCTCCTTGGAGTGTAGAAACAGCAGAAGTTAGCTTTACTACAATGAGTGCAGCAACCTCATCTCATACTATGGGTTACGATTTACATGGTAATGGGGTGGGAGAATTGGGTACAAAGAAGAGTGAGCGCTGGAGCAGGGAATATCTCGCAGTTGAGAAGATCGCTGCAGTCCCATATGTTGGGAACCAGACCCTGGGACAAGAGGTTGATGAGCTTGAAGACGATCTTGGGTGTAACAGATACTCCAAAGAAATTCCAAAGGATGCAAAATGATAGCAGTATTTTGTGCCTAACTTTCGGTGTTGGTGCAGCCTCCAAAATTTCAGGCGGTGCAAGCACAGAACCCGTTCAGGAGGAGGTTTACGTAAGTGCTCAGTTTTAGAGGAGCTCGAGGTATTGCCTGCCAAACTTTTTGACACATTCATTTCTGATTTAGATGCACTGCTCTGGACTCATGTTGCTGGGTTTATACCTTTTGTATTTTTGGTTGATTTCTGCTTTTATCTTTTCTGGAAGAAGCCTGCTGAACTTCTTACGGCACCAATGACTATGCTCCATACTATTGATAATATATGTCGTCATCTGTTCTTATTTGTCTCTACGACACTATGGAGCCCTGAGGATTGTCGAGGCAAAGCTTCTCTGTCTTCCAATCGTCATCTTTTTATGCCTCCTAAGATCCTATCCGCGCCAAAAAGTAATCCTGGAGTCGGTAACGATCATTGTGCATAATCATCAAGATATGATTCGAGGAGGAGAGACCCTCGTTGATCATGCTGGGTGCCCATTCTATGTACTCGGCCTAGTGGAAGCCGCCATTCCATCAAAAGTTCCAACAATGATGGGCCCGGCCCGTGCGTGCTGGCTTGGCTCTTCCCGATGCCAAAAAACGTACAGTAGTCAGAGAGATGCAGGATGCATATCACGACACGCGATGGCAGCATGCTCTAGAACAGTTTCAAGGCTTGAGCATTGTATTGCTTGGAGATGAACTGTGTGATATAGTTATATATCATTGAAATAGAGTGACTAAAAAAGAGGGCTACCAACAGCTACAAAAAGTAACTTCACAAGAAAGTGATAGCTTGAGTTAATTTGATATTCCTTTTTCTTAGTGATGAGGAAAATTTATAATCAAAAGAGTTTGTAAAGTTCTGGTGTTTGTGTCAAGAGAAGGGAGACAAAAAAGGATAAGAAGGAAGAAGCTTAGAAGGGAGACAGAAAAGGATAAGAAGGAAGAAGCAAAAGCATAATGAAAGCGATGACAGAAGCATAGAGAGCACGAAGGAAAAGAGATGCTAATATGACACAGCAAGTCCTCATCTGTGCTCTCTATCTTCTGTCAACGACTAACATATATGCATGCGGCCATTCCCCTCTCTCTTCCCTGTGTCCCCTCTAGCCCTAGTTAGATCCTGGTGTATGTGTCTTTGGCGAATTCTGGTTTCTCCGAGAGACGTAAATAGGGGTTTCCGGATGCTGCAGTGTTTTGGTTCCATTGTGTGTATTATGTGGACTAATATCAACTCGTATCTGCAGGTGCTTGTTCCGAGTACTGACCCCCTGAATCCCACAAGACATGAGCGTGAGTGACTTATCAACCGAGGGGAAATCTAGCTAAGAAAGCCCGTGAAATATGCATGAACATGCAAACTATCTTGTCGATCGGGAACCCTAATTTACAAACGCTTTGTGAGGTGGGAGACATTTAGGAATTAGGTCTAATGGGGGCTAAAACTCAAACTAAGAGTAGGAGGAGAATGGGGTTAATGGACGAGGCGAGACACCTAAACAAAAATGGACAAAAGTCAATGGAATGTAGATACTATATGACAGTTCCCACCCACCCCCCGAATTCAAAGGGTGCAACTGCAGTCTCTCTCCCCCCTTAAATCCATCCCGTCCACGAGGAGGGCCGGTCATGAGCTCTGACCCGACAAGAATGATAGGATGACAAGGAAAGGTTTCTTGATAAGGTAAGGGAAGAGGGCTGAGGGGTTTATTTTGTTTGGTCTTTCAACTGTCGGGGCTTCTGGGGATCAAGAGACGATTGTGTCCACGACCCCCCGAGCCATGCCCTCTATTTATAGGGTCTTCTCCTTTCGCAAGAATCAATACCAACTGGTAAAAGATATATATATATATATATATATGACATTTTATGGCAATTTATACCATCAAAAAAACTATGAAATTAGAAGGTTTTATGTGTAATGGACACATCACGAGTCATTGCATCATAAAGTCACGTAGGTTTGGAGATTTGAAGCGGTTTATGCAATCCATTGAACAATATTTTTATCTCATAAACGTGTGCTATATCGTTCAGCTGTTCCAGGTAAGATGATCCTCCTTTGAAAGGGTAATCTAAAGTGAGCATAAGGTGCAAAGATGCTCACCCTCGTCAGCTTGCTAGCTGATTTGTTTCTCAAGAATACTTCAATGCTTGACTTAAGATTCTCGAAGTTCCCCCAAATACACAAAGCTGAACGCCTTTATCGCAGCATAATTGATCGAGCAAGATGGTGGGAAAGGACATGGGATAAAAGCATCGATCCCAATAAGGGTTATGCCAATGGTGAGAGGATAGTTGCTTCGAATTTTGCTTGCTTTCCCCTTTTGGTCTAGGGATAGGTATACTTGTACGGATGGAATGTGACATATTAGAATTGATTCTTTTTAAATAGTTCAATAAACATTTGTTTATAAAATAATAAAACCATATTTATCGTGAATTTTGTTCCCTTATAAGAGTTGAATGTTTAGTCTTCCTCAAGAGAAATGGGTATTGAATCTCTTGTAGCAATGCATGTATCAACGGTGAGAGAGGGTCTTTGATTGCCCAACTTGGGTTCCTACGGCGGACATAGATCAGGCATCTTCATGATCTCTTCTACTTCTTCCAATGACCAGACCGATCCATAATAAAATCAATCTCGAATCAAGGAGAGTATGTGAATATTCAATCCGCTGAGTAGCTTTCAACGCACGCTAGATGGGCACTTCAAGGAACAAGGAATAGCATCCGATTCTATTCGGGTCGGGGGCTACAAGCACAAGATCACCCTTTCGTCCACGAGATTTCTAGCATATATAGATTCAGTGCACGTAATCGAGTAGTGTGTTGTCAGCTTCAATTAGATTATGTTGAGGTCTCCGACTTATAGCGCGTAAGATCGAGCGCCACCCTGGCAACGAGCCATGGTTAGCGGAAACCGAAATCGAGGTACGACAGCCAGATGAAAGATAGTTTGTTCTTATTAAATGGGCCCAGACCAGGCCCAGACTTATGTAAGCCCATTGTGGAGGCCCAAATGACCAAGCCCAATATTGCTAGCCCATGGGAAATAACTGCTCACGCGGGTAACAGTTATCTTCGGGTCATTTTCTCTTCCTTTCTTTCACCGGCCCTCTCGGGATCTTGTTGAGGAACTGCCTGTCGAACTTCTCGTAAAGCCTCTTTGTCTCCCTTATCATTCTGCCGGCAAGATGTTCCGCTTCTTCCTCGTACCAGTTGTACAGGAACGGCAGTGTTTGCATGCACAGAAAACCTACTCGACACCACAAACTTAGACAATCTTCATACCGACATGGATGCCTATGAGTACGCTAGAAAAGCCCTTACCCAGGTAAAGGAGATTCAAGAGGCTGAAGCAGCTTCCGATCACTGACAGCATGTACAGAAGAACGATTGCCTGAAATTATAAACTCAGTCAGCTTTCTCTGCAGGGCATGATATATATTTGGTTCTGCAGATGATCGAGAAAGCAGAGCATTGTTTCAGGGATACCATTAAGAAACGGGCAAGATCTCTTCCAGAGGTGATGTCGAGTAACTTTGCCAACAGCTGGTTGAATCTTGCGTGGAAGGCCAAGGCGGCCTCGTTAAACGCCGAGCCTTCTAGGATGAGTTTCGGGATTTTTGGCGGATCCCTGACAGGAAATCCTAGGTTAGTATGAAACAGCTGCAGTAGGCAAGAGTGTGACACATGTTGACTGATCTACATAATGTCTCTATTATGTCTTGCAAGTTGCATGATTTCGTTGATCTGATGTAAGATAAGATAATGTGTTGACTATGCAGTCCTTGTGAGGAGGACAAGGAGGCACCAGCTGAAGATCTCCGCGGCCATGCACCATATGAAGATCACGAGCATTGTGGTGATCGAGATGTGGCTCACAAGGGTCACAAAGTTGTACTCGGCAACCTCAAACAGGAGCCAGATCAAGGTCGTTCCAGCCAAAAGAGCGGCCGACACATTTATGTTCTTCCAAAGTAACACATCTGCAACTGCAATGTCATGGTTTCTAGTTCGTCAGCCTCATCTGTTCAGTCGATAGATTGACTTGTTCTCTGTGACTAAAATCGAGCGATAGTTACCTCTTCCTCCTCCAAGGACCTCATACACTGGCCTCTCGCGGCCGAACAACTTCCTCAGTGGAGCCGAGTCTATGTCGGAGTCAGAAGATGTGTATATCAGGGGCATCGCTGCGGGGGCTGCTGTGGTCAGTATGGCACAGGTTTTACGGACTGCTGCTGTGCATGAGACTTGAGTCTATTCTTTTTATTGACACCAAGGAAGAGTAGAAAGCTTGGCACTGAAGTAATAGTAAGATCAAACGAACAAGAAAGGGATGCCTTGGGGCTACGATGAAGCTTTGCATGCCCGCTACCGCTGACGGTTTATTCCTCCTTACTGTGCATCCCGCCATATCTAGTGGGCCTGTTCATGGTCTTTCCCAGCCCAATGGACCAACACAATCCAACATTTCTGAGGCCCAATGGGCGGACTTGTGACTTCTCAAGCTCATCTACTGATCCTTCGGTATTTTCACATTTAATCAGCGAGCATGCGGTCAGTACTGGATTCGAGTATAGATTACAGAAAGGAAATGAACCCTAAATCGAAATTCGGAAGTTGAGAATAACAAAATAATAATAATAATAAAGTTTCCATCCCTTCTTTCCTTGCGGATAACCGATAAATATGCATGTTCTTGATCGATTTTCAAACTTATCCTTTTTCTTGTGCTTATATAATGCATAACATAATGAACCGAAAATCTGTAAATGTTCATAGGTAGGTGGTCCCTTAAATCGAATCTCATGAGAACTCTTACTTAACAATAGTAGCATAGGCATGTAATTGATGAGATGGGTCGCTCTCAAAATACATTTACCCTAGAACTTTATTGGTAATTGGGCTTGAAATCGCAATACTCTAGCTAGATTTAGAATCTGCCTATGTTTCTGCTCTACTCAGCCCTCTTGTTGAGGAGTCTTAACACATGTTGTTGTCCGGTGGATGATGCCTCAACTTAGATAAAAATTCCTTAGCAATTTTGACATGAACTCCAAACTATTGTCAGTTCTCACAATCTTGATAGAGTGTTCAAATCGGTTCCACACCACATTGGAGAAATCCATAATCCACCCCCAACTTGTAATTTTCTTGCATTAAATACACCCAAGTCGCTTTACTGTAATCATCAACAATCATTAAAAAATAACATACATTGATCAATGATGGGATATGATATGGACCCCAAACATCACAATGAATTATATAGAAAACTTGTTTAACTTTATTGGTGCTTAAGGGAAAGGACAAACATGTTTGCTTTGCTCTACAACATGTATCGCATGCCTTATTCTCAACATTACTCAATCAAAAACTAGAAATTGAAGATAAAGTCATCTGTGATGAGTGATACATCTATGCCATTTCTCTTAGTCTTCTATTCATATTGCTCCCAATGCCGATTGCAATGCTAGGCACCTGAAACAATACATCCCCCCTTGCAACTTAGCCACCCCAATTGGCCTCCTTAAGGCTAAATCCTATACCACATAAGTTCATGAGAAAATATCACATAACACTTCATATTTCTTGTCAATTGTCCAACTGAAATCAAATTACATTTAAATTCGGGCACATAGATTATATTCTTTAATATGAAGTCTGACACCCATATTGGATGTGGCTTTGTGATGGGGAGAGGGTCAATTAGTTTGTCTAGATTACCAGTCATATGCTATCTAGGATCCAATCTAAGCTACATCCATTAAAATTAGAAAACACACCAGCCAATTGATCGACAAGTGTGAGAAGTTGCTGAGCCACATCATCAATTAACTTCATGACTGCCCCAGCTGTTGATGAGCTTGGGTTTCCATCATGGGCTGTAAGAGCAACACGTCACGCCTGCTTTGAAAGAGCTGCATGGATTGAGTGATTCGCATGGTTTGCCTGCTGATCTAGAGTTGACCTTCTCACCCCAATCTGCCTACGATTTGTTGCCTTTCTCCCCCTAATCTGATGTAGCTGCCTTGCTCCAGAACCTCATCCATTTCTTTGCTGTTCTCCCCAATCAACTAGATAGCTATTGAGTTTGTAACAATCTGACCAATTGCGTCCCACTTTCCGGCAATAGCTACAGGTGGATCTCCCAAATGAACTCACCCTTCCATCATTTCTTCCATTGATTACTGCCATGAATTCTGTTGATTCTGCCATTCCTTCATGTCCCCTAGCAGCCATCCTTTGGCACTCTTCCCGTGTCACCATAGAATAAATTCTAGCCATGGATGGAAGTGGATCAAATGTCAATACGTGGGAGCGAATAGTTCCAAAAGTCTCAATGTCCAACCCCATAATGAACTGATGGACCTTCCCGACCTCCTTCTCACCGCATACTCCTTAGCGACACTGCATGTACACCATGGAACCTTGGAATAATCTTCGAGCTCATCCCAAAGGGCCTTCATCTTGGTGAAATATTCGGCAACAGTGAGTCCCTCTTAGCATAGACTGCTCAGATATGTTTTAATCTGCTGGACTCGACTAGCATTCCCTTGTGAGAACCTCTACTTCAAATCATGCACTTGCCTATATGCTCGTGTCCAACGAGTTAAAAATCCATTCTATCAACATAGAATTGCATACCCCCATGCCGTGTATTCCACTGCACCAATGTCCGGCCTGGTCAAGCTCTCACCCATGAATCCAAGCTTGTTCTTGCCACGTAGAGCATTGATCGTTGCTCTCGATCACGTTGAGTAGTTATTTCCAATGAGCCGACATGTCGCCAACGTTGCACCCGGGTTGTCTGAATTGCTTAGATAATAAGGTGATGAAAATGTATCGGTGGTCTTGTTCTTAATCATGGTGAAGGAACTCTCAATTTCTCGAGCAACCTCACTCTGACACCATAAAAAATAACAATGAGGGGGCAATGGAAATTCAATAAACAGAATACACATATTACATTCGTGACGTGCGTATAGATGCCATGAACAGATTTCTCTTTGTTCTTTTTTTTTATATATATATATCGGTGGTGTCTGACATTATAGCAATGACTAATTAATCGGGCAATGTATTGTACAGCCTGAGACCTACAAATTAAATCATAAATACTGACCATCAAAATTTTTGAATCCTAAACCTAACTTACTGTATATTATCAGTTTATTAGCGGATTATCACCACTCCCGATAAATTTCTCTTTGATTTTGTTTGACTTCCAGGGGCATAGTAAGAGAAGAATAAGCAAGAGAGACTTGAAGTCATCTCAGTGGAACTCTACAGCTGCTAGCTTTACTTTCTTTTCCTCTAGCCGTTCTTTTTATTACAATTATACAAGTTTTATATATTCACTTTTTTTTATTATTTAAATTTTATATATTTAATTATGTTTAATACTTAAGTTCTAATTCTAACTGTCCGTTACAAGGTACGATGATATATCGATAACTTGTAAATAGAGTAAATTTTGATTGACGTGACATGATAATATAATGAAAGTTCCATCAACATATTATACTATATAGCATATTATATAGCATCATTCAATATTATGTCGGTAAATCGTTAAAATTATTATTTAAATATATTATAAAATTAAATATATATAACTGAAAAAATTATTTTAAAATATATAAATTTTAAATATAAAAAATAAATATATACATAATTCACACTCTAATTTTACTTTTCATTTTTTTTTTTCGCTTATCTCTCTCTCTCTGTCTCTGTCTCTCTCTATCCTTTACAGCACGCCATTACAGTCGGTCAATTATTGAGCGACTTTTCCGTTCTACGTGTACGATGTCGTGAGGTAACCGCCAGCTCAGCGGCTCCCACGTCTCCCCCGGGTCCGACCCTGCGATTACAATTTTCTCCGATAAGAAGCAAGATGTGTGTACAGACACATACTGCTGCGGCGCCTTTATCTGAAGTCAGCACACACTGAATCAAACTATAGACTTTTAGTGCCAATATTTTTCCTAAAAGGCAGAGGCGAAGATTCTTCGATTGCCCGTCGTCTCTAAAAATTCCAGCTTGACCAACAAATTGAAAGATAGATGAAAAATCTTATGGTTAGTTTTAGTACCTAATGAGAATGTGGGCACCATAACGCAAAATCGATACACAGGGTGGAGACCAATAGACCCATATCATTACATGGCAAGGTGAGTTAGCACAGTAGTAAAGGATGAAAACGACACAAGTCTTTATGGACTGTGTACATATATGGGGGGAGAGAGAGAGAGAGAGAGAGAGAGAGAGAGAGAGAGAGTGTTGCCTCCAGTTCAATACAACCAATAATTCCAGCTTGTCCTAATCAAAGAGAAGGATGAGACTTAGATTGTCGATGCCCTTTAAGAAAAGAAACGAACGGATGGTGTCAATATGATTCAATTAAAACGATCCAAATACATATTTTTCTCCTAAGCATGTTTTCAAGTTTGTGAATTAAGGAAACTCATTATAATGAGATTGGCTCGTTCGAACTTATTCAATTAGGTCTGTTCAACTTATGTATAGGACGATGATATGCACCGGAAAAAGGGGGAAAAAAAAAAGAATACACTTTAGATAATTGAAAATAATATCTATAGATAGAGGTACCATTATACGCATGCATACATATATCTGTTCCAAGCAATTTCACAAGAGCCAGAAAGGAGGATCCACAACCTCTCCAAGGTTTCTCGTGCATTTTCTTCTTCCCCCAGGAGTGGCGACTTCTTGGACATTACACCCTTACATCTCATGCACCTGTCACAGCCTGTGTCGACTCCCTCTTTTGGAGGACCATAATACCCACCAGCTGGAAGGGTTTGTCATTGACGTGAGACTAAAAGTAGATACATGTGCCTGACACCTTTTTCACTGCATGTAGTATGAGCTCTCCACCTACACTTACATGTGAAAAATAATGGTATAATCGACACGTTTGTGTGACATATATATATATATGTGTGTGTAAGTAGCAAAACACAACACTTTCATGCGTGTATATATATATATATATGTTGTAGTATTATGATAGATATAGGGCAAGTATAGTCGAAAATCCTTGGCTGTCGTATCAAGATCTGGTGGATCCATGATTTCTCTCCTGGGAGCATCCAGCTACATGGATGGGTCCACCGGTTTTGAACATAGTGTATCACGGGCCAGAGATCATTTCATTAGCTTCGATTTCTTGCAGTCTGTCCCATCTCGAGTATGCAGCCTTCACCAGCTGGTCATTTTGCTCCTGCGTCAAAATGACAACACGTGCTTATTAGGTTTATGTTGAATACGTTCGTCACCCATTATGTAGTTTGTATGTTGCGTAAACCTGGCTAGCTTATCAAGATCCCGCATGAAAGTTGGAATTAATTGAAATTTTAAGTGAATAAAAAGATATAATATCAGTATAAAATCTTAAGATGCATACACACCAAACCCTATTTCTCACACTAATCAACATTTTTGTGACGGGTCGACATATTTTAAATTCATACGTCATCCTTCCAATGTATCTGGGCCATGTTATTCCTTCAATGCATCTAGACCATTTCCAGCCATTTTCCTAAATCTGATTTTTTTTTTTTGGGTTCTATGATTGATGGGGGAGATTTCATGCTTTTTCAGATATTATCTGAGTAAATATTACTCAAAGTATCATGAACTCATGAAACTCATGAAACGTACTATAGATATAATCATGAACATTTTAAAGTATTACTCAAAGTATCATGAACTCATGAAACGTACTATAGATATAATCAAGACGTGCAGAATACATTAACACATGTTGCATGCTGGCATAAGAAGCCAATATTGTCGATCAATTTCGTAGTAAAAGTCGAGCATCTCTTTTTACCTTGTAACCGAGATTAATCAATTCCTCCCGGGTGTATATCTGCCCGCCCATGTTAGCGGTCACAACCCGACATATCGGATCCAAGACCAGGTAAACATCGGCCTCATGGAAGACGTACAGCTTGCTCCCCATGTCGCATGTCATCGCGTGCCTCACACTCACCATCCAGTTCTTCTCGGAACCGAGAATCTACGCATACATAAGAGATCAAGAGGTGAGAGTTATCAGCTGACTGAGCAATCCGGACTCGAGAAACTATCGACTCTTTCTGATGTTTCGAGCGCATGGTACGTAATGGCGAATTGCCTACACTTCGGAGCCGACCAGGATCGACGATGCACATCCTCAGGAAGTCCTGCACAGTCTTGACACCGGCAGAGGCCAAGTTCATGTAGAGGATTCCTCCGTGCCTGATCTTCTCGAGCCTCCACACTTCGTCCTCCAATTTTGGTGGGTAATGCTTCTTATAAGCTTTTACGTACGGGACAAAAGAGAAAATATTTAGTGATCATCATAAACTAGAAAATTTTTAATAGAAAAGTATCTTAATATTAACCTCCGCTCGTTATGGTGTTTGATAAACACCTCTATCAGTAACGTCTTGCATTCAGATCTTGTCAATAGAAAGAAAAAAAATCTTAATTGCAATAATTAATTTTACTATTAATGAATTAACTCCACTTAAATTTATCATAACAATTTTTTGACACTAAATTGTACATTTTGAAAAATGTCATTGAGCTAAAAAAAATTAAAATGCCACGTGTGTTAATTTTGAAAAAGAAAATATGCTTCATGGGGCTTCCCAAAATATGTGTATGAATATGTACTTAGATATGCAAGTGTGTGTATATACATATATATATATATATGCTTGCGTGTGCGAGTGCGCGCGCGCGCTGGAGTCAACCAGTCAACCGGTATGCTTTATGTATGGTAATTCCAACAGACGGAATTGTGCACATCATGCATTTGTTAACAGACATTGATTACGCATATGCAATTATATATATAGAGAGAGAGAGAGAGAGCATTTGTGTAGATTATTATCTATATTGCATAAGTATATATATTTAATTGATCTAATCATGTAGATCAATTTGATTCCGATTATTTGACATATATATATATAAAATAAAATTTCATATTAAAAAAAGAATTTAATATAATGATACCGTTCTTGATTTAATAATTAATAAGTTATATGTTTGATTAACTTTTCTTCCCTTTATTCCTCTATTTTATTACCTCATTATAAACTCATGATTTTTTTTATATAATAAAAAAGTAAAATCTCTTATTTAAATCTTTTAAAATAATTTTTTTTTATCATGGCTGAAATTTGCCACTCAAATGTATGGGCTAATTAAAATCATATGTGAATTAATAAAGAGAATTATGAATCTCTCATAAATAAGATTGTAGAGAAAAATGTATGCATATACATGTAGTGTATAACAAGACACACGATGACATTTTGTGAACATTAATTCCTTGAAAGACGAGACAAATTTAGGGTAATAATCAAATCGTTTGCTGTCATCTAGACACACGATATCGATTGTGGACCAATTTCAACGTGGATATAAACATGTGTTGTGTCCAATCAAATCGATACATAAACTACATGAACATGACACATATATAGAATCCAATCTAATTAAATTCATACTAGATATGCACTGACAGACAAACAATCCAACATGTCATTTTCTTCGGGAATCATATATGATCAAAAGCTCTATCATGTCCAAAAAGAAATTTGAAGGAACGAGAATTCAAGTGGGCAAGAATTGGACGGTGTTGGCGTGCACATGGACAGAAAGATCAAAATTGAAACTGTGTCGTCATGGTATGAACTTCTGTGTTTTCGGATAAGACTGAGGATTTATTAGCAATAAACGTACGAATCAGAGGATGTGAAATATTTGTCAATCAAATAATCAAACTAAGAGAATCAGAGAAAAGTTGTTAAGCTATTTATTAGACGACGACGACGACCAAGAACTGTCGTGATCATTCAGAGCTCCGGATACATGTGGACACATATATACATATATATTTGTATGTATGCACGCTTTGTTAGGAAACCTTTTTTTTAATTATAAGATTCAAATTAAGTAAGGCCACATGATTTCGAGTCATTATGGTTTGGTTGAATAATCTGAAACTGAGTATTTGTGAATATTATCCCTGTAAAAAAAAAGTAAGAAAAAAAAAGAATTTTGGAGTTTGGGTAAACTTACATTCTCCGCGGTGGTCACGGACAACGAAGGGTTCGGAGACGGCCTCGCAGATCCTGACGGCAGTCCCACAGCTTCCTGGAATGACTCGAACCCCGAGCCTGAACTTCCGGCTCCGAACCCAGCTCGAATTGTCCGTGAGGAGGAAATCGGCGAAGGAGGCAGCCATCAGCTCCTTGCCGCCACCATCCAGCTGCCGGAGGGTAGCGGTCAGGTGGTCTCCTGCCAGCAGCGGCCGCCTTCCTTCTCTTGGCTTCAAGATACTATCCTCGAACTCCTCCTCCGTCCAGACACCATCACCATCACGGCAGAGAGGAGGGAAATCTCCCTTGAGGACCACAACCTCGAGCTTGATCGGAAACGGAAAGGCCGTGGGTAAGACAGCAATGGTGGTGGCAGGATCAACTGTAGCGTCGGTTAGGAGGACTTGGACCGGAGAATTATCATCCGATACGATCCTGTTCAAGGTGAAGATGGGGAATTTGAGGGTTCTAGCGAACACGAGGTGGAGTGGCCTCATGATGGCCGGCGCCGGCGCATGGATTTGGAGAGAGGGCGGCCTTCCCAGGTGGCGCCTGGCCGTGATAGCGTTGTCTAGCGCACGCTTCACCTCTTCACTCACCTGATGATGTTCCACGCATCAGGGAAATTCAATCCAAATCAATTAAATAAGATATACGAGGTATAATTTTTCTTTCCAGCTGCAAAATAATACGATTCCACTCATGGGATTTGAAGGGACGATGATTTCCGTCCTACGTATGATTACACTAGCTAGTAGCAACAGAAGGTATACATATGATCACCTACAAATTTTGCAGTTAACTAGGACTCTTCTCTTTTGTATAATTAGTAATCTGACATCCATATAAATTTTTTCCAGTTATTAAAACAAACAAAGAATAAAGCGGGAAATAAACAGATAGAAAAGGTAGTACTCAAAAGATTCGAACACGTGTGTGTGTGTGTGTGTGTGTGTGTGTGTGTTGTGTGTATATATATGTGTATATGATTGTTCATCACGCCGTACCACTTGTCTGAGGATGGGTGCTAAGGCCGACCAGAATTTCTCCAGTTGATTCAACTGCCGGACTTTTTCAACCACACTGCCAAGACAGATAGAACATCAAATTGGGACTTTTCCTGATTCCGAACGTTACTCTGAACCGTATTTTATCTGATAAAAAAAACGTTTAATACAGGAAACAACTTATCAAGATCAACAAACGCATCATATGTATTTCTCTCTCTCTCTCTCTCTCTCTCTCTCTCTCTCTCTTTTCTTCTTTTGCATGTTTCTGATGATCCATGAGCGAGCACTTACAAAGCGAATCTGGTGGCGGGTCGGAGGCGCTTTTGATCTGTTGGTCCGTGCTGATGATCGTGATGGCACAGATCAAGGCTAGGCTCGGAGAAATATCTGAAGGATGCAGGGCGTTTGCTGGGTGCACAGGCCATCAGATTTGGACTGAAGGGAGGATGGGAATGTAAACCGGACTCTTCGCTAGGGCTTATCGGAGTATAGGGATTATTGATGGAAACATTGAGAATAAGGAGGAGAGAACCGTATGGCTTTATAAAGTGAAGGAATCTGAAAGCTTCCAGGAAACATCTGAGAAGATCCAACAGCTCCTTCCTTCGATATTGATCTTCCAATAGCAAGCGAGTCAACCGTGTGGTCTCTCTCTCTCCCTCTCTAGTGAACATCTCTTCCATGGCGATTCATCTTTGCTCGTTCAGGGTTTTTTTTTTTCTCCCTCTTCTTTGAGGTTAATTAGCCCATTAGACTACATCTCTTCCATGTAGAAATGTTAATTAAATTAGCCCATTAGATTACATGCATGGCTTGTCAAGAGGACACTAACCTTCTTTATCATCATCAACTATAAAAATTGAATTTAAAATATCTTAATTCTAAAAATTTAAAATGTATGCAGTCATTCTTATCAATAATTTTATTCTACTCATCACAACTAATTTAATGAACATTTCTACATGGGATGGGCTTCCATATAAATATTGAAGATAACACGTTCTATATATAGATAATTAATCGGCAAAGAGACTATCATGTAGCTAGTTGGAACAATCAAATTAACAGTTAATCTGATTGGCCACTATGCGGTTTTAATAAGGGATGTTAACAAGACCTAGAAAGATTAGGTTAATAACAGCTCATTTGAAGACTAGTAATTGGTACCCATTTGTAAGCTTTCAAAAGAGTAGTAATTCCATCTGATGCAAGTGGGATAATATTGTCTTTCAAGAACTAGTTGGCGTTAGTGTCTTTGAGCAGAGGTGTCGCTTTCCTCCCCTCCCCTCCCCTCCCCTCACTTCGTCCCAGTAGTCATTTTCCTAACCATCTATCGTTGGATTTGCCAGAAATGCTAATTACAATGAGAACCTCTTCCAGGATAAGCATTTAGGGCCCCATTCCAACTTATGAACAAGTTGATACAAAGAGTCAAAGAGGTTCGACCAATGGAGAATTAAAATTCAAACCTCTCGATCATGATCCCAAACTGACGATTGTGCCGATGCATCAAGCATCCTTCCTCTTTGTTGCAACGTGCTTTGTTCCTTACAATTAATTCAATCATTAAGGGGGAAAAGGCACTTTTAAGTTCTCCATTTTTAGATAGCTTCCCATTCTAACCCGACCTGAACTTCAGGGGCCGTCGGGACTATCAGGGAAAGTAGACAAAAAGCCCCACCAATTAATGATTAGGGGTTGCTCTAAGCAGTATTAATTCAGGTAATCATTTGGTTCAATTTTAGGCGTCCCTTCTCATATCAAGTAAAGGGGTTAGAATAATAGAGTCTCTCAAAAGCTTCTAACAATTCACAACGTGTCTTACACTTGGCACAGCCAAATTTTGACTTGTATAAAATTGTATTTCAACAAGTCATAGTTATATAATTTTATTATGATTTTAGAAGTTAATTTAGAAAAAAGGAATTTGATGTAATAATACTGTTATTTACCTAATAACTGAAAAATTATAAGTTTACTTTTTATTATAAAATTTCTTATACCCATTTATTTAAACTTTTTCTATTATATTTTATACTCATATATATATATATATATATAACTATGACAATAGGGAAACATCTCCTATTCTTCCCGGGAAAGTCTCACCATTTAACATGAAACCCATTTTTAGTATCAAGATTCATGCAACTATAAGTTTGCATTGCAGGAGCCAATATCACGTTGAAGGAGGCCCGAGAATTAGATTTCAAAATGGCCGGCATCGTATGTTTGAAATTTCTAGTCGTGTCAAACCGGTGGTGGTTTTATAATATATTTTTGTTGAGTGTGTGTGTGTGGATATATATATATATACTACTGCCCTTATCCTGTGCATGGAAAGGGACTCATTAAAAGGAAAAAAAAAAAGAAAAGAAGGAGAAAGATAGATATGGGAGGGTGAATAGATAGGAGGAGGAAGTAAGTATTGAATTTTTATAATCCAATAATATGGATCATACATGCTGGAATTGAAGAAAAAAAAATTGCGCATAAATATAAACGTAAGTTGAAGTATATTTGAATTGACTATCGGGACTTGTGTAGGTGGTGGGACATAGATCTTCTAAGTCTACACGAAACTATCGGAACATGTAGGGACGTTCAGTTTCCTCTGACTAATGGGATATCAAAGGAGCTGAATTTATGATGTGTGACCTAGTGACTACAACCCTGAAATTGCACATAAGTGCTTGTAATCCATAGCTTTTAGAACCAAACCGGATCTAGAACCGATCAAGGCATTGGTTCATGAGTCAAACTAAGATTTAGTAGGTTGAACGCATATTAAATATAAATAATATTAATAGTATAATATTACTAATAAATTGATATAGTACTATAATTTGATATTAATTTATAATAAAAAATTATTAATAAAATCATAATATTAATCTCAAGTTCAACATAAAATATAATATAATAAATATATTATAATGTGTTTTATTTTTTAAAAATTTTAAATTAGTTGATTTTTTCACCGATTCAATGAGGTTGGTCAGTCTAATCATGAATCGACCGGTTCAACCAGAGTAAAATGCATTTACAATATAATTTGATTAATCTTGGAAACTGGAATGGATGAATGGCCGTTTCCCAATCGAACCGACCGACCCAATTTGATTTAAAAAACTATGCTGTAATCTATTAATTTTCAATTTCATCTATTGTAGAAATTGAAAATTACTTTACAATTTTGTTCCTATACTTTACTAGTTGCCCTTCGAAATCCTATCACTCGAATTTAATCAGATCACTTAATCGAGATCAACTACTTAGATAGCATTGATACACATTCAATTATATAGTTGTTGGATCATAATTATTCGAATGAATCCAACACTAAGATCACGGGTCACAATCGGGTTCGATCATGCACTCAGGTCAATTGTTTTTTAAACAGAGGGAAAGACCAGAAGTTAGTTGAGAAATTTTTTGTCAAGAGCAAAAAAAAACATATATATATATACATATATTATTCAATATTAATCAAATCATAAACCATTAATTACCCGCGACGCATGCCATTATAGATGTCGGGACAGACACTATTTGAAAATGTAGAAGAAATTACGAACTTATATTGAACTGGTGGTTTTTTTATTAAATTTTAAATAGATGATACAATGATCGAATCTTAGAATTTGGTGGGTTGCTGAAAATTTTTTCAAAGATTCTGACCCGACCGCAAACTAGTTTTTCGATATATACTTCAATTAGCGGGGATATTGTGCTGTGTAAAAAGAAGAAAGAAACGTAGAAGACAATTATGGACAAAAGCTGTCACTCGTGTGACACGAGGCGGGGTTCCATCATCCACCATCCCATTTAGAAGACAACCATGGACGCGGCAATTCAAACATTTGTGCTGTCATGTACGCAACGCGGAGACCTGGTCAGACGCATCATAGATTACCATATTTGCTTTGGGTATACTTAGAAATCTAATTATCTCTAATATTGCTTAATTTAAGCGAAGATTCGGTTCGTCGTAGACATATATATATATTTTTGTTCTCTTTCGATAGCACGACTCGGACTCGACCTTGCTTACTAAGGGGAAATGTCATGTTCATCTCAATTTACACAATGGAACATTTTCTATGTGGACATGCGTTTGATTTGTACTCGGAACAAGTCCTGGTTCGTGTGGAAATTTGGGCGCTGTTTCTCCGAAGAACCGCGTTAACCAATTCCTGGTAAACTCAATCAAACACATACAGCATGTACGCCTTGAATTCAATCCTCCGAGTTCTCGAATTCTTGCCCTCAGTCACTGTTAGACTCAATTTCTGTTGGTCAAACAGGACGTGTTCTTCAGTACACGATGCCTGCTCGTCGGGAATTCAATTAATTCATATCCGCATCAAACCGATCTACAAATATGGGGGCAGAAATGATGGGCTTTCTCTGTCCGTAAGAACCGAATCTGAGAAGTTACTCGAGCGGAAGGGACCCTGAACCGCACGAACCGGGCACTTGTACCGGTTGGCAGAATTTTTTCAAAGACTTTGTTTTGAAAGCTCCATTCAAACTTTTGAATGGTGGGGACCCAAGGAATTCAACATTAAATAATGGGATGATATTAGAGACAAATGATCGTGGTCGACTGACCGTAGGCCAAAACCACCACGCTCTGTCAGACCCAGCGACAGCTCATGATCCTGTTCTATCTCCCTCCCATAAAGACTCTTGAGTTTGTGCTGAATTATTTATATAATGTCACTTTTCTTTATTTGGATCACGCAGTATTTCCGAACCAGCCAAATCGCATCTCGAGACTAGTCTGTGGTCGAACCGGGATCCTCGGAAAAATTCCCATCAACTCTTCTAACTTGAGATTCGATTATTGAATCACTCATTTGAAACCAGCGTGGGAACCACTAGTCAAATCCCAAATTGGTTACATCATGTCACTTTCAAGTCACAGAACACACGGTCGAGATTTTATTCAATGCGATTTCTCTTACCGGTCCTCACGACAAGAATTGTAATGTAATTTCGTGTGCTTTTTTCCCATTTTTATGGTATTGTGTCCAAATTTCTTATCCTGCCAGTGTGTTTTTTTAAGAGAAAAATCGAAATAAACCCCTCTTATCGTTTACGGCAGATAGGTTACATTCCATTAATCACATAATTAACCCTTTTTTCCCCCCTTGACTCATGAATTAATATATCTGTGTATAACGTCAACTAGCATTTTCATTAATCAGTATTTTTATTTGTCGTGTGAAGGTAGTTAGTTATTATTATAATTTTGTTTCGGTCGCCGGTCTTTGGGCCCAGTCCACAACATAGCGGGCTTAATTTGCTATTGGGCCGTAATATAATGAGGTACTCCCAAGCTCTTGGGCTATGCTGAGAGATGGGCTCATCGGCCCACGCATCCCTTCTCATTCTCTATGCAGGAACGACGACAATGACGGAATCCGCCCAGAATCCTTCCTCTGTACCCGATGTCGTCGGCGGCTCGTATCCCGATGAGCATGCAGCTGTGGATTTGGATGAAGCAAGGTAATGCAGACCAATTCCATTCCTTTCTTTCAAAGCCAACAAGAGAAGGGTGTCAGATCTAATGCGGAAGATGCTCTCGAGCACATCATCCATCAGCCCTGTCAGTGAGAAGAAACATGAATTCAAGAAGGCTCGGTGCTGCAACAGAAAGTCGGGGATTGCTGGTGTTGGAGCGGCCGCATTCGGCAGCCCTTCTGCTCATCATTGCCCATCTTCTCCTCACCTTTTCTCGATGATCTATATGTTGGATTTGTCTCCCGTAGAACATCCTGTACAGCTCCTGATAGCAAATCACACTTCGAATTCCGTCTCTTGGATTCCACAGGGACGGTGGCTCCTTTTTCGTCCAATTTAACCACCACTGGCCTCGGCTTCAAAAAACCCACCTCCTTCTTTGGGGCAAGAGACCGAGCAGTGAGTCTGAGGAGATCTTCAGTTTCATCACGATCACTTCCAATCAAGGTCGGGTCATTTGCAAGTGGGTAATCAATCATTCGATGCGCTTGAAGGAAGGAAGATAATACAACCCATGTCTCTTCCGGTGCTCAACCAGTAGAGATGTCGACTCGTTTGATGGTTCTGTATTTTCCCTGACTCGCAAATCAGAAGCAAGTTATTCTTCTATTCTCTCCCCATGCCGAGGTGCAAAAATGCTCGAGGAAGGTGGTTCAGAATCGCCAAAATTTGAGTCCAACTCCCTAAGATTCTCCTCGAGGGCTAGCCCTTCTGGTATTCGAATTCTTTCCTGAGCAGCGACTGGGACAGGACCCAGCTCTTCACAAAAGGCATCATCCAATGATCTGATCAATTTCAAGACTTTCAGATTCCCCTCTGCTTGAGCTTTCTTCCTCTGGGGATCGATCATGGATCTCTTGCTTGATTAATTCAGTCAAGCCAAGAACATTCCGTGCCCTCCCCAATATTTCCACCTCAAAGCTCCCAAGCAATGGTTTCAAGGCCAACTTGATGAGATTTAACAGGTTCACACTAGATTCTCTAGTGAACACATTCTCTTCAGAAGAACTGATTTCTGAATTCTCTCCATTATTTTCAAGTGGAAGTTCCTCGTATGGATCATTATCTGAGATCCTAGGGATGAACCTATCATCTTGCGCAGAAGTCAGTAGATCCAAAGCGTCGGGTGTTTTCCTTTTGGAGATTGGTTCTAAAACAACTCCTTCCAAGTTACCAGCAATTGGAACTCCCTTTGCAAATAAGAAGGTACACAGAAAGTCAAAAACTTTAAGAAACGACTGAAGATAGACTGCCCTTATTAAAGGGGGCAGCAGGCTGGTACGAGGTTGTAACAGTGCTTTCACAAAGTTCAGATGGATTAGTTGAGAACTGCACATATTCCCCACAAACCCATGCAGCAGCACATAGTATTTTACACAAGAAGGGGTTCGCAATCATTGCAGGATCAACAAGCAAGCTCCGGGCCACCTGAATGAGCTCCGGCCCCACATACCTGACTCTCATTCCATGTCAATAAGCTGATCCTCGATAGCCCCGCCCTTTTTGCAATGAGGAATCCTTGACATCTCCCCAAGAAGTGATACATACCAATCAAATTCCATCACTACAAGATTGAACCAAGAATCTCATTACAGAAGCCAAGTTCAGATTTAAGTGCATAACTGAGCAAAACCCAAGAGATCTCAACAATGTCGCTCTCGCAAACCACTGCCATCACAAGATTAAGAGACTCAAACTTGACATTTAAGTCGGCATTGCTCAGGACTTAATCACAACCTGCTCATTCTCTAGAACCACCCACAAGTGCTTTGGGGCAACTATCGAGAGAGCATGTAATCCAAGATAATTGAGGTTTGGATCCTAGTCCATCAACAATTCCCTAATCTTTTAGACTGCAGGCTTCACAGCAGACTCATACTCACTCAAGCTACACACCACAGTCCTAATACACTTGAACATCAATGACTTAGCTCTGCTCCTCCTCATATGATCACGAACCGGCTCAACAATCCCTTACACCAGCCTCAGGCAGCTTCGGAACATCTTCAAAATCTCAATCATGACCCAGTTGTTCTTGGAATCAACCAAAACCCGGTAAAACTCAGGCGCCAAAGGGGTCACATGATGCAAGCTCGCAAAGCACCCCGATAACAGCAGATAGAATTCGTGAATCGGGACTGTCCAAATTCTCAATTAATCACTTGAAACAGACCCGAACGGCATCAAGGTATTTCTTGAACAACCTTAAGATGATCCCAATAGCCTTTTTTCTAACAGAAACTTTGCTACTGCCCAACAACGCGAACACCTCGGGAGTCAGGTCCCTAGCAAGATCAATAGTGGCAATGTTTGCCAAGCAATCCAGAGCTCAACCCGCCTTGAACTCGTTAGCACTAGAGAGATCTTTCCTAAGCTGATTGTTGATAAGCAACAAAACAAGGGTGTGCTCATTGGACTGCGAAGCGGCTACACACCCAATTCTCTTCTGAGCGAAGCGAGGAGAATACATCCACTCAATGCAGTGGAAAGCGGCCCACGACATGTCGACTAAGTGAAAGGAGCTGAGTTAAGAAAGCTTCTGGAGGGCAATGGATTTGGTCTGAATATCAGTGGATTTGATCTCTCTTCGGATTTCCTGCGGGTCCGCCGATCAGTTGCAGGCGGATTCCCTTGATGAGGTCCTCCAGGGTTCGCTGGAAGAGGGTCTCCATGATTGAAGGACCCGACATTGTAACCGGCCTGTCGAGGATAATGGGGGATATGGGTTTTCTTGATTTCAGAGGAACCGCTTCGGCACCGGAATCAAGATTGAATCTTTTGTCGAAGGGAGAGACTGAGACGATCTAATTGTTGAATTAAGAGCTCATCAGTTCATGTCGGAGATTGGATTCTGGAAGACATTGCTGAGCCAGGGCTGAAGCAGGTACTGAATCTGGGTCGGCTTCTTAACCTGCATAGATTTGCGGTCACTGTGATGTAAGAGATGGCATATTGATTATTGAGAACGGGGCTAACTCTATGTGCCCCGTTCCACGATCCGGGTCGATGGCTAGTCTTCCGCGATAATGGAGGCGTCTGATTCCATTCATGATGAGCATAACCCAATAACAAGGAGAACAAGGAGGAGGAAGCTGAGAAAGAAGAAGATTTCGCCATTTTGATGGAGGGCTGACTCCGCTGCGCCTCTTTCGTACTGAACCGCTCGAGTTGCTCCTTGATAGAAGCAGCAATGAGCTGATCAGACCTTTCTTGTCATTATCGAGACTGTTATTTCTCTTGAACCCCCAGAACCATCTCAAAACCAGCTTGGCCTCGAAGGCGGGACTCGAACCCGCGCCTTTCTCCTTCAGATCCAATTCTTTCTTCGCATTCTCCAAACGAGAGAGAGTGGAGGGAGTGAGGCTCTTCTTGGGGTGAAAACTGAGAGATTATCAAACTCTATAGAAGAAGGGAACAACCATTCCATCTTCAACCATATGTAGAAGAACGACCGACTAGGTTTGAACTCGAGACTTTCACTTAAGCTGAACTCAAAATTGGAATCCGGTTGCCGATCATGGGCTGCACTGGTTCTTTCTCAAGACCACGTGAGAACCAAGTCCTACAAGGGCATATCTATGTCATGGCACATACAGCCGACATCAATTCGTCCATAATTTCGGTTCCTCATGAGGATAAATGACTGCGTTCATTGTTTGTTGGAGTTGCATACGAAGTAATATTCCCTAAGAACAATCATCAAGACCCGTTACTCGATAACCAAAAAAAAAATTGACATATTTACAATCATTGCTAGCATGACCATGTAAGATATGAAAACATGACTCGCAGAGGTGTTATAGAACTACGACTCGGGAATACTTCCAGAAACCCCACCACGACACGAACACGACGTGTTAGGAGATTGCTACCTCGGCATGGTCGGGCTTCACCTGACGAAAGAGTCCTTGATTGAAATATTCGGATCCTTAATTATAACGACAAAGGAGACCGGCCGACACTGACGCAGTGGGGGGGATTGTAGGACCCCATATGAATCCACCTTCAGGTGGCCCTGTCGCGACTTCACTGGTGGCTAGTACGATATCAGAGACCCACATTTTTAGATTCTACTGATCGACAGCGGACATAATTGACTGATCACACCAATGCATGTCATGGAGAGGATTGATGGGGCAGACCGATCAAATCTCATTAAACTTTGTGTCCACACTGAGAGAAAAGGAACAAGCCTACTAAATTGGGTTGGTTGTCCCACATGTTTAGTTAGGCTGGTTGAAGGCCCTTTTTCAATAATAAATCCTTGGGCTTCTTATGGGCTTGAGATAGTGCAGGCACAATCCAAATCACTAATTATAAGCAATTTCGCTCTTTTTTTTTAATAAAAATCAGACATTAAATCCAGAGGATTTCTTCTTTTGGGGGTCATAATCCAGAGATTGGGAGCTTACACATGATGTATCGCTTTTGTGCTCCTTGGCAAGGTATTGAGTTCCCCGAACTGTGGCGAAAGCCAAGTTCACATTCTCATCAGTTCATGTTGGCCGATATCACGATGGGCACATCCAAAACGATCGACCCTGTACATAGCTGTTGGCCATATCACAACTCCTGGGGTCCACTTCACCGATCATGGCTCGTGTGCGCCAATCGTAGCCTTGCGATTGCAATCATGTCTTTGCCCTAGCTAGCAACTCGGGCCTCTGGGAAACGTCAATGTCTTCTCCGTTATCTACTAAAGTTAATCGTGCATTGGTTCTATTGTAGTCTGATCCTAGTACATCGACTGTTGTAGTTAATAGACCTTCGAGTTTGTCTTCTCCAAGTTGTTGGCATCGGAGCCAATTGGACACATTTCCTTATCTTTCCCTTGAGATATCTTCCTTCTATTTCATCGTCAATTAGATCACTGCTGTCCACAAGTAATTCATTTAGTGGACTTGCCTTTCAAATAGTTGATTCACTATCGAGGATAAAAAGGGTTTTGTGTGGACAAAATCAATTCAAACCGGTCGCACAGCGTGTCATTTTCGTTCTTTTAATCGTAAGGAACTTCCGCAGATCTATGCATCAATTAATCCCAAGTTCAGCCGATCCCCAGTTATACCTTGTAAACATACTGTTCATCGTTTTTATAGGTGATTGTCATCTCTGTGGATGAAGATCGCTATCGATTTCAATGAGTTGCTTTGAATTCGACGGCCATGCATTGCCGAGTTCGGCTCCATAGAGTTTACAATCACGAGAGTTTTCCCTTTACCAAGCCGACACCCGAAGGACCTAACCAATGGATCCCAGCAGCAAATACGGAACAACTGTTAATGAAAGTAAGAGCCAATGATCTCGGGCAGCAAATTGGATGTAACGAAGCCCTTGGAGTCAATGTTACATGTATCTAAGCATATCAAAATTCTCCGCGACATTAAAGCTGCCGACATATCGGCATACTCAAAATTAATCAAAGTAGGTATTCGGCCACGGATTTGACTTCGGCTTGTTGATCGATCTTTCGTGTGGCAGTCAAGTAACCAGCTGGGTATTCTATCAACACGTTTAACTTAATGAAATTAATTAACACCCGAGTACATAGCCTAAATCACTCTTTTGACAATCATTCATGGAAAACTTCACGAACTGTGCTTTATAGCTTAATCATATTAAGTGAAATTATAAACCACGGTTTTGGTGCCAATATATGATGAGATTCAGCTGCCTTCATCTTTGATTATATTTATTCGTGATGGGTTCAGTTTGGATTCCATTCTGCATACGAAGAGGACGGTGGAGACAGCTTCTGAACTTTTTCCTTGGTCTACCCCCAATATAGATAGGCCCTAGCCGTAAAAGGGGCTAGGGGTTTGGCCATAACTTGCATGGGCAAATCATTGCCCCCATGCAATGTGGCACGTTGATCAGGGGGCACATGCGAATCATAAGCTTATCCCTTCGCCTGTGATTGAGAAGGTTTGAAGGTTAAAAGTTTGTCAGGTACCGAGTGAATGAAGTTGGGTAGAAAGAGGAAGCTCGGTATGAAGGCTATGTCATCGACACATCATCAGAATATATTGATTTTTATCGGTGATCAAAACTTTTCAACCTCTCTGTTGTATAATCTTTTTAATATCATTTTTGATGGAATATCTTTATACGTTGTTACAAGGAAACTTGGGTGTACGTTGCCATCTCTGCGACTAGTTACCCTAGGGCACAGGCTTAGGGTTCTTGTAAGTCTGAAGGAACGAGATTGTGGGGACAGTATAGTGTGGCAAAACATTAAAAAAGGTGATCGATCCGTGTAACTGGCTTTCGAGGAAACCATTATTGAAGAGATACTACGAAAAGGAGATGAAGAGACGAAGACATGTACAACGT
This sequence comes from Sonneratia alba, assembly GCA_900174645.1. Taxonomy (NCBI): domain Eukaryota; kingdom Viridiplantae; phylum Streptophyta; class Magnoliopsida; order Myrtales; family Lythraceae; genus Sonneratia; species Sonneratia alba. The sequence continues at coordinate 1,015,056 of FWPY01000029.1, forward strand.
CGGCATTTACCGAATAATTAATGTGTGATTTTCCTCACATTAATTAATAAAACACTACCAAGTATTATAATTTTATGTCATTTCCGCATATTTTTTAGGGTTTTTTTTCTAGTCGACCAGGACATCATAGATCTCCACACTCAAAATTTTGATGGGTATTATATGAAGAGAGCACAAATGAGTAGTACATCTAATGGAACAATTAGCAGCTGATTACCAGCTGAAGTCATTGAGAATGCGAAACTCGAGAAACTGTTTGATACAGTAGTACCATTATTCTTGAGTGAATATGATTTTTTAAAAAAAATATATGTATTAAATTAACAAAACGTATAAATCACTCATTCCCATCTATCTCCTTAAAAAAAAAAGATGACATTGTGGGGTCCTAAACTTGAAGTAAAATAGAAAAGGAAAAAAGAGAAATGCGGTTTTGTGGATTCGGTATAACAACAAAGAATTTGTATGTTCGGTTTTTATTGTTAGACTCTGTACTCTTTTATTCCTCATTTTTTTATCCCCTTCTAAACTTACGTGTCTTTAAGATAATCGGAATAGGAAGGAAAAGGAATCGATGGGAGCATCCATTTCCACTCTAATCTTTCCAAAGTGGTTGGTGATTGGAAGACGATAATCCTAAAAATCACAAGCTTTTCTATATCTGTGGCGTCTTTCTATAACAACTGTGTTCCGTCAGTGCGGGCGTATCCGATCGTTTTTGTGGATTTGCATTAGATCGTAGACGCCAGCAATGACCATGTGATGGACTTATCACTTGGACGCTTTTAGCTCCAAAATCTTATAATTGAACAAAATTTGATACGGACGAGTTTTAACCCCCCACTTATCTCATATAAAGATTCATCGGTCCAACTTATAAATCAAAACCCTAAAACCGAACCTCGATACCGATACGGATATGATCTTCGTAACTTGAATTTTCAACTTCGGGTTATGATCTAGCGGGGCGGGGCATTGCTGCTGCACCGAGCCCCTCTCTCCCTCGATTCTCTACGTCTCTTACCTCAGGAGATTGAAACCATGCATCAAAATTGGACTACTGAACGACAGTACACGGTCACGTGCCCAGCGATCGAACAGCTCACCAGGCCACGGATAAATCCAAAAAACAAATAAAAAAAAGGGGGGGTGAATGCCGATGCCATCGCATGATTGTTCCTGTGCACTGTTTTAATGGTACCTCCTTAGTTTTGGGAACAGCTGTAACGCGATGGAATTCTTACACTGTCAGTGAAGGAAGACATAGAGGCATGCACCATCTGAAGCACACATCTTACTGTTGAGATAGATGGGTCGATTTTTCCTTTTCGAATAAAATGTTATCTTTGGAATATTTTAAATGGGAAAAGAAAATCCGTATTTGACATCCTCTTTTTTTTTTTTTTGTTTGCTGTAGCTCGATTGGGGAAGGGTAGACGGAATCACAAATGGTTGTAGTCACCGAGTCTTGCCTTTGGTTGCTTCTCAAGCTCGGGACAGACTGTCATTCCTTAGACGTATCTTGATAGACGTGGCATCAGCGGTTCGATCCACTCGTTTAAATGCGAGACAGTCCGGCCCCCACGTACCAACATTGATAGTCACATTTCGGGTCCAAGTTCACTATATGAACGCATATGTAACAGGGGCAAACAGTGGCTATCTACAGCAAAGGTTGTCTGTCTGTGATGATGGATGGGTACAAGTACCATGGGCTCCTTCCTCCTCCTGGACCCCCGCGCAGAAGCATATGTGGGGGTTTACCTCACACTTGGGGTAATTTGCTACCTATTTTACCATACCAAGAATCCCCAACCAGCAAGCAAACAGCTCGAGAATTACGAGAACGTGAGAGATTGTTTGGGACCGGTTGGTAATGTATATCGGAAACCGTGCATGCCATCAGCCTTGTGATTTGGGAAAGTTCTTGAGGGGTTTCTCGATTGATAGATATCTCGAGTTTCCTAGATCGTATCCTTATGGCAAGAAAGAGCCTTTTGTGTGGCGCCAGTACTCACCAGCTAAGCCGACCCTTAAAAAGCTCATCACCATATCTTGTTGCCTCGTATGGAAGCAGGGTCCAACGAAAAAGCACTCCTCCATCTTAGCATTAAGGGACAGACAATTCATCCCTCCCTTATCGGGGTAGCTGATACCGTAAAATTGACCCGTATGAACCTGCTTGATCCGATACAGGTGACCAGTTTGGATCAACTTGAACATGAATCAATCCGATGCCCAGGGTCAAAAGACTCCGAAATCGATGAAAACAAGGGAGGAGGAGGGGAAAAAACCATGCATGCAATACAATTGAGAGGGGGGGTGGGCAGTCGTGAATGAAAGGGACCTATTCGCGGGATGATCCCCTGAATATAGCTAGCCCTACAAAGGGGACACAACCCCTGAAAATCGAATTGCCACATGGCCTCTTCCAATGCTCATAGGGAAATAAGATTAAAGAACAATTAAATTAAATCACGAATTAAGAAAAATAGTATAAAAAATTAATATAAAATTTCATATTCGAATTAGTTGAATAATAAAATCCATTATTGAAAAGACTTTATTCCTTCCAAAGTTAATCGGGCTCAAGAATTAAGATCCGTTTTTCTTATAAATATCAAGTAATACATTAGGAGAAAAAGAGAGAGAGAGAAAGCCATTAGGCCAATTTCTCAGAGATTTTGGAGGCATATAAATAGATATGCAAGTCCATGGCACCCCCCCTCCTTATCCAGAAAAGAAGCCCCCAACTTGGGCTCCGAACAGCAACTCCATAACCGGGGTGCACATTCCCAAGATCCTCAAGGCCTCCATGGCTAATGACTTCACGGCTCCATCCATAGGATCAGATTTCCATAACCTCAGGACCCCAATTCCCGATATCCTTGATATTGATCCAAGCATGGATCACTTTCACTTCACAGATATGAATCCTACGCCAACGACCACCTTACTCGACCCCTCCTCGGTCATCCTCCCTTCTGCCTTCAACTTCCAGAGCCAACCCATGAGTTTCCCGGAGTTCCCTGGAAGCCTGGTGGATGCCTTTCCGGGATTAGTGTTCCATCCTGGTGAACAGGTTCCAGGGGTTGTACCTCAAATGGTCCCAGCGATGGCAAATAACCCTTGTGAGTCGAGGAAGAGGAAGGCTCCTGATGTTTCCGAGAGCTGCTCTGGGGTCTCATCCCATTCTCCTCCTGCTTCTGCTTCTGCTTCCGGGAGTAAACGGAAATTTGTAAGGCGTCCATTTTTGTTTCCTGGAAATATTCCGGTCCCTCTGTTTCCTTGTTCCTCCTGGGAAGCGGAAATTTATCTTCGGATGGCGATCCGCTGATCATTTATCTCTGCTTTCTCTCGTGCCGATAGAACTCAGGTAGAGCAAAGAGGATGAAGAACAGTGGGAAAGTAGAGGAAGAACAGAAACCAGGGGAAGTGGTCCATGTCAGAGCTAGAAGAGGACAAGCCACTGATAGCCACAGTTTAGCTGAAAGGGTAAGCAGAAGAGGAAAAAAAAAAAGGCAGAAACCTGTAATAAAAATAAATAAATAAATAAAAGCTTTTTGTTTTCGGTTAAATTATTGTATTTCACCGTGTGGATCCGTTTTTGCTCTTACTTTAATTTCCTTTTGAGTATCAAACCCGGACAAATTTTTCTAAATCCGACCAGTAAATCATATGTTTCGTGGAGAACATTAACCCTCTTGTTCCAATTTGATTGAAGCAGGTCAGGAGAGGGAAGATCAATGAGAGGCTGAGATGCTTGCAGGACATTGTCCCAGGATGCTACAAGGTTGAAAAACGTTCTTCACTCGTCCTATCCTCCTGTCTGTTTCCCTTATGGAATATCCGTATCTTAAAATGAACTAATCAGTGATAAAATGTTCTTCGCAGACCATGGGATTGGCAGTGATGCTAGATGAGATAATAAATTATGTGCAGTCCTTGCAGAATCAGGTTGAGGTGAGAATTGAATCCCCGCGCCTCTTGAGAGGTCGATAACAACCCATCAAATTCCATTTCTCAGTTGAAGAAATTATTTAGCTGTCAGAAGATTTGGGAAATGGTTGATAACATTTCTGTGTTTCAGTTCCTCTCTATGAAACTCACAGCAGCAAGCTCATACTATGACTTCAACTCAGAGTCAGATGCCATCGACAAAATGCAGGTGATTAGTCATCTTCCACCATGAACAGTGCTCAGCATTTGGCTAAAGTTCATTACAGCTAATACCAATAAAGTCGATAGGAGTAGGGTTGATCCACTATACATTAATATTCTGTTTTTCGTCTTGGATTGGACCTTGCAGAGGGCAATGGCAGGAGAAGCGAAAGAGCTGCTGAGGATAGGTAGCGAAGGGAGCACCGGAGGAAACCACCAGTCTAACAACTTTCAGTTAACATCATGGCGCCCTTAGGCTTACAGCTGTGGACTTTGCCTGTAAGTTTCCAATACGGACAAGGAGAAAGAAGATCAACAAGAAGGAGAAGAAGAAGAAGAATTAATATTTCACAGCTTAAGAGAATTCATTCTTGTAACCTTAACCTCATTCACGTGAGGGCATTTGATGCTATACAAAAATTTGAAAGAAAGTATATATATATTAAAAAAAAACTTTTTATGTGAAGATAATCACTCTTGTATGTCTTATTTACTCGCTAGGGTAAGATCACGATCCATCAGTCAATATCTTATAATTGAAAAAGCTACACATTTCGACATGGATGACTATGAGTAATGAGAGGAGAGGAAATATTTATATCAACTATGAGGAGGCTGTTGATCTCTCATACGAAATTCTCATTGACTGTGCACATATATTTGATTATACCGCTCGCAAAAAGTTATTGAAGGAAGAAAGTATTGAGCTGTCTCGATCAATTTTGTGTGTTCCATTGGATTGGACGGACAAATGAACATGTGAATAAACCATTCATTTGGCAAACATTCTGTTGTCTATTGTAGTCAATATATTTTATTTATGTAAAGTAGGAAATACATATATATATATATATCTAATCAAATGGGTAAAAGGAAGATATGGCTAGTAATTATGAGACAGGAACAAGATATCTCCCCAAGCAAAGACCCGAATTGGACAAAACACTAATGAACACGAAAATGACTTGATTGGACTTGAAATGTGTCGTGCTTCATGACTGTTCATTATCGCACAGTGATTGCAGCATGGCCCATGAATGATTTTTGGACATTCTGAAATTTCATCACTCCATTTTTTTCCCCTTATTTATTTATTTATTTATTTGTTTGTTTGTTACTTTTATTGTAATAATAAAATTGAGATATTTGACTTATATTTATTTGTTTGTTTGTTACTTTTATTGTAATAATAAAATTGAGATATTTGACTTATACTTGGTCTCTTCGAAAATTTTATTCATTTCCCAGACGAAAAATTTATCGATCGTGTCCTTTTTACATGTAGGGTTCAATCTTATGGGGTTGATGAGTTGTATGATCAATTATTAATTTTGACCTTTTACTCCTTTTTTTAATTATGAAGAAACTTAAAATAGACCTTTTACTAAGAAATATGAACATGGGACTAAGATTGTCCCTTTTATATAAGCTTGAGCGGGGAAATTGGACAGGTCGATTTGGTTCAGAATTGGTAAGATTGTCCCTTTTTATGTAAGCTTGAGTAGGAAAATTGAACAGGTCGATTTGGTTCAAAATCGGTTTGAACTGTCCCTAAACTAGCATGCAACCATTCTTATTAGGTTGGGGCAATTATAGGTCAAGTATAAAAAAATAGACATGTTGAATCAGGACCAACCATCAACTGTTTGGAATCAACTCAGAATTATTGCTAAACCGGTTCAAACAGTCAAAAACCCTATTATCAATGTCAATTATTTAAAAAAACTATTCATTTTAAGTAATTTAAATAAAAAAAAGAAGAGGAAAATGGTCATAGTTCACGACTCAAATCGGTGCAAATCTTGAACTGACCCGCTTAGGCCCGATTCTAGGTTAGTTCATGATTTCTTGAACTATGACCCGTAACCAAATTGATCCCTTGTGCATAATGGACCAAACAATTACGTACCAGTTTAAAATCGGTCCATATCGCTCATTTAATATCTCTAATGCTTCCAATGAAAAAATTTTATAATTATGGAACAAAACTATATATATATTATATCTTTAACTTACATATACAAGCAAATGATAAATTCAAATTTAAAGTTACTATAATAAGCTAGCAAAATAATTGAATTAAGGAAAGCGCTTTTTAGTTTTATATTTCATGTCAAAATCACTATATATGTATTGTTTTTATAAACATAGAAAAAAAAACTTTTTTATCATCATCAAGCATCAATGATGAACTCGCTCCCAGTGTTCTGTCGGGCCATTACCATCTGAATTAATTAAAATAATCCTTCTCGACCAATTTGTCGGTAAATCTCCGTGGGTGATCATTTTATAATGAACTTTTTTCTTTTGTATGGATGGATTAATTTGGGTTGGTATATGTGACGTAGTTGATTTGAGCTATTTATTTCAAATGATTTATAATATATACCATTGAAAAATTCCATAATATATGTGCGGTTGTATGTACATAAATTAAAATAATAATAATTATTATTATCGATTTTGATCATCAACCCTTAAAACATTGTTCATAAAGAGGTTGGTCTATAAGAAATACGTCTTAAAAGTTCGGTGGATCCCAATCATTCCTTATATAATTAAAATTTTGTACATGTTCAATTGATTCAAAATTCGAATACACGAATAATTTTCAATCCCGATTTGATTTTGTCAAATAGTAGTGCCATTGAAACAAATGGTGGTTGTGATAATCATAAGTATTAATTATGCTTTGGTTATCATTGCACTAAAGTCCAATTGCTAGAGCATAAAATCTCAAGGACGTGGCCTATTCGTGAAGTGAATGATTGGGTGGTAGAAACTACATATATGGAGCAATTAGAATGTATTTTTCAGCTGTTTCCTTCTTCTTTTTCTTTTTAGTCATAGAAAATACTCATTACTTTTTTTTTACAATATATATATATATACACGAAAAGAAGATAGAATAAAATCGCACAAGAGTCCAATTGATGAGAAACGTACCCTAGACCCGTTAGTATCGTATCCATGTCTAATTTTTCTATTTTATAACTGATGAACTGAGAGGGAAACAGGTTAAAAGAAAGCCAGGCAGGTACATTGCATCAAAGTAATTGGGAGAAGGAGAGGGAAGGGACAGCTTTGATGGGCCATAACATGATCTTAAGAAGATAGGGCAGATGTGGGTTCTCCAATATTGCTTCCATCAAATGATAAGAGCTTGTGAACCATTCAAAGCCACTTTTTTACTGGTAAAATCCATTTTCCCTTGACCCTCCCCTATTTGACCAGTTCCCTTGCTTGTCCATTGGAGGGCAAAGTCCATGAACTCAAGGAGGGTGGAGTAGGTTCCAACCGCCCACAAAATGGCCAAGGTAGTCGCAGTCCTGTGGACAGGACCAGTCAGTGAGAGTCGGTCACACTGCTCCATAACAGTTGCACTGATCAACATAGTTGAATTCAGCTGTCGGTTCTTTTTCTATGAATGGGCTCGCACGAACTAAATGGATGTGGAGGAGTCATATTCCCGATTTAGATTAGGGGTCGCACACCCATGATAGATTAGGTGAGGCTCTGAGAAGACAACTAGATACCACACACGGGGCAGGTTCAAGGATCCAAGGACGGAGGGAGGGCTCATCACCAAGATTCAATATCTTCCCTTTTTCCCCTTTGCACTCAAACGCACACAGTGGCCAATCATCATTGAGTGTTGGAAGTGGAACAATCAGTAGTTAGCTGGTCATGAGTCTTGTTTGCTAGTCGATTCGATGCCAATCGCTGAGGGTTTCGCTCCTCTATCTTGTGCCCCCACATCCACTCAGGGCATGATGTATGCAGCAAGTGACCATTAGATTTTGGCCCATTTTGGTTTCATCAATGATTAGCAGTTCTCGTCTAGTCGGGGAGATGGGTGTCTCTCTGCAAAACGAAGTGGTGTCTCAACTCTTACCACAGAAAGATTGAAGAGTTCCGGGCCATTCCATCACAAACTTGGAATGAATCCCAGAGTCTTTTCAGGGTTAAGAATATCATGAAGAATAATATATCCGAACTTTCTTGAATAGATGTCGTCAAACTTGGGAGTCAAAGCTTAAAGCCGATGGTCTTTTTGTCAATCGTGCATCATATCATGACTGCAGCTTAATCAATGCCAGCCACGAACAAGAGAGTCGGTGCAGTCCTTCGCCATCGTGAACTACAGAGCAATGTCATGTCTCTAATATCATTTGATACGTTAGAAAGGACCCACAACCAAGCTTTCTGAGTCCAAAATTGCTGCCAACTCCACCGACGGATGGTTTTACCATGAGAATGCCTTGTTTGGTGAAACTATCAAGGAAGAAAACGCCTTGGGCCAATTCGCTGGCCCGTCTGTTGGGCCATTCATCTGATGGGTCGCATGCTCGGTTTAAGCCAATAATGGGCCCTTTCCCGGTGTGAGTTATAGTAAAAATATGTATATTGCTGTATAGTAGTGGAAGCGATTTACTTCAAGGGAGCTGCCATCGCATTCTATTTGATTTCAGAACTTCCCGCTTTTGTAAATTTTTTAGAGCCTAGAAGGATAACAACCTCATCCTCGGTATTGGTTGGCATTGACCGAGTGGTTCCTGAAGCATAACCCTTATAGTACGTAATTCATTGGGACAGATGGAGACGACGGCCAGATTCAACTCACTAATTAGAAGACTCGGACAGGTCTTCAAAGTCGAGACCAAGATGGAGAGCCTCAAGGAACTCTAGGACCGCATCGCATAGCTCAGGACTTGATAGATGTTGCTGTTTAACAGGATCTTGGCCAAGAAACGCTCAACCCACCACCACAGCCCTCGGGCAGGTCTCCCACCGGCTAAATTCCAGATGATGGCCGAATTCCACTCGCCAGTAGCAGACGGAGATCTCAAAGAGTTCTCCCAGGGCAGGATGGAGAGCCTCGAGGAGCAGCAGGAGGTTGCATGATATTACTGCTAAACAAGGAGGAGCTCGGCCAAGAAATTCTACAAACCATTGCCCCCGTCCCCAAGCAAGATCTCCCAATAATAAACCCTTGTCCAGATCTACAGAGTTCTTCTGGAATTATAATAAGTCACTGAACAAAATCTTGAAGGTACAGAACTCAACCAAATTACATATTTTCCGGCAAAATGTTGAACATAGGTATATTACACTAACCAAGTTGCTGCACTCACAAGCAAGAGAAGTTTGCCGCCAAGAACACACAATCCCCAGCTGATATAACATTATAGGGGAAAATCTGCATATATAATGAATTAGAATGTAAGCCACCTCAGTTCTTTGCCAATCCAGTAGTTGTCTCTCTCTTCTAATTTTTGCTATTCCGATATTGGGTAGTCTGTTGGAGAGCTTCAATAAAAGCGGTTCATGATAAATGCCGTCGCTCTTATTGGCGCAGCATCTGCTGCAGTTGTAGAACCTGATTTCTCTGTTCAGCAGGAAGAAGATTTATCTGCTCAGGAGTAAGGCTCATGACTTGCTGAAGCAATGCCTTCTCCATCTCCGGAGACAGCTGCTGCACAGAGAGTAATATCACCAGAAGATCATCATATAGCCAGAAAAAGTATTGACGCATACAATGAGGAAGAGGGGTTTCACGCATGGATATTTACAGCTGCAGGTCGCAGAGGCTGACTCCCAGAGCCAGCCTGACCAGGAACCAATGATGTGGGGCCTGGGGGCTGACTGGGTTCAGACAGGCCCGGTATCCAAGGAGATCCTCGGTCCACTTGCATGGGAGCAGCAGCTTGGTGGCTGAATTCTGTCCCTAAATGTGAACTTGCAGGAACCAATGATGGGGTTCCTGAAGGCTGAGTGGGCTCTGACAGTCCCGGTATCCAGGGAGAACCTCTATCCACTTGCATGGGAGCAGCAGCAGCTTGGCTTAATTCTGACCCTAAATGAGAACTCCCAGCCTGAAGACACAGCGAGTGAAAATTCCATAGTAGGTTCATTAGACCGCACGTCCTTCTTCCAATTTGAAATACTCAAAAGTAAAGATTAAGAGGATCCTGGAACTATGTTTCCAGCTGCCAAGTGAAGTTACACAGGCCACCCACTTTTCAATTAAATAAATGGGAGGAACAGTTTGTGGAACCCACTTGTACCTAGCAGATGAAAAAATTAGCCCACTAAAATGTATAATAACAATAACAGAGTCTAGTATAAAAGACTAGATAACGAGTAGTATGATGTAGAAGAATATTATGGACCATTTCCTGCCCAGAGAAGAACCACCAAAGGAGTACCTGGTACAATAATTGAGGGGGCTGCTGAATAGTGAGTACTGGCTGCGCCTGTGGGAATGATCCTATGCTAGGAGAAGGTTTGGGAGTTGACTGATATATTCACCAAAAAGGAAGGGAGAGAAGAAGTTATTCCAACAATTTTAATGAAAAAAATTATCAGAAATTAGTAGACTTAATATACAATCAGCTCACATGGTACATTTGCTGCGGTACTTGCTGAGGACCACCAGAGTGCTGATGACCCACATTTGATCCCATTTGTGGAGGATACAGATGATGAAAAGAGGACACTGAGGGTGGCCTTGATTGCAATGACAATGGTGGCTGCAGAGGCGGCTGTAGTGCAGTCTGAGGAATCCCAGTTGTCTGTATTGGCTGCTGGAGCGGTGGCTTTGAAGCAGAATGGAGAGGAAGTTGAGTTGGCAGTTGAGAAGATTGTGGTGAAGTCATAGGGATTGATTGGACCTTGAGCTGCTGCGGTGGCTGGAGAGTATGTGAACCTGTGACATGAGGCTGAAGATTCGGTGCTGGGGCCGCAACAGTTGGAATTGGCATAGTAGGCGGATTCTGGGGTTGCTTTCTGGCAGAAATTTGCACTTGGGCCGCACTTGCTTGCTCTTGAAAGCCAACTGAGCTAGAATATGACTGAGCCTGCGGACTAGGCTGTTGCAATGACTGTGCTGGTGGCTGGGGTTGCTGAGATGCAGCAGGTGGAATCTTCGGAATCTGCAGAGAGTGGAAATCAGTAATAACAGCCTCGCATATAACTACAGATAGAGCAAAATGTCTGGTGCTTCACCGTTTGAGGAGGCTTCACCATTCCAAGCATGATTTGTGCCTGAATTAAAGGTTGATCAGCAAAATGATTATTATCCGTGAAAATAAGCCAAAAACCTAATTAAGAACATGTATAACTACAGGTGATACTCAACGAAGTAAAACAATAAAACTTTTTTTCCAAAGCAAAAACTCAAATGGTTTGTAGGGCTCATGAAAATTGTTAAAACAACAGGGATCAGCAGATAAGTACTTGAAAGATTTTGAATTGAGGCTTGTTGATGAAAGTAATTAGAAAGGCAGAAGAAGCTTAGAGATAACATCAGATGCAAGTAATATGTAGAAAGATGACAACAAGCCCACCCCCACCCCAGGGAACTCGACTTGGACTCCTATACTGAGTTTCACCCCACTTTATATATTTCCTGGATCCATCCCTGCTTAGATGTTCCTAAAGGTACTTCAATGATTTCTAACATCAAATAACTGCAAATTCCCATAACAACAGAAATAGAGAGTCCTCATGAATCCATAACAGAGCATTAATAAAGTTTATATGTTTCAACAAGGATTGACAGTTCCACTCAATTATCTAAGAGCAGGCACAGATTGCATTGCACATGGCAAATTAATTCATGACAGGAAGTGCTTTGTGTTTCTTCTGAGTGATTTAAAGTAACTTACACGTGTGGACAAGCCCAAAATAAGAACATTCAAACTCAAACTACAAAGCAAAACCCTAACTATATGAAAGTGTAGAGCAAATAGTAAATTTAGTAGCAGAAGAAGCAATACATGACAACGAAAAATAGGCTTCGACGATAACCATTAGCAAAAGCAATTGATCCAATATCTTCACCAGGAAATCAACTAATCGAAGGTAAGAGACTGGAACCTGAAACAGCGCCTTAGTCAAGACTGGATTTTGTATTAGGATTTCTCTCGCTTGTTGCTCGTTCTGCTCAATGAGAGTCTGCAAACGACAGAAAAGAACATCGGAGGAACAGTAATGAGATAAACTCATGGAAGAGGAATGAAAAAAAAAATAATCTGAAAGGTCGACGGGGAGAGGGAGTTGCCTTCATCTGGGACATGATGTCATACAGCTGGTTCTTAGACATTCCGGCGAGGTCCACCGACAAGCCTTCGCCAGGTATCTGCTTCGCCGCCATGGCGTCCCGCCGGAACGGACGCTACGCTCTCCCCGGTCTCTGCAAAGTCCTTCCGATGAAAGAAGACGGAGAGGAGAGCCTTTGGGCATATTGGGCAGGCTTCATGGGCCACATGTCGGCCCATTGATCATGCTTCATGGGCTAGATATGCGGCCCATTGGGCATACATCATGGGCTACACATGCTGTCCAGTTCTCAAATTAAGATGGTCACTGTTTTGAATCTTGATGTAGCACGCATTACAGTTTGTGATTGTGAACAGATGGTTCAAAATCATGAGAATTTGCCCCTATCATATTGGTATGGTAGAATTCACTCTCTATATCTGTTTTTGACACGATATTCTTATTTTCGGTGGAGAGTAATAAGAAGGCAGAAAATTTGGTGTGAGTAGAGCAATACTTGAAACCATGGAAGGCTGAGATTTTCCGTCTCTCCGCGCGACGCCCGAGGAATCGTCTCATGCAACGGTCCGTCCGTACCCTTTTGGATCCGACCAGAATCTCTCTCTTCTCACTTGTCTGTCTAATTCTCGTCCGTTTTCTCTGTGGCGTCTGATCAGTTGAAGAAAGAAACATCCAAGGTCGGAGTTCTTCAATATCCTCTATTATCTAGTCACCGGAGAGGATTGAGGGGTTTGACTGCCTGGGCAAGGACCATGGGACTTGCAGCGTCGATACCTTGGCTTTGATCGGACCAAACCGCCAGCGGTGTTAACCAATTTGGAGAGAAGAATGGAAGGAAGGTAAGGGGTTGCAAGACTTTTGACACGGAAGAGGAGAGAGAGCAAGATCTGTGTCAGGGAGCTAATCAATCTTCAAGAGATTAATTAATTTTCTCAAGTATATTACAATTTAATCGACTACTACAACCTGTGTATGCGTAGGAGGAGATGTTCTTGGTGAGGCTTTTTTTTTTCTTTTTGAGTCATGCCTTATCATCTCAAGAAATATTTACGCGTAAGTCATGAGGTGATGAGTGATGAAGCAACTGTTTAGGGCTGTTCTAGGAGCGGTGCAAGAGGAGGTATTAAGATGTCTTTTGTTCTTATTGCTCTTATCATCCTTCCAACTTGTAATTTTGATATGGAGGAAGTTTGAGGATCAAAGTGGGGTTTTAGCACCTCGAGAGCTCCCTTTTTTTTTTTTTTTTTACCTTTGGCTTTGATGTGTTAGTAATGTTCTCTGTAAAGGAGCTCATTGGAGAGTACAGAAACCAAAACGCCATGTGAGTGACCAGTTTCAAGCTTATCAGTGACACTGTTTGGGGACGTGTCTCTGTTTTACAATCATGGGATGAGTTGCTCTAATATGTCAATTCGATTGGATTCCAAGTCTCAAATCAAAATTTCCTGAGGGCTGTGAAGCTAGCAAGCACTTTTCTTTCTTCTTGTCGCTGTTCCCATAAGCACAGTGATCATCTTCATCGGGGAGACAGCTGTGGGAGTGCACGAATTTGTAGAGTATCTACAACTGGGAGTGTTTTATTGCTATGCATCTTATTCGAATTCGGATGAGATGAAATCATTGGATTTACTGTTAAATCCGAAAAACTCTTTTCCCTTCAAGTTGGCCCAATAGAGCCCGAAGGGAACCGGTCGCGGCCGAGCTTCCACTCGCAGAGGAGAGATCGGGTCAGCTCAGAGAGAGAGAGAGAGATGGGAAGGAGGAAGGGAACTGTGGAGTTCGATGAGTCGCCGGGGCGGATCCGTACAAGGACCCGGTGACGATGCTGGAGATGAGGGAGCATCTGGCGAGGGAGAAGTGGATCGACATCGAGAAGGTCAAGTGGTGCTAACGCATCGAGGGAGTGAACCACCTCGAGAAGTGCCGCCACCCCGTACGCCAGTACCTCGACTCAACGCGCGGCATCGGCTGGGGCAAGGAAGGCCGCCACCCCTCCCCCCACGGTACTCCCAGAAGAAACCGTCCCTTTGTTTGGTCCCCGGTAAATCGTAGTATAATGTTTTACTGATTTTGTTATGAATCGAATCCGTAGTGCCGCTGGAGATTCAGGAAATCATTGATCTTTGCCCATCAGTTTTACAGTGCTGAAATTGGCTCGGTATTCACTCTGTATTCTCTGCTGGACTGATGTTTTCCTCACTCATATGATTCGGGTCCAAAGCTTGAGACTGTTGAGGTTGAAGGATTCTTGCATCCGTAACTTCGAGGCACTATATCTCACTACTCTTTCTGCTACATATGGTTGTTCCTTGTCCCCAGATGGAGCTTCCGGAGCAGTGACTTGGCTGGCAACTGTCATGGTGATCGTATCTCATTCTTTCTCTTGTCACGTGAACAGGCCATGGGTTGCTGGCTCTGGCTCTGGCTTCTCTTCGTAAACCAAATAATGGCACCCATTGATCCCTCTGGCTCTTGCTTCTGCGCAATGTCCAGAAGGTTAAACTCAACAGTCACAGGAGCCATTTTATTCATGTTCTCTAGTCTCCGGTCAGGTCAAATTGCACTTGCATTCAAAATATGCTTTAAGAACCAAATATCAGTGTACAAATGCACGGATCTCCCATATCGCTTGACTGTTTAGATTTATGACCCGGCCCTCCCGGGTGGGTGAGCAGTCGGTTACCCAGCTAATGAAGCAACAGAATAGCAGTGGCTCGAGAAGAAGATGATCCTGCAGTAGAACTTAAGATGCAGGTAAGTTAAAAAGTCTTCGATCATACGCTAACTTTGTCGACGATTTCATTCATCGACATTAAGAGATGCCATGAATCTTTCCTGTGTGGATTTTAAATTTAAAGATTGCCGAAAGCAAGGGCGGCTAATGACTATCGTGACTATGATTGAACCTTGGCAGCCCGACGTGGATTAGTGGAGGACGGATCACGAATATCGTAGTCGGCTATGAGAAGCGGGGTGGATTTTCAAATGCCTCCGACCCGATCGTGTTAGTTGACAAAAGGTAGACATTGGAGGTTTTGTAACCTCTTTTAAGGTTGAACGTGCCGCCAACGATGAATAAATTCGAGATTCGAATTCCAAAATTGCAAGATCTTCCTGTACATGTAATCTCGGGGCGGGAGGCACATACAGGTTGACTTTTGATGTTGACCCAAAATGTTTTCTATTGGAATAAAAACAAGACGGACCTCAAAATCAACCGCACAATGAGCAGTTCCCAAATGACAAAAGGGGTGGCACATGGCTTGACTAAGTTGATGAGATATTTGGTTTATTTCTATGTAAAAGTTAAAATTGATAATATTTAATTTTTTTATAAATTTATAATTTTTTATTTATTTTATTGACATCTCAACAAATCTAATCAAGATGGATTCCACCACATGCGTGCACTTTTATAATGGTCTATTCGATGCCTTGACACAAGGGGGGATATTCGGGAAATTATGCCGAACTAAAAATTAGATATTCGACCCCAAAAAAATTCTTTAATTTTACTGTTGCGTCACATGAGACGACCGATTCCACGAGGCTGGATCTGGCGCGGGTTCTGTGCGTGTCTCATCAGTTGAGTTAAATTATGTCAATTATATCAGCTAACTACAGCCATTTGTGCATCACACGCGCACACCAAAGACTATTGAATTTAATCTAGAAGGGCATAGCAGAAACGGAGATCAAAGAGGTACAGAAGCTTTTGGTTTTATCAAGTAATGCCAATTCGTCAAAAGTTGTTTTGTCTTGGGTGATTGATTAAGTTTAACCTTCACTAACTTCTGTCAGCAACCAATATTTTCAGGGTTGTTACTATTAGCTTACCCGATGGAAGACTGTCATCATTCTCGTCCTCCAGCCAGCAAATTCCTCATCTGAATCCATAAATATACCCTTTCAGTCCATAAATTCGTGTGTGTTCTAAGTGGCCCGTCACCACTAGCCTGAGCTTGGAAGAGATAATTATCGTCCGACGGATGGGGACCGCTCCAGTGTGAAGTAAGTTACGTAATTTCCCCGTGGATCGTCGCCGGTTTCCCACTTTAGAAAAATATTATTTCTGCTGTCCCCTTGAGTTGGTCCCTTGTTTTTTTTCCCTTGATTTTTCGGTGGAAGGCAGATTTATTATATATATATATATATTAATAGACTAATTTATGATTTATCATTAATTTCTAGATATCCATCCTTTAAAATTTTAAATATTAAATTTCACCTAACTACATATTATTATCCACTTATAAATGAATTAAAGGACTTGGAATGCAATGGAGTCGTCTAAATACTTTTCCTTTTCCTTTTCCTTTTTCTTTTCCCAGGATTTTCTTCATTTCCCCGCCAAATAAGGCACTACAGTTGAGGTGGTCACACAGCTATGCTTTTTCTCTAGGGTGGAGGCATCCACGATCTACATCATACCGGGCCATACGCGAGCCACGGGAGGGCTCCGTTTTGCCCTAACTCTGGATGTGCTGCCGACGTGGAAGTTGACGAGGCTTCTAGCATACTTAGCCCCCGAAAGTTATAGTTTCATAAGATTCAACGGTAAGATACAGTGACATTAAACATAATCCACGATTATCATAATTAAAATTTCAAGCCGCGTATTGATGAATTATGGTCGAGGGAGGACTAGTGAATTATATTACATCACGGCTAACTTGTCGACGTGGGTCAGTGAAAGGAGACCCCCCAGCGCTAAAGTGTCATCGGTGCTCCCTCTTTAATTATGGCGAGACACACCAGCGTGTGACAAGGGGATGGCCCATCTCTCCACCATTTTCCTTTTTTTTTCTTTTTTTCTTTTTTCTTTTTGTTCGGCAAGTAATGGGGTCGATAGTCAATAATAGGACATAAGAACAGAAGAAAAGACATTTCCAAGAAAAATTCTATTTATAATGATTGAAATTAACATTTCTTAGTCTTAGACGGATCGTGATAATAGTGAAACAAGCCCTCCCCCTCTCATCTCTAACCGTTTCCTGATTTAGTGAAGCTTTTGTGGTTCGAGTGTCGGATTATTAACGGATGATTTTATAATTAAAAAGAGATTATATTCGATTTCTCCTGTCTCTTTTTAATGGCCAAGTGATTGGACCCAATGATTACACAAAACATTTTCTACCTTAATTTTATGAATGGTTCTCGCGGGTTCCCTATTTCTAAAACAAAAAGTAATGGAGAAAAAAATAATGAAAGTAATAGATTGTTTTTAATTTAATAATAAATATATATTGTAAATTTGATTATTATAGTATAATTTCTCTTTTATTTTTGTTTCCCGCTCTTCTTATTTTATTATAAATATATAAGTATATTATATAATAAAAAGTATTTTTTTCATAGTAAATAAGTGTAATCCAAATCTTGTACAGATTTGAAAATTTTTTTACTCCATTTTTAATACTTCAGCATACTCAATGGAAAGTTTCTCTTTGGAAACAAGGAGTGGGCGTCCACATTAGATCTGTGTGCACATCAAGATTCAAGAATTAATATTGGTAAAAACGTGAATCCGATGGCTATGATGCATCAATAGAACGAAACGTGAAGGAGCAACTTGGGATTGTCTTAATAATTTTCTTATTAAATCTGTAAATGGATAATTCAATAATCGAATCTTATATTTAAAGCATTAATGAAAATTTTTTCAAGAATTTTGATCCGACCGTAAATTAGTCTCAAAATACATTTCGACTGACTCGGATTACTACCGGTGCAAACCAAAAAAAAAAAGAAAAAAGGAAAACGTGACGGACGTTAACAAGTATGAATCCAATCGGAAACGTGTGGCCGGCCGTCTTCTTCCTCGCGCGTGCTCCTCCTCTTTAATTCGACCGATGTAGCCGGTCGAACCTTCGTACGTATCCATCTGGATGTCGTATACCAGGGGATACTCGTGACCGATTGATGTACGTGGAATATCGAAGATCCGTGGTCCATTCACGAGCGGGTCGGTCTCGCCCCAGAAAATGTCCGGCGACTTTAAGTGAGGGGAGAAAGGGAATTCATGCCTCAACATCTACCACTACCTGCCTAAATCCAACTACCACGTCCTTTTTTTTTCTCATTTTATTGATATTAATAGTGTATAAGCTAATTTGTTTGACGATACATTACACAGTATAAAACTCCTCATTAACCTCCAAATATATACTATCAATTTATCTACTAGATAATTTATTTTTCATCTATTTTTAGATTTATTTTTAAATTAAAACGTTGTAAATTTTATTTAAAAATAGGGAAATTTACAAACCTGAGGTAGAAGAGGCTTATAACTTATAAAATAATTTAATCAATAAAAATAGAGATGAAAAAAGTTTTTTAAATAAAAAATTGAAATCATTCCTGAAAAGAAAACAAATTATTAAACATCAATGAAACGTCAATGTCATGTCGAGCGTTTTTGCCCGTTTTGTTCGCCGTCGTTGCTCCCTCCCCGTCTCCCCTTTTTCCTGTTTTTTTTTTTGAGGAGTACGGTAGTTGGGTTATTTTCGAGAACATGTGGGGGCATTTTCGGTATCATGGGCAGAAATATCTCCCCCGGTTCTTAATTGATTGATTGGGGGTCATCATCACCTGAGGCATCGTGAAACACACGACAGAGAGCAGGAAAGGACGTGCTTTCACGAGCTTTCTTTTCCGTGTATTTTATACCGCCTCGTATTTAAATTTTAATATATTTTATTTAATTTATATTAGATGAAAGTTTCAATTTTGCTGACCTACTAAGCATAAAATTTTATTAATAAAAAACGATTTATTTTAAATATTTGAATTAAATATTTTATTTTTAAAAAAATATAATATTAAACCATCTAAATTTACTGAATTTACCATACTGTCAAGGTTCAACATGATACAAAATTAAGCTTGTTCATATACGAAGCCAATGGCTATTAATCAGAATTGAAATAAGTAAAAATTAATTTTATCAGTCCACTTAAATTAGTTTTTATCAACTTATACGATAATGATGAATAATGCTCGCCGTTTAGATGGGCCACGCGGGTTTGGAGAAAGACAAGATTTTGGCTGGAGAAAATTTTAGTGTTTCATTAATGGTATACGTAATTGATCTTATTTATTTATTTAGTCCTGCTCGAACCAGTGGCTTGCGTGAGCTTTTTTTCAATATTATTATAGATAATTGATTAAAATGTTAAAAAAATAAGTTAAAATAAATGTTGCTTTTGCCTTTAGTCCTGGGATGGACAAGACACGGTCCGAGGACTGTACCAACTCCCTTCTCGCACGCAGATTCCGTGGTGATTGTTGGGAGACCAAAAATGAAAAATTAAAATTTTCTAGAAAAAAGTCAATATAATCGTATTTATTATATAATATTATGGGTGACAAATTTTTATATGATACTGTGTAAAATTAGACAAGTTTAAATATTTATAATTCGATTATATATTATTGATTTAATATAATTAACATATTTAAGCATGAATTAACATGGTAACACACTTCACTTATCTAACGGTATATTACTAATTTAATTTATCATACATATAGCATTAAAATTTATTTATTGTATTTTACTATAATGATGTCATTATTATAATTGTATGATAAATATTTTAATTAAAATTTTATATTATAATATTAAACATGTTAATTACATTAGTTATGACTAATATATTTAAACATATTTAATTTATACTAATTAGACAGATAAGTCACATGTGGAGAACTCTTTCACACTGACAGTTTAAACAAAACACACTATATTTATAGGAGATTTATTTCACAGATACCATTTAATATTTAAAAATTAAAATTAGTTCATATTAATCCAAATTACAATGCTAATCTACAATATAATGAGATATTTAAAAATAAAAAAAAAAGAACACGAACTTTCTTGTTCTTCTTCTCTCCTTCTCCTGAAAACCCTAAATCTCATCGACGCGATCCCATCACCATCCTTCTTCCTCCATCTCCACCTGCCAATTTCCACGATCATTCTTCCTCTCCTCCCTCTCTACGACCCCGTAAAAACCCTAATTTATGGCTGTGGAGTTTTACGCGTGGAAACTTCATGTGGTCTACCAAATGTGAAAGGAATTCCTTTAAAACTCTACTCGGGACAAAAAGCATCGGGCATCGAGCGGGTCCACTCGGAATGAATGTAAGCGTGTGATGGTGGCGGGGGGGGGGGGGGGTTGGCGGCGTTGGTGTTGTTAATTATACACGCGGTGCACATAATATTAGAAAAATAAATAAATCGGTATAAAAAGAATAATTTATAAAATCGCAGGTGAATAATCAATCTGCGGTCTTGCACGAGGAGATCGTCGACGCCACAAATTACGCCGGCGGGATGGTCCTGGCCAACATGGTGGTTAACGGGGATGAGCTGGCGACGGAGGATTTGTCAAAAGTAGTATTCACATCACAGTCCACTTCAGTATAGATTTATTTATCTTTCAATACTTTATGTACCGAATTTATCAGTGGGAGAGAATCATCCCCTTTAAATTCAAAAAATTAGATAAAATATTACATAAATTATACTTTAATCATTTTTATTTAATTGTCACATCTTTAATCATTTTAGAACTCCAATTTAATTTTCCTTTCTCCGTTCACTTCCCCTTCGACAAAAAGAAACGGGTTGAAGTACGGCACTGAAACTTCACAATAATGAATTGATAATATGTAATATGATAGGTTTAATTTTTAAAAATTTTTAAAAATTAGTATTGAAGGTTTAATTAATAAAGTTTAATTGGTAGAATATTTCAACCTATAAATTAATTTATTATTACAATGTAATACACTACTACTACTATTATAAAACAAAAGAAGGCCCCACAATTACATATTGGTATTGGTACGATTATATACCATTACACAGGTTGGGGACTGCCATGGGCAGATGGCAAATTATTGACCTGTCGGTTCCCACCTAAAAATTTAGACCACCACAAGCCACCTACGTGGATTCTTACATAAATCAGTGAAATATGCTTAATATTTTTTAAGAGCTTCTATATATATATATATATATAAAAGCTAATATCTTAATTAAATAAGTTATTATATCAATTTTAATTTTTTTATATACCGATCATATATCAATTTTATTTTGTTTATCAATTTTAATGTAACGTCAATTTTCCGTTAAATCATCTCGTATGACATATTAATTTTACTGACGTGATCAGTGATTTCTTACGTGACACGGTGTCACCTACAATAACTTGATAAAAAAACGAACTTTGTGCTAAGTTTGATGGATGATGTATGATTCGTGCATGATCAACATACGCAAAAAAAAGTTTATGCTAAATTTTAAAATATAATAAAAGTTTATATTTAATTAAGATATTAATCCTAAATATAATTCATTAATTATCAAGCAAAAGAAAAATCGTACTTTAATTTAAAATTTGAAGTATTTAATAACTCAATTAAATAGTTCACAATCAATGCATGAATACAATTGACCAAATAACCTAATAATTTTTTTCTATGTTCGTCAGGCCGGGTTGGAAATGGGTGATGTTGTTGGACTTTTTTATTGCAGAAAATAAATAAAATATCGTGTAAATGTCACAATTATTTTATTAAATTTTCTGTATCTGGAGGAAGATGAGGAGTCGGTCTACGGAAAACAGCAGCTGCGTTCATCTCGATCTCGCGTTGAACGGGCGGTGCCGTCCCGGTTCCCGGGCCGACACGCGCCACGTTGGCCCGGAGGCGACGTGGCGCCCCCGCATGCGCTGGCCCTCCCAAATCTGGCCGTCCCGCCGTCCTCCCGTCTAAAGTAGAGGTGCCTCGGGGCCCGTGACAGCCGAGTGTCGGCACCGGTCTAATTTTTCCGCTGGGCGAGGATTTCGGCTTCGGCGTGACTGCGTCCTCGGCTACACGCGGCGCGTGTTGAGCACTATTCTGTCCGTCGAGATCTATCCTGTCGCCTAGTAGTTTTGTACTTAAATATTTTTAGATAATATAATGATGCATAAAAAATTAATAGGAGAATAAGAAATATAAATTTTTTTATAAAAATTAAATTTATAAAATTTTTATTATTAAATCAAGAATAATATTATTATATTAGTTTATCTTACTTGAAATTACGTGTGTACTTTAATTTTACTATCACGCGAGCTCTCCTCTCCTAATTTACTAATTGTAAACCAGACCAGAGGATCAGTTTATCGCCGCCCGCTATCCTTGCCTGGTTCCCTTCAAACCAGCTGTTAATTCAACTTGTTCTCGATTCCACATGCGTCAATCGCATCATCACACTTATGCGCTATTTTGTTTTATTTTATTGCATCGTTTTATCTCTTTTTTTAATTTCGATCCAAGCCTTTTTTTTCTCTATTTTAAGCCTTTTTCGGACGTAAATGTGGATAAAAAAATAATAGATATAATCAATTTGGGGTTGGACTAGTGATTTTCTCACTAAATCTCAAATAGGTGATCCGAGAATCGAATATCAGGTTAAGAGAGTCAACAAGAATTTTTTCATGAATCCTGACCCAATTACAGACTAATCCGAAAATACTATTTAATGTAAAAAAAAAGTAAATATAATGATTCAATAACTATTCTTCCTTCCTAGATATGATCTCATCTTGAAATCCATATACGGCCAAGAGAGTTGTTGATTTTTCCTTTTTCTATTACATAGGAGCAGTATGGTTTATGATATAATATGAGAAATAAGTAAGAAATAAATGGGTAATGAGAGCTCATGATAAGAACTAAATTTATAACTATTATATCAAATATCATTTATTAGCGTAGTTGATTTTTGTTTGGCATAAATTAATTAGGGTTCACTAAATTGTAAATATTAAGTGTATTATTATGCACAAATTTTGATTAAAATATTAGCAGATAATTTTTTTTACTTGGTCCAACACATGAAGATAAGAATGAAAGCTCATCAAATCTTGCGGCAGGAGACCGGAGACTTCACCAGACCCTCGGAAAACGACCGGTCGGGAATTTCAGGTTTTTCCTATTTGGAAGAAGAAGAGCAAGTAGAATGCTCCAACCAGTAGGCAAATGTTCCTATCATATACATATATGTGAACGTGTATAAAAGAAAGCGATCGAGAGCGGTAGCGACAATTTTACCGTCATCGTTACGCAATGTTCAGGCTATTGCGTTCGACTGCGGCCGAGGGATTATGGTCCAAAAAGTGGGTGTCCCCCGAGGCCAGCCCCGAAGAGCAATATCCGGCAAGTACTTCAAGTAATGTGATAGAAGCGGTTTGAATACATGATATCGGAGGACTCACTGCTCGGTATGCAAATAAGTTTTGAACAATTAAATCATCGTATTAAATACGTAATTATCGGAATATTACCTTGAAAGATTCAAATCGACCTCGGACTAACTGCGTAAGTTTGTCAAACATCTCATCGACGTTCACATTTAACGAATTATCATTGAATTTTTTTTAAAGAAATATAACCAGTAAAGGCTCAATCGATGACTAGTATATTTTATATATTAAAATATTTGAAATATATGAGTGTCATTAGGATTTTTTTAATAAAAAAATCATCCAATATCCGAAATTCTTTTTATGAGTATTATCAATTTGGTAGGTAGGCAGCTAGTTGAGCCTACCCAAGACGACTCGCAACAGTTCCCAAATCCGATCTCTGAGTAACTGTGACTGTGAGTCACTGTTAAACGAGAGAGTGAATACTACACTACAACAAGAGGGGTGTACGGAAATGTCGATTCTAATTCTTTTTTTAATAAATAATATATAATATTATAATAACTAATTAATTTATCAAATAATAAATATTTATATCATCTTTGATCCATCATTAATTCTTATATGTCAATTCTTAAAATTTCGAATTCTCAAAGCTCACCTGCCAAGTGGCCATAACTTCAATTCTTTTTCTTTACTGCGAAAAACCACCTAACTTGGAATTTAGTTAAGAGAAGTGGATTCTAATTTATTATTTTTATTTGTGAATGAAATATATTTAAATTTAAACAAAACTAATTAAAACTATCTCTGGAAAAAAAAGTGATAATATAACGAGAAATACTGAACAGTATCTTATTCAAGGTTATCATAATTCTTTTTTTTAACCTTGAATAGGGAGCCAAGAATAATTGCATTTTCGACGTGGGCCCTGTGGACGGATTTCAAAGTCATAGTTAAATATGGTTAATTTCTGGAGAAGAAAAAAATGGAAAAAAGGAAAAAAAATTAAAAAGGACAGAAGAAACAATCCAAGTGTACGTGATGGGCTTTTATGCCTTCGCGGCCTCCCCACCCACACCCCCCGCCCCACCACCGTCCTTCACCACTCTTACCTGCTTTTCTCGCCCACATTTCCCAACTAACTGACAGTCTTTTGTCCATGCTACCAATTCACCGCATGATGATGTGTTATTATATAGTCTAAAATTTGTTATTAATTTTTAAATGAATTCAGTATAATACATGTTCACAACTTACTAGCATGTTGATCCCGTCTAATGCGATATTTTATCATCTCGTTAAAGTGGTTTTAATTAAGATTTAAGAGATATTGAGTTTTATGAATCGATTCGTAGTGATAAATATTTACGAGATTATTACATGCACCATGATATATAATTACTCAATCCTTGATCCTGCATAAGGTCATGAGATTTTTATCTGAATATTTTAATTGACATGGCATCTATATTAATTAAAATTTAAATAAGATTTTAAATATTAGAGGATAAATTTATCAGCAACCGAAGGAATCAAACGACACTTGAGGGTCGAGCCCCCCATATCCTCTTCCCTCGGAACCCACTTTTCCCCTTCACACACCTCAACTTTTTTGGTTTCTCTTTCTACACTCCTCACATTCTCTCTCTTCACCCCCACTGTATAAATTCCGCCTCACCCGGGTTTGCCCCTCGTTAAACCCTGATTAGATTCCTCTCTCTCTCTCTCTCTCTCTCTCTCTGTGCCTCTGTTTGTAGGCCTACGCTCTCTCTCCTTCGTTCCCCCTCATGGATGACGGCAGC
Source organism: Sonneratia alba (assembly GCA_900174645.1). NCBI lineage: Eukaryota > Viridiplantae > Streptophyta > Magnoliopsida > Myrtales > Lythraceae > Sonneratia > Sonneratia alba. The sequence continues at coordinate 1,040,299 of FWPY01000029.1, forward strand.
GACAAGGAGAAGAAGCGAGCGCGGTCCGAGTCCGATCTGTCCGGATACGAATCGCTCGGATCGGTCATACCGGATCTAGACTCGCCGGAGTTGAAGCGGCTCCGAGTAGAGGCTGATGCAGATACGCCGGAGGTGAAGAGGATCCAGGACGACCTCTTAGACATACTGGACGACTCAGACGGCGGCGCTGACCGAGACGCGGCTATTCAGGGCCTCGATTCGGTTATCAAGAGCTTCGAGGAGGAAATACTCGAGCCGGCTCGTTCACCGGCGGCGTTGGACCTCGCGTTGGACGTGGCCGAGGGGCAGACGGAGCTCGGGTACCTACTGGAAGCCTCCGACGATGAGCTAGGCCTCCCTCCCAGCTTCGGCTCGTCGGAGGAAGACCGGAAGAGCGAGGCAACCGAGCCGCCGGTGGCATTTACCGGCGCGTTCGAGTACAACGATTCCTTAGGCTTCGAGAGCGAGTTGCCTGATTACGACGGCTTCGAGTTCGGAATGTGTGGCGGACCGGACGTTGGGAGTGATAATCACGATAGCGATGGCCAGTTCGTGACGTTGGGTAGGTTGTTCGATAACGCAGGTGATGGCCGTGACGGTGGCGATGCGTCGGAGTACTTATGGCGGCCGGAGTCGCTACCGGCTGTTTAACGGAGTTTTGTGACGTTTCGGTTGGGCCGGCTTTTCTCTGGACTGAACCGGAATACTTTTGGACTGTTGATAAATCAAGTTTAAGCTAAGACTATTGTAAAAAGAAAAGTCTGAACTAAAAGATGTGAGCAAAATTGACAGGAAAAGAGGATTTATTGGTGCTATTTGTTTGGGATCGAACGCGCAAATCGAATTGCTGAATTGGGAATTACTCTTAACCATTGCTGAATAGGAAATTATTCTAATCTGACCTGGATTTCGTGCACGGCGGGAAGTAGTTTGGAACACTGCGTGAACGTGAATGGAAGGTGGATGCCGGCGGCGGTTCGACCCTCCAAATACTAAGAAAGAAAAATCGGGTTTAGCTGGTACACATAATTTTACCTTCTCTAATGGTAAAAAAGTATTGCGTGGGACGAAGGTTTGTTGTGGGGACGCTCAGTCGGCACTCAGAATTCTCCCATTTTTATCACCTGCCGGTTTAAGTTTCACCCCTTTTTTTTCTTTTTCATTTTAGGTTCAGACGGTGGAGTTTTCCATTATAAGATGTGTGTAGGGTCTTGATTTGTTGCAGACGGTGACGTGTCTTACGATGAGTTGGATCATCATGAAAGCTGTCTATGGTATGTCTATATCCACCACATGCGTAAATTGGGCCGCCCCCACTTGTCAGTAGTCACATGTAAACGCCATAGCCTATTTGTTAGGTTTCAGGGAAAATAAATAACATGCTATGAAATAGAGTAGTCTGTGAACTTTAATTTAATAAATTATTTATTATTTATCTAATTTTTCATCCAAAACTTTGGTTTGAGGCTTCCTGGACGTCATTTTTCATCCAAAAATGCCCTCTACTTCTTCATGTGATAGCTTGCATAAGTGGATGAAAGCAGAACTGGACATTTGAAAATCAAGGCACGGAAGAGGATTGGTCAATCGCGAAAATCTGGAAATCTAGACTGCAGATGCCAATCTTACGGAGGCCTTCCATGGAGACTCGATAGAAAAAAAGAGAATGTAATTGGAGGCCATTGAACGGGGCATTAAACGGAAAGTGGCAGTTAAGTCATATGTCTTATTGTTAATATCTTGGAAGCTTCAACAGTCTAAGAAGGAGATTTTGGAGGTATCGACATTGGAAGGTACATACTGCTTGGTTGTTTCAAAAAATATATTTTTTTTTACAACTTTGTTTGAATTAACATGTATATAACATCTTAGCGATAGGACAACGACTACAATTTTGGACAATTTGTGTACGATTATAATATTACTAATAAATCGATATAATATTATAATTTAATTATAATTTATAATAATAATAATTATTATAACCATTATATTAATTCCAAATTTAACATAAAATATGAATATAAGTTTAGTAAAATAAAATAAATTTATTATAATATTTTTTAATTTTTAATTTTTAATTTTAAGTTGGTTGGTTTTCTCATCTATTCAATTGGATTCACCGGTTCGACCGGGAATCAGTCAATTCAATCGAATTGAACCTAATTTAAAGTGTAATTAGATTTATTTATGAGAACCGGACCGGGTGAGTGGCTAGTTTCTAGTTGAACCGGCCAGCCTGGTCTGATTTTTAAAATTATGCTAAGAGGATAATTTGTGTACAGAACGAAAATTGAAATCAGTAATAAATGACAAGAGACTCATCATTGAGAAATTAAGCTATTGAGAGGAAATTCAGAAGCGTGTAGATTGAAGTGCTTCACTGATGGAAGAAAGGATTGTAAAATTGGAAGATTTGAATGAAGAAAAGTGGCATGTACGCAGTAGGAGGTTGGAAAATGGAAGTAGTATTAGTTAACATCAGCGCGTTGATTTGTTCTCTGAAGGTCTGGCACAAGTTTGTTCTGTAACATATGTTTTAACCATGAAGGCCTCCTTCTGTGTCCTGCATGTGTTGATATCCAACATAGACAATTGTCTACACACCTGGCTTTCATTCTATCTAAGCCACTTCTTCTCCGCCAAATCGACTTGCCATTCTTCACTCTACAGTGCCGCACTATGCTATTAAATTGCTTTGGTGACTCAAATACTTATTTTAGTGCAAATGGGTTGTTACATGAAGCTTCCCCTTCTTCACTCTCATTTCTGCTGCTTCCATCATTTTCAGAACTCCTCGATAAAGATGGTTAATTAGTAGAGCCTATACTAATGTGTTGTTGTCCCCTTGCATCATGTTTTTTTTCATTAGCAATTCCTCGTCTTGCTTCCTTATGAAATCATCTTCTATACCTCCTCATCACAAGTTGACCCTAAGGCATCTTCATAATCAATCTCTAAATTAGACACTAGTCCTAACATTACCATCATCTCCCTCAGCTTGTTGAATTTCATTACTTTTTTTTTTGTTGGCTTCTATTAACTCATGGATATGTCCACTCTTGGTAGCTAGCTTAGTAATTTGTAGAACCTCTATGTCAGAATACAACTTTGTCAAACCTTTTGAAAGGTTGTGTACCTTGAAACTTTGTACCATATTTGTGTTGGCTTCTCATATCCTCATTCAGCAAGTTTAGATATGATCATAACAAGTGAGATGTGATCACAATCTCCTGACGTAATGTGAAACACACTCCCTCATATTTTCTCCATGGTAGATCACTAATTGAAGGCTTGTCTTTATGTTGCACAACAAATGTGCACTTTCATCTCGGGATCACCACAAGGGTAAAAAAAGAACCATATTTCTTTAAATTTTACTATATAATAATATAATGAAGTCAAACTTACCTTTAAAGCTCAATATTACCAACAGTGGAACAGCCCAAAAAAAAACTCCTTTATAGCGAGAATTCAACTTTACCACCACCTAGCAATACCCATGGCACAGAAGATCTTCACTCTTTCACTTGATCAAAATAGCCCTAACTTCTTCTGTCTATAAGTTTCTCTTTTTCGTGGGTTTTCCGGATGAAAATAGGGGTTTTTTTTTTCTTTCACCCCTCACTCATTTAAGCTCTTTTTAGCAACCGTTCAGCCTTTCATCAAGATTTTGGATGAAATGTTAAATGGATATTAAATTGTTTATCAAAACTAAAGTATATGGATATTTTATCCAAAATTAAAAACTCATTGATATAACTTTAAATTACCCAAAAAATCGTGATTATCTTGTTTATTTTTCCTAGATTCCACACTTTTTTTTGGATCTAGATAAATATAAAAAGTGTAAACGATAATTAGTGGCGTAGAACAACTCTATTGTATTTCAAGATATTTAAAAAAAAATTATGTGAAATTATAGGTTTGGATCATGACTGATTCATCAGCTTGTAATCTTTTTCCTTTTATTATTGCATAAAAGGTCAATTCACATCTCCAGAAGAAAAAAAATAACTGAAAGAATGCTGAAGTTTTAGCTCTTTATGGCTCATAGGTTTGGAGGAAGTAGACAGCACCGAGCACACTGGTTTAGGCAGACTGACGGTGGCCATATAAGCTATTATGGCCCTTGTCCCGGCACTTCGACCCATCCCAATTGCTCTCATGATTATTCGGCCTGAAAGTCCTAACTTCGTCGTAGGAGCCATTATGCCTTTGATTCTTGACCCGTGCCAGGATGGGCCGATTGGCCATGGGCACGAGCCTTGCCCAGGTTTTTCTTGAAAATCACCTTGACCCGACCGATCGCCATTCCTATACATTACAACATAGTTTTAAAACCAAACCAGGTCAGCCGGTTTGACCAGTTCAATCGAGAACTGGCTAGTTATTTAGTTCGGTTCCTAGAAAAACCCAATTGCACTTTAAATGAGATCAATTCCAGTTGAATTGGTCAGTTTCCAATCTGACCGATAAACTCAATTGAACGAGTAAAAAAACCAACAGGCTTAAAATTAAAAAATAAAAATATATTATAATATATTTATTTTATTTTATTTATATTAAATTTTTATCTAATATAATTATTATATTAATAATTTTTGTTATAAATTATATTTTATTTTATATATTTATTGATAATATTATATTATTATTATTTATTAAATATGTGATTTGACTAATTGAACTCTCGATTCGATCCATGAACTCATACTTACAACGATTTCCGATCTAGTTCAGTTTTAAAAGTTATGCATTGCAACACTTCATTTATTTATTTGACTGTGCCATTTCTTCCATATGATCTTCAACGGAGTCCAAACCATAATTCAAGTCGGACGACCTCCGCTCCGCTTTTAGACCCATATGATTGTCAGGTCTCAAGAGGGAATCATACCGTCTGTTCGAGAACGCAAGGTCTACCCACATATCACCGACCGATCAGATTTAATTGCCATTCCTAGGCCAAAACATGTATACTTGTCGGTCTAAAAGAAAATATATTGAATTATCTCAATTTATTTAAATAAAATTTTTTGTATCAGCCGAAATAAATTATGGGCCGCAAACAATGTTGGCCCAGTGCTGATTTCCTGGTGGGTCTGAAGATGGTCGTTACTGGGCTATCCGGTTCAGTCGGACCGGAAGTACCGGCCGGGCGAGTTCCGAATTCCTCGTCACTCTCTCCTCGGGCCGTAGAAATTCTCGCCATTTGAATTCTTCAGAGTTCATTCTGATATCAGGATTCTAATTTTCGAGCTTTTTCGATCTACCCTTGCCGCTGTGTTCCTCGTCGATCTTAGTCTCCGCCGGTCTGCTGCTCCGAGGAGGTACGGTCTCTGTAGTTTGATTCTCCGTTTCATTCGCTTCCTCAGGCTTGGCATGGTGCCGTCATTGCATGAACAGATTGATTGGCGTGGTGCTGGATTACATCAAGATCTGGATCTGGGTGCCGATTTTTCATTTTTGAATACGAAATCTGTGGCTGCTTCTATTTCCTCCTCCCTGAACTTGGGATCCTCCCCGGACTAATTAGGAACTCGAGCTGTGCCTTTTAACCCTAGATTATAGACACTGGTGAGGCTGAGTTTCATCCTCTCAATCGATTTGGAAACCGATTATGGGGTTTGGGGCCGAAATTGAGGAAGATTTATCTGCTATTTGATCGGTTCATATTTGTTTCTTCGAGATCTATGATGTATGTCTTACCTCGTGATTAACAGCTGCTTCTATCATGTACAGTAGTTGAATGATTCTCTTTCCTGCCAATTTCAAGAGTCATCCCAGGCCTTGAAGGTCCAGTCTGGAGTTGAGAAGTTGGGTCTTGAGATAAATAATTTGTTTTTTTTTTTCTTTGCCCTGCAGCTCGACAGTAGATTAAGATGGCCATGGTTGATGAGCCACTATATCCAATTGCAGTGCTGATTGACGAGTTGAAGAACGAGGACATTCAACTTCGCCTGAACTCTATTCGCCGCCTCTCCACAATTGCTCGTGCCCTTGGTGAGGAGAGGACAAGGAAGGAGTTAATCCCTTTCCTCAGCGAGAACAATGATGATGATGATGAGGTGCTTCTTGCATTAGCAGAGGAATTAGGGGTATTCATCCCTTATGTTGGGGGTGTTGATCATGCCAATGTTTTGCTATCACCGCTTGAAACGCTTTGCGCCGTCGAAGAAACGTGTGTCAGGGACAAGGCAGTTGAGTCCCTCTGTAGAATTGGGGCACAAATGAAGGAGCAGGATGTGGTTGACTATTTTATCCCAATGGTGAAGGTTAGTTGATGCTTCTACCGTTTGGCTTAAATTAGATCATGGTAGTTGGTTCTGGCATGTGCGGATTTCGTAATATAAATCCAAGCATACATTGCTGAGCCTTCACATTCGGTATGATTTGCTTTTCCTTTATCATCTCATCTCATATGATGGGTCTTTTCTGCTGGCATGATGATGATGATTCTTGTTTTCTTCCTGCAATTGATATTTAGAGGCTGGCTGCTGGTGAATGGTTCACAGCTCGTGTTTCATCCTGTGGCTTGTTTCATATTGCTTACCCAAGTGCCTCAGAAGTACTCAAAACTGAACTGCGAAGTGTGTACAGTCAGCTATGCCAAGATGATATGCCCATGGTCAGGAGGTCGGCTGCATCAAATTTGGGGAAATTTGCTGCTACAGTGGAATCTGCTCATTTGAAAACTGATATTATGTCTATATTTGAGGATCTTACTCAGGATGGTATGTGAGTCTTCATCTGTGAATCCCATGTTTTGATTGATAATTTTAACTGGATTTTCCTTCCAATTGCCTTTACCTAGGAATTCATTTGAGTGTTGTCTTTTATGCCAAGGAATTTTTATCCTAAATTGCATGCTTCACTAGTTTGTGGTCTTGTCAGAGATCTTACCGGTTGATGTACCCTATCACTGATGTATTACCTTCAATCTTCTAACAATTTTTCATTTGTTTAAGAAGACACTACTCTAATTTATCTTGGGTACTAAGGGGTTTTTTTTAAACCTTCCCCATTGCAGACCAAGATTCTGTTCGTCTATTGGCAGTTGAGGGCTGTGCAGCTCTGGGGAAGTTGTTGGAGCCACAGGATTGTGTTGCACATATTTTACCTGTCATTGTTAACTTTTCACAGGTGAAACTATTTCAGCTAAATTTTTTGTTCATTTTCTTTTTATTGCACAAGTAAGAGTCAACTAAAAAAATCCTTGTAGGAAGATAGCTGCTCGAGATAAATCATGAATTGTGAGTTTCACAATCTAGACAATATCTGTTATATAATGCTGACATGTGAATGACATAGCACCTATCTTTTGTCTATTTGGTTATGGGCCTCTTGATCTCAATTTTTTCTTTGGAATAGGACAAATCTTGGCGTGTCCGCTACACTGTTGCAAACCAATTGTATGAGCTATGTGAGGCTGTTGGTCCTGAGCCAACTAGGTATATTTTCCAGCTGTCAACTTGCCTTTTCCTATGACTTTATATTTTATTTTTTGTTGGCTGCTTCAGTCTTTACTCATACTTGGGATGATTTTGTGCAGTAGTTACTGGACTTGGTGTTACTAATGTTTTCATTTATCCACTTTTTAATTGGAGAACTTACTGCATGAATGCTTATGGCTTTTTACTGGAAACTGGTTGCTGTAGATCAGAGTTAGTTCCTGCATATGTTCGCCTGCTTCGTGATAATGAAGCTGAAGTACGTATAGCTGCTTCTGGAAAGGTGACCAAGTTTTGTAAGATTTTGAATCCAGACCTCGCAATTCAGCAAATTCTTCCCTGTGTGAAGGTGAGTCCATATGATGAGCATTTTTCTTCATATACTTTTCCTTTGTTTCTCTACTGATAATGCACATCTATTTAATTGCCTGGCTACCGCAGGAGTTGTCCACAGACTCATCGCAACATGTTAGGTCTGCTCTAGCCTCTGTAATAATGGGAATGGCACCAGTTTTAGGAAAGGTATGCATCTCAACTGGGAATGATTATTCATTTGGGGAAAGATCGATTGTCTTTCTTTCTTGTATTTCATTAGCAAAGTTTCTTAGATGTCATGTGCCCACATTTTATAGTCTGTGCCATGTGTATAGCCCTGCATTCATGGCTGTAGTCACCTTCTGCGGCTAACAAACTTGTGAACCATTTATGCTCATAAAATAGTAGAGTGGTATCATCTCTCAACTGAATGCCGCTCCCATTAACTATTTTGATATCTGCATCCTTGAGTTGCAACATTGATATAGGGAGGGAAGCAGATTATTGCAGAGAAAATAACCTATCTTCACTTTCATCTATCTACATCTTTTTAAGCTTCTGCCTGAATGTTGTGTCCTTCCATATGATAAATAGGTCTTCTTTTCTTGTGGCATGATGTCCTTTGTTTTATGTGCTGCAGGAAGCCACAATAGAGCACCTATTGCCAATCTTCCTCTCTCTTCTAAAGGATGAATTTCCTGATGTTCGACTGAACATTATTAGCAAGCTAGATCAAGTTAATCAGGTATCTGGTGGTTCATAGACAGATCAATCTTCCCATTTATTTGTTTGAACAATGACGTGCAATATAAGAAATGATCAAGTGAACACCTGCAAGCTTTTTCTTGTTTCAAATCACTCCATATTCTCTTCTTGAGCCTGTGGTATTATACTGTGTTGATCTCTTTTGACGTGATGTGAACTGTGGATGCAGGTAATTGGAATTGATCTACTTTCTCAGTCCCTGTTACCAGCAATTGTTGAGCTTGCTGAGGATCGACACTGGAGGGTTAGGCTTGCAATTATTGAGTACATACCGCTGTTAGCAAGTCAGTTGGGCATAAAATTTTTTGATGATAAGCTTGGCGCTCTTTGCATGCAGTGGCTGAAGGATAAGGTCTGTATAACTTTGGGAACTATGACATCAGTGATTAATTTACTGTTGGCTATTGACCAGATGATATTCTAACCACCACTTTGCTTTTTGTTGTAATTGCCCTTCTACTTCCCGTACTTATTGTTTATCTTTGAAATAGCTCTTTTGATCTTCATTTTGAAAGTATCTTCCAATGGTCTATATATCTATCTGTACTGTGCAGTTAAACATGATCCAACATGTTTCCACTGTCCTTGGTCTTTGCAGGTCTATTCCATTCGTGATGCAGCAGCAAACAATGTGAAACGTCTAGCAGAAGAATTTGGTCCTGAGTGGGCGATGGAGCATATAGTTCCTCAGGTATCTTGGAATTACTGAAAGCAAGTCTCAGATTTTCTCAGTGGTATTAGTAGTAAATTGATCGCTAAATGATGAAGCTTATTATGTTAAATTTCTGTATACAGTCTTGATCAGTTCTCAAATTATGGTTTATTTACAGGTTTTGGACATGATAAACAATCCACATTACCTGTACCGGATGACTATTCTCCATGCAGTTTCCCTGCTTGCCCCAGTTATGGGCCCGGAGATTACATGCTCTAAACTTCTTCCTGTGGTCATTAATGCATCAAAGGACAGGTCAGAATTTGTTCTATCCTATGAAAGTATTATGTCCGTGGCAGTCACTCTCGTGTTTCCTTTTAGTTTTTTGTCAAGGTTACAAGGAAGATGAGGGCAATGATCATTTATCTGGGGCCTTTTTGCAGGGTACCCAATATCAGGTTTAATGTGGCGAAGGTGTTGAAATCTCTTATTCCGATAGTTGATCAATCTGTAAGTGAAATATTTCTTTTCTTTTGGCGTAGAGGCACAACAATGAAAAATCTCTTAGAGCTCAGCAAACATGAACAATGGTGAAAATTTGCAGGTGGTGGAGAAGACGATTCGCCCCTGTTTGGTTGAGCTCAACGAGGACCCAGATGTGGACGTTAGGTTCTTTGCAAGCCAAGCACTGCAGTCGAGCGATCAGGTCATGATGTCATAGGAAGATTGTTAATCATGCCTTCTTTGTCCTCCCTTGTCCCTGTCATCAGGTTTGCCACTCCCGTATTACTGCATCTGTTTATGTTGTGTTGGTATTGAAGGGGAGCTAGAAAACACCAGTGACTCTAATTGGATGTTTGTAAAGTCATCAGGTTGGCCTGACGGGCTAGACAGTCCTTGCAGTTGCATTCTAGTTTTGTTTCTGTACACGCTGCTTGATCGAGTTTTGTCAATACCGTCTGAAGCCGATTATAGTGAGAACTGACTCTGGTGTCTGTTGCTCATTTGCTGCGTTCTCTGGTTTTCCTAGTATCCCCAGTGTCCCAAATTGTTGAACTTCTTACTGTTTTGCTATTTTGTTAGAAAAAAAGTTTTTAAATTATAATAATTTTTAGAGCTGCCAATTCAGGTTGGCGGTCACGATATACCATCTCAGGTAACTCAAAAATCTAAGCCCAGACATGAGTATTCCATGCTTCGGACCATCTGGGCTATGGACGAATTATATAAATAACTAGTTTTTAAAAATAAACTTTTTTATGGTTTAATTGGTACATTAATCTAAATTTTGTATTAATTTGAATAAAAAATTTAAATAGTTAATAAAATATGATTATATATGTAATTAATGGTTTTTTTGAAAAAAAATTCATAATTTTCTTTTTAATATAAAATTTATCTTTGTATTTTTAGACCTGGTATGGCATGACTTGATCACTTAGGTGACTCGAAAATACCGACTTATGCTCGATTTCCTCTATGTCATGTCTGCATCGTGCCAAATCCTGCCGTGTCCAATAATTTTGTTAACAAATGGTAACCTTTTGTTTCCTTCGTTTTAACCTGTCGTATCCTAAACTGGAATCAATACCGTTTTAGGCCGGCTCTTACTGTTCTTATGTGGACCCTACTGGAACTGCGCTTTGGTGTTGACCCCAGACCCTGACACCTCACATTAGATGTTATATATCCGTGGCCCAGTTGGAAATTTTGTTTGTATCTATCTCTATTCAGGCAAAAAACTTCTCTACTCATTTATTTATTTCTTTTTGATGCAATAGGTCGTGGGCGGCGGGGCCTGAATCCACCTAACGATTGAAAGGAAACCATATAATATAGAAATGCCAAAAAATATGGCGATAAATTTTTTTTATAATAATAAATGACGACTTGTTCGATATTTAATGCGCTACTCAGTCTAATATGTTTCGGTGAAGGGGGGGTGGCCTTAGCCGTGGGGAGTGTAAAGTGATGCACGTGAATCGTGTCTGTCAAACATTAACGGGGAAATCGAACAACGTTCGGATTACTGTTTTATTAATTCTTTGAGTGTATGATTTCACGCGCGACACATTTAAAAAGGAAACTTGGAAAAATATAAACAATACTCTATTACTAATTGTCATGTTAAACTTGTCCAATCTCCTCTAAAGTAAGTGAAAACATCGTGTCAATCATATGCTCTTTTTTTAATTTTGTATAATATACTTTTTTTAAATGTCGTGTTCAATCATGTCACTTCCTTTTTCTTTTACATACATACCAATATATATATGTACAAATATCCACATGCTTGTCTAGAGATGGTAAACGGGCCGGACCGGCCAGGATCATTCAAACTCAGACCGGCACGGACCGCTCTTTAATCTGGCCCATAACCGCTCTTATTAGATTGAGGGACAGTTATAGACAGAGTCATAAATATACGCATGTTGAACTGTAACTGGCATGTAACCGTTACTCGCTGAACCGGTCCGAAACCGTTTACAAAACGGGTCAGGACCGGCCTGCACCATCAAAATTCTATAAATCAACGGTTAGATTTTGTATAATTAATTTTAAAATTTTTAGAAAATAAAAAACGTTCATTTAAAATAATTTTAAAAAATTAAAAAAAAAGACATTTCACAGGTCAAACCGATACAAATAGTGAACCAGCTAGCTTATAAAATAGTTTTGGACCGGTTCGGATATGCTTGAACCGTAACCCGTAACCGGAGTGGCATGTCAGGCAAATAAGCAGAACAGTAACTGGGCCAGAAGATTCTGAGCCCGTTTTGAACCAGGGACACCCTTTTAACGACGCTACGCTCGTCTACAAAACTCACTTGGCCATCAGGCATACACACTCACTATCTTCGTAAGAATTTCCTTCACCAATATGGATCTCTACGCATGCCTTCTGGCCACTTTCTTAGCTCTCCTTGTAGCTGCCGTTCTCCATTGCTCCCGTCGTGCCAGCGGGCTGCCACCAGGCCCTCTGCCGCTCCCTGTGATAGGCAACCTCCACATGATGGGCAAACTGCCCCACCGGAGCCTCCTCGAGCTGGCCAGGAAATACGGCCCCATCATGTCCCTCCACCTCGGCAGCGTACCGGCCGTCGTGGCATCATCTGCCAAAGCCGCTGAGCTGTTTCTCAAAACCCACGACCGGGCCTTCGCTGGCCGCCCTAACATGCAGGCGATCGAGCACATCTTCTACCACGGGAAGGGATTCGCTTTTACGACTTACGGGCCTCACTGGCAGAGCGTCAGGAAGCTATGCATCTCGCAGCTCTTGAGCCCATCGAAGATCAAACTCTTCTGCCCGGTGAGGGAGGAACAGCTCCGGCGCCTCGTGAACCGGATCAAGGTGGCCGCTGCCGCTCGTGAGGCGATGGATGTCACCGCCGCGGTGGAGCAGACTATGGTAGACATGTCCTTGGAAATGATATTAGGGGGCAATGTCAAGGACAGAACCACCATAAAGGCTGCTGTACACGACGCTTTATGCTTGGTTGGTGCTTTGAATGTTGCTGATTATATCCCACTCCTCGTGCCACTTGACCCTCAGGTAATACTGTTAAAAGTATGGTTCTGCTTCTCTATTTTTTATCGGTCTGAGTAGGGATGCCAAAACTGACACGTCTCGGTCAGTCGGACCCGCTATGAACCACACCAAGAACAGGGCGGGTCTTGCCCCGACCTGCAGTTAGGGCGGGTTTGGGTATGCCTGCTTCCCACCTCGTCCTGTTGATTACATATTATATAATATATGACATATAATTATGTGGCATATGTTATATTATATATTTATCGATATTTAGTATGAATTTTTATATTTGTTTTATAAAGGGTCAAGTCACGGTTGCGGGTCGGCAGGCCAGACCTGCGGGGCAAGTCCTGGCCTCAAGATACTCGCCCCGCTCGGGGCAATTGCCATTTCTAGTTCCGAGCAATCTGTTATCCGAAAACTCAATGGACCTGAGCAATTCAGAATTAAACCAAATTAACGTGTCCAAAACCAACTGAATTACTTTGTCATTCTAGATCTTCATTTTTAAATACATGCATCTGTCTAGGGAATAATTCGGCGATCCAAGGAGATCCACGCGATCGTCGACAGGGCGCTCGAGGAGGTCATCGCCGAGCACAAGAGGAAACCCGCACCGGAAAACGCGGGAGACTTCGTGGACGTGCTACTGTCGATGCTGAACCGGCCAGCAGAACCCGACGACAAGCTTCAACACGCAATCGATCACACCAGCCTCAAGGCTATCTTGCTCGACATGCTCACCGCCGCCTCTGAGTCCTCGTCCAGCATGATCGACTGGGCGTTCGCGGAGATCCTGAGGAGCCCGAGGGTGATGGCCTGCCTCCAGGACGAGATCGATGCAGTCGTCGGGACCGACAGGGTGGCCGAGGAAGGGGACCTGCCGAAGCTGAAGTATCTCGAGATGGTGGTGAAGGAAGCCCTGAGGCTCCACCCCGTAGGACCGCTGCTGGTGCCCCACGAGTCAATGGAGGACACGGTGGTCGACGGATACCGCATTCCGAAGAAGTCGAGGATCATCGTGAACGTCGCAGCTATCGGGAGAGACCCAGAGATCTGGTCTAGCAACGCCGAGGAGTTCATCCCCGAGAGGTTCGCCGACGACGACGTGGATCTCAGGGGGAAGGGGAACGACTTCCGGCTCATCCCGTTCGGGTCCGGGCGTAGAGCTTGCCCGGAAACCGCTCTGGGGTTGATCAAAGTCAGTCTCACTGTTGCGCGGCTGATGCACTGCTTCGACTGGGAATTGCCCGATGGCATGCAGCCGGGCGACCTGGACATGACGGAGTGCTACGGCATCTCGTGTTTCAGGGCTAGCCACCTGGTCTTGAAGCCCACTTATCGCTTGCTTGTTTAACTGCGGGTGCATTTTATGCTTTCCCCCGTGAGCTCGTGCTCGTGGAAGCGTTCCCTAAGCTATTAGTCTAAACTACTACTACGTAATCGAATCTGCAGTTGTGGTTCACTCGAGGGACCCGTTACTGGAATTATGTCCTGAAATCGGAACCCAATTTGGCTTAAGCACTCGATTCATGATTTTCTTATTTAAGCCTTCCCATAAATGGATATTAATCGACGGGCGAAATCAGCACGTGGACGGTCTCCCCACATGGGGACGATTAGTGGGGTCTCCGTCGTTCCATAAGCCCCGTAGAATTATTCAGCAGCAGGACAAGGGAAGAGAGACCGTGACGAGGGTTTCCCCAATTATTGATAATAATTCTACGGACTCATTTCCTTATTTTAAAATTACTTTGGCGATCCCAAATTATTGGGTATAAAAAAATAATTTTATAAACTCTTATTAAGGCAGGTTTTCGTATCAAGGTGGCCTCTTAATTTGAAAGATCTTTTCTCGTCTGTATTCACACCACACAGGTCGAAATCTCGCTACTAAGGGCATTCTTATGTTGGTGTATACAAGCAGCACTTTGCCATGGGTCCGAAGTAGAGGTGGCAAATCGTACCGGCATGGCACGATAAGGGCTGGTCCAAGCACGGCCCTTCAAGATATCGTGCCGGGCCGGCATGGCACGATAAGACAGGGGCAGTCCTGGCCCCGGTCCGATAGCCTGATAATCTCGTTTGATCGTGACTTATTTGTAATTACAAGTGAGTTCACAAATGGAGTTCTTTTTCTATTCTTCAATAATGTGTAATAATCTATTAAGGTTTTTTTTTGAATATCGCTAATTGGGGCTATCGGGGTCGGCACGGCACGGGGATCATTAGGCCTAGCACGCCCAATAAAAATTATTGGGCCGTTCCGGCACGGCACGATAAGCACTGGCCCAGCACGGTGTTATTGGGCCGGACCGAATTTTGCCAGGTCTAGTCCGAAGAGCTCAAAAATTGCTGTCCGGACTCGTGGGTGCTGCTATTACGTACTTCGAAAAATGACATGAACTTGCATTGATATCGATTGATTCGAATGAATTATTGGGTTCGCTCGATTACTGTTAACGCACGGCAGGATTCACTAGGGACATTGTCTGACTATCATCTAAACCATTTACCAACCCGATCTTGATTAAATCATTATCTGGTGGTGTTGATTTTGTTTAGTGGCGTTAGTCTGGTACACAGATATTGATATATTATTGGAATAATGGTAGGTGAAGTTTTTTATTTGAATTTTACATGTTCAAAAATGATATTTTAGCTTTATATTCGTAATTTTGTAATATATTTAAATATTAGTTTTAACAGTGTAGATATAATAATATGTCGATAAATTGTTAACTGGTATATCGACGTAGCAAAATTCCATTGATATATCATGAATGCCGTTAAATATTATGTTAATGAACTTTTAAAATTAAGACTCGAATATGTTACAGAATTAAATATATATAACTAAAAAAGTTATTTTAAAATATAATAAAAAAAACATATACTTATACTCTCGTATATCATTTATTTTATGTTGATATTGTTCTTCAACAGGGACGTTACAATTAATTATTTCTCAATAGAACAGTATGTTTTGGATCTAAATTGATCACCCTCAACTAAATTTTTGAATACCAAGTGGCTGCACCCGAAATAACACCCGCATTGATTTCGTCATCCACGACTAACCTACAAGTTGGCCTGTTACAGGCAACTAATCGTCCCCTAATCGCCACTAGTTTCACGCCCAGGTCTAAGAAGGTGAACAAAGATCAGGTCAATTAATTAGGTGAGATGTGTGCCCGGAGGTGTGCTCGTCAGTCCAGACCAAGCCGAAGTCCATTAACCCAACCGATCGTGCGAGGGTTTGTGTTCGACATCCCATCCGGCCTTAAGAACACCAGGAAGACCGGTCTGGTGAAGTGCAGTCGTGGGTTTGCTCTTCGGCATCCGTCGATGCGCTTCACTTAGAAAATGGCCCGAATTACCCGAACAACTCGTCTTTGAACCGATTAAGCTGAGTTCTTATCTTAACGCTATTTACAGTTCATCTCTGTACCGGTCATTGCACTGTTGTTCAAAGCATAGTTTTAAAAACCGGACCGGGCCGCCGGTTCAACTAGGAACCGGCCACTCACCCGGTCTGGTTCCTTCAAAAAATCCAATTGCACATTAAAAGAGAAAAAATCCAATTGAACCGGCTGGTTCCCGGTCCGACCGGTGAACCCAATTGAACCCATGAGAAAACCGGCCAACTTAAAATTAAAACAAAAACAAAAACCTATTGTAATGTACCTATTTTATTTTACTAAACTTATATTTACATTTTATATTAAACTTTTGTTTAATATAATGGTTATATTAATGATTTTTGTTATAAATTATATTCAAATTATGATATTATGTAAATTTATTAGTAATATTATTTATTAAACATGCAGTTCAACCCATTGAACCCCTGGTCCGACCCATGAACCCATGCCTACAACGATTCCCGGCCCAGTCCGATTTTAAAAACTATGGTACTGACTTGATTGTGTGAAACATATGCGAGACTAGCAAGAGCTGCGAGGGCACCTGTCGATGTCGACTAGGAATCTATGGGCTGGGCTGGGCCGGACCTTCTGTATGTATCAAACCTCCATGTCCATGTGTGGAGGTCGATCTACAAGAACAATATCCGATAAAAAATAATCCCCGCAATTTAAAATCTCATTATTAAGTCGATCAAACGATGAAAAATATGTAATCGTAAAAAGAATTACACACCGTGTGTATCACTAACTTTTTGGCAACTAGGTAACTCGATTTTTCTTAAGGAGCGCACCACCTGATATCCAAAAGTCTAACGAGTTAGTAATTAACCATTCATGTTCGAGTCGGGATGACCTGCTGAGGAGAGAGTCTTTCCCAACGTGGGTCCTCTTCATTTATAGGAATCGAAATGTGATCCTATTCAAGAGGAACAACAATCGAATCATCTCGGCCACAAAATTTGCATGGATGCCGAACTTGTTCTTCCTTTCATACGACACGCTGCGTTGACTCTCCGTCTCCCCCTTGGAACAAATGTCCAATGAGAGAGTTGACCACGTCTGATCGCACAACTCATTTTCAGATATGCATGGCATGGATATATAATGAAAGATATCCCAAAAGAGGAGTAAATCGTGCCCGACCATAGTCTATCGGAGTCCAGTCCGGTGTACGAGAAGCCAGAACTCGGCCGCGACAGGCCACCTCGACACAACATAGACACAAAGAGATCAGAGATAAAAAAAAAACAAACAAACAGAAGCTTATACAAGATCTGGTCGTTCAATCAGCTTCTATTTATCCAGGCCATACGTATGAATGATCGAATGGAATCGACATGATATATGATTTGCTGTTTCAATTTTTTCAGTGGGCCTTAATTTAATTGAATCATGGTTTTTCTTTAATGTATTTGTGCTCATTGTTATTATTATCATTTATTACAAGTTAATACGTAGGTACACGGTAGCAATATTTATATTTAAATATATATATGTGCTTACATATGTACGTACTCGAGATCCTCAACATAGTTTTAAAAATAGGACTGGGCTGACCGATTCGACTGGGAACCAATTACTTTTTCGGTCCAATTTCTAGATTTAACAAATTTGTAATTAAAATGCCGTCAACTTCAATTGAATTGATCGATTCCTGATTTGATCGGTAAACCTAATTGAACCGGTGAAAAAACTGATCATTTAATTTTTTTTTTTTAAATTAAAATATATTATAATATATTTATTTTATTATATTTATATTTTATGTTGAACTAGGGGTTAATGAAATGCTCATATAATAAATTTTTGTTACAAATTATTGTTAATTTATTTGTGATATTATACTATTAATATTATTTATTAAATTTATGATTCGACTCATTAAACTTTCAGTCCGATGTATAAATCTATACCTTGATCAGTTTTTGATCATTCTAATTTTAAAAATCATGATACTAGCTTATAATGCTTTGAGTACGTCGTTGACTGGGTCTTTGACTATGCCTTTCTATGAGCACGACGACCCCAGAGAAACTTAAAAGATGCAATGTGAAAGACGGAAGAGCTAGCCAGCTAACCTTTGACTGACTTGAACCCAAATACCAGATGTACGCTTGGATATAACCTCGAAACAAATTCGTTTAATTTATCTTGCAGCTGTTTGGTCGACTGGATCGGTATTAGGATCGGTGGATTCCCTCGATTCTACCGGTCGATATGTGCGCTTATAATTGGCTTAAACAATCTTAGTACATATGCTTGTAGAAATGGACATAACGATTTAGTTATTACGTATATGGTTTTTTGAGCCAGTCAACTCGAAGATTTTAATTTATATAGCAATCCCAATCTACTACCCAAACTTAACAATTCAATAGATGTATCGCTCACCGCATTCGTCTCTCAACATCCAGTCGACCGTGTAAGAATTGAGGTCGAGTGACATCTTGGGCTCCTCGATCGGTAGAGATGGATAAAGTTTCTTAGAACTCCTAAAAAGATACCATTCACCATATTCTGTCATAATGGATCATTAAATCATATCAACATGAACGTGATGACATTAGTAAAATGCTGAAATGACAGTAATATATCATTTTTTTATTAAAATAATAATGTGACATTTAACATGTTATTATCACGTCAACATTTTACGAACATCGACACGCATACATTAATACGATTTAATGATTTATTACAATAATAATTTAAATAAATTATGGAAGTAAAGTTTTAAAACTAAAAAAAGCCCATTTTAAAAGTTCAAAAAAAATTGTATAATTTAGAAGCTCTCTGTGTATTTCTCTCTAAGTAAAAAATGGGTCGACACCGGCAACAATCCTTGAATTATGGTTAAGAGAACTTCGATTAGACTTGCTTTAGTAAGATTTCAAATCTACGATTTCCATCTTTATTATGATAAAATTTTCGCATATTTTACGAACTTGGATTAATAAGATGTAAGCAAACACGTTACACCTTCTCACTTTTAAGTAAAATACAAACATACATACATCTCTCCCAATCTCTGTTCTTACTGGGTCAATAAAACCCGACTTTTGGGTTCTAAACTAGTCCGGCTTGAAAATTTGAAGATTTTCAAGCATGTCAAGTATGCAATCTTGTAAGTCATAAACATAATATTTCCTGAAAATCAATTCATCTGTTCCGTTGTTTCTCTTGTAATGATTGATTCTATGGGCTCAGAATGCAAAATCAATCAGTCATGATCAGGAAAGCAACATTTGGCTTTCTTTTGCCTCTGTGGACAATCACATATGTATATATACACTTATTCACTCCTCAAATGATCATAGTTCCCCACAGCACATAAGGCTCACCATTTCTCAACCTTGCTCCTCATCCAAAAGACAGCTATGGCTCCACAGCATATGGTTAACCCTCCTCCCTTCCATAGCTATCCCCCGACATGGACCACGGGTCTCTACGACTGCTGCGACGATCCATGCAACTGTAAGTTCAAGCCCAAGTAACCCCAAAACTGCCAAATAAGCCGTGAGCTTAATTATTTTCTTGGTGATCAATTTTTTTATTGGGCGTACAGTGATGACGTATAAGCCCATAAAATTTCGACATGTTAATTCATTTGCGACCCAACATTTTCTTATGATTCTGTCTTGTTTCCTCTGACTTGATCAAGGCTGCTTCACCTGCTGCTTCCCCTGCATCACTTTCGGCGAGAACGCCGAGATCCTTGACGAAGGAAACACCAGTGAGCGATTGTCATTTTTCCCTTTTCCCTGACAACTTTATTTGCTCCCCTTAGTGAATCCTTACTTTGGTGGTGCATGCTATTATTTTTTCTAAGTAATGATTGTCGGGAGAAATAGAAGGGGAAAATCGAAGTTCATGTGCTGATATGCGATTTAGTATATATATATATATATATATATATATATATCACTAATCCTTGTCGTGGTGGTGGTGACGAAGCTTGCTGCTCTGCGGGTTCAACCTGCATGCTGGTGTGTTTCTTCACGGCAGTGCTTGTGAGCGGTTACACGTGCACCTACCGGACCAGGCTCCGAGCCCAATACTCGTTGCACGGCGACCAGTGCGAAGACTTCTGCGTCCACTTCTGGTGCCTCTTCTGCGCCCTCTGCCAGGAGCACCGCGAGCTCCAGAACCGCGGCCTCGACCCGTCCAAGGGTAAGCGGTTCGCCACGGGTCCCATCTTATAAATTGATCGAGCTCCATCCCGAATCATGAACGTGACAGGTGCTCAGATTATTATATATCTGGAAATTTTTAATTTTTTTCCTTTTCCGGTGCTGTCGCATGGGATTGCATTGAACGATTGAAGGTTGGGACGCGAACATGCGGAAGATGCAACAACGCGCACCGTTTCCACAGGCAATGTGGCGTTAACTCGGAAGCTTTAATTCTCAGTCTCTTAGATCCAGTCGGGTCATCCGATCAAGAACCGATTGCATGTCGTAAACTATTGTTTGTCAGTTGCTGGTCTCTTCTCTCGGTAACATATTTCTTACAATCCATTACGCTGTACATCAGGAATTGTATGCTTATCGCTCGTGCTTGATGTCGGTCGATCATGAGAATTGCTGTTTTTCGATGATATCGTGTTGCTGTTCCATTTCTCGGCAATGTCTTCCCTCGAGTATCCCCTGGGCTGTCATTTATTATTGCGTGCTTATCAATCGCATTCGATGTTAAGTAAGAATTGCTATATGTCGATATGGTACTTGGTCATCCGAGATATATATGTCACCCCCGACAAGAGACTCAAAAGGGTGATCGTCAGTCGGTGGATGATTAATGACAATTTGCTTATCAGATCCAATTTAACTTAATATCTCCTTGTAATAAATCGCCAAATGGAAAATTTTCGCCACGTCATAGCCTGCCACGTAGCTTTTTAGCCCTTTTGGGCCCAAATGAGGAAGCCCAATTTCATCTGATGGGCCGAAAGGGAATTCCTTCAGGCCCAATTGCTTCGCCTTCGCTTTTGTTATCCTCTCAATAAATACATGTTGATTAGGCCCTTGTGACAGACGGCGAGCCGAAAGATTATCACGCACGGTGACTCCCTCTGCAGCGTTCTTAACCCTCCTCCGCCGTCAATGGCCGTCGACGTCTCATCATCTTCCTTCTCCTCTTCGTTCTCGCCCATTTTCGCTCCCTCCATTCCCAGTCTCCGCCGTTCCGTGAGGCGGTTGCCGTTTCCGCTCTCTCCCAGGAGCTGCAGCTCCTCACTCCGCTGCTCCGGCAACGATGCTGCAGCAGGATCATCGTATGATCGGTCATCCTACAGCCGCCGGTGGATCAATCCTTTGTCTCGGCGAACTTCACCGGAGGTTGTCCGCCAGTGGATAGCAGCCGATCCGCCGCTCGCCTCTCAAGGTCCTCTCTCTCTCTCTCTCTCTCTCTCTCTCTCTCTCTCTCTTCACTGAACTTGTATTCCATTTATTAGGATCATAAATGAGGTTACCAGGGTGGCATTAGGTGTTTATCTTTGGAAACATTGTGAAAAACTTCCAGTATTTGATTTAGCATAAACTGTGAAGGTCATCGTAAGATTGTTAAGAGTGACAAACTTACTTTAATTCAAATGTACTGATTGGTAATTGCGGTGGTTTCTCTTTGTTTGCATTTCAGATAAATTTACAGTTGCGTCCTACAATATCCTGGGGGACAGGAATGCTTCAAAGCACTGGGACCTCTACCCCAATGTCCCTTCGTCATACATGAAGTGGGGAAGGCGTAAGAGGGTCATCTGTGAAGAGCTAGTAGGATGGGATCCTGATATAATTTGTTTGCAAGTAAATACTCTGACTTTATTATCTAATCTTCAGTTTACTTGGGACTGGATATTTGGCTTAATTTATGTCTGATGGTTCCTGTCCTGCCTTGCTTGGATCAGGAGGTGGACAGATATTTTGATCTCTTCGAAGGTATGCAGAGAGGAGGATATGTTGGTTCTTACAAGGTTAATTTTCTACTGCAATTTCCTTGTCAATATATTTTGGTTTTTCCAATATATAATGTGGTAAAGTGTATAAGATGTTGCTGTTGCCTGTACAAATATTACAGAGGCGCACTGGAGATTCAGGTGATGGGTGTGCTATGTTTTGGAAAGCAAATAAGTGAGTTGCCATGATGATTTTTATCTTGCTGCAGATTTGCCACTTGATTACAATTGAACCTTGTTCTACGTTATGTTAGGTTTCGTCTGCTTCAAGCTGAGAGTATTGAGTTTAAAGGTATAGGTCTTCAAGATAATGTGGCTCAACTTTCTGTCTTTGAGGTAAATCTGTAAATAACAATCTGTGCCGATGTTTGAGCTAGCATTCTTTGATTTGGCCTTTGGATTCCTCTATTGACTCTGTCTCCATAAAGCAATCATTCTAGAGATTATGCTTCCCTTCAGCAAAGTTGGTTGCGCTCTTCAGTGGTGGCTCTAATGATGATCAAATTTCTAAATTTGCTATCATTTATTTGCTTTCCCTATCTCACTTTCATCTATGCAGGTAGATGTGCAAAGCAAAGTCACAAAGACTGCTTGTTGGCAATATTCATGTACTTTACAACCCTAGTAGAGGAGATGTTAAGTTGGGGCAGGCAAGTTTTCTCTGTCTTCCCTCAAATAATTGGTATTCTGTTGACTCACTTTCTCATGACCTACTTAGTGCGATGGTGCACTTTTTCAAGTTCATGTGATCTGGCTCTCTTTTCCTTTTCCATTCCACCGTAGCTCACTATTTAATATACATGGAAGAATTTGGCTTTTCATTTGTTCTAAAGATTGGCTTATATTTCTCTTCAGATCCGTTTCCTCTCTTCAAGGGCACATAGTCTCTCCAATGAATGGGGAAATATTCCAGTACTGATTGCTGGTGATTTCAACACTACCCCACAGGTGAAATAACTTATGCAGCTTTTCCATCTTGGCTTTAGTGTCATTTCGGAAAATATTCTTATGATGGCTTACTTATTCACAGAGTGCAATTTACAAATTTTTATCGACATCTCAGGTGAGTTTTTTTTTTCCTTTTTGAAGGGTCATTTCTCTCATTTACATTAGTTTTATTCTCCTGTACTTCCATGAACATGATGTTTTCATATACATGTTGTGCTGTTAATCAAGTCATGTTTTGATCTTGATTATAATGTGCACTTGATGGATTTGCAGTTAGATATCTTATCGTATGACAGAAGGGAGCTATCTGGTCAGAGAAGTTGCCATCCTTCTCAAGTGTTTGGTCTAAACAGAAACTTGAGAAGCCCATTCATTACTATGGAAAGGTTTACTTAACTTTATATTTTATGTTTATCCCATTAAGTTCTCTGTGCGAATGATCTACTATTTCATTCAGCTGTAAATTCAAAAATGAAAAATGTTCTTTCTTTTTAGTTCAAGTCTGGTTGCTGGATTATTCTACTTGTCTTGAGATGTTTACCGGATCATATCTCTCATTCTTTGACATCTGGTTGCTGAAATGCTTTCGAGTTTAGATTTTTGAACTGTGGATGGAGTGAAGAGGAGATCAGAACTACAGGTGGCATTGCTGGAGTAGTTGCTCATCCTTTGAAACTCAACAGCTCATATGCCATGATTAATGTAAAATATTTAGACTTTCTTCTTTATCAGTGATGCATATCATTTTTTTTTTATTTTGGCTCTGCTAACACATGGAGTTCTTGAGTGAAATTCTTAGGGTTCTGGAGCAAGGGACTCGAAAGGCGAACCTCTGGCCACTTCATACCACTCAAAATTTTTTGGGACAGTTGACTACATATGGTGAGAAGCTTCACTTTTTGTGAACGCCATGGTTTGTAATGCTTGAATTCCCAGATTTATTGGCAACAAATTAATATCACTGGCTAGTATCAAGTAGTGAGCATGATCACAATAAACCAATAGTAGTTCAGATCTGATTCAGAAGTTTTTATGGTCTAATTTATAGGTATTCAGATGGTCTTGAACCAAGTAGAGTTCTGGATACACCCTCAGTAAATGTCCTCCGCAGGACAGGTGGTCTTCCATGCAAGGTCAGAAAGCTCTGTGCCATACTACTCTAGATGGTATATACTGGCAAATGTTAAAGATACTCGTAAGGGACATGGCCATATTTGTCCTGGGGTATATGATTGGACATGAACAGACATCAGTAAGGTTATATATACTAGGCGACTCCCAAGAAATGATTAAGTTTGAAGTTAAAAACTAGATGGGATAATTCAAATGATATTTATGGAGAGAGCTAATGGCTCTCATAATCTATCAGATGCTTTTGTTCCATGTAGAACCAGTCCCGAAATGTACCAGTGATGAGATCGATTAAGAAAAAATAAAGAAGATATTCACTGAAGTGGAATGAGAAAATCGACTGAGCGACTGGCATCTTCACCATTATTGAATGTTGAATTGGATCTGTCAAAATGCTTGGTGCTGCAGAATGTGGGTAGCGATCACTTGGCACTTGTATCGGAATTCACCTTCACTGATCACCCGGAGTCTTAGCCTTGTGCACGCCCTCGAACTTATTGTTCCAGTGCGAGGATACTTCTCCAACAATCTGGTTGTTGGAACTCTTACTCATGAGTTGCGGGGTGATGCAAAGCCCAAAATAACAGGACAGCAATTTGTCAGTGCCCCAGTATTTATACTTTATTCAGTTCCCAGCAATGTCAAATCTCGACTGCAATGTCACTTCTCACCGCTTTCTGTGGTGTGGTGGGTGAATGGAGAACAGATGCTGTTTGTAAGATCAAATTTGAGTTTCAGTTTCTGTCTGTTCTTTGACGATCTTCAGTGTATTTGAAGTTTGAAGCCTTCTGTATGTACGACGTGGCTCCTTCAAGCTATTCAATTGGTATAGGTGAGACTTGAGATCAAGAGGTTCGCCGGAACCTAATCGACATAAAAGATGATGAGAATCAAACAATTAGATTGATTTGGTTGATAATTAAAGATTATGAGTAATAAAAGTTCGGTTCGTTGATTTGATTCTCGTCAATTATGAATCATATTTTGAGGATAATTTTAATTTTATTTTGTTTAATAATTATCTTTAAAACTAATTTTATTCGATTTGTTTTAGTTGACCGAATTACCCACACCGAGCAATTAATCGAACATGCCTTTTCTTGATATAAAATGGACTGAAAAATGTTGAGGGGGGAGTCGAGTAAACATGAAAGTTAAGGGGGTAGATTCAGAAGAATTCAGAAACTGGGGAAAAGAACGAAGAACGGCGAAAAAGTTAGCCCGCGCCCGCCAACGTCGAGCTTCCGCTCGTAAGTATACATACGAACAAGACAGAGTCGGTTAGAGAGAGAGAGAGAATGGACGATTCAGCGGCCATGCTCTGTCAGATATCTTCCTTCAAGGAAATGCTCGATCAGGTAGACGATGAGGCTTCGTCACTGTTCGCAATTGATTTTCTCTTTTCGATTCCTCGCCGGTTCGATTGACGCAAGGATGTAACCGGGCGCTGTGCGTGCAGGTGCACGAGGAGATAGAGTCGAACATTCAGATCACGCGGCAGCTCGAGTCGGAGATCCTCCGGTGTTCGGAGGTCGAGGCCGCTCTGTCGGTTAGAGAAGCTGAACTGATGAAGTTGCTCTACACGTCACACTTCGAGCTCAATGGTCTAATGGCGGTCACGAGTAAGGCGTTTCTCGAGTTCTCCCCCGATGAGTATTATTGGCTTGCTCGATGTCCACTTGGCAACCTCAGAATCCTACGATTAACTTGATCCTGTGATGTTTCACTTGTTTTGGTCCACTGCGAAAATATAAGCTGATTTGAAGCTCAATTTAAACGCTCTGTTTCAAAGCCAAAAGCCAAAGATTTTCGATTTCTGTTCCATTTGTTTCTGTATAATGGGCTCAGGATATGATGGATCAATCTTTAACCAGTGCGAGAGAGATGGAGACAGAGAGTCCATTTAGTGTTTCTGTAGACCTAGTTGTTAGCTGTCTCATTTTCCATGGAGCTGTGGTTCATTGTCCATCTGCTTAATCCTGTCCTATACAGTTGAATCAAGGAACTCAGTCAAGCATTTGGAAGAACAGCTATTGCGTCTTAAGTCAAAGAAGGAGGAGATAGTTCAGAAAATTAACAGAAGAAGGTATTGGGCGGTTTGGTTTTTTCTGTCGAGTGTTAAGGTGTAGCAAGCATAGGAAAGAGGCTTCTATAGAAACGATGTAAAAGGTTACCAAGAAAATAGAAAAGCTGTGAAACATTCGCTGATGAAGCTAAAACGCAGGCATTAATGCATATTAATGGCTATTCTGATCCACAGGAAAAAGGTGCAGGGAACTTAAAGTTCACATCACATTTTAATGTATTTCCATATGACATTTACACCCCTTCTCTTTGATCATGATCATGCATCTGTTTAAGCTCTATATACATTGTTGGATTCATTCTGAAATGAAGATGGTATCAACTACATAGCCATGTTTTATTGGGTGAAGTGAGTTCATAATACAAGTTGTCTTTTGAAGAGATGGCTGAGTGATCGATAGCTCCAATTAGGATTTATCTTCAGCTTGCGTGGGGAGCCCGTTGACAATTTAGGATATCTTTATACTCGTAAAATATCTCCTTGTCATGGATTTATAGTTCGTTCCTCATCTCATTCCTAATCTCATTTTATTAGAAAAAAAAAATCTTTCTTCTATTGCACTTGGTTTACAAAATTAATCGAACCTTTTAAAAATAGTAGCAGATAATGGAAATTTTTCCCTGATATATGCTTGCCGTGACTTTGAAGATGTTTTTCTGTTAAAATTTCAACTGTGCCATTTGTCTGCATAATTGCGTTTAAGAAAATATGAGAATCACGTAGATGCAGGTTTTGAATGAATTCTCGATTCTGCTTGAGAAACAGTATTTCTTTTTTCTCTCAGGGAAGGATTTACCTCATTTTGTCTAGAATTTCAGAAGGGGATCAGCCAAGAGGAAAATGATGAGCTGGGTTCTTTGGTTTCAGAAAGAGAGTTCCTTGAAAATGAAATGGATAACATCAGTGGAGGGAATGCCGCTCTTACATATTCAACTCCGGCATGTTTGGAAGAGTATCTTTCAGATCTCCATGATTCCAACACCGGTAATATAAAATCTTGGATATCCTTGTCAGTTTTTATTAGCTGCATGATTCTGAACCAACTTCAAGTTCCTAGTTCTGGGAAGCTTGTGTTGGATTTGCTGTTTCATTCGAATGTACTTTTCTCCTCTACTATGTCAAACGAGAATCCAGGTTTCATTGCAACCCATCCTTTCCCGCCAGAAAAGGGGCATGTAAATCTTCATCCCCATTTTTCAACAAGATTATCAAATATTGTTGAATCATTTCAGCTGTTTGGTGATGCAGCATTACAAGTAGAGATACAAAAAGGGATAGGAGAAAACGAGCAAGTGCTTAAGGATATTGAGGAATTGAAAAGTAAGCTGCTCCATGAATGAATATTGGTGATGGCCAAGGATAGTCACAGTTGTAGGCAGCTAGGTGGTGTAAACTGGTACTTGGAAACTTTTTTAATAAAAGGTCAGGGAAGTCACATCAAGTTATCTGGGGAACATCCATAATTGCTGGTTTTTTGGATGGCTTTGGGAAAGCAAGAGGGTGTCAGATCCTGCAAAAGTGGTTTCACTGAATGGTAGGCTCGGACAAAATCTGGTCGCAGTTACAATTCATGGAGTAATTTACAAGCAACAGAAACCCAAAAGGAAGAAGAGAATGAGCTTCAGCCGAAGGCATCAACCCTGGAGTCGAAGGAAAAGAACATTGACAAGATTGCGAGGTTGCAATAAAGTTGTTTGGGGATGGAGGTATGTGGCCAAGTTCTATCCTTATCGACTTTCAATTTTGTCATTTACAATTCTGTTATTCAATCATACAGGACATCTACCTCGTTTAGCACTGTCTAGTGTCACTGGGTGACGGTCATCAGATATTTTCGGAAGAGACCGGGGCAGAGGTCAATCGAATACTCATAAATGGCGCAACAGAGTCGGGGTTCCTTTCAATAGTCCAGGTCTCTCAGCTTAACAAAGAGATACCCCTCCATAATAACAAGCGCTCTCTCAAGCGTTTCATTTATCATGGATCCGCATCTGAGGATAGCCTAACTGGTCCGAGCCAGGTCGGGATAGGCCTGCTATGCAGAGCCCGCTAAAGGACATAGCTGGCAAAAGACGGTAACAGGTAGAAATTTGGCAATAGGGAGCCTTATGGCTCTATAGACTAGTGTCGGCAACACGAAGACATCCAGGCACATTTCTGTACCTACTTCAACCCCGAGAAAAGCTCTCATTATGAGAGCTCACTCTTTGTGTTTAACCATTCATCCGTTCCTGCTCGGCTCTCTTCTGTTCGCTAACCCTTTCCCAGGCACTACCAGAAGAAAATCCGGGCGCTGAAAACTTGAGCGCTGCTTGGAAACTGCAGCAACAAACAGACTATGGAGAGAGCATTTCTTCGATATTTTCATCGAGGAGCCAGTTGCAACGATTGTTATCGGGCTATGCAAAGATGATTCCATTGCTGGGGCAGCATGATTCAGGGATCTCAAACTGGAAGCTGCAAGAATCAGCTGCTAGAAGTAACACTCGTCAAAAACCGCGCCCAGCACAACGTGGTGAGATCCGCTCCAAGAGTGAATAGTTGAGTTCGAAAATTGACACGGGGGGATGAAGCATTCAGCAGCAAAAAGTTAAAATTATCGAGAGAAATCCGTCGAAGACACCCCAAAACTTGGAAGTTGGTGGGGGAGGCAACGGAAGCTTGGGAAAGCGAAGTGTAGGACCAAACGTGACAGGACCAAATCTGCGACCGCCCCTCAAGACCATGAAAAGACTTGAGAGTATGAATACTCCGTATTCCAGCTTGGAGGAATGATGTCTCTACTTCCACGCTTAGCCGAGAAGAGAGAACATGTCAGGTAAATGATAAGAGTAGTATCAGCGGCGAAGCTCATCTTGCTCCAAGGAAACATTTTCAAATCCCAGACAATCATTATTATATTCTTCACTCATCGCCGAAAAAATTAGATAGTTCCACCAGTTTTACCCCGGAGCTGCACCCTGCAAAACTATAACAAGTCCGGGGCTGCAAAACTACATTCCACTTCAAAATTTAATCTTACAGTGCCTGGCAGTTTAACCTGATCCTTCTGAGGTCTTCATTCTTTTTGACATGAAAAGCCTTCTAACTGAAGTAATGGGATCGTCAACCTGCCAGAACAGCCAGCACAGAGAGTTGACAAACCTCTAACTGAAGTAACTGAAGCCTTCTAACAGATGATTTTTTTTTTCCAGTAAATGTTTTTTACTGAGGTGATATGAATAACATAATACTCGGAGGTTTGAGGCAAGCCTATACTCAAGAGTCTTGGGCTACCATCAAATTGGATTTCTCTGAGCTGCCCCCCATTGACAAAGACTAATGAAGTAGTCTTCATCGAAAGTCTTTTTCAGCATATATAATCCCCCGTGAGACATATAAGCAGTGAAAGTATCAAAGAACATTACCTCGATCAAGGTGGTAGATGGAGGGCTCTTCGGTGAAAGATGAGAAACCTCCTTTCCGCGTCGCAAGGCAGATAACACCTGTTGCCAGCCTGGCACTACACCACCAGTTGATGCAATCCACGGACAGAAATGACGGTGCTGTCGGATGGGATCAAACTCCATTCCTCTGTCTGCCACTCCCATCCTAGCACGCTTCCCTGGAGACCAAAAGAAAGAAATCGATAAGGCCAAATATCCGCACTCGAGTGTCAAAACGTATTGGTTGCTGTTTCTAGAAAAGAAACAGATGCAGTGACTAAGGGTGAAATGAAGCAGGTCACGGGAAGCATGTTTGAACAGCAATACACTGAAAGAACATGTGCCACATGTGCAAGTTAACACTGAAATGTCGCAGGCAATGCAGCACATAGGTTAGTAATTTTTAGAAATATATATATATATATTTGGAGAAACAGGAGAATATAATCAAATTGTATGGATACTATTACTCTGCCCTATTCCTACTACTCCATCTCATTCACGTTTGATGGCAGAGAGGCAAATGTCTTCTCTTATTATCCAAGATTAACAGTGCATAATGAACTAAAGGAGTAGCGGGGAGAGAGAGAAAATAAGACAGTAACAATGGATTCATCTCTGTCTAAAAACCCATAAAAGTCAACCTTATAAAACTTCAAAATCTCGCAAGTCAAAACATGCAATTATCAACTCAATTATAGCCAGTGTGGTTTCTCAAAAATAATTCCCCAGACTCCTGATCATTTTCTCTCCAAATTCTATTCCTGAGCTCTTACAGAATCTTTCCCTATGGGCAATCAATACAACATGGCTGAGGTCATACCATGGATGACAGGGCACTTTTCAGTGGCATTTTTTTGTGAAGATGAGTCATGGCTGCACCCGACAACCACTTCCAATGTATTTCGTTCTTCAGTTTGATCAGATGCAACAGCTATAGACAAAGTCTTTCCGTTAGAATCACCAAGATGGCCTCTAGCATCATTTTGACAAAGACCTGCATCACTTTGACTGCTTACTTCCTCACTAATATTATTTGGGTTAGTAGATGTTCCTTCTATACCTTCCAACTGCTTAGAATTTCCATCATCTTTCCCATGCTTGTCACTGCCTACAGCAGGGCTATCATTCATAGATGGTGGCTGGCTACCGCCCGTATCTCCATTAACCTTGTTGCTTTCTTCTTCTCTTGGGGACACAGGAGTGCTTAATTCAGGTTGGTTATTTTCTTGGCTGACGAGTAAACAATTTCTAAGATCAGGATCAGAAGAAAAATGAGTCCTAATGCTCCGGCCAATAACCGGAAATGAGATCATAGCTTTGAAGTTTTGTTGTGTTGGAGGAGGCCCGCCTGCAATGGTCAGATTTAAATTTGATGATGGCGCATTTGGCTCAAGAGTCGAGATCCGATTGCTATCATTTCCACTGACTGTGTCCTGTCCACAAATCTCCTCATTATTGATTCCAGTAAAACCAATCAATCTGAACACCTCTAAAGGCTGTGGTACCGTACAGAAAGCCCACAAACCAACACTGGCTCCACACAGCTTGCAATCTAAAACTACAGACTTGGGATCAGCAACTGATTCACTCGAAACCCCAAAATTTCTGTTCGCCTCTTTCATTGTACTGAGATCTGGTGCAGGTATGCAGACTATTGACTTCTCTCTTTCATGAAGCACCTTTGAAGAATTCAAAACATTGGCATCTTCAGCAGTCGGATTAGAAAGATGCATCTCGCAGTCAACCACATAAGGCATTACACGAGGCTCCCAGCCACATAAACTTATGAGCTTCAGTGCCTGCTCATGCATCACAGGTTCAAGGATGAATCAAATGAAAAATATATGATAAAATATTGCAAAAGATAAAGAATTGCTTGATGGGACCACAAAGAGCAAAAAGAGAGACATTTCCACTAAAACAGTGTTTAGGGTTGTCAAATGAAGCAAGACCTTAGACCATTTGGAAGATCGGATATTGTATGCAAGATATCCGGAACTTCACACATATAACAATTGAAAACATTGCAGATCTTATCAGTAGTTGAAAAAAAAATAAGGACCTGATAATAGAGATCAGCAGTCTGTTTGTCAGATCCATTTTCATGATATTCCACAGAAGGGATTTCTGGTAACACATCATCGCACTCCAACAACGATGATTGTTGGAGAAATTGGTCCAACTGAGGAGTTCTCATGAACTCAATAGCTGAGGAGGAAATAACAGGAAGAGCCAGGAGGTGAGCAAGTGAAGAAGACCTCTTTCTAAATTGATCAGCTAAAACCTGAGGTGTTGTGGGGGGAAATTGAGCCAGAGTTTCATCGCAGGTATTGTCAATCCACGGGCAGAGTAATTTATGACCATTATCAAGCTTCAAGCTAAAAACGAGTGCTGCCTTCTCAACTGGAACAAGCAGAAATATCTTAATGTATGGTAACAAAGCTAAAAGATGTCCAAGCATTGCTTACAACTATAATGGAAATATAAAAACAAGTTAAACCTTGCTCCTGTGACCAAGACGATGAAGTGGAGAAAAGAATGCGTGCTCCACATGCTTCACAAGCTATAGTATCCATATCCACATTGACCCAACCTCTTCTTGCACAATTTACAGCACTGACCACCTGATGTAATGAGAATAGCATCGTCAATTTCGACTAACTAATATACCCATAAATAGAGACATGCAAATGCACAAACAACAAAGCACCAGGTAGTAGGTTTGAAATGAAATATATGATGAGGTCAGGACCTTGGGTTTGGCAAACCATGTCATTGACTTGAAAGTAGATAGTCTTCTCATGAGATCACCACGGTCCCATGGCCTGCATACTGGAACTTGTGAGAACCCAGCTGAAGGCTGAACTTCTTCACCATTATCCACCCCCATCCTTGGATCCAATAAAGCCAATGCCGAGGTGGTATTTGACCTCTTTTTTCCTCTGAACGGTTGCATGTCTGACGAGCTACCAATCAATTACACAATGAAAGGGGCGTCAAAACAAAATGTCAGGCCACCAATTACAGTCAAGTAAAAGCAAATAAGATGGCAATCACAGACGCAGTCCACTAAAAATAAAACAATAATTCCATAGCTGATTCTTTATTGCAAGAAAAAGCTCTGCAAGAGTTAACCTGGCAGAATGTGCTTCTGCATGCAAAGTCTATTGCGGCAACCCGACCCTTCTTAAATGCTCAGCATGTCAAATCATACTGAAATCAGAGGAAATAGCTGGCAGAATACATGCGGAGCAGCTTCTAAATCTTCTTTTACGCTAGATTACGATTATTTACCATCAAAAAATCAGGCTATGAAATGAAATCAACAGCAACTAGGGCAGAGAAAGATTCGGAGAGAGCTGGAACCTGGAGGCTGCTTTTGGAATCAACCTCGGGGACTGAAAGAGCTTATCCATTATCGAGTGAAACCTCTTCTCCGAATCTTCCGCCATACAGAGCTCCTTATTGTCCGAGTGTCCGTACACGGGCTATCAGCAACGTCTTCCCGTAGGGAAACACAGGTTCACCTGGGGAAGATCGACCAGTTGCTGGCTATTAGCTGTTCCTTCAGCTCTCCGATGAGTTCGAGCGCCCGCCGTGTCTTGAGCTTCGAGACACCAGTCGCTCTTCGTGAACGTTGAGACGAATGCACTCTTTAGTAGAAGGTGAGGCGAGCGACCTGCTGCCGCATATTATGGGCCGTCGGCTTATTCCCGCCGTTGATTTTGTACGCCGACTTGCCTCCAAGAAAGCTCATCGCCGACCCGTCACCCTTTCTTGGGCCGGGCCACACGTAACGTGTTGAGCCGATCTTCGCATAAACGTGCCGGTCCAGGCATACCATTTCGGGCCGCGCCATGCACTTATATTATCATGTTTGGACCGGGCCAGGCCCATTAGCCTATGCAAACAGCTGATAGGTGACATGTGTCTGTTATGTTCCGTAGAAACAAACCGTCTACCTGACACTAGAGATGTTTATCGGGCTGAATTGGCCCGGAACTGGCCTGTTGAAAACAGTAACTGGCCCGGACCGCCCAAACCAGCCTGTACCACTCTTATCAAGTTGAAAGGTAATTACGGACCAAGTTTAAAAAATAGACATGTTGAACAAGAATCAATTAGCACATTTTCTCATTGAATCAATCAAGAACTATTTGAGAACTAGGTTAAACCACCAAAAATCCTAAAAATTATCGATTAGATTTCTCGGTTCAATTTAAAAATATATTTATTTATTTTAAATAATTTGAATAATAATAATAATAATAAAAGATGACTGATTCACAATTTAACATGCCCAAATGGTGAACCGGCCCAATTATAAATAATTTTAGACTAGTTCATATTTTTCTAAATCATAACTCATAATCGAATCGGTCCATTATACTTAACATTTCTACTTGGGACTATCCCCAGTCCAGCCGATCTTGAAGATACACATTAGAAGATATATATATATATATATATATGAAAAATCCCAATTTCTTTTAAACCTCGGCTGGATGGGGAAGCTCATGTCGAACCCGAAGCTACCAGACATCAAGCGGAGGTCTAAGGTCACCAACGCCAGGGGAAAATTACACAATTGGTACAAAATGTTTTGACAATGTAACAATTTGGTACAAAATGTTTAAAATGTAATTCGGTGATACATTTTCTTTCAAACATGTAACACTTTAGTACATTCCGTTAATTTTTTATTAACGCCGTTAACTTTTGATGACGTGTACGGTCTATGTGGCATTCCTTGATGACGTGGCTTCATATTTTAAATACGTGGATTGCCACGTGACACATGGTGGGACCTACTATTTTTTTATTTATTTCTCTCTCCGCACCTCTCTCTCTCTCGGCTCTCTCTCCCGCTCTCTCTCTCGCTCGGCTCTCTCTCCCTCTCCCTCTCTCACTCAGCTCTCTCTCCCTCTCTCTCTCTCGCTCGGCTCTCTCTCCCTCTCTCTCTCTCGCTCGGCTCTCTCTCCCTCTCTCTCTCTCTCGACTCTCTCTCCCTCTCTCTCTCTCTCTCTCTCTCTCTCTCTCTCTCTTTCTCTCTCTCTCGCCCCATTAACTGAATCTCTGAGGGAACTTCTTTTAATTTGATTATTATTATTATTGTTCTTTAACGATGATTGTAAAGGAAGACTTACGGGGAGAGTGAAGATAATGGAACACTGTCAAGAACAGGGGCAGTTAGTGGACTAACTAGTGAGTAGTGAGTGACAGACAAAGTAGAAGCTTTGCAAAAGAGGAAGCCATCGTCTGTCTTCTTCTTCCCTCCTCCACCACTTGCAGCTCGCCCACCACAGTCAAGAACACTCAAATCCCACATCTAATAGTCTTGGAATTAGCACTAATTGCTTTCGAGACTCAGGAGGGTCTTGAAGTTTGAATCCAGAGGAGGGAAAGACGCTGCTCCCTCCTCTCCTTGTTCGAGTTTGGTTTGGCTCTTCATCGGCTGAGAACGACAATGTGGCATGGCCGGAGGAGCTGCACTGTGATAACAACCCTCTTGGGCTGCTTGTCTTCACTAGGTGGGGCAGTGGCGATGACGAACCTCGCTCTCCATGGTCAGCACCCAGATCCGGAAGCAGTCGTCCAAGAAGTTAATCGGTACCCCATTTCTCGACTGCATTCCTTCTCTGATAAGGAGCTGCTTTCTCCTTTGAGTTTTCCTTTGCCTTTGTCTAGTGGTACCGGGAGGCAGAACAAGAATGTGGCCATTGATTCCTCGGCTGTTCAATTAGGAGACTTGCTTAGTTGCGAGCCCAACAAGCCGGATTACCGAGAGCTCGATCTTGACTCCCTGGTCTCACCGCTCATGATCCGCAATGCTGCCAGCAATGGCGGCGGCGGTGTCCCCACATCGAGCAGCAGCGAGAGAGAGAGAAAGAGGGAGAGAGAGAGTCGAGAGAGAGAGAGGGAGAGAGAGCTGAGAGTGAGAGAGAGAGAGGTGCGGAGAGAGAAATGAATAAAAAAATAGTGGGTCCCACCATGTGCCACGTGGCAATCCACATATTTAAAATATGAAGCCACGTAGACCATACACGTCATCAAAAGTTAACGGCGTTAATAAAAAATTAACGGAATGTACTAAAGTATTACATATTTGAAAGAAAATGTATCACAGAGTTACATTTTAAAAATTTTATACTAAAGTGTTACATCATCAAAACGTTTTGTACCAACTGTGTAATTTACCCCTAACGCCAGCGCCGTCGCTAGCCCATCCTTGGTAGTAGTAGTACTTTGAGCTGTAAAAAGAGGTCGACGGACCTAAAAGGAGTCGGTTACATTTGATGTTAGCGGAGAACCAAACAACCCCAAAACACAATCCGCACGGTTCCCTTGCCCCCCGATCGGGTCGTTTGCCGGTCGACATTATCGAGCTAATATGCATGAGAACGAGAAGAGAAGAGTTTGAAGTTGTTTGAAATCTCAACGGGCAATACGTGCAACAGTCGCACGGGCACCCAAATGACCAGACTTTGCTGGCTCCCGACGGGGAACTTTAGAGCCTGCTGTACCGCACACCCACTCGAAAATTAACTGATTGGACTGATTTGAATTTGAAATTATCCAGTATATAAGGTAATACTTTTTTTCATTATAATTTTTTTCTTTTTTATAATGCAAAATCAATTACGGTGTAAAAAGGCAAGCAAATGGTGACAGTACAGCCGCTATGTATGAAATTATAGAGTTTAGCAAAAGAAAAAGGGAGAATGCAAAGCAAACGTGAGAGTTCCCAGAAAAAAAAATTAAAATTGCCAATGTGGAAAGGCAAAAGCAGTCAAACAGAGAAAGGGCCAATATGTCAGAAATTAAGATTTTCTTTGAATAAATTAAATATGTACATGTGTGTACAGTGTGCCTTTGAGGAGTTCCCTTTAATAAATATTTATCGGATCAATTCACACAAATGTAATTAATGACTGTGAACACCCCCGTCTCCGCGTGACCGTATTTCCTGAAGTATCGTATAGCTATTCATAGAAAAAAGATGAAGATTACAAAAAAAAAAAGTTTAAGCGTAATAATATTATTTTTAATTTAATAATTAAAAAAGTATAAATTTAATTATAATATTTCTTGTATTCTTTTATTTTTTTAGAAGAAGAATAAGACAAACCATATCTATACATACCACTGATGGTTCATGGTTGGTGCCTGCCTCCATATTCATATATATATATATATATATATAGCTGCTCACGAATGAAATAATATGGGTACATTTTTCTTTTTCACTACTAATATCATTCATTAATTACTTGGACAGTGAAATAAGTCTATCACCCTAATATAAGAGAGTTCAACTCTCAACTAAATTGAAAACATATCATAAATTAAGTTTAATATTTAAAATTTTTTAGAGTTTTATATTGTATAATATACTGTTAGATGATATAATCATTTGCTATAATAGCGGATACTATCGATAAAAAAAAAAAAGTCTATCATCCCCTAATTTGGCTTACGTATGTGATTAGGCTAGATGATATGATATGCCCTCAAAAAGGAGCGCGCTCAGGTCGATATCCTCATATGCCCATGACAAAGGCGGATCACGTCACTGCTTTACCCGCCCTGTAAAATCCATGAAGTAGTTGTCCATGGGGCGAGGGTGGGGGCATTCATCGTGCAAATCATTGGACGACGCATCAAATGGACCCTAGCCAGGGCTAATTATCATCATCAACGATCCTTAAAAAAGAATTGATTGCAGATGATACATTGAGTGCACTTAATATGCGCATGATAAATGATAAGTGTAATGCTAGGAGAATGATTGCTGCTTTTGCATACTACCCCTCCTCTTTCTCATTAATAGAAAAAAGAGCACAAAACTATACATATAAATACCCCCCGCAAACCCCTAGGGCCCTACCCCCTACCCCCTACCCCTCTTGTAGCTAGCTAGTCATAGCGTATTAACATTAATAATTTCCCCTTCCACCAAACTTAAGAAAAATTAACTTAAAAGTGAGCCCCACTTGCAGTCCTCTCTCGACCGGAGGAGGAGGAGGAGGAGGAGGAGGAATTTTAAATAAAAGAAAAAGAAGAAGGACCGAAAATGAAATTAAACAAAGTCTCTCCTCCACCGCAGTCTGCACTGATGATTGATGAGGAGCTAAACAAGCATGTTTGCCAGCATCATCACTGTTTTGGAGACCCTAATGAATCAGACCCTGAGGAGGTAGATGCTCAGCTCTGGTGCTCCATTGCTGTCCGGGTTCATCATGTAGAAGGCCTCGCAATCACGAGACCCAACGATCCGCTCGAACTTGGCCCTCATGTACATGACCTCCCCGTCGTCTTCTCGGTCTTTGCTCGACGAGTCGGGCTCGCCGGCGCTGTCCCCGGCAGCCGGAAGCACCCCGGCTCCCATCGAGATCATCTCGACGGCCTTTAGGATCTTCCATTCCCGGGTCCCGCATTCTCTGCGGGCAGCGAACCCGCACCTCTTCCCGTTGCAGTAGGTCCTCCACACCGGCTCCTCGAGCAGCCTCGGGGGATGGGACGACGGCGACGATGTCGTCCTCTTCCCCGGCTCGGCTTTGCTGCACTCGAGGGCGATCCGGACCAGGCCTGATGTCATCTCCCTGACCAGCCCACTTATGGGGGTCGCGAGCTCTATCAGCAGGGCGGGTTGCGCGGCCGGGTCCTTCTGCAGGGCGAAGTGGACGTGGCCTTTCCGATGACCAAAGAGGGTCCCCACCACCCGTGGCCCGAGACCGAGCGCGGAGCCGGAGCGGCTCCTGAAGGCTGCCATGACTGAGCGGAGCCTCGAGACCGTGACAGCCTGGAGCTTCCTCTTCAGCGCAGGGGATGATGAAGGATGGAGAGCATCGTCAGCAGCTTCCTTGA
Organism: Sonneratia alba; assembly: GCA_900174645.1. Classification (NCBI taxonomy): domain Eukaryota; kingdom Viridiplantae; phylum Streptophyta; class Magnoliopsida; order Myrtales; family Lythraceae; genus Sonneratia; species Sonneratia alba. The sequence continues at coordinate 1,078,859 of FWPY01000029.1, forward strand.
TGCCTGTCTTCTCCTTGTTTGCATCACACTCATCATGAGCAGGTGCTGCGGCACCACCATCTTCCTCGGACCCGACCTTCCTTGTCCAGCGGAAGTGTCTCTTGGAATTGGAAGCAGAGTCCTGGGAAGAGCCTCTCGCCATGGCTGCTGGTGTCTTCATGGTGAGAGATGGCGAATGCTGTGCACTAAGAGTGTGAAAGCGAAGCAAATCCCAAGATGGGGAAGAATTGGAATGTCAAATAAAGCAAATCCTTAAAAGGGACGGAGGGGACCTACAGAGAGAGAGAGAGAGAGAGAGAGAGATTCTGGTTTCGTTTGTTTCTCTCCTTTTATTTGCCTGTGGGGCACCCTCATCAATACCTTTGTTTTCACCACAATCACTGCATATCATAAGAAAACAGAGAGACAAAATAATTCTTTTGATGTACTACCCGAGTGTGAGTCTTGATGCGGGTTTTGGCTGTACTCAGACAGATACAGACCACCAGTGAGGCACATCTCCTCCGAGCTTGAACTTCTGCAGAAACAAATTCATATTCTCATGTTTTATGTAGCCTCCAACAGGGCATTCGAATCAAACCTTATTCCATCCTAAACTAATTTAATTTTATTAATCTTATTTAGCCGGATGAAACTTAAAGATATTTGTGGGGTGCTCCCTGTCGATGCAGGGAAAGAGAATCCTGACAAAAGAAACATATCTCGCCCCCACCAGTCACTTTAGTCATAGACATAGACAGACACAAAGATGAAAGGGAGGAGGAATCTGACGGAAGGGTGGAGAGCGAGAGGCGGAGAGTGGGACAGTCTCTGTGTTATTTCACTCTCATGGTGAGCTACGCTCGCTTCTTTTTTCTTTTTTTTTTCTTTTGAGATCACAAGAAAAAAAAATTATGGATTCAAAAGTGAATAAGAGATAAGAGAAGAACAGAGACATATAACTGTTCCTTTTTTATGATCAAATTAGAACTTACTGATCGAGATTTAGAGCAATACCAACCAAATCCGTTCTGATACAGAGAGAGTTGGAGACACAGGCGACGGAGGATAATAATAGGCTAATTGACTGACTCTTTTGACTTGAACCTCCCAAGGTATTAACGCGGAGAGTGAGAGAGTGAGAGAGAGAGAGAGAGTGGGTACGCTTTGATGAGCTAAGCAACGGGAGACAATGGCGTCACTGTACGCGCTGAGCCAGGCCGCGAAAGGAAGAACGCTGCCGGGAGAGGGAAACCGACGGCACCCAGCATTCCTCGGCAGGTTCCTGCTGTCTGTCTCGTTTCGTTCATGCTAATAACACCGTTGCCGTTGCCCTTTGTCGTTGTTTGGTTCTCTGTCGTGTTCGGGGGGTCCTTGTTCGTCACTGAGACGAGAAGGCGACCTGGCAAATTGCACTCTGTGTTTGCTGTGGAAGTCCGCATGGTAGTAAACAAAATGATCCTAATCACGATTTGAAATTATATATGTTAAATGCGTGATCCAATTTAGATCAGATTAGAACTGTTTCATTTAATTATAGTTTGATCAGTTAGATATAACGGACTGGTCACGAGCCAATTTAAACAGTAAAATATTACTCTTTCCCTTTATTTTATTTTTTTAATTATTTAAAATAAAATTTTTAAATTAGACTAACAAAAAAAATTCATGTTGAGTTTTTTTTTATGGTTTGTGTCAATTTTTAAATGATTTCTAGTGAGTTCAATAAAAAAAATATCATATCAGTTTCGGTTTAATGGATTTATTTTTTAAACTTAACTCATAAACACACTTAACCTAATAATAGTAGTTACCGGAAGATTTATGGGTGATTTGGGCTGGTTTCGGATTTTTACATGCTAGATACGAGTATGAGCGGCCATTTTTTAATTTGTTTGTTTTTACTTAATCATCATCCGAAAAATTTGCTGCATCTTAATTGATTAGTCATGACTGGTCTGATCCAATCAACTTTATAAAATAGATAATTGATTTTTTTCTGTACAAAAATCCAGTATCTTGGATGATTTATTTAAAATTATTTATTATTTATTTAGTAAGTTTTTGTCTTTTATAAATTTTATCTTATAAGATCCAACGTACAACCACAGATGAAAAATATTATTATAAAAAGTTATAAATCTGAAATCTGGAAAATTAAAATAATGTGCGTTAATAATACATAATTAAATCTTACGTGACAAAATCGTATACTGCTAAGCATTCAATATGTTCTCCCTCCACTACCCGTGAAGGATCTGTCAGCTGATGCCGATAATGCCCATGCCAGATACGTGACGTATGCCAACTTTACTCTCAGTAGAAGGACAAACTTGTTTTTTTTGGAATTAAGGAAAAACTATTTAAATTTTGATTTTCATTATTGAAAATGTAATATTAATAATTTTTAAAATGTCATTAGACTGAAAATTAATTAATATATAAATTCTCAGATTCATGAGTGGAATAATACATTCAATTGGTCAAATTGTATATTTAATAAATAATTATAAATTAAAATATCATATACTACGCTTTAACTTATAATTATAAAGTTAAAGGTATCGTTCAAGATATCTAAATTCCACAAAAAAAATTTAAAACTAATAAAAATCAGATATAGCATGATCTTTTTTAAATATATACTAGTGTTAATGAGTTGTTTTCTTTTTTTTTTCATAATTCTTAATTCATAAAATTAACTCTCAGTTCAATGAGTTTGACAAGTGAACAAGAAATCGGCCATCCGGCCCAATTCGATTTTAAAAAACTATGCCAAACCGGTTGTGCTTTTAAAAAACTATGGTAGTATCCATTGATCTCTCTCTCTTTTTCACTATCTCAATTTTGGGTTAGTGTTTCTTTTCATGACTAAGAACATTCTACGGTCATAATACTAATGTGGCTTGATCGCTATAATATCGAATCTTGTTCCTTAAATTCTTATGTTCGATTATTGAAAATAAAAAGAATTTTATCCTATAATAGATTAATCCGAATATTGTTTAGAGTAATTAAGTTATACTAATTTTCGAGTGTACATGAGAAAAAAAAAAAAGACAATATGTTTGCCGAGCAAATACACAAGTTCCACTGCATCCCCTACTATATCGACACGGTGATACCGAAGTACCTGCTGACTAGATGTCGCTCGCTCTTGGCTTTCCACCCTCGGGGCAATCCCAATCCCCATGTGCCCCGTTATTGTGATTGGACCCGATCCAACCGACGTTAACTGTCGTCGATTCCGTTGAATCCATTCCACCACACCCCCACGGTAATATGAATATCCATATCCCATTCCCGTCATGTAGCCGGATAGGCCAAGGGTCGTCCTGTCTACGACGGACTTGACATTTGCGGATCTTTTGAGCCCAGAGGAGGAGAAAATGACATGTTGCACTGAATTAGGTAACGTGTGGACTGAGCTGCTCGAGTTTTCGAAGCCGCTCAAAGATGATCCCGCAAATGAAGAAAGATTTTATCAGTTCCTCGGGGATAGAACAGCGCGGTCTCCGGCCCGGTCCACAGGTTCAGGCGGAACGAACTGGTTATGTATCAGGGAGTGCTCGAGGCCCGTGCCGGTGACAAGTGAGAGGTTGGATTTGAAGGCAGCAGAGAAAGTAAAGCGCACTTGGCCAAGGTAATTAACTTCTACTTCTGCTCGGCGCTTCATGGAGTTGGTTTCCATCAGGGTAGGATGCAGTTTACTGCCGGGGGAATAACACTGGCTTTTGTCATTGCATTTGAAACTTCAGTTAATTGTCTTCGACTGAGTTTATGACGGCGGGGAAGTTAAACCCGTCCAAGATGAGGGATTACCGAGGAAAATCATCCCCGGACGGGGAGAGTTTCATTGGCATCCTTACAATCTGAGATTGAAGAAAGCAACAGTGTGGTTGAAGAGGAGCCAGAAGTTCAAGTGGAAACCAAGAATTTGGAGGGGCCCATCAACCTATATAATGTTCGATTAAGTGTCCTTGCTCCATGTTTCCATTTTCCAGAACATACGGTAGTAATTATACAAGGAAACATTCCGAGTACAGGAAGCACTGGAAAAGCGATTCCACCGAGAGGTCCCGTCGTAAAAGTCAGAGGGAATACGGAGGAAGCAAGAGGGAAAAATGCAAATATGAGAGTTCACGGATAATGACTCGGGGGGGAGCAGCACTCCATCCGGAACACTTGAGTTGGGGCATTTGGATTGTGGGGGTACAAAGAATAGTGACCGAGGTGGATGTGTTCGAAGTTCTTCCAGTCTCTTCTGCTCGCTTTTCGGGCTCTGTTCTGCTTCAGCGATCAGCCACTGACTGCGCCTGCGGAGTCTTCAGGATATGGTGATGCTGACCTCTGTTGAAAATTTACAGAACTTAAGCTTATAGCCAGTGATGTCTTTCGCTGCTGAGGAGCGATGTTTCCTTTGCTGGCTCGAGGACTGGCTGGCCATTATGCGCCATGCATGATCCGGAGCTTGTGAAGAATCCAGTCCAGTAATAAATCTGCAGAATCGGATTCGAGTACAATATTCTCGGAACAAAGTTGATCCAAATCAAGGAGGAGACTGTTTTCTTCTATAAATGACCGATGGATATACTCCCTGTCAGATAAAGAATCAGAGAGTCCTGTACGTGCTATCAAGATTGATTTTCAATTTTCAAGTTCAACCGAGTGACGAAATACAGCGCTGGGGAAAAGCAAAATAATGGAATCACTGTACAAGATGGTGCTATATTATGCAGAATCTGAGATGTTTTCATTCCTCTATGCCAAGTCGGAGAGGAAAATGTCATTATAGTCCGATTACACTCTGTCTAGACAAGCAAGTCTATTCGAATCTCCACACACTTCCTATACTCCTGTGCTGTGAATACTGACTGACGTCAAGGTTGTGAAAGGCCACCATTTTTACCCGGAAAGCCATCTGGGTTACCTCCCTTTTTCCGAAAGCTGGCCCGCTCCTTCAATCTTGTCCCGAGCTCGGCCCCTCCATGGATTAGCTCGCTTGACTTCTCCTTCACCCACCCGAACAAGCTCCCCCTGTTGATTCTATCAAGTGGGGCTATGGTCGGGTCCGCTCGGCGGCTGTAGGCCCGGCCTATGGCACACGAGATGAATGTAAGAACTGCAAGGATCAAGATCACGGCGATGAAGGGTCCTATCGAGCCCGATGAACAGCTGGGACAGCTCGATGGGGCTTCCGGACTGGTAGTATTCGTTGTTATTGTCGAAGCTGGTGCGGGGTCTTGCTGCTGTGGGAAGGCAGTGGCTGCAGTCGCCATTGCTCCTGGAGTGAACGAGAGGCACCGCGTCACGTTAAGGCATTAGGGATGTAGACATAGAGTCTATTCTTAACTATAAATATGAACCTAATCGATTCGGTCGAAGGAAACTCAGCAGATGATGCATTGGACTAAGCAACGACAACTAACGTGGCCACCATGACAGGGACTGACAGCCACTTCTCGGATCAAAACAAAAGGGATTAGTGGGCAGCCTACGGCTTTCTTAGGTCATATTGGGTGTGGAGGAAGGAAATGATAATTTTGACTAATTTATAAATTTTTTTCATTTATAATAGTCAACTTATCTCAAACAATTGTACTGTATTTTAATCTTTAGAAATTGGTATGTGTTATCCTAAGAAAAAGGGGCGCTTTACACGCTGTCGCAGAAGAAAGATGATACAGATACCTTTGCTAAAGCCAACTTTGCTGTGGGGGCCACCGGACATGTTATTCAAAATCAAAGTTTAATCGGCTAAATTCTTTATTGGATTACTTCTCGTCAATATTCATTCTCATCAACTCGGTGTCCAGTATTATCTTTTGATATTGATGATATTTAATGTGCTTAGTAATTAGTTAATTTATTGAATGATATATTATATAGTTTAATATCTATCATTAATTCTTAAATATCACCTCAAAAATTTTAAATTTAAATTTGACCAATTTTATATTATTAGTTTACTAATGTGTAGCAATGGCCAGAATTAACTTTGAGAGATAATCACATAATTACACTGCCATATGGATTGCTGAAATGGGTTTTGGGGTGCGCAGTGTGCGAGGTGGCGCACGATAGAAGCCCGAAGGTCGTTGGCATTCATGGGATGGGAGACTCCAATCCTAAACGGGTTCGTTTTACTCTGCTTCCGTCCAGCTACCTTACCAGTGTAGTTGAACCTCACTGCTCCCACATTCCTCCGCTTCCATGGCAGAATTTCGGTCGGATCAGGGCTTCTCCGCGCTCAGTTGCTCACTGTAACTCTCTAGAATGGCCAGAAACTGTATAGAGCCCCGCTTCCTCTGCATACGGACTCTTGATTCTATTGTATTTTGGGATATAGAGCAGGACGGGACTAATGGATGCTCTTATCTTGACTACTAAGAGATCCTTACGTTGCATTTACGCAGTTCAAATAGAATAGATGCAAAGGCAACATCCCTTGCCGTTTTTGGGCGCCCAAGATGTGCAGTTGAAGGTACCTTTCTGCTGTTTCCGTGTTAACGCTTCTATCCAATTTTATGCGAAAAATGAGGGTTTCTGGTGTTTTTCAATGTTTGCCTTGTTTTTCTAATTTACTATGTCCTTAATATGTATGAATTTTTTTGGGTTCAACTTAACTTGTATGACTTCTCACGATAAGTGAACATACTGTGATTAAAAGCGGAATTCTGGCGTCAAATTTGCTTGTGGGTATGGTGTTGACGATTGCAATGGACGTAGTGAAAGGTCTTCGGATTCCTGATCGGTTGCAAACAATTGGCCCTGTTGTCCATGAGGTTATGAGTTAGTTGGCTGTGGGTCATGTGATCCTACACTTCCTGTTGGGCCATCTCCATTTTGTGCATCGTCACGTATAATTGCAAGGATATGGCTATTGTATTTGCTTTGTAGACATTCATTTCAGTTTTGTTTTCATTACGGCACTATTTAGGTTATGTTCTGAAATTTCCTCATATCAATATCTGGGACCCTCATAAACGCCTCGGTGGAGGCCCTGATGCATCTGAAGAAGAAATTTGGGGATCTCGCAATTTTCTCCTCCAACAGTATGTGGGACACGAAAGAAGTGAAGAATCAATTGAAGCTGCTCTTGAGAAACTGTTGATGGGCACCTTTCAGCAAAGAAAGAAGAGGAAAATTAATTTGAAGAGCAGGTTGAAGAATAAGGTCGAGGAGTCCCTACCTTGAGTGAAGCACTTACTCAATTTCGTGGAGCTACCACCTACTGATGTCATTTTCAGAATACTATTCCTCTTCGCATTCATGGTTGGATGGAGCATTATGAATTCTGCCGACGGTGGACCTGCATTTCAGGTTTGTTTCGTTTCTGCCAATGGTGATTTGGTAGCTGATAGTTTGTCACTCTTGTTTTGTATAGTTTTCTTAGCATGCATTCTCCTTGGAAGAGAGTGTTCATCTGTGATAAGTGAGAATAAAGTGGACCTAATGGGTGGTAGATCAATAAATAACAATAACATAAAAGATAGTCACTTTTCCTTATATTCGTTTTTGGGTAATTGAAGTATTCAGTAAACAGGACTCTCTTGTTTTTTGGTGACTTCTAGGAATCTAATCCGCTTATTTCTATTCTACGTTGGCATGCCTTCACGTGTTTCTTCAATTTATTTCTTGTTCTTCTCTCCATGCAACACCCTATCCGGTTGCAGGTGTTTTTCGATATGCCAGTCTCTGTATCTTCACTGGGACCTAATCATGTGCTCTATGCGAGTTTTCTGCTCCGCTCAATTGGTTCAAATATTCAAATATTCGAAGAGTTTGCTGGGCTTCTTCCATGACCTAATAAGAATCTGACTTCCACTATGCTTGCAAGATGGTTTGCTTTTGTGGTGAAATTTGGCAGTTAGGAAATACGTACCATCAATCTATGAGTACATTTCTAAATTGTGTTTATTGTTGACGGGTGGCAGTTTCTTTGGCTGCATGCTTATATTTTTTGGATGAGAAGACAGAGAGCTTTGGCAGGGCCCTCGCAATGGGGTAGGTTTTTTCTGAAGAAATTTGCATAACTCATGCTTGACTTGCTTTTCACTGGTCGTTTGATAGCAAAATGAAAATTTGGATGGTCTATCATTCTTAAAAGAGATTCATTTTCTGTCACTGTAGACTTGCAGCTCTAATGTCTGGTTGGATATGCTGTTCTTTCATCGTACCTATGGTCCCAATGGTTCTCTTGCAGCCTACCTGGACTCTCGAACTTCTAACCTCCCTGGTCACTCATGTCTTCCTGTTCCTTGCCTGCACTTTTCTCAAGTAAGTTCTCAATACATAGTTGCATGATTTTTTTTCGGTGCCATCTTTATTTCAATGGCCCATATGGGATATGTACTGCACACACGGAGTTCTTAAGAGAATCTTGGTTTCATTTTACTATTCTGTCTGTTTTACTTTTTTGTTTATCAGTGGAGGGATCCTCGGATCTCTAAACTTTCATGTCAGGCCATGAACAGTTAGTTATTCATAACGAGAAAAGAGATGCGCCGGGGGAAGGACAGAAGTAAAGATCATCTTGCAGTAATGAAAGACAACTGCCATTAAGCTTCACATGTCATCAATCAAGGTAAATCCAGCAAATGTAAAAGAAGTAAAAAAAAAAAGAAGGTATGAATTACTTCACAGCGTACAATTATCGGGCATCTACTTAACTGAGACAGCTATTGAGACAACTGGCCATGCATTCAGGAATGAGTCTCATGCGTACCCTCCGTATCTGTTATACTTGCGGCTGATCCTGTTGTTCCGGGAGGCACAGCAGCCTGTGCTGTAGACGATGATCACGAAGACTATCAAGCAGATGTTGAAGATGAGGAGGTTCTTCCATTGCTGCTTTATGTTTCCGAGGAAGCCTGCTTTGCAGGAATTGCAGTTGAAGCACAGCTCATTCTGCTGGTTGCTCCATGTGTTGCAGTCGCTGTCAGGCACGGCAGGTCCTGACTTGGGGACGGTCCAGTTGGTCGAATTCTTGAATTCAAACCCACACTCGACTGGAGGTTTGCAGCAGCCAGACTGGAGCAAACAAGGTCACCACAACCTAACCGGTAAATCATCATAAAAAAATAAAATCGTTTACAGTTTCATCGTCGGTAAAACAACTTGGAGTACCTCAATGGGGGAGAGATTCTTCCTGTTAAAATCGGCCAGGACGAGGCCGCCTTGCTTGGCCAAGCTACTGCAGACTTCACTCTCGGCCATGCATGTCCGGATCTGGTCCCACCGCTTTCCACTTACAACGTGATTCTGCAGCCAGTTAGAGTAGTCCCCGAGCCGATACTCCTTGAAGCCACGGCCCGAGACGACCTTGCCCGCTCCCGCATTAGTCACGATGAAGGCAAACACGGTGAACCCGATCAGCCCCACAGTGCAGAGGAACAGCACCGTCAGGTAGATGTACAGGAAGAAGTTCATCTTCCCGCACGACCCTATCAGCCCCATTAGTGACACCACGAGCAGCACTATTCCTGCAATCACGGATGACGATTTTTTTATGATCTAGAATGACGATTTGAACTCTTCTAATGCCAAGAAATTCCTCGATTGAACATAGGCGGCACAAACTGGAATCCGTGTTCACCAGCACGACCAAACATCCTGCAAGCTCGGACAGAGTAACGAACGTAGAAAGCCATCGTGTGCGCCGAGAAGAATTAGGATTCGTGCGCACGGGAAGATGGTGCAAGATATGGTTCTGAAGCAAAAGGTCGTTTTTTAACCTGTGATCAGTAAGGGGGTCTCGATGAACTCGTGGCAAGCGGAGCCACCATGGAAATGGAGATACAGGGAGATCCCGACCGCGAAGAGGGAGAGGACGGCCGAGAGGACGTTGAGGGTCCCGATCAGTGCGTTGCTCACTCGGACCATCGCGATCGCAGCAAGCGTGGCCCGGGTTCTCTTCTATCTGACTCGGGGTTCGGGACCTTAGGATGCTGCTAAAGGTATACGGGCAACGTCGTCGGGAGGAGAGAAATGCCCGAGACTGCTGGATTCGCAGGGGAAGAAGAGAAGGGAATCAGGGGGATGAAGAAGGAAGAAAGCACAGCGATGCGGAGGCGTCTTCCAGTTTGGAACAATAACTGCCGTTTCCATGTACGCATTTATACGCCCGCGCACGGTACGATCTGTTGCCTTTCTGGGGTCTCTCGTAACGCTGTACAGCGGGATAAAGCAACGGCTGTTTCTTGCTCCCTAATTTTTAGCGGCGAAAATTCGATTTTCCTGATTTTGCTGCCCTCCCACGCCCGCGGCCAGGTTAACTTCTTCACCTTTCCTCTAGGCTCGTGGCCTGAGGGCAGCAAGGGAATTTAACACTTTCTTAAAAGTAGGTCCATTGATTCAACCAACATTATGCCTCTTGCCCTCTACGGGCTCTGAGTAGAGATGCTCATGGTTCGGTTTAGCTCGCTGAATTAAATTGAATTTTGTCGAATTGTTAAAATGGTTCGGTTTAGTTAGAGCATTATACTGTCGAACCATAATTATCACATAACTATTGAACCAAATTATCTTAAATCGATTATATTGTTCAATTAACTTATTCGAATTATTTTTTAAAAAATAACTAAAAATAAATAAATAAAATATAAACCAAACAACAACGGTATCACAATACAAAAAAAGAAAAATGTATAAAAACAACAAAAAGAAAAATATTTAAAATTATAAAATTTCAATTAAAGATAAATTAAGCATATATGTTAAGATTAATTAACCTATTTAGAAGAAATTTAGTATAAATTGGTAGTAAATATGCTATACAATAGTGAAATAACATATATCTAACTATTTTTTTAATTTTAGAAATATTTCTAATATATATATATTCTATTTTTATTATATTTACAATATTTTTAAAAAACTACGATTCGATGATTCGAATCCGTTAATCGAATCGTTTGAATTTAGTAATTAATTACACCACTTCACCTTAAAAAACTGCAATATATGATAACCGGTTCATCCTAATCCGATTTTCTAGATTCGATTCATAATTCAATCTAGTTCTCTAGTTTTCTATGTGCAACCCTAGGTCTAAGCATGCGATTTCGTAATATTACATATTTGCCACTCATTTTGTGATCAGATATCACGGCGAGACTCGGGCATTTTAATGGCTTGTGATGTCTAGTTCCGTCTATCTCATGTTAAAGTCAATGATCTCAAAAAAGAAAAAAAAAAGGAAAAAAATTTGTTGGCAATCACCGGTGAGATGATCTGGAATGATCAAGTCAATCGACTTAGAATTAGGTTACCAAGTCTCCCAAGCGCGGGATAGTAATTACGGTGGGGAATATGATGAGCTCTGTCCCAGTTGACCTGATCATGGTCCACGGATGCTAGCCCAAACGGTGCAAAGACGTATATGCCCTTCGTCGGTTTGAGAGCAGGTTAGAGGAATATGTATGTATTTGGTGGACTCGAAGCACTCAGTTTAGTCAACTTGCAACTCTTTGGGCAGTGGATTAGGTGCCTCGTAACGGAGGAACACTTTCTATCAACAGAGAACAAATTCTGCAACAAAAAGTGGTTGGCCGTGTTCAAGCAATTGGTCTAAAGGTGCTGATCTGATATGACGAATTAGAAAGAAAGAAGGAAAAAACCGTGATGATTTAACGGATGATTATCGAGAAAAATATGGCGGTTTTAATTCGAGCTATGCAAAGAGAATCGAATCGAACCGAACAAAAAATCAGTTTGTGACGAATCGGTTCTCATATAATATAGCTTTTTTAGGGTGAAGTGGTGCCATTAGTTGCCAAATTCAAACGGTTCGATCAACCGCTTCGAACCGGCAAACCATATTTAAAAAAATATTTAAAATATTGAAAATATATTAAGAAATAAATATAAATATATTGTAAATGTTTTTAAAAAATAAAAATAGTTAGACATTGGTTCTTTTTACGGTTGCATTGGCATATTTTCCACTATTTCATACTATATTTCTTTCTAAATAAGTCAATTGGTCTTAATCTTATATGTTTAATTTATCTTTAATTAAAATTGCTATGATTTTAATAATTTTCTTTTATGTTGTTTTTATTTTTTAAAATTTTCTTGTGTTTCAATGCGGTTTTTGCTTGGTTTCGGTTTAGTTTATATTCATTTTGTTAATTTATTATTTTTTTTAAAACAATACGGATCGGTTAACTGAACCATAGAATTAGTTCAAAACAATTTAATTTGATGGTTACGTAAGAGTTATGGTTTAGAGGTATAATGTCCGAACTGAACCGAATCATAAACATCCCTAGTTTTAACAGTAAAGAGTATGCTAGAGTGAGAGGACAAAAAATTTTGGCACAGTGGCAATCGCTACGAAGTTGAGAGTAAGAGGATCTTGGCTGGATTCTCGATATGGAGGATTCCCGTATTGGACCGGTCCTTACTGGACCGGAAAATGGGACTCCTCCTTGAATCGGACCAGTCTTTGCATGAACTGGACCAAGCCGGCCCACAAATTTGAGGCCCTTCTTTTGGTTAGTTCAAGTTCAAACACTGCGAGTCTCCTGTTCTTTCCCATTTCTCTGGCGGGAAAAACTTCCGTCGACGCTCTCTCCCTCCCTCTCTCGGCTAGGGTTTTGGTGAAATGGAAGGCGAAGGTGAAATCCATCCGGTGTTCGAGTCTCTGAAGCTGAACCCTCAGCTCTTCATCAACGAGGTCCTCAACAGCGTCGACGATTTGCTCGCCGATGCTCTTACTATCTATCATCAGTAACCTCTCTCCGCCTCTCAGTCTCGTTCTCTCCTTCCCACAGAAGATCTGTTCACTTTGTTGAAAATTGGACTGACGTTTGAGTTGCTTATGCGAATTTTATGATCTCGTGTTTTCAGGCAAGCATCGGCCTCTCTGAAGACTGAGGCGACCGGCAGGGATCAGGATTTGACCAAGGTGTAATTTTCGCTCTTTGTTTGCTCTTTCTCTTTTATCTCTCTAATTATTGCATTTTCCATGATCGTGCAATGTTCGTTTAAAGGTAGTGGGACTGGGATCCCCAGTCAAACTATCTTGAAAAAAACAAGTTTTCTGCTCTTTCCATTTGCCCGCGTTACATGAGCGTTATCCTGTAGCAGTTAACTGGTAAATCTCACGAGTGTTTTTTGCTCATTTTCTCAAAGTATTGTTGATATAAAAGGATAGATTTAATTTGTTATAGCTGTAATAGTTTGATCCTTTGTGTAAAGAAGGGGGGAGGAGGGCCAATCTGCTAGCGTTTGAAAAAACTTGATGGATAATATTTTTTCTTGAAATGGATTTTTTTTCAGGATGTCAATTTCATGGATTTTTATTTTTTTAATAACAAGGAGTTCATTCTCCATACCTCGTGAATTTTTTGTCCTTTTTTTAATGTTAACTTTCTCAATTTTGATTTTCACCATTTTCTGTGCCCAATGATTCCTTATGAGTTGGACTGAAAAATGTAATGTTCATTTATTTAGATATCTGCATCTTCATTTGAGCATCATGTGGTTGATGGTATCATCTTATTAGCGGTTTTCAGAATTATTTGATTTATATTCTAGGCAATGGACAAGTGAGATTATACCACTTAAAGGAAATGTGATACATTTGATTACTGCATAAGGAGCATAGTTCTGGTTCTTTATTGCATTTTGATTCTTATGTATTGAGATGCAGGGAGTTGCTTACTTGCGTAATATGATTCAGTCAGTTCTGGATAGCCATCTTGGGATGTGGGAAAAATACTGCCTTCGTCACTGTTTTAAAGTCCCTGAAGGATTTTCTTTAAACATGAATGTATGTTTCCTACTCCACATTGTCTTTTAAATATGTCTCTATTTCTCAACATAATGCTTACAGTACTTATTGCTTGTCAAGTTGGCTTAGACCATTTGTGACATGCTCTGGCATTTTCATTTGTTTGCTTTTCTCAATAAAATCCAACATGCGCAGGTTTTTTGGAGAATCTTTTTGCTGCACCCCTAGTCTCAATTTTAAAATACCTGTATGTTAGATGTCTTGATGATGGCACGAAGTTGAAAATGGATTCCTTACTATTTGACGTTGAACTGCATCATATTACTTGAAATGAATGAACTGATTTCATGATGGACGATTTATGTATAGAAAATTAATTTCAATCAACTATGTCTGTCAATTTAGTAAGTGTTGATGATGGCAGAAGTACCATGTTCATCCTTTTAGGGGCCATATTGTTGTGGCCCTGCATGGATTGCCTGTGTTATCATATGATAAAGTTGCTCATTAGAATATTAAAGGTGATAATATTTCACGAAGGGTGGATCTGTTGTCATCCTGAGAATAAGATTTAGCACTTGTGCGCAAAAAGACCTGCCATACAAGGAGGGTCTCCTTCAAGGTTGCAACTTAGTGAACAGACTCAGGCAACAGTTTTTTTTTCTTTTTTTTTTAACTAATGCTACGAGTGTAGAAACACTTGAAATTAATACTAAAAGAATGAGACTTGACCACAGTACATGAAAACTGACCTGGAATGTCAAGTATATGCACTACTGTGTATCATTTAGACTGGCATTGACATAAGCTAAGCTGTGCTCACTTGTTAGTTTAATGATTAATTTTATTACTGGACAATTTTGAATGTCTTGTACCCTTTTTCAGGATGAACTACCTGATCGCAGTTTGGCCTTTCAAAATAGCCTCATGGATACTCACCTTGACACACAACTGGAAACCTTGAGAAACAAGCTTTCTCAGGTAAGCTATACTTTGATTTTGCAAATTTAAATGCCTCATACTTAATATAAAGTGAAATTCCATTGAGATTGCAACTGCTGTTAGGTGAACAAGGAGTCTGGTGAGTTGACTAAAGAGTTACAAGCCTTGGAAAGGCAGGCTGTTTCTAGTGATCACTCATGTAAGATTGTCAATGAAGTTTTGCAAAGCTGTGAAGAAAGTTCTGTGAATGAAATATTTCAAGGTTTGAAGCCTCTCCTCTCCATTTTTCAACCTTTGAAGCCGTAAAGTGAAGTAGAGGATATTCCAAGGATAATTTGTCAATGGGACATCGGTTTTTAACTGCTGAAAATTCATGTCATAAGCTCTTAAAAAATTCATGATGCTGTAGACTCTACTATAAGTTGCTTAGCTTCCTCTCTATGACATTTATATGGCATCTCTATTGCATGCTGTCATTCACCATAATATGCATGTAGGCTACTTTTATCAATTGCCCATGGATAAAAATGCTAGATCCCTTGTAGTGATGCTTGAAATCTTCCAACAAAGAACTCATAGTTTTTGCTGTCTGGTAATTATAATCTTCAGCATTGTACTTAAATCACTGGATTATTTTTTTGTTAGGCATTCCAATTTATGTCTTTTCTTTGTAGAGTTGATGAGAACTGCAGACAAACTAAGGTTGAAAATCGGCAAACTGAAGACCAAAAGGATGGAAGAAAAAGGGATCCAATATATTAAAGATTTGAAAATTGACTACCTTAACAAAGATCTCCCTATCATAAATCATATTAGCGGTAATTCCTGAGGCAACTCGATCTGATTTTCTCCTCCAGCAGATTCATATGATTATTGTAAATATTTCATGGTTGGTACTGTCATATGACCATGGCTGTTCTTTGCAGGACTGCATGCAGCAAAACTGGAAGATCTTCAAAAGTTGTTATCAGATTTGAAGCAATAATAAATATCCTTATTTGCAGGTTATCGTCCTGTGCAAACCATGTGTGCCTTGATTATCGAAGTTAAGTTTGTAAAACTATGAAACTTGAGATTTCATAGTTATCTGAGTGAGAAATTTTCGCGGAGAAAAAGGAGAAATCTGCACAGCAATCAAGATATAGTGGTCTCGTCATCACTAAAGCTCGTCATGAGGTGTTAGTGATGATAAGATCTACCCCTTTGTTCCTTTAATGATGATCAGGGATGGATTTGGTGGGGTGGTGTGGGGGGGGGGTGAGTTATTGCAGGAGCGATTGCCCAAATATGACTTTCTATATAAATTTTACTAAATTTTGTCTAATGCTTAATAGATTAGCAGAGTTTTCCCTCCTTGAATTCATCACATTCCTTTATCAAGTTTTGCACCCAACTTCCTAGATCTGTCCGTCCCTGGTGATGGTCTACATGTGTCTCTGAAAATGTGGGTCTTTAGTGATGCTAGGTAGTGTTGCTAAAAGTGTGGTTCGGACTGATTAAAAATGGGTATGGAACAATTTGACTTGGTTATGGTTTGGTCCGTTTATAGGTCACAGTTCAGGTAAATATGAATCGGCTTGGAATCATTTATAAATAGGTTGGTTTAGTTCGTGAACCATTCATCTTTTCAAAATTTTTTAATTTTAAATTAATCTGATAAAATCTGATTGTTGATTTGTCGAGTTTTTGGTGTTTTGGGTTGGTTTCTAAATGGTGATGGTGTTGGTTTAGTGAAGTAATAGTTTGGGCTGGTTATGGTTTAGTGGGTTTATATTTTAGAATTGGCTTGAAATCGTTCTAAACTCAATAAGAGCAGTTATGAGCCGGGTTAAGAGTGGTTCGGACCGGTTTCTGGTTTGTATGATCCGATTATGAGTCAGCTCGACCCGTTTAACATCTCTAATGCTAGGGGACTAACGGTTATTGATTTGGAAATTCACTGGCCGTCTCACGAAATATATTAGCAGATACATTTTTGGTCAGATATTGCACTCTGATTTGTTTGAGTGTCCTTTCATCTGTAACGCAAGAAGTATGAGCAGCTTTGTGGACAGCTATGATATGACCACTAATGTAGTCTTCTCGTGGCTGGAGGATAAAGTAATGGTCGTGCGATGACTCTTAACTGCTGTGGACTTTCGGTGGCAATATATACTAATATATAAAGAGCTTTAGTGTGGGTAGCCATCACTTACTAGGTCTTTTAGTGACCAGTAGTCACCTCGCTGGAAAATATGATCTGAACATTTGAAAGCAGCCCGATTTCACGGTCATGAGGCCCTCACTGATCGATTGCCACTTCAACCGGTGGCCAATCCATTTATTTTTTATAGGCGCACGCTAAAATGGAGACTAACAATACTCCCGTAGTTCACCTGCATATATACATCCAGAGGTCTCCTTTTAAAATTTCACTGGATCCATGATTAAAGGCACCTTTGCATAACCATGACCATGACCAACCTTGGCGGGCCTCTTGCAAAGTTTTTTAATAAATTGGCCATCAAACCATGTTGATGGTAGACCTGGCCCACGACAGAGCCGGGCTAACTCAAAGTATAACCCACGGTAAATTTCTACGCATCGGGCAGTCCAATGCACCAGGACCAGCCGTAAGGATGTGCCTACGGCTGGTCCTAAACCAAACCATCGGGACAAGCTAGGCTTTTTTTTTTAAGGCTTCAGTTGTGACTAGGCCCGGCGGGCCCGGCGAGGATGAAAATTAGTCCATCGGACGTAGATACAAGTCATCTATGCAAGGCCCACACTATGACCATGAGCTAAGAGACCATACTTGGACGCCGAGCCACCGATTGCAGGGCCGACACCCACAGCCTTCAAGTAGCTACAAGTTATATCCTAGTCCAACTGATCATAAAGACCACTGCACCGCGTCAAACCCAATGAAGATTGTGCCACAAGTCACACATTCTGGCAGTTACAGAATCTCCCAAAAAAAAAAGAAAAAAACCTGACACTGGCTCTAGCAGCAGGCTCATACCATGCTACAGCTCAGAGGCGAAGTTCCAAACGTCTTAAGACCTAGTGGTTCTGGGGAGATATGAATCCAGAAAAAAGGGAGAAAAAGAGAACTAAAATTGACGGAAACTGTAAAACTGGTACTAATCCAAAAAAAGCCATGTAAAAACCGCTGCTTAGTGCAATAATTAGCTAAAAAATCCTGCTTCTTTTAGTTACCGTAAATAAAACAAAATCTCAATTTACCAGTGCTGCGAGAACCACTGGGAGCTCAACAGCTTTTGGAGTGGAACTGAATGGATGGGAAGAATATGAGAATTTTGATCTGCACCGTACTTCGGTCTACTATGATCTATGAATAGTAGCAAAAGCTGTCCATTTAACAATGCAGAGAACTTGAAAACTTAACTGCTAAAGAATGCTACAGAAAACTCTCAATGGTCAGTTCCATGAAGGAGCAGGATCAGGAATGTCAAAGTTGCTTAAGACCTAAAGAAATATTGAAGAGCGAAACAAAGTGTTATGGTAAATTTAGTTGAGGGGTCAATCTGTAAATAAAGATAAAAGAAAAGGGGGTGTTTTTGTAACAAGTGAAGAACTTGAGGGAGTATATTGTAAATGGGTGGTTCATGGCCGTTGAAGCTGTTGCAGGATTATAACTTGATAACAGAACCCGTTGAGAGGACAGGAAATGAATGAACAGTTTTTCTCTTCTCTCTTGTGGCTTCTCCCCCTTTCTCGACTCCTCCTTCTCTTCCCCTTCTTGATTCTTCTTCTCCTCCCTTTCGTGCCACCTTCTTCCTTGATCCCTCCTTCTCTTCCTCTTCGGATTCCTCTTCCTCCCCCCGAACCAGCCTCGGTTCTCTGCCAGCGGCTGAGTTGTTGAATTGGCCCATAACATTGGTATCAGAGCTATGGTTCTCGAACCGGTAGCGAAATGATGAACATCGATGAGCAAGTTTCCTTGCTGTTAGTGACTGCGAGTCGATCCTCATTGCAGATCCTTGCTGCTCGGGCAACTCCCGTCTGAACTTGCTCATCGATGTTCATCATTTCGCTACCGGTCCAAGGAACGTGGCTCTGATACCAATGTTATATGGGCTAATTCAACAACTCAGCCGCTGGCAGAGAACCGAGGCTGGTTTAGGGGGAGAGAGGAATCCAAAGAGGAAGAGAAGGAGGGATCAAGGAAGAAAGTGGCACGAAAGGGAGGAGAAGAAGAATCAAGAGGGGGAAGAGAAGGAGTCGTTGAGAAAGGGGGAGAAGCCACAAGAGAGAGAAGAGAAAAACTGTTCATTCATTTCCTGTCCTCTCAACGGGTTCTGTTATCAAGTTATAATCCTGCAACAGCTTCAACGGCCATAAACCACCCATTTACAATCTACTCCCTCAAGTTCTTCACTTGTTACAAAAAACACCCCTTTTTCTTTTATCTTTATTTACAGATTGACCCCTCAACTAAATTGACCATAACACAAAGTTAACAGGTCAAGGTTGCATATAAGAGCAATATGAACAACCATTGCACCCAAAACATATGCAAACAGGATTGAGTGTGACCAGTCCAACTGACCAATATCACAAGATGTGTCACAAGACTGGAGTAACCAAATTAGATTACCTTGGGATGAACAATGCCAAACGTCCTGATCTGCTTCCCTTTGTAAATGATGCTTGCCCATCTAGCAAGAAGGAACGCAGGCTCCTTTCACAACACAAAAAGAAACTGAATTTTCTATCATATATTCTGGAAAAGCTATACTGGATTTCCAAAAATATAAGGCAGCCTACTTACATGCGAGAGCATTATATAATACCCAGAATTGTCACCAACAGAAACAAAAGGAGCCCCAATCTCACTTCCATGATTCGGTCCACTTGGCAGTGAATCAACTGCCAATTGAAAGGACAGGGAGGACATTCATTAAAAGCATATTCAGAAATGTTATAGAAAAAGTTCTCTGGAATGCAGAAAACTTACACAGATCACCACCTCAAATCCTGAGTTGGCACCACAATATAGTGCAGCAAGTTGACAATGGTTTGCTGCACCTACATCTTTTGAGTCATCCAGCACAGTAATATAACCCACCTCAAAAATCTTCAGAGAAGGTCAAAATAAGTCACACTACTGAAGATGCTGATAAATAGATAACTGGAGCTATCTCCAATACAAAACTTAAGTGACACCTTGGACAGCCAAAACGGCAGTTTTAGCACAAGGCCATTGTTTGCAAGCTCAAGATACCATACTAAGCAAAAGAAAGTAGTTAAGTGTACCCTAGGCATTGGGTGATCTTTGTTATGTCCAATGGTTTTCAGTATCCCAGGCATAAGACTAGTCCAAACAACCGGAAATAAATGATAGAGTGTTAGACCTTAGGAAGGGATTCTTAACATGAGCATAAAGCACTGCAGATAAACATGATGGATAAGCAGAAAATACAAGGCAACCAAGAGATCGCCAAAAATCCAGGGGACAAGCTTTACAAACCTCAAAATCAGCAGATAGTGAATTTCCAATGATTACTGCTGTTGATTCGTCATATTTTCAGTTCAACATAGCAAACTTTTCTTTATGAGAGCATAACCACGTCAAAACCTCTGTAAACCTATCCATTGCTATCTGAAAAATAAACAAGGTGATTCAAGATAAACCACACAATCAGCTTTAGGTCCAGAACCATAAGACAGTACTCATCTTACATGGTTTTACGATATATACAGAGAATTCCACTTCAAATGTTGCTCTTTTCGCAACAGCACAGAGAATGATAATAACTAAGTTAAACTGAACTGAATATATCTAACACCTTTTTCTTACCTCCATTCTAATAAGATCACTGAACCAATTCAAGGGCAGCGGCTTCAAAGATATAGGCTTTCTCTTTGGAATATTGTTGTATCCATAAGCAATTGCAACGTCCTTGACCCCACCACCACCACCACCACCACATCCCAACCCCACCCCCCACCCCCCACCACCTCACCACACACACACACACACAAAAAGAGGAATTATTGACAGGTGATATTTGTAAAGTGAGAACGCTTACATATAGCATTATCCTGGCACCAGAAAAAATATATATATGTTACAGCGATACCTCCATGACATCACATAGATGGAGAACGTCACTTCTTGCTGGAGGTATAGATACAGAGGTATTGTACTGCCCATCAGTGGAAACCAACTACTCAGCACTCAATTGCATGCAGTTGAGCAAACTCGTGACCTGAAGGAATAGATAAGTTCATCTGGCTCAGGTGGTAAATCAATACGAACTTATGTAGAGACATCTCGAGCACAACAGAATTATGTAATAGACATCACAACGAGAAATCGTTTTTAGTGCCAATAGGACAAGAAACACACCATCATAGATTGAACTAATAATAATGAAGATCCAAGATGCAAAGTTACCAATATCCAGCAAACAGAGCTGTTCTTCAAATAAAGTACTGCAACAAATTGAAATTGTACAAGGGTTTTTTGAGCATGCATGTAGCATACCAAACTAATGGAATTAAAGTAACACTATGACATCTGAATGTATTGGGGTCTCTTGGATTAAATTTGGACCTTCTTCCTAATTTTCGCATGTTTCACT
Source organism: Sonneratia alba (assembly GCA_900174645.1). NCBI lineage: Eukaryota > Viridiplantae > Streptophyta > Magnoliopsida > Myrtales > Lythraceae > Sonneratia > Sonneratia alba. The sequence goes on from FWPY01000029.1 coordinate 1,100,111, forward strand.
AGATCAGTTGAGAACGCTCAAAGCAGAAAATGACATGTTGCAGTACCTCTTCTGCCTCCAAAGAGACTCCAACAGAATCGATGACATAACAAGGGACATCCATCTTGTAAGTCGGCAAATCAGGATAGATGTATGACTTCCCATTTGCATATACCAATTCAACTGGTTCAACTTCAAACTTCTTTTCACAATATGCTGAAAAGGTTAGCAAAAAAGGAAAAACAAAAAGATATTGTCAAGTCACAACTGCAAGAAACAGAGACCTGTGTAAGCAGGAAAATATTCTTCACCATCGTGTTTAAAAACAATATTGGCCTTCATCAGTTGCGGTACACTCAACAAACACATTGTTCATCTTCAATGTTATTGCTGAATGAGCACTGTTTATAATTGGTGGCAAGGAGAGTACAGTTCTGCAGAGAGAAGCTTCATTTTCAAGATCAAATGTCCATATGCAGCAAATGAAAGATAGCACAAACACAAAGGTAAAAATACAGAAACATCAAATACAGTTCAATTCCAGTGCTGACAAAAGTACAAGTTGAAAGAACTTAACATTCTTCAAGGACAATAGTGTACTAGAAACATTCATCCAGTGATTAAAGGGCAAAAATATAAGCAAATGGCATCTTTTGATTGCTTCAAGAGAGAAACAAGTTGCAACTGTCATGGAAGTGAATCCGTCCAAACTGTAATCGGTTGATTAGCAAACACATCATAGATCATGCAAACCAAGATGCCAAAGATGTCCAGGAAGATAAATGCCATAATAGTTGCATTAAGATGCAATGACTGAAAGGTGACATACCTTTTGCTATCGTACAGAACAGGGAACACAGGAGACTTCTCAATAATGTTCAAGCACTTCTTCAATTTTAAATCTGACGGCAAAATCAGGCGTCAATGAAGCTCAAATAATAGAGTATCTGTTATTTGATATGGTGAGTTACACATTCATCATTATTCTGACCCCTTCACTTGTACATGACAAGTATCCTAAGCTGCCCTAGCTGACACAGCAAACAAACTAAGTGTCATTGCAGCAAATTTCAAGCCCTATAATGCTGACAACCCACCATGAGAATATTCTAACTAGATAACTATAGAAAAGAAGAATGTCAAAGACTCACTTTGTAAAACTCCATTAACTCGTCAACTCTGAAGTTATTCACCTAATCCCAGAAATCAAAATTAACATAGGTCAATCAAAATGCAAACGGATAAGTCATAGTGAGCAGAAGGACCTAAAAAAAGGCATACATGACATAACACATAAGCCAAAAATACTTGCGTCAGGGGGATGAAGTTTATACTAGAAGGTGGCAAAGCCTAGAAGAATAAATGAATATTTAAATTAGTGAATGATAAGATAGCAGCTCTTAATACATTGACTCTACCAAGCAATTTCTTTTAAAGATGATACAAATTAATGACCCCTTTTATTTTTCTTTTCCTCTTCAAAGGTATTGAAATAAAGCCCCCCCCCCCCCCCTTTTTTTTCTGAAAACATCATTTTCATGGATCCCATAATATTTGAAGTGATTCTAATTTGCCTGAAAATTGTAGTTGAGGACTGATTCTATAGCATCGAAGCAGACGGATTGACAATTTTGTCTTGGCACATTCTAATGTTGCTAAGGAAAATCTGTTCAACTTCAGCTTTCTCTTTATATGGCAAAAAGCAAAACTACCTCTACCAACATGAAATCATTCCAACAGAAAATCAATTGGAGGCCATAGCTATTTTTCAGATGCTCCATTCAGACAAGCCTTTGATAGAGCATGTATAAACATCATTTGTCAAGGAGAGCTCCATTCCAGGTTCCTCAGTGAAAAGAATGGGGACTGTAGAAGCGTTACCTTGTGTGTGAAAGGGCCCTCTAGTGTGTCCAAGTCATGCATCCCAATTGCAACCAGTGTTTTCCGTCTAAAGCAAGAAGAAATGGTCATCGGCAAAAGACTAGGAGAATCATGAATACAGTCACATCAAGAGGAGTAATTAGGAAATGAAAAATGAGAAAGGAAAATGTACCATAGGTAAGTTTACTGCCGCGTCTGCAAAGTTTCATTGAAGCAAATTTACCTGCAGATATTCTGATGGAGCTTGTCTTGAGGATCAGTGAAACTATTATAATTTGCTTTGTCTAAAGTTATGCCTCTCAGAACAGCACAAACAACATATGGACGAATCTGTGACATCTGTAGGAGGAAAAGCCAAGGGTATATGTGAGCAAATCATTTGTCAAGGTAGACTCAATAAAGGTGCACTATCGAAGTTGTGTGCCTCTGGTTTTACATGCATTTTAAGTATTTATTGCTTAGGAATCCCAGCGAAGGTGTAATTTGGCACATTCTCCTGCTTATTGAACACTCCGAGACCCTGAGCAAGCCCTTTGAGACAGAGCCGATCATATCTGTTCATAAATCAAACAGAATTTTCATTACCTACGAGGCATTATTTCAACAAGAAAAACTAAAACAAATTGGCATGTTCTAAAAATTGGTAAGCTGTAATAGCAGATTAGCTCATAAACATCCAGGTCTTTCAGAAATAACCTCTTACTCAGTCTAGGGTAATGGAGTATGAAAATTAGCTCGATCGTCAGAATGGACCAAATTAGAGACTAAGTTAAATACAAAACCTGTTGTAAATGCAACTTTCAGTAAACTCATTATCCCGATCAAAGCCTGAGCTAGGCTGAGTAAACGGTAGGTAAAGCTCACCAGCAGCAAACGTGCAATTGTGAAATAACGACACCACCGATTAGCAGGAACTTCGATTTTGTAGATAACTTCCTCATCCTCGCGCGCTTCTTCTTCCAGGTTCTTCTCCTTTCTGATGATTGCCTTCTCCGTTGTCTGGTCAGCAGAAAAGGCGACATTTCAACTCAAATGAACCAAAACTTCCGATGTCAACATCGACGAACACAAAACAAGACAGTAAAACACTCGCTCTCTCACCGCATCGTCTAGCTCAATGCCGAACCTGAAACACAAGTCTTTGAACTCCTCCTGCGCTGCAAATTCAGCAAAACAGATATAAGAAAACAAAATGACGAACCGGATAAGGGAATGAAGAGAGGTAGGCGATCGAGGATGCTCACTGTAGGTTCTTCCGAGAGCCGCGAAGAGGCGATCATGCCCCACGCTCGCCGTCGGCATCGTCGGGCGGGAGATCCAGCTGCTTAGCGAAAATGGAGAAGACTCGGAAGGCAAACAGAAACCCCCTAGCTCCCCGTGCATGTGTTCAGTTAACGACCCTCCGGCCGTTGAACTGATTTGCTGGCGGTTCCTGAAAACGAACCGGAAGTTTGTTGCACGGAGGATAAAATAATTTCAACTTTTACCTAAAGTTTATATTCATTTCAATGCAACCCATAGAGTTTCGTCCTCGTTTCAATGGGATCATACAATTGCCAAAACCGTGAATGAGTACAAATAATGGAATGTCCCAGTTGAACCAAATAGTCTTCCTCATGCACTTCTACTTCACATAACTCCACTAGAAGAAATATGCCTCACAGGAAGATTAGAACTCCCATCCCCCACATCAATCATCTTGTATATGAGCTCTCGTCTTGAGCAAAATCATTGATCCATACGCCTGAAGAACAGGGATTGCGGAAGATGCGGCGTGGAATGGCCGGCTCACAGGAGTTACAATGATTCGGGCACGACTCGGGTGGAGTGGAGTGGGATTACTGGGCGATTTACATTTTCTGGGGGCTCATCTTGCTTCTCGGGTTGGGTCCTAATGAAGCTCTCCTGTTCCAAGGGAAGGCCCGGCCAGGAATCCGGCAGAAGCCGCGACGCTCAGAAGTCAGGACTGGGTGGTGGCGGTAACGCCATGGCCTGCGGCAACAGGGTGGTTGAGATCGTGGTGGTCATGGCTGGCGACCAGAACCCAACCCACCTCACGATCGAGACCTACTCCCTCGACCCATAATGTTCAGTAGTCGAAACCAAATAACCTTCGATTACGTGGAGCCATAGCTGTGATTCATAAGGGCTCATATGAAGGTGAGTTCGTGGTGATGAGTGGGCGAAGGCTCTTTGTATAAATTTACAAACTAGACTCGATGAACTCGATCTTGCTTTTCTATGGATCATTCGCTGATTCACATATACGGAGCAGCTCGGCAGAATCATACCATGCACAGAAAGTCGCATTTCCGAGACGGAGAGTATATACACACGTCACCATGAGCATACGAGCAACAAGCTTACGGCATACGAAGAGGGAATTAATACACAAACATAAGAAAGAGACGAAACAGCAAAACGAATCCCATCCACTGTTCATAACGCGTATCGCATGGATGTCTTGTAAACACAGCATCTTGCTCTCCTGCAGAACGTCGTTGTGGCTCGATCAGAAGCACATGTCCAAGCAGCAGTAGCAACACAGGCCCGCGCAACTGCGTTTGTATAACAACACGTGATGCGATGAAGAGAAGTTAGATCGAGATATATACATATATAGATAGATAGAGATATGCACGTTGTGGATGCATGAGTAGGCAGTTTTGTGAAGAGAAGACATACAATCCCCTGCAAAAGCCGTCTCCCTTGGACGTGGTCTTTTCAGACGTCCGAGGATTGTGGGACTGAGGAAAGTCGGGTCCTCCACCATCTTTTAGTGTTGGATCGACCGGGATCGGTGGAGGAACATAGGCACGAGACGGGTCGTACTGTACTGGATGATGAACCTGAGCCTGAGCCTGACCTGCGCTCATCTTCGCCCGAAGAGACGGATGACAACGAGAGAGCAAAACCAGAACTGACACTCTCTGGTTACGGTTGGGATTGAGATAGGCAAGAGACAATATGGAGCAGCTAGGACAAGTGGAGTGGTTGAATGGGTTGCGCAAGTATGCGGCCCCATGCACCAAACAGCGTGCTCGTCCCGGTTTTTCTTTTTCCCCTCCGTGCGTAAATATTACAAATTTAATAAATCCTAATTAATTTCGCTATAATTTGAAGTTTTAAAATCCAATATACGACCCTCATAATTCAGTTCACTGAACCAAATCGAACATTGTCGACTATTAAAGTGATTCAATTCAATTCGGATATTATACTCTTAAGCATAACTATTACATAGTCATCATATCAAATTATTTTGAACTAGTTCGAACTATTTTTTTAAAAATAAAAAATTAATTAATTAAATATAAATTTAACTAAAATTAAATAAAAAATTTAATTAAAGATAAATTAAATATGTAAAATTAAAACTAGCGGACATATTTAAAATAAAGTTCAGTATAAAATGGTAGAAAATATATTATATAATGGTAAAATAACTCATATTTAATTATTTTTAAATTTTTTTAAAAATATTTATAATATATCTATATTTTATTTTAAATATTTTTTTAAAAAATACTGTGGACTGTTTTAATTAATTAATTAAATTAATTAAATTTAATAATTAACCATATTATTTTACCTCTAAAAAAATATTATATAAAAATCAATTCATTTCAAATCAATTTTTTTATGTTGATTTTTTGATTGTCTATGCAATTGCTGGTAGAGGGAGCCCAAGCCGGATCTCCCCATTTTCTCTATTTTTTAAAAAAAATTGAACACTCCTTTTATTTTTATAAGTTTTAAAATAATTTTTTTTGTTGTGACATAAGAAAGAATTGGTATTTAAGTGGATCCAAGTAATAAAAAAATTTGATATTATCTTTTACGGTTTGTAATAATTTGTGGCCTTTTTAAATGAATTATGCCGAAGCCAAAAAAAATGTAACAATATAAAATAAATTGTGTATAATTTTTACTATATATACTTGAAAAATAAATAAATGTCATTAATACATAATTTATCAATAGCAACTTTTTTTTCGATAATTACCAAAGAGAAGACTTGAAAGATTTTGTTTGATTTCATGTCTCAATTTATCTCTCTGGGAAAGAGAACGAAATCGGCCCACTAAAAGGAAAATAATTTTTCTTTGTAAAAGGTCATACAGAAAATAATTATTCCTTAATAAATATTCACTTAAAAGATTGAACATCTTCGTCAATTTTTGTGCGAACCAAATAACCCATAAGACCATTTTAGTTGGACCACGCTACTGTCAGGAGCAACTTTCCTACGTGTCAAAAAATTTCTAGGCGTTTATGATGATGGTGATTGGTTATTTATCATAATAGTGTGATTTTCAGTGTTTACTAGTTAATCTCGTAATTCAACTGGGAAGAAGGAGAAGAAAACTCGCGGTAAGCAGCGCCACCGCCACCGGCATCGGCAGCAGCAGCAGCAGCCTCGAGAGTCGGATCAGCTGAGCTTCTCTTTTCAGATTTTGATAGGGCAAACCTATAGAAAATAATATGGGATCTCCGCCGCCTCCCGCATCTTGCAACGCCGAGAACTCTGCCGCTCAGCCGAAGGTCCTTTTTGTCACTCTCTCTCTCTCGTCTCTCTCTCCCCCCACTTCCCCTCTGTTTTTTGTGGGTCTTGTTGGAAAACTTCTTAGCTAAGTCTACTTGATTCCTGAAGGTTGATGGTGATTCCAAAGATGGGGTGTCCGCTGCTGTGGAGGAGAAGAAGCCCGACTTATTGAGCCACAGCTTCGAGTGAGATCTTCTTCTTATTCTGTCTATTTGTTTTACTGAAAGTTAATTTTCTCTAGTTTCTGTTTCGCTGCTGGAGTTATAAGCGAGAAAGTAGCGGGCTTTGATTTGTATGGATGGAGAGGTTAGGTCGTCAATTGGGCAAATTTAGCAATTGGTCTGGATTGTAAGAGCTCCATATCTGTATATGCGCCACTTTAATCTTTTTAGCGAGGAAAAAGTCAAAACGTTCAACTATCATGGGCTGCTGCAATGTCCCGGCAGGTGCCCTCTTTTTTTGGTTGGTGCGGGGGAGTGGGGAATGGTGGTGGTGTGGGGTTCTGGAATCAAGATCACTAGATATGGTCGGGCTTGTAGTTTGTTTTTGCAATGGATGCTGAGAATTTGTTAGCCAACTGAGCTCTCAGGACTAACGGTGGTTTTGTCGTGGTGGTTCATGTGCTATTGCTATCTTGAACAGGGTTGGCAGCTGTGGCCAATCTACATCTCTGTAGCCCTTTTTTTAATGTGTATTTTCAGAAGTTTCACCAATTTGGAAGGTTATGTTCATGATAGAAAAACCTCTTCCTTAAGCCCGACAAACTTTCAGCATATGTTTTAGGTTTTACTGCATACAAACTAAACTGTTTGATTTAATCATCTATTTGCAACTGAATGAGTTCATTGTAACTGAAGTTATGGAATGATACCACAGTAGTTTCGGTTGCACTTAGATGGTGTCTACGATTATGACCAGGGATCTTGATCAGTTCGAGGACATCGATAAATACAAGAAGTATGAAGCTGACTACACCTACCGATTGATGGCAAAGTACTTCTCTCACAAGAATATTTGTGGAGGTGAACTGTGTAGATTCAGGAATTTCTTTATACTCATTATTAGTCATCAATTCAGACTTTGACTCTTTATTTCTATGACAATCATCCACTACTTGAGTTATCTTTTCCTTCCTCTTTTCAGAGGATATATTTGATGAGCAAGTCACAATAGATGGTGAGGTTATAAAGGCAAGCAGGTGACTAAAATTTAAACCTTAGTGAATATTTAAAGAATTTTGACTTTCTTTAATCCTATCTATGGCTCCTTTTCTGCTTTGCCAAGTTTACTCTATAATTTGTTCTCCTAGGAGGATTGAGTTTGATCTCTTATTCTTCAGGTTCCCTTCTACCAGTTCCTATGTAGACCCTCTTAGTGTCTTCAAAGACCTTAGTTGCTGTGGCATCTCAATTTCTGAAGCTGAAGAAGCTCCTACCATCTCGAATGGCAAGCAACTACTCAAGAAGTAATATAGCTGATGGAGCTTCCCAGCCCCTATACAGACCAGTGATCAGGCTGTGTCGGTTAACAAGCTGTACTAACAGAGGGACCAGGCCGGAATTCATGTTGACATCCACCTTGAGATCATTGCAGTGTTTCCATCAGTAGCTTGATATAGACAGAAGGAAAAGGCTCTGGAACTTGAAATCTAGGACAAGGTGAAAATAAAAAACCCAGAGACATCTCAAACTAGAAAGTTAAGCTTATCAGCAAGTGTCGTTACAGATATGTAGTGTTTTAGTTCAATCTAATGCTTTGATATCTTATCATGAGCGAGTACCCCCATGAATCATAGATTCTTACTAGAATCAAGCACTTTCGATATCTTTCCATAGTTAAGCATTTGCCTCGTTATGATCCTGTCAAGAATAATTAGTTTGTGGCTTCTTGCTCGTAACTACCAATGCATGCAACTGGCTTGCTGCTGTATCCTCATATTTATGTGAGAATTTGGGGAACCAGAGACCTAGTTCTTCCTCTAGAAATGGTGAAAGCTGTACTGAATACCATTGGAGGTGACAGAGCGGTAAAGCTTTTGGTATTGATCCATCAAATTAATATGGATCTCTCAGCTGCTGTCACTCAAGAGCATGACAAACATTGCAGATCTTAACAGTGAACCTTGAAAATCATATCTTATAGTCAGAATATATTGAACAGCAATGAAGGTGGGAAGAAACGATACTATCATGACAATGAAAGCCAGGCATTCTGTTTTGCTTTTCGTGTCTCTGTTTGTTGGATTCAACAAAGGGATCAATACCATGCTCTAAAACATCAGCCCTGCTCTACATTTTTTGGCAAGTTTATATTGGAACAGAACAGAGGTTGGACTTGCAGAATTATAGCATAATACTGGGATCAACTTAAGATGAGGTGTAATAATTTGTTTGACTTCTGCCTCCATCTACTCTCCGACAGTCATTCTAGGGATGTTTCCTTTCTATGAGACACTTACCAACTACCGTCTTAATGGGTGTGATTCGATGGCTCAGACTTGCGATAATTGGTGCGGTTGGAAATGTCATCAAGCCTTCTGAAAGGAGTCAGCAGGCCGGCAACGATTTCTTGGAGGGAAGACACCTTCTCTTTCAACACAGCATTCTCCTGAAGTATCTGGTGATTGCTCTCGAGCAGGGCGATGAGCTTTTCAGAGAACTGACTGTTGACAGCTCGGAGATGGTCCACCTGGCCCTGCAGCTCCTCTATCTGCTTCTTCTTCCTCAGCCTTGACCTCCTCGCTGATTCCCGGTTCGATATCATCCTCTTCAGCCTCCTGTCGTGGGTGACTCCTAAGGGAGCATGGTGCTGTTGATGAGGATCTCTTGAGTCAGCGTCAAAGCTGGGGCTCAGGTTGCTGAGGGAAGATGCAGCTGGGGAGAAGTCCGGGATGAGGAGGCCGTTGAAGGAGAATGAAGTGAAGTCTCCCGAAGAGGCGACTTTCAGGATTGAATGTGGCAGCCCGTTATGCTGGCAAGCAAAATTGCAATCCAGGAGATCCTGAGGAGCTGATGAGTATCGCTTCACTTCATTCAGCTCCATGATTGGTTTGTCTGAAGGGGAGAGGAGGCAGTGTGTGCAGTGAGGAGGATAGAGAGGCTTTTATAGGAGAATATTCACCGACTGCACTTTCATTAGTGGTGAAAAATATACCGAAGTTACTCGAAGTGAAATGAACGTACCTCGGGATGTAACATCTTTACGGTCTATTTGGAGTCTGTAGGCACCTGATGGTATCACTTACCACTCGAGAGGCATAAATCGGTTTCTTGTTGGTAATGTTCTTACATCTTCGGGCCAGAACATGCGCCTTGGGGACTAAGAAACACATCCATTTAGTCGAATTCAAGTCTCCCCCTCCTCTTCCTCGGTTCTCTTTAGATGGAACAGTAACAGTAGCCATCTCGGTGAAATGCTGCCCCTAAGGTCGATGGTCCCATTGCACTGTGACAACACGGACAGTTTTGAGTTACTGAACCAGAAATGACTGATATCGGAGTAAATACTAAGAAGGGTGGGACCATATTCCTCAAGAATGATGATCGATGGGTTTAGAGGTATGCCTTTGACAGCATATGAAAATGGCTTGCATGCGTAAAACCCGGCGACATGGAGGCGGGAGGGAGTGATTTCCTCCAAATGACAACCGAAGAACAGTAAACACGAGAAATCCGCATAACCAAGAGAGGTGAAAGCTGTGATTTACCGAAAGTCGAGTTCGGGGAGAACAGAACACGATCGTAAAGGGATGACTTGTGTGTGTATCAGCCGAATGCAGACGCAGATTCAATGCTCAGGGTCAGATGCAGCAGATGGTAGTTTCAACCAAAACTCGAAAATTAACTCTGAGCAAGCTATTATTAGCGAGATATTAATGCATCACAACAAGAAACTCAGATCTGCACCGATGAAATCAACAGTCGCATTAAAAACCAAAGAGCGATCGAAGAAGAAAGGCGTATCAGTTCACGGCAATTCTAAAAACGATCCTCAGTTACGTATTAGTTCTCTAATCAATCAACCATTATAGTTGTAGTCATAGTTTGTAAAATGGTGACTTTGCCCAAAACAGAATTCTTTTTATGCTTTTTGTCGCGAAGGATTTCTTTGATCGATGTAAAATTTGAGGCTTGATCTGGTGTACACCGGTAACACGAGTCCGGGATCAGTCTACTTTAGATCATCAAATTCAGAGGAATTTGCTCGTATCGATACGAAGAGGAGGCGGGTTTTCCGGGGTTATTATCAGCATCGGGAAGAAAGCTAAGAACTTGGGAGTTGCTAAGTCTTGTAAAGATCAGAGGTTAACTGGAGAGGTTCAACAAGAGAGAGCCTTATTAATGAAGTGCAGACAGAGACATTAATTGAAACGAAAGCTTTCGAGCCAGTAAATATCACCACCTAATCCCGAACCTCTTTGCCCTCGATGCTTCCTGATAGCTTTCCGTTCGGCTTCTCTATCAAATCGGGTCGGTGCTCCCATGGGCACGCAGTGGACCGACCTGTATTTCCTTCAGAGAGCGTCCTGTAAACTGACCTATCTATCAGATTACTTTTGACCCTGTTTCTAAAATATGGTTAAGAACCGACGTACAAGGTAAGCCAACATGTTGCTATCCGGATTATGATACGATTGTGCATGTAAAGCCAGCTTTCCTTTGTAAATGCCGGAAGCCGTGATGTTTATCTAAATAGATCATGTTTATGAAATCAATTTCGATGTCAGATCGAGAAGCAGCAATTTGCAGAATGCCCATCTTTGCTTGGAGCAACGCAGAGAACTGTGGGAATGCAGCAGCAAATACAGGTATTTATAAGATAAAAGCATCGATTCTCGCCGCTCTAATTACGATCCTGAATCGTGGACATTGTTTCTCGGGGATAGATAACAGCTCTCGGCTCCAATACAAGGTGTCCCGTTACTTTATACAGACTCTCAATTGTAGGAATGTTGTGGTCTGTTCCGATCTCCAGCCGGATACAAACCGGCGATGTTCATTTCTAATTTTGATGCCGAGCCCAAGTGAGAACAGGAACTGCCATGAAAGTTTCACATGTAGTTCAGTCCGATCTTGTCTGAAAGTCCAAAATGGAACTGAGTTATCTGTAAAGTACGAGCGTAAAAGAACCGGTTTCACACAATTCTGCTCTTTCGGTTATGCTTCTGTGGAATCTGATGTTTTGATGACATAAACCAGAGTTGAACAGGGCCTGTCAACTGCTTAGGAACACTTCACATCCAGACTCAAGGGTCCTAATCAGCTGTGTTCTGCAGACAGCATCATATCTAAAGCTTAAATCCAGAATCAGACATAGGATCCTCCATTCGAGTCCTTCACATCCATTGGAATCTATTACTGGTCATGAAAATTCTCATCACCCCAAGAGGTTCGATCTCAGACAAAAGCCAAACAGTTTGTTAATGACTTTGAGCTTACTCTTCCTTCGATGACACTTGCACATGGAAGCATTATGATTTCATGCTCACAATACTTCAACTTCAGTGATCATTTCTGACCCATCCAAACACAATGCCATTGTTTAAATGCAAGAGCCATCAGTACGGAATTCTCCAGCATCAATGGGAATGGAGGATTTCTTTTGTATGGAATCACTTCAGAAGAACTGCTGCCACGGGATCTGCAATAAAGTAAAAGAACTAAGAGCCCAACCGAGCATTGGTTGCTCCAAGTCCCCTCGAACTGGTGCATATTATTCCATTTTGAAGGAGAAAAAAAAAAAAGCCAATCCAAACCCTGTACCTTGATCATAGCTGACCAAATTGATCAAGAACTACCAAAACCAGATCCAGTATGACATATATACCTATCATAACACTCATCACACGATTCTGAAATCACTGGAAAGCACAGACAAGCGATAATGGTCAAGTGAATAGTGACTTTATCTCTGAATATCAGCAAATTGCTATTAAGAAATACTTGCGAGACTTCTGAGACAAGAGAACAAATCAGATGCAGATACAAGAACAAGCTGCTCGGAAGTATAATGAAGCAGGATAAAAGTAGCCATATGAAATCGCCACAAGCAGAATCCAGCAATCAATACCACTGAAACACCCTCCTAACCTCACCTAAACACGGATAACAATTCGCCTCATCCTTGTAAGACAAGAAATGGGCTCTATCAAATAGCAATATCTACATATTGCAGAACCTAAGCTCTCAACAGGCTCTTTCAAAAACTATAACTCAAAAAGCATATCTTTCATGCTCTTCGGTTCCTCCTATTCTCGTAGTCAGCATCATCGGTGGGTAACTCATACCGACAAACCGGGCAAGTGTTCCTTATACGGAGCCACACTACAATACAATCAGAGTGGTAATGATGCCCACATGGAAGCTGCATCACCTTCTCTCCAACACTAAATTCGTCCTTGCAAACGGGACAAAGACACTCAATTTCCTCCATGTTCTCCTTACTCACGACCACCAAATGCAGATTTTCTACCACTGACCTTGAAGCCGGTGGCTTGCCCATTAGGATGCCATCGCCCTCGGCAAATTGCCCAATCAGCAGGCTGTAATCTCCCGCATAGATGTCATCATGGTGATTGAAGTAGGGTTCTACTGCTTCCACAGTACCCATGTCAGGGTTCAGGTCCAGATGGCCAGTGTTCAATAAGACCTCCCATTCCGAGTTCTGGAAACCTACAATCCTATCTTCGTCCTCTTCATCTTCGATCACCGGCATCAAAGACGTCGAGAAAGAGCCCGACCCAATATCATCCACTGACAAACTCAGCACCTCTCTCTCATCAACAACACGATCGTCAACCTCCTCCCACTCGAATTCCACAAATTTGTCCTCCTCCCTAGGATCTTCCAGTTGAAGAGAGTCCCAACAAAGAGGGACATTGGCTGCGTCACCTGCGTCACGTATGTTCTCCTCTCCATACACATGTACATCAAATCCATACTCATCGTCCAAATGAAGGCGCACGCCGAAATCATGTCCTGTTTCCAAGTCGGACCCAGCAATTTGAAGAGGATTGGTCTCTGAGCTCCTCCCCCTTCTCCTCTCGATAAAGAACATACCGTCTCCGTCATCCTCTCCACAACTATCAACGAGAAACAAGCCATTCTCAGTTCTCTCCACGGCAAACCCCAGGCCAAAATCTTGATCCAGATCATCCAACCCCGCCACATCGCCACTCTGCACAACCCCGAAGCTCGACTCGTCAAAAGATCCCGAAATCGAATCGGCGGATCCCCCGCCGAGGACAAGGACAGGAAGGGACTGCTCGACGCGTTGGTGGAACAGATCCATGACGAAACTGGCCTGGCTCCCGCGGTGGGACAGCAGATCGGAGGAATCCGAATCACAAACTACCTCGTCATCACTGAGGGAGGGATCAACCGGGAAGGGACCCGAATCCGGATGGTGGTAGGAGGGGCGGTCGTGGTGGCGCCAGTGGGGTTCCTCGGAGGAGGACCGGGGAGGGTGGATGTTGCGCCGCCCGTTGAGACGGTGGAGATGGGAGATCGAGGCCTCTGCTGCCATTTTCTCAAATTTCGGACACGAAAATGCTTCGTCGTCGTCTTCTTCCTTCAGGCTTAGGTTGGACCGACCGGCCGGGCGCTAGCTCACGTGACGAAATTAAAATCAATACCCTCACTTCGACTTCTTCGATAACTTCCGTCTTCTACAAATTTTTTTCTCTTCCTATTTAATGGCATAAAAAAAATCCAATAAATCACAACTAAATATTTCCCTTCCAATTCCTTTACACGCAAGAACAACGAGGCATATCAAAAGAAAACTGATTCCCATAATTCACTTTAAATCAACCACGACTTGTGTTCGGGCTCCAATATTAGATGGGCCTTCGTATTTTCGGCCCAGTAATGGTCTATCGGCCCAATATGATCAATCGGCCCAGACCAAGAACAACCCTCTACGAGGCCTCACTCCATTCAAGGTGCGTCTCTGCTCTCGCACGCTGTTCGATCAAGTTCTCAACATCGCGGAGGGGGAAAAAAAGGGAGAGGAAAATAAAGAAAAATTGTCAACAAAAAATGGACCAAGACATCACCATTTTCCCACTTTGCTACGGCAGTATACTACAAAGCGCACAACAAACAACACTTAAAAGGAATCGGACGGAAGATCTCTTGATTTTAAATAGAAAATTATATTACTATTATAAGATGAATGGGTCAAGAGGAAGGCTGTAGGGGGATTTGATTCGGCTGTTCCTCGTAAATTGTCTTATTTCATGAACAAAGAAGACCTCGACCATCCTTAATGGAAGAATTCGACAAAGGGCACGTCGCAACAAACCTCCGCCGGTCATCAGCCTTGACGTAACAAGCAGGGAACAAGAGTACAATTTCATGTTCGATCCTATCCTCACCCTATCTCCGGTCTAAGGCCCCTGATTCTTAAGGAGGACCAGCCAAGCCAACCAAATCCATTTGGCGCTCAGCCTGTCTCCGTCGGGGTCGAATCCTTATAGCTGTCCCTCGGATGCTTTATCGGGCTCCATCGCAATCGCACTCCAACTACGATTATCGTAATCAGCAGTGCCACTGGTACATGCACAGATTAGCCATAAAGCGAACAGAGAGTGAAGTGACTGCCAACAATCAACACTATTCTATTCAAAATCAATCAAGGAAAAGTAAGTATGGCTTTCTAGGACCCAGGAGGATGTTGACAAGGGGATAGCTCTTAGCAAACTACCATGGCCAAGTAGATCAACCGCGGTCGAGTTCAAGTGAGCTGCAGGATATCTTTAGTTAGAGAAGCCGTGACATCCTTTTGATAAAAGAATGAGTGCGTCGTATGTTCCTCTGCAGGCCATACATCAGAAATCAACATCTTGCGAGTTGCCTCGCTCGATAGACATGTTCTTTTAACGCACATGTCGGAGGAGCCCTTTCATAGGTAAAGAATTCTGCTTCGCTACACCAAGCAATCATTGGAACCAATGAATCAAGCAAAGAAAGAAAGCGTAATCATGTCTGAATATTCAAACCTTTCTTCTGGACGTACGTTAATTAATGAATACTAGGAGTTTCTCACAGAGCCTGAAGGAACCCCAAGAGAGAAGAAGCAAGCAATACATGGAAACTGAATGAACGTTGGGGGAGATTACCTTTCAATAATCTAGAGTAAAATTCCCGCATCTTCTTCTCACATGACAAGGCAAGCCCGATCTGAATCTTGCTCCACTGGAGCCTCAGGGCACTTCCCATACATTGCCCTGATTATTTCATTATCTATAGAACACAGATCTCCTCAAACTCATATTATGCAGATTGAACCTGGAGCCCGGGTTTTCCATTAAGTGCATAAGACCTCATTCTAGAATCTTTACAATAGATACCAAAAACTGAAACCTTCCACACTATGTGTGACAAATAGCCAGAGGACACATCAGCCAATAGATAGAGCTGTGGAAGCATGTAAATTGATAATACTTGGTAATCTCCCAATAAGGTACCAAACTGATCAGATCATGTACTGCTTAGAGAGTAGTCATTTGATGATTGCAGGCACTCATATGGATTGGCATAAAAATAATCCTCTTCCTTTGGCCTGTCAGGGATAGCCAATCTCTTTGACTGACTGCCCATTCGATTTGCATGGAATATCTTAACTGCAGAAGAGAACTGATCCCAACTGAGCAATCCGGAATTATACTCGTCTATCAACTCAACCAAAAGCTTTCGGTCTAAGAGAATTGTCTTCTTGAATCCAAGATCCCTGCAACATCAAAGACATAAGAAGTGTATTCCTCGCGTGTCAGAGAGAGGGACAAAATCAGGAACAGGAAATTCCAAATGATTGACAGAAGAAACTTCAAACCATGTACCAGCAGGTAAGGAAGAACTGGATACGCTGCATACAAACAGTAAGAAATTCTGCACCAACTATGAAAATGGAAAACTACCTGCGATGTCCTTCAACAACCTTTGCCATGTTCCCATCATATGTTGGAACAAAAATATCGCTCTCCAGCGAGACTAGGTAATCAAGAGCTGCCATCTGGGAAGAATGATTCTGAAAATATTTCAGGTCTGAGAGTTGCAGCAGAGTCTCCTTCCTGATCTGTTTCGGAAATATATAGCATTGAATAAAACTTGAAAAATAAGAATCCCAAACTCAAAAGACATTGGGGCTAGAACCACGAACCAGTCTTGGGTAAGACTCTGCAAGAGCTGCCATTCGTCTTTCTCCACCATATATCTCGCCAGCTGCAATGTAGATCTGAGTGTTTTGATCAATACCAAGAGCCCTCAGAGTGAGAGCAGTTTCTTCAGGTGTCAAAGGACACAGCCCATCTTTCCTTTTCAGGTCTGAGTTAATTATCTTTTCCTTCCACCAAGGATATGCATATCTGCAAAGCAACATACACGGTAAACTCAAATTTTCTCCAAATAGACATTCGTTGAATAACTTAAAGAGTTTGCTCACCACACCTCATTCTTTTCAGTTCCTCTGCTTCTTCAGGGCTACAACCCTGTGTACATCCTGAAAATGCAAGCATATCCATCTCATATCGAAGATGAAGAACAAGAAAAGGGCCATTTTGCCTCAATAACTTAATGACCCTTCTACTCAGCTCCTCTATCTGGGAAGTGAACCTGAGGGCACTAAAATTAACCCGGCATCGCAGCTTCTGAAGTTCTAGCGGTTGACCATTGTTAGCAAGCCGGGCATCTGTTCTATTCAAATGTAACACTTTGTATCTTTTTATTAGAGGAAGAATCTGCAAAATGAAAACAGACAGATTGTTCTGAAGATAGGAAGCCAAACAAAAAGGATCCCATCTAAACCCGATGGATCACCTGAAAATAGCTAATTAAGGCTCATATCTAAAACAAATACAACGGTAAACTAGAGGGGGAAAAAAATCACCTGATCATGATAGTAGGATATATCTGACCAACTAATTGGTGGCATGGAATAAGTCATTCCTAGTTCCACCCTCTTCTTGAGCCTAGGAGGCAACTCCTTTAATATCCGAACTTCATCTCTCAAGGATGTGATGAAGTGATCCACGTCAAATATGTCCCGAAACTCACTGCCCAAGCAATATTTAGAATTAAAAAACAGCATAAAAAGTAAAATTGCTCAACCAGAAAGCATATTATATACAAATACAAAGTATAATAACACCCAAATAGAGTAATTCCCGGCTAACAAACCTGGGGTCATTCCAAAAGGAGGTTTTATCCAACTCGGGGATAATAAGTGTGACATTCAAGTATCTTGCTATTGCAACCATATCACAGATCTGAAAGTCATGCCACAGTCAGAAATCCTGTGTGAATTATAAATTTGTGATGGCTAGAAAGAACATAGAGAGATTCATGTGCACAGAAAGCACTGGATAAATACCGCAGCTCTCATTTGATTAAGTCCTCCATTGCATGAAACCATCAGGTACCCGTTATTCCTGTACACCCCTGTCAGCAGCAGAAATGAGACTGTATTCAGTGCAGTCAAACGTTAACTGGGAGCACTTATTGTAAGAGGCATGCTATGCTGCTCTTGATATCAAGACAGCATGAGGATTATAGGAAAGCGGAAGGCATGAGAACATGCTTGGCAATTTTAGCAAAATCAGATCCCTGAAATTTGAAGGAAGACACAGAAAATTATAATATTTGGCCTACCTTTCACCCTAAACCAGCAAATCTTTTTTATAGTTTCAAGACCTGATTCAGAACGTTCCGAATCGACCCAGAACAGAAGACCAACTCCTCAAAGAGAATTTTCAAGTCGAAGATATGCAAGTTGCCCTCGGGCTAAAGGGTTATGCTCGAGTAACCATATGTATTTCAGGAGAACCACATGAATGTAGAAAATCATGAATCTCAGCTCCGGTCATCGTTTAATCAAAAGATTAGCAAGAATGGAGGCAAAAGAGGAAAAAAAAAAAAAAGACTTACGTTTGGGCGGCAAGGCATGGGCTGGTACCGCAGAGACCTTATCATCCAAGATCACCAACTCCTGAGAAAAGCCAGAAGGCCAAACCTTCAACGCTCTTGGGCTCCAAGTCTCCCCTAAGGCCGTCAATTGAACGATGCACATCCACAGCAGCACGGTGGTGGTGGCCCTGATCATCCACAGCTTCACCCTTGACCGAGAAGCCGGGACCACCATTGAGCTCTTGAGCTTCTCCATTTTATTCTCTCCCAATGCCTTCAAGTACCCCATCTCCGAGGTGCCTTCTTCTGAGCCTCACACTTGATCTCACTCGTATCTACTTTGAATATACCATACAATCACCATTACCCTCCTAAGATGCTCTTACCCTCTAACCAGACGAATCAAATCTCTTAAACCGATTCTGTTTAAAACCTAGAGAGATTCAGTGCTCCACGCTGCATCAGTGGCAGGATCATCGGTTGGCAATTAAAGCACTCACCACCTAAAGTCAATGAACCCAGAATGTATTGCCTCCCCCTCAGGGTATCTTGGAGATCCAATTCCAAGACTGCTATAAGTAGGACCGGAGCAAACCAAAATTACACAACCCGTACCGAGACTGTAGAACCTGCCAGAAGGAGCCCAATTATCGCCACAATATCGTTTTTACACCCTTCAGGATTTCAAGTCCACTCTCATTACCGGAATACAAACGACGAAACAAACCCCCAACTCCCGACGGACGACCGGAACACTAATGGCTGATCCTCCTACCGGGAACACTGGTGTGAAGCGACGAACTCTGTTGGATTACAATTCCAAGGACGATTGTCCTCTGAGCTCCCTGGCAGCCCAGCCACCACACGAGTCGCGGGACGATTAGCCGGCAGTTTCACCCCCGTGGAAAACGTCGGACGGAGATTTACAGCGGGAGCATCTGTTTTCGAGTACAGAGAACGCGTTAACGAAGAGAGCAGAGCATAGCAGAGCGCGGGGATACAATGCGCAGCCCCTTTAAAAGACGATTAGACGGAAAAGGTCTGGTAAATAACACTATTTTTTATTTAATAATTAAAAAATTATATATATTTTTATTTTAATTCTATTAAACTTTTATCTATTAAAAAAAAGACAATGATACTGTAGAAACGGAGTTCAACCGGATTCAGTCAATTCCATCTTGATTTTTTTTAATTTGTAGGATTTAAAATCCGACGTCAATCAATTTGTATTTGTCGGTTAATCCCACTTTGCCCCCTCAAGTATACGACAATTCCCATTTCGCTCCCTACTGTTGGATCATGTATAATCAAGACTTATGTCCGAATCTTATTTGAATAATTGGGTAAATTGTCAATGCTGTAGCCGAAGCGGGCAACACCCTCTTAATAGGGATTTTGATATCTCGGTAAGATTTAAGAACATATTATATTTTTAAAATATACTATTTAAAGTATCAAATCTTATAATATTACATTCAAATGTATAATATATAATATTTCTTAATTACCGATTTCATATACCAAATTCTAAACCGACTACACAGAATTATCTCAACACAAAATGTTGAATTTCTTCTTCATTTATCCTTGGGATGATGATGTGTACACCCATCACGTTGGGTACGAAGCTTTTAGAAATTGGATCGTGTTGGTATAACTTCCTTAATTACTGGGACTAGCGGGGAAAGAAGTGAGCATTAGGTGCTAAAAAGAAAGGGGAGGGAAACTATAGGGGTTAAACTGCAAATAACTCGAGCCATTTATGTAGACTCGAAACCACTAAATACTCGCCCTCTAACAATCTACGCAAGGGTGGTGGGTGGGGTAAGGGGCGACTAATGGGGTCCAGCAGATTAACAGAGCGAAACGTGGCATTTGTCGACCGCTGGGCTCACACACGTGGAGAGATCTAACGGGGCTCATGTGCTCGCCCTCAGATCGCAGGAATGGAGTTAGTCGGTGCACCGACAAAATCTCGTGATATTTTCGCCGGCACTCGGGCTCTCGGCTGGATTATGACAGAATCTAATTCTACGTTTGATTGGGCGTAAACCTTTTTTATTTTTCCATGGAAAATATTATTTAATTTTTTTTTTATTTTTAAAACTCAAGACATTCTAACTAATTGATACGACCAGGATTAGCTCACTCAAGATGAGACTCTTCAAACAAGAATTTTTCTTATTTTCAATTTTAAATGAGGGATATTATTTATATAAAATACAGATAGGACGATATCAACTAATCCATATCCACATTTTCTAATTAATTTTAAGCACAATATATATATATGTAGAGACATGACGTGGGATAATTAATAAATAATATCATTTATCATTTATTAGAGGGAACAAGTTAAGATAGGGAAAAATTAGAAAATTCGCTCTAGCTGGGCTTATGTCAAAGGCTGCGATACATCGGGAAGCGAGACGAGAGATATCAACGATATTGTCGTGGGAACAACTACCGTACTTTTCCACTGTATATATGCTACGGCCGTTAGTCACCGTCCCACTGTCGGTTGCTCCGTTACACCAGAGATAATTGTCTCATGCCAGCCCGGTCGTGTCGCCTAGGCCACGCTCATCTGAATTTTTTTTTTTAGTCATCTAAAATTTAAATATAAAATTTTATTTTATATAATAATATGCGTAACACCTTATACCGTAAACGGGAATGAGAGAAAAAAAGGGCAATTAAGAATAATGTGAAATTTCATTAACCAAGAAAAAAAATCAAGATCAAAGTATCTCCTTTTTCTTTTTTATTTTAATATTAATAATATATAATATCATAATAACTTACTAATTTACCAAATAACATATTATATAATCTAAATCTCATAAATTAAACATATTAAATGAACTTTCAGTACTCTTCTTTCCTTTACATAAAACCCTTTTTGGTTTTTTATGTGTGTTTTTATTCATTGACATAAAATAAGCAAAAGTAAACTTCATTAATGGATGGCAGCTAACCAACGTCAATGATCGGATCCAACCAGTCAGAGAGGAAGTCTGACCCAACAAACATGAATCCTAGAGTATAACTCCACATATATACATATATATGTATCTATGTGTGTGTTTGTCTAATCAATAGATGAGCAGCCCTACTACTACGGATATTAAATATACAGTTTGAATCGGTTTTAAATAAATTTAAAATTATTTGATCTTGTTATGGTTCAGTTTATTAAGTGTATCAATGAATCTGCTTAGAATCATTTCTAAGCGAACTAGTTCACGATTCAGGTCGGTTTGAACCATGAGCCGTGACCATTTCATATTCTTTTTAATTTTTTTAAATTAATTAAATTGAATATTTTTTATTTTTAAAATAATTAAATTGAATCGATAAAATTTGACCATCGATCTGCAGAGTCTTTGACAGTCCGGGCCAGTTTCCAATTCCAATTTAATTGGTCTATTTCTTAAATTTAGCATGTAATCATTCACAAACCTAATAAAAGAGATTATATGTCGATTTTGAGTAGTCTGAACCGGTTACGGATATAACATCTCTACCTGTTAGCCCATATGTCATTATTCAAGTAGGTGGTACATGTAAGTATGTCGCTCGGCAAATCCTTCACTTACTTTGTTGTTGGGTTATCAGAAGTGCATGTGCGAGCCGACGGATCTCAAGCAGACCATCTCCCACAACCATCACCGCGTCCGTCGCACTGAAAAGCACGTCCATATTTCTCCGTTGGTCTTGGCGGCATCTCCAACACGTGCTTGGTGGGTGCGGACGATGAACAACGGGCGTTCGCCGGTTTGGTCCCCATTGTGACAGACGAGTCCTTTGAGGCAACTTGCAGGACTAGGCCAAGATATTACTTGATCTCATGTCGTGGGTAACAGAGGCCGAGGACAGAATCTCTAGCTCTTCTTGATGTGTTATCGTACAACGTGCGGCATTTGATGTAATCTGACACGGGCAAACATCATCACGGAATCTCGGACACAATATTTGAGATGTTAAAAATAAGAAAACAATAATAATAAAATAATTGGTCTGACATGAGGAAGGACGCTGGCAAATGCGGGGGCCCCAGAACTGATGACTGATCACAACCATAGTAAAGACCATCAGATTTATTATTGTGTCGGCTCACAAAAGGAGCCCAGCATTTGACATCTAATTTATGGAATGAAAAATCTCATTGTCAAAAGAAATTAAGCTCCATAATTCAATATAGTAATATAAAAAAAATATGTTAATAATAATGTATTGGGGTCATGTGAAAAATATATTTATAAATAAGATAATGTTATTCTCCAGTGAACCGGTTCGGCTCAAAGATCATCCTAATCTTACCTGTGGCTGTGGATCTGCCGACTCACTTTGACTCTCTGACGTCTGATTTCAGATTAATATATATATATTTTAAGATCCTGGAGAAGAGGAATCTCTCATCTCATTAGACCGCGAGCAGTGAGTGAGTATATTTAATAATTAAGGCTAAAATAGTAATTGACTTATGTCCGAATTGTCTGGTTCCAGCCATCTTTGTACGTACCTGTGCGGTCCCCATCGATTAGTTCACTGATTGGGCAACCCGTCTACCTGAAATCGGAAATCGTACAGATTCCGAGTGCAGGTCGTATTGGGCGGCAGCATGACGAGTTTAATCAATTTTCACGGGAAAAGCCTATCGACTGGGTCATGGAGATCATAAAGATTCTACTGTGTTGCTTCATCCTCCCCTTCCGCACACAATGTCTAGTCCGATCGATCTCCCATAGCTGCAATCCATCTTGAGTCAGGGTTAGTGGCCGAATTAGATGATAGCGGGCCTGGCATCGCAGTTCCCATGGTAGGCCCGCGGGAAGCCCAATCACCGGCCACCGGTTTCTTTCGGATGCCGGAGCTTTTCGGCTTCCCCAATCGCATCGAACTCCGACACCGCACACGGAAGAACAAGTTGGTCGTGGGTGGCTCAGCATCGAACACTGCAGAAGAGCAGTTCCACCGCCCCCCTCAGTCAATCTACACAGTTGTATTGCAGGAGACACGGCTGATGTTTTTCAACAGCAGTTACCTAAACTTATGACCGCAAGGCCGCCGCCGTGTCTCTCGTCCACACGATCCCAACGCCCGCCGGTCAGATCTCTACCATCTCTGCAACGCGCATTGAATTCAGTCATAATTTTGTGTCTCCCATGGCTCCACAAGAGTACTTGCCCTGCGTACGTCTGCAAACACACGGAATGATTTAGATATAATTCGACCATATTACAGATGGAGATGGTGCCGTAAATATGAGCTCAGGTTGCTGCCGAGCGGCATTGAGTAGAGGAATGATTCGGTTGGGTCGGGGGACGGTGGCAGTTGCCCCCACAGAATTCAAGATCCTCATTCATTATATATGATGTGACCGTCCGGTGGTGGACCGGTCTTGGACTGTTGTGCGGTCTGGTCCAGTGGGCCTGGTGAGGCCTTCCGTGCACCTTGGATCCTGCAAAAGAATTCAGAACCGGCTTGAATTATCTCCGATACTTAAAAAGTTAGTGAGGGTATACAGCTTGAGTAATGTAGAATGTGTGGAGAGGAAAGTGTGAATCATGGGAGTCTGGCCTTTCCCCCATCTGGCAGGGGATTTTATAGTACTCGTACGACCGAGTGGAGTCCGCACTGTCAGTCTCCGGAGAGAGGGATGGTACGTTAGTGTGGGAACATAGGTCAGGGGATCAGGCCAGGTAACTGGAGTCGGTTAAGTGCAGGTTGAGCTGGGTGGACCGATCGGTCCGTGTCAATATATATTCGAGTTCAAAAGTTACTGATCGGCAGCTCAAATGATGTCCTGTCACGGAAAACCGAAAATTGTGTCGCCAGGCGGAGTAGAGCTAATAACCTGGCCTGCTCGTGTCACTGCTGTTGCACGTCGAGTGATGCCTTCGAATAGTTCTACGATATTCCTGTCCGCGAATCACGTACATAGGTACACGCAAGAACTCTCTTCACTCACCGCCCACCGTCGCTCGGTCGCTTCTTGGCGGATGATGTCTCCTCCTCTGACTGAAGAACAGCACGAAAGACACGTCAAATTGTTGCCTTTCCCCCATTAATTTTTGCATTCTGTCCCTTTCCTGTGAGACAATTCACGACTAAATATTCGATATGTAACATACGCTTTCATTTGTTCATTTGTGGGTCGTGTTGATAGAAACTTACTAAGAGCCACTCCCGGACGAGTCTCTAACGTGCTACAGGGTAGGGGCCCAGAGGAAATCGTCAAACATGATAGCTAACCAATGGAGGGTGGTAAAGTGGCAAAAGTTCAGTCTCCGACCGACACATCCCAGACTAGCCCTTGGATGACACGTCGTGCCGACAAAGCGACTGCCGGATTTTCCGTGGACGGCAGCAGCCCAGCCCGCCGTCCCCGACACGCCACCCCGGCGGATGGCCCCGCCCTTTCAACCCCCGCCCAGCGCGTCGCGATGCGGCTGCAGTAGCCGAGGCACATACGACCTTGACTCGGGATGAATTCAGGGAACGGGTCCAAAATAATCATTACTGTTGAATTAAGTATAATATATAAAATTTTACTGATTTTTTTTTGTATATTTTTATACTTTTTAAAACCCTAGTAATTGGTTATCAGAAGCATGCAGGAATGTTTTACAATTTTAGTAGTAAGTCAATAATTTCATATTCCTACTTCCTAATAAAGAGGGAAAAAAAACAAAAGGTAATGTGATGAGTCCTTTCGCTCGCCTCATCCGTTCTAGGTCTTTTCTGAGGTTTTCAAGTGCCAGGTATCATCATCTGATTAGTTTACGTTATTAATGATTTAAATTCATCTTTTGAGTGAAAATAATTGGTTACCTTACAAATAATTAATAGATTATAAATTTAATTATTAAAAAAAATATTATGAGAATTGAGTGAGAGGGGGGGGGGGGAATTCAAGATAGAGAATGGGAGGGTGTAAGTGTGTGTTGAGGGATAGAAGATTTCATCTGCTGGGTATATGTGTGGCATTCGCAGGTTCGAAGGCTCGTTCCAGGTAGGCCGTAGATGGACGATCCTTGGTTTGCAAGGAGATGAAAGTAATTTCAGCATGGGGTCGAGAGGGGGCAAATTCGGTAATTCGGAACTGATAAATATGCAAGTCGGAAGGTGAAGAGGATATTTCTTCACGTACATGCTGCCAGAAGAATAGGAGCTCAGAAGCTGCTGATGCTATCTTCTTCCTCACGCTGCCATTTCCGTGGGGCACCCTGAAGGACGTGAACCATCAATCACTCATCTCGGCAGAAAAATCGAGAGTGCTATAACAGCTGATGACCGTATCCTGTTGATCGATCGAATTCCGCTTGAGTTGATGATGCTCAGCCACCATCACCACCACCAGCAGGCCCTGAAGTGTCCGCGCTGCGATTCCACGAACACCAAGTTCTGCTACTACAACAACTACAACCTCTCCCAGCCCCGCCACTTCTGCAAGAGCTGCCGCCGGTACTGGACCAAGGGCGGCGTCCTCCGCAACATCCCCGTCGGAGGAGGATGTCGCAAGAACAAGCGATCCAAGGCCAAACCGCCCCCGCCCGAGCAGCCATACACAGCGGCAGCCCTCGGTGAGGTACAGGCAGCTGCCAGTTCGCCGCCTCCGAAGCAGCCGGAGCAGAAGTCGAGCTCGCAGCCATGCAGCGAGGGTTCCAGCCTAACGGCGGCGACTACCGTTGCTGCCGCTGCCACGGAGGTGGCTATCATAGGATCGACTCCCGTTGCCGCCTCTCCTGGAGGTGGCTTCTGCAATATGCGCGAGCACGAATCACATGTGGTCACGACCGTGAACCTGACTATCGAGGGCGCGTGCATGAAAGCGCCGCTCGGTCACACCGCCAAGACCGGGGCTTCCATGGACGTCGGGAACCTTACCGGCCTTACAACGCCCCCGGCTGCGCCCTTCAGCACTGTCCCGCTTAGCCAATCAACCGATGACCCGTGTCGGCAGCATCAATGGCAGGGTCTGACGGTCGGGAATCTATTCGATCAGACGGTCCAGATGGACGCATCTTGGCCGTCAGATTGGCAACTGAAGGATCAAGGAGGACTCTTCGACGTTCCCACCACCGTCGATCAAGCGTACTGGGGAGAGGGTCAGAGCCAGTGGACGGACCGTGATCAAGGTCGGTTCCCGAGCCTCTACCTCCCATGAGTTCCTCCCGGAAGGTAGAAAACCAGGTCTAGTCCATGCCATTTTTCACATGCTAAATTCGTGATGATCCCATTCCCTGTAATCATCAAAGTGATTGTAGTAATGTCATCTTTTAAGAATTTCAGCAGAATGTCGTAGATGGGATTTTCCTTATGTTTTATTTTCTCTTCAATGTCCCTGTCACCCGTATGCGAAACAGTAATAGAGTGGACCCACATTTAGGTGGGTTGTTACTGTTGAGTCGGTCCCGGGCATGTGCAGCCGTCTGTTTGATTAGGAGGAGGGCTCGCTCTCGCCCGCTGTCTCGCTCCATCCGATCGCCGACTGATTGACCACGTCAAACATAAAGAGAGCCATGCATTTTGCGAGTTGAAGAACATGTCCCCGACCTCATCATATACAGCACTCCCATTCCATCACGGTTCGCGCGTCTCGTGCCGCCGGCCGGCTGGCCAGCCCGATCAGGACCGAGCTTTCATGGGGCTGGACGAAAATATTGAAGTAGGGACCGAACCTAGCGAGGTCTCATGTAAGATCGTTGCTCCCCCTCGCCTGGGTCCATTACCGTTCTTCTACAGCCGACCGCTGACATCGACAGGTCAATAATTTCTAGCACTTACACGGCCGCATATGCTGAAAATTCAAGCTGGCCAAGGACTTTCACGTCACGATTCCTGTAGTTTATACACCCGTCACGAAGCACGATCCGATCCCATGACCGCAAGGTGGTCCAGCCCGGAGTAAATAATATCTCAGCGGCACTCGGTGGCTCGATCGAGGGTGGTCCTTAGGATGCACATTATTGAGTTCGAGGCTGCGTGGTCCATATTGTTGATCGCTCGAGAGAAAGCGTAATAATATCTATTTGCAGCCTAAGGGATCATTCTTGGTTCGAGCCCGACATCTCTACGCACCCGACGGCCGTTAGTTCATATGGTAAACGCTCTGCGGTGGTTAGTTTCAACATGCCCTTCTGGGCCTAGGCATCCCGGGGTGAGGAGAAATGGTCCGTCGACCTCGGGGCGACGTTACCCCAATGGATTGAATCGGCTAAAGTTTAAGGAAGACTGTCGAGATGCGAAATGACCCATGTCATCCACCCTACACGCTCGGGCCGAGAGGTTCGCGAGCCTTGCTTGGAGCGGATTCTATTCGTGGCTCGTCTCTAATGGGCCTATCATGGGCCGGGCTCACGTATTTCGTGAATGGGCTTTTACTGGGCTAGGAATGAGGATCTCCTACGTGGCTAAGGCCCATCTCAGGCCATGTGGTTTGAGAAAATAGGGAAATGGAGTCGCATGGCTCTTAAGTTAGAGTCCAGAGATTCCTGAATTCGATTTTCGCTACTTATTTTGTCGTGATTTTCCCATCATACAAGTGGTCGAGAAGATATTCATTCAATGACGCTACGGCAGCATTTTATTCTTGTCATTTAGCAGATGTAACAATCTCACAGTTTAACATGAACCCAGAAACGCTCCATCATGAGTAAAAATTAAAATTTACAGGCTAACCTAACCGGACTGGGTGACGGAAAGATTGAGCGGATTCGACCGTTTGACCACGCAAACGGGAGGGAAGAAGGGGCGGTTTCGGCCGTAATTAACAGAAAGGCGAGAGGCATTATCGTCATTCTGCCCTTTTACAAGGAAGGGAAAAGGAGCAAATTTTAAAAGAAAAAGAAGGGAGACATTCGAGTTGCTACGCCCTCACTCTCGCCCTCTCCTGCTCACTTTGCTCGATTCCCCCGATTTCGAGATGTTCGAGCCGCAGAACGTCATGGATTTGCAGGAGAATTCGGGGTTCGGGGACCCAAGGTCGTGGCTCTCGGGGGAGGTCGGCGATGCCGGCGGGGTCAACTCAGGCGCCGGCCGCAATCTGGACCGGGTCCTCTTCAACGATCTCGTCGAGATCGTCCCGCTCGTTCAGTCCCTCATCGTACTGCCACTCACTCTCTCTCTGTCGTACTGTATGCAGTATAGCATATGAATGTAGTTTATTGGGGGGTTTTACGAGTATCAGTCCGGTAAGCTTCTGGGACGGAGAGTAACGGTTGAATCTTGGGGAGTAGTAAGTAGGTTTTGATTTCGCAATTGAAAGAGTGTGTCGAGCTGAGATGTTGAATTTGGTTCTCAATTTCTTCTACCATTGATCTATGTAGCGCGTAAATTAAGATTTTCATTTGGTGAGTTTACATTACTAATTTGATATTGTCAGGATCGGAAAGCAAGCAGCTCATATACACGGCGAGGCTCAATGGCTTATACTAAGACTCCTTCGAGAGAGTCAATGTCCAGAAAAGTAAGGAAATTGAACCGTTGGCTTCTTTATTCGTGTGGTGTAAATTTTACTGTGGATTGGTTCTAAATTGGTACATTGAGCCCTTTTCTCAACATGATCGATCATTACAAGCGTGCTTTGCTTAACGATCCTTCTTGGTTGTTTGTTGTGTCGTGTCATACTCAGCATTCTGCTGATTGCAATTTCGGATCATTCAGTTGAAGTAAATGATATATACTTGTAGTTCTCTATTGTGCATAAGCAGGTCCTGTCTATGAATATCCTTAAAATAGAGCATTTCATTTGGTGTATACTTTCGCTTGTCTGACTTATGTTATGACCTGATTGAGGTCTTGGAATCGAAGGGGAGAAATACAGCTCAATCAATGCCAAATAAAAAGAAAAGAGATCACATTGACAAAGAGGATAACAAAGACAATGACAGGCTTGCATCCTTTACCACAAGGGGTCTCGTAGCAGAGAAAGAAGATGAGTTGCTTCTCCTGAGAGGCCAGTTGGATGAACTCCATAGGAAGCTGTCTGCTAAAGATGACCTCCTGAAATCAGCGGAAATAACACAGGCTAGGCTACAGGCAGATCTGGAAGAACTGCAACACGAGTGTGCCAAAAAGGACTTGTTATTTAAGTCTATTCAACTGCAACTTTCCGATGCAAAGGTACCTGCGATACAGCAGAATAATGTGACAACAGATTGTTTGACTGCAAGTTTTAGTTTTTGTTTCATCAACATGGAGCTGCTCCTTTCTTCAGATTAAGCTTGCAGACAAGCAAGCTGCTCTGGAAAAGACCCAGTGGGAAGCGATGACATCAGGAAAGAGAGTGGAAAAGCTTCAACAAGAACTCAGCAACATGCAGGCGGATGTTTCTTCATTCATGTCGCTATTCGAAGGTTTGAAAGAGAGCAGTGCTACAGCACGCTGCGAGGACTATGACTTCACACCATACTGCATTGATGAATCTTCTTTTATTGTAAGCGCTAGATTCTTTGCTGCTAATCTCTTTGGTTTGATGGTAGTAGATTGAATGCTCTGGATGCATGTTTTGGCAAACTTCTGGCTTCTGATTTTTCCCTTTATTGCAAAAAACAGGAGGACTTGGATATGTCAGAGATGCATGGAATGGAGGAAGCGAGGCTAGCCTATATAGCAGCTGTTGCCACGGCTAAAGAGAGGCAAGATGACGGATCCGTTGCTGCTGCCTCTAAAGCAAGGCTACATCTTCAGTCATTTGCTTTTCGGAACTGAATGTTAACGGTGGCTGTTTCGAAGATTCCATGGATGGGGAGAGGTCATCTACTCCTCGGGAGAGTCTACCACATTGTTGGGGGTGACATGTCTCCTTTCTTGTCATCCTTGTGCTTTATTTTCTGTTTGATAATCTATCTGTTCATGACCCAATATGGACCTATCTATGTATGTACCGGTATATGTATATATATTTCCTTTTGTAATGCTTGATGCCAGTCTGGGTTTTCACTGTTAATGGGCAGTCCTCCCTTTGCTTTTGGCTCAGTTCAATTTGAATCGAGCAAATCCATTCCATATAACAAACGCATTTTTGGAAATCTAATCTCTGAAATTCAGGATCAGTATAGAACATTGGTCATCTGCAGTTGGTTTCATGCCATTTCTCTGGTCGAACCCTGCAGGGTGTTGTTGGTCTGTTATTTGCTCAAACTTTCACATGGAGGGAGCAGAATCCCGCATGAACGTTTGACTGTACATGGCGTGTCCATCTCGAGGAACTGTCCATGACATATTATTATCAATTGAAAAGTCACTTAATAGAGTGAGATCGCACGGGACCGAGTCGATGCTGAGCGATCATTAGCTTCAACTAATGGGCTGAAGACACACGTAAAGATCTCATCCGGAAAATAGAGATGAGAAGAGGGAACATGTCAAATAACAAGAAGGGGCATAAATTCGTAGATCATTATATGATCTAATTCAACTGGTTGGGAGACTTGATAGTATGGTCCAAATGCACACGAGGCCAAGGGTTTCGAATTCCTTGGATGATCGGTAGCTGCTATGCTAATACACGAGAGATGGGGACCTTGTCTCGTTATTGCTAGTTGATGTGAGTACAGTTTACAGACCACAGCCATATCTATAAATAATTACATCACATTCTGATTTGTTTATTCATCTACATATATAAATGGACACACATGACATCAATAAACAAACACTCTTTCGGTCCCAAGTAATGGGGAGATTCATCTGTGATGAGGGCATATATGTATCGACGGGGGGGTAGTGTTGTTATTATTATTCGTTAAGGTGTCGAAGCATCCATGGAGGAAGCACCGTGCCATTTCTGTGGTGATACGATGGTGCAGCCTCTCCGCCGACCCCTTCCTCCGCACCATAATCGGGCACTCTGCGAAAGTAAAATCTCGTTAGGGACACTCAAGAGATATGCAAGTTAACTAGATTTACCACGTGAAATCAGTAAACCGGACGTGGTTAGCAAATCCAAGGAATAAGAAAACATGACCCATCCTCGTGTGATCTGTCACGATGTTCTGTGTATGCATTGTCCAAATGATGCTACGAGTAGAAATCCCTAGTGATCTGACTCGGCTTAAAACTTTGATCATGGTTGTAAGCCAAAATACAATGGGGTAACATGGGTGTAAGCCGTGTTTGCACAAAAACGTCTGAAAGTCACTGAAACAGGCAGAAATATCAGCAGAAACCGGTCGAATTTCATTAACCTTTTCTTGAAGTGTGTGTGTGTGTGTGAGAGAGAGAGAGAGAGAGAGATACCCAACAATGGGAACAGGATGGCGTAGCGAGGGCTGGGCCACGATTGCAGTAGATGCAGAGTTGAAGCTGCTTTCTCCCTGATGCTGATCCTGCAGCAGCTGTGCCATTGCCTCCTCCCTTTCCTTCACCTGAATTCCATCAGTTACGTACGTCCAAGCATCAGTCCCAACCAATTCCGAAGTCGTAAACATTCAAGGACTCTACTTGTGCGGTTAATTTTCATAGCTAGCTACCGGATTGCCTCAGAGCTTTATCAGTTCTTGCACAAGTCTCGCTAAACGTTGGTGGCTCTAGACAACAAAAGTCTGGCTCATGTCCCTAGAAATACACGTTACTAGAGGTTATTTGTGCAGATGCCATCCGTCAGGGTGCTACGCTCATGTTGGTGACTATGACCACTCATATCAAAAGGGTTTATGAGGCATCCGGGGTAGGTGTGCATCAACACTAACGGCCAGCATTCAAATATTTCTTGTAAGGGCAATGACAACTGTCTAAGAAGGCACAAATGCTTTCAGCCTCTGATTGGCGTGCGGGATAGTATGACTAATCATGGGGAACTACTTGATGAATGTTCCCATTTATTGGTGGAAGGAGGCATCATTGTGATCGCCCACTCGTAGCGGTACACAATGAAAGACTATGCAGATGCATCATCGATATTTTTATGTGAGAAGCAAAACGACTTCACCTTCTTAGTAAGCACGTTATTTTGTTCTTGCAGTGCCTTATCCTGCCAGATGAAAGCAATCACAGGATCATCAGACATGGCTGGACAATCACTATTGAGGGACATATCGAATTTCGTTCAGTTTCAAATCAATTCTTAGTTAAGAGAGGCAGTACAAGCTGGTACTCTGCCATATACATACAGTGGGAATCATCACATAGGCTCTTAAAGAACTCATGAATGCACACGACTAACAAAATCATGATTAAGGAAACTTTTACCCGAAGTGGGTTTTGTTATAAACGCATCTTCAATTGAATGATATATGAGATGAGAAAAGAGCTTGGGAGGACATACCTTTCTCTGAAGCTCGGCTGTGGATTCATGCATCAGCTGGTTCTGCGAGCAAGAGGGTACGTTACCACTTAACCATAAAACTTGAGGATTTATATTCTATATATTTTAGTTTAATTACCTTTCTTGATCTTATGCGCTTGAGACCAGAATCAAGCTGCTGCTCCAAGTGCTGAAGCTCTCTGAGTTTCAAGGAATCAAGATTTTCTCCCATCAAGTTCCTGCTCATGCATATGCATCATAATTCATTGATGAACCACCAAGTTAAGCTCTAGTATTTCAGAATTCATTCAACAGCACGTGGAAGGGGATATTACCCCCACAAACATGAAACTCATATCATACGGTCTACTTTGGATGATTGAAACTAACAAGCGCATGATTACGATCCATTTTCACAATGTCCTTTAGAAAGATATAACAGGAGTTTTCCAATCGTTCTCCTTAATGAATCCAAAGGAAATGATCTCATCAGTGGATCTCAGCTGTTACCTCTGGTTCTTCTGCAAAACTTCTACTCTAGCCTTCAGTCTTGCATGCTCCAAAGGCCAGTTTGCCTGACAACACGCAAGCAATTATATTCAATATCGTTATTCCTTGCAGTTCACAGATTGCATTCTTCTTCACAGCATCATGAATATTGATTGAGAGACACACTAGTTTGCTCCCATTAACGTGATGTCTAAGGAGTTGTTATAGTAAGTCTTCCACAGAATTTGTAATCTCGAATTGGTTTCGAGTAAACAATAAGAATAAAGATCAGAAATTATATAACTTCACCGTCTACTTTGAATATATAACATACATATATACGTTCTCATTCTGGTTGTGTATGCGGCCTACCATACATTCCTTGTCAATGTTTACGGGCAAGTAAGAATAATGACGCACATTATAAGGGCCAGGGTCAGAGATCCTATCGGTTAATGTCTCTCTTGATTGCAACATTATCGTTAGTTCCCCTCGCCATTCACTGGGATGTCAACACTTCGGCAACTACAGAAAAATTAACTTGAACTTGCTAGTAAGCATAGCAAAGAGAGTATGTCAACAAACTGTCACCTACATTTGATTCACCATTACTTGCAAGAGACTGCCTGGCCACATACGAGTATCTCTCATAACGTTCGAGAATCCTCTCCATGCTGCCAAGACAAAGACAGGGATCAATCAGAGAGCCTGCATATACGAGATAGAAAACTAATAATCCAAATGGAAAAGATCTTGAATATTTCCAAAACTGAGTAAAATTTTGAGAAGTCGATTGCTCATCACTTCATGATCGTCTCAGTCTTATGGCATAGACCAACACAATTCGCTTATGTGCATGCACCATCAAGACAAGATGTTCGAAGAACATTAAACACAAAATAATGAAGAAATTCATGATATTCATGCAAGAAGGCAAAGCTTGCTAATACGCAAGAGATGGTAAATTAAATCATAAATCATGTATCTTTTATATGTAGCCTTTGGTTTGTGGCAAACCGGTGGATCCCCAACTATCTGTAATGAAACTCTACAAATAAGATCATGTGTTAAGAAATCCGGGGAGTTAGCACAGTGACATTGTACATAACCATGATCTCATTGCCACGAGATTATAAAACATTTTGCAACATCTCCTTCGTCCTCCCAGTTGAACATTAAAGTCTAATCGACATCAGCAGAGTTTTAGGGAGCAAGGCTTCCCTCAAAAACATACAAACCACTAACTAACATTACGCGGCATGCCCCTCTGTGCTCTCTGGTGGGCTCTTGTGTCTAAGGTTCTATTGAGCCAATTACAATCCCAATCAACCAAAAAAGACATTAACAAAACGTGAATATCATAGATCATGGCCTTGATTTCCCATGGAGGGTCCTGTATCTCCTTTATAATAATATATTGTCGAAGGGCATGTAAATGCATAATACATAATCATATATATTATCTTATGTAAATACTGATTATAGGCCGATCTTACTCAAAATTAGGCTAATCAGACTAATTAACATTGTGGATACATGAAGGAAGAAAAAATGTTGTTTGCACTTGTTTATATCATGTTTTCTATTGTGGGCAGGAAGGCAGCTAGTGTAACAGTGAATAGATCAGAGGCAGTGCCCCTTCTCTTGTCTATGCTTCATTTTCTCCTACTGATAATTTTTTACCAATAGGTATGATACAATATATATATATATATATTGATCTATGTATGTCTACATATGTATGAAGGAATTATCAAAAAACAATCTCTAGTAGACAATGCCAACTGGGTATTTTAATATGCATGTGTCTGTACGAGAAACCTACCCATCTCTTTGTGTGTGTGTATATATTATCTTTGCGAGATCAGTTGTAGGCGCGGATGTTTACTATCGAAATAAATAATTAACTATAATTAATTTCCTGAATAACCATTCTTTCATTCATGTATCATAATGAATTCCTGATCATGTCCCAGACATCAAGTCTGCCGCAAAACAAAGTATTATGCTTGCCATTCTGTGAGAAATAAAATCTTATGATTTTAGGCCAAAAAAAGATAGTTATGATTATAACAATGATAACAATGGTCAAGAAGGGATCTTTACTCTCATACTTCTTCTTCTTCTTTTTGGGCTAAGTTATGTAATCTCTCTTGAAACCGAAGAAAAAATCGTAATAATATGTTGCTGTAAATGTAAATAAATGAGACAAAGATGAAATGCTACTTGTCTGCCTTTTGTTTCCTTAATCTCACCAGATCAACCTATGTGGCATCCCCTCTCCTTTATGTTTCATATAAACAAGTCAACTGAGACCTGCTGATTGTTCACTGTACTAATGATCATGTGATAAGGAAAGGAAAGTGATTATCTGTGTAATGTTTTTGGACTTCGCAGATGACTCATACGGTGTCTGAACTTTCAACTCATCAGTGAAAATACTTGATTACAGAAAAGAATCGATCGAGACCACATCCATCAAAATCTGAGGAAGGCATTAAGGTTCAGTGAAAAGTAAGATTCTATGTAATAGTGGGCTGTTGCCCTCGCCAAGAGCCTTCACGGAGCAGTCAGGATGTTAATGACTAGAATTTTTCCATAGGACATATGCATGTGATCATATGGAGATTAGAATCCACTGATACCAAGAGTGAATGAAGTGATCCACTGATGATTAAGAAAAAAAAAACTTTACCAAGAATCGGTGGAGTACTCGAAGAGCTTGCCCTTGGTGGAGAAGACGATGAGGGCGACCTCGGCGTCGCAGAGGACGGAGATCTCGTGGGCCTTCTTTAGGAGCCCCGTCCGGCGCTTCGAGAACGTAACCTGCCGGTTTATCTTGTTCTCTATCCTCTTGAGCTGCACTCTTCCCCTCCCCATGATCTTCCTTCCTCCTCGAAACCTCTCCCCTTCTCTCTCTCGAACTCGGAAGCCTCGTATAAACAGCGCGCTGTTCCTCTTATTTGTCTGATGATGATGATGCCTCCTCTCGGAGAATCGCAGAACGCACGAACACGCAGGCACGCGATTTCTCCGTGTCTCTCCTTGTCACCACTCACCAGCAACAGCAGCAGCCATGGCAGCAGCTCACATGAGACATATGAAGGAGGAGAGAGGGAGACAGAGAGAGGGGAGTGGTGGTTCGTTAATCGTTATACGGTGGGATGAGGGGAAGGTGGAAACCATGGAAACTGCTGATATTACTTGGGATGTGGGGGAGGAGAAGACCGCGGAGTGGTTTCGTCAAGAAACGCTGTCGAGCTCCGATTGGCTCAGTGGGCCGCTGTCCCCTACAGTTGCCCTTGTCTCTGGTTTCGCACCTGCACGGAAGCGGTTTCCTCCCGAATGTTATTTTACTGTTTTTTTTTGTCAGCTTCCTCTTTTTCTTTTTTTAATTTCTGATTTGAAATTAAGTAATTTTAGGTTTAATTTTATTAACTGTACCTTTTTTTAACCTATTTATTTATTTCTTATTTATCAGGAAATAAAATGAGATAATAATTCTCGGGGTAAGCCTCACTGCCTTTTCATTCGAAGCAGTTGGCGGACCACATTCGGGATGGTCTCCAGCATGCAGTTATAGATTAATTAACTTTATCTTCAGGATTTGCTTTCCTGGTCACGTCCAGCTCAATGCCTCTTTCTCATTACCCATGATGGCCTAACCATATTCATGACTAGCAACAGATTCAGAAAATTTGCCCAGTGAGTACGAAATAGCGAAAGAGAGGGTCTAGTATGATGAAATGGTGAGATTTTACCAACTTGGGTTGAATTAGTGGTTCCCTCACTAGCTTCCAAACGGGTGATATAAGGATCGAATTCCAGGTTGGAAGGGTCGACGGGAATTTTCCCAGGGGTCCCAGCTCGACCGTAGACTAGTTTTGAGATATATTTCGGCTGATTCGAGAATACTGTATAATGCAAATAAAAAATATTGAGATTTTAGGGAAGCCCACTGACTTATAACTTAGGGGCGTTTGGTTCACCGTGATTGGCCGTAATTCCATGAAATTAGACAATTTTACGGTCTCCTTTTACATCGTTTGGATGTAAAATGAATGTCGTAATCATATCTTTTGAATTAGAACAAATTACCGGATTACCTCCGATTAATTCCATGTAATCATTCTAAGTCTGGGAAGTATGGGAATTTTTTGATTACATTGACGGGCCCTACCATTAACTAACTCATTATTCACATCTATTAAATATTATAATACTATACTCTTACCTACTTTCCCTATGATTTCAAATATTTGCCAAACTCAACAGCTTCAAATTACAGTTAATTTGACCCGTAATTAGCAAATTTCCCTATAATTTAACTTTATACCGTAACCTAATAATACAGCGAACCAAACTCCCCCCTCAGGCATGGCCCACAGAATTACCCACATCGGCTCGGACCCATGTCGGTATACATAATCGAACTGCGAACGACAACCGTCTAAATTGGTTCTCTTTGTTTCTTCGCCTAATTCGAGAATTTTTCAGGGAACATATGATCAGCCGCCTGATGTGGACCTGCAGTCGATAAGATGATATCGTGACGATCAGATGAATGAGCGCCAATCATCTAATCGAATAAGTTCGAGATAATTTCCTTCTTTTCCTGTTTTAGATTCATATGATATTGATAAATGCAGCTTGCAGTTGAACCAGATAATCTGGGTAAATTCGTCTTTTGCCCTTGACGGTGCGTGCAGGCATCTTGATTGGCCTAATCGGGAAAAGAACGACGGTTTGCCTGTAGACTGTAGTCATCCAAGTGTGCATATATATATATATATATATATATGCTACCTACACGGTATACGTAGCTATAGCTAGAACTGCTGCAGAACCCTGTAGAGCTTGCCGGGACAAGTAGAGAAGATGATGAGATGAGAGCAGCGTCGGGGTTGGGAGAGAGGATGGAGAGCTCGTGCGTACACAGTCGATCGTAGACTTTCTTGGGGAGACACGATTCCTTCTCCCTGCAAATGTGACTTTGCCTGTTTGTTCTCGTTCTTGTTCTCGATCTTGTTCTCTGTGCTCTTCATTAGCTCCATATTGATCTCCCTCTTCCCCATTTTTCTTAATTAACAAGAGGAGAAAGGGTTTGTTTGTTTTATTTTTTTTCTTGGGTTTCTTTAGCTGGGGGGGTAAGAGGTGAGAGGGCTTTCGATCTGTGGTGGTGCAATCCTGTGATTGGGGCACAGAGGGAGGTGGAAGCGGTACTGCAGCAAAAGAAACTCCTTATATACATAGATATATAGAGATGTGGAAGACTCGTACGAATATGAAACTCATGTCATCAGCCCTCTCTTGATGTGTAAGTAAATAGTTGGCTTATTTTGTCCGATTACACGGCAAGATTAGTTGTTAGCTCGAGCACTGTCGAGACTGACTAGTCTATGATAGATGATGTGGTAATGCTCTGATCAGTGGATATGCGTTCGTGTTCCTATGGTTTGGATTAATCAAACGTGGCTGCTGGCTCGCTACAAACAGCCATGAATGATCGAGAGAGCATACACATATTTTGGTCGATGTTCAGTTGAATATCGACTAATAACGCACTCAACAAATTGTGGGAGATTTAGTGCGGTGACACTGCTCTTATCCTAATAATCAAGAGATTGTTAATTTAATTCTTATCGTGAGATTTTCCATACCCATTTATCCCCTCTTTACTTCCACTATCTCATTCTAATTACATGAGCTTCCAATATAATTAAAAAACATTATGGGGAGTTTTCGCATATTTGTACTTGTTTAGGACTCTCAATCATATAATATATACACACTACAGTGGATATGAGTTGTGTAAGTTAGTTCAATACACATTTTCTTTTATATGGAAGTTTTGTTTTTTAGTATTTTTTTCGATTACATATTATATTTATAAATTTAAAATAAGATATGAGAGAGTGAAATAAAGAAATACGAGAAATTACACCATGAGAACTAAACTTACAACATTTAGTGGTTAATTTGACTCAAACGTCGGTTGATCAAATCTATTTAATTTCCCAATATTGAGTGATACAACTAAAAGAGCAAGATAAAAAAGAGTTAGAATAAATGGGTATAACACTATGTGCGGAGAGTTTATCATACAACTTCTTAATTTTGACTGGAGTAAAATTATGATACTGACTCTATTTTTCGGTGATGCACCATATTTTCATTAAAAATGATATTAAAAAACGAATTTATTACAATAATATAATTATACATGTACTCTTCAAATTTAATAATTCCCATTAATAAAATTTTTAAATTGTTTTAATTTTATCTTCCTTTTGATAATTCTAAAACATATGATTTTGTTAAAAAAGAATATAAAAATTAACCTTTAATTTCTCTCTCTCTCTTAATCATATAGATATTCAAAAATTATTGAACCATCGTAAATTTACATTGAATTTGATCGATTCAATTAAAATAAATACAACTATTTAAATATAAATTATTTCTATTAATAAAACTCGTACACATATATTCATATAATAATAAGATATATCATTTATAACTTAATTTCTCTTCACCGGGACCACATAGAAGACATATGTCCTATTATTAAAGCGAAAAGCACGTCAACCACCAACCTTAAAAAGTGAGATGCTTTCTGGGGTGTAGACGTGTCGAGCCTCAACGGAGGTTATGTTATCTCCCAAAATATTCGTCCAACTCTTTTCCCCTGTTCTTTTCATCGATCATCACAGGTAGAAGACATGCACTATTGCATCCACAAAACCATCTTTTTTTTTTCACCGTTTAATATCTTCGAACCAACCAAAGTATATCTCGAAATTAGTCTGTAGTCGACCGGGACCCATAAGAAAATTTTTGTCAATCATTTCAACCTGAGATTCGATTATTAAATCACCCAAATGATATGTTATTTATACATAAGTAACAAGGGTCCTCATGATTAGATTTTGTGTAAAAAGGCCATTTGGAACCGAATCAAATATTCGAAATTTCTTTTACCCATAAAGATCGAACAAAATATATAACTTAGAAAGAAGAATTACCCATAAATGTATCAATAATTAAATAATAATCACATTTTTTTTTGGGGGCTACGAGCACAATGCGTTTGCACGAGAACCCAAACGAGACACGGCGACAATCTCCGGTAACTGAGATACGTGTCCGTCAGCTATTGGAGGGTTCGTGCATTTTTCTTTGGCGACACCGGCATCTTTCGCTCTCTGTTCAATGTTTAATGACACGTGTCCTACTGTGAGCCCACGGCTATGGGAAGAACCTCTGGTGCCTGTTTGACACGTGTCCCTGAAGAATGCCGCAACTTAACCTGGACCCCATTCCTATATTCCTAGGAAGCAATAAATCACCTGAGGGCTGTCTTTTTCCTTTAGGAGTTGATGATAAATTGATAGAATGTAATATATTAAATTTAATATTTAAAATTCTCAGAATCAATAATTGGAGATTAATGGTGGGCTGCATGGTGAATAATATACCGTTTGATGAATTAATTGGTTGTTACGGTGTCAGATATTATTTATACGAAAATGGGCCACCTGTACCCTCAGCATCTTACGGGCTACCATGGGCCCATCTAAATTGATGAATCTTGGGCCCATTGATCTTGTCGAAAGATGAGAGGCTTTATAATTTCGAATCGTTGAAACTCAATTGCCGGTTATTCGCGATAGAAAAGTTGGCAATTCAATTTTCCTTCCCGTTGGGGAGGACGATCGACTTAACCCCTAGTAAGATGAATATCCGACAGAGAAATTTGATGATTGAACAATCTAACCCGGCTCGAAATGGGTCCACCGGATACCAGGTTTGTGGGGTGGTGGTGGTGGTGGCGACGGCGGCGGCGGGGTGGTGAGCACTAGAATAATGAACTCCTGGAAATCGAGATTCACTTTTGCGCTTGCCTTTCATTCGACGAGTCGTAAACTAAATCTCTATATGTCCACCTTGGATGCGTCTCCGGAGAAGAGATCCCCGTCCCAAATATCAGCCTTCCTTGTCCCCCTCCTAACTAACCGGTCGAATTTCACTCGGTTCGAGCCTGAGAAGGCCATGCAATCCTCAGGTGTGGCTGCCAAGAGTACGGGATGATTCGGCAAGATAGTTAAGTGAGGCTTATCGGGAGGATGCTGTGAAAGTGAAGGATGTGACAGTATAGGGGATGATGAAATCTGTGTCAGCTAACTAAATGTCATTGTAATTTAGCTCTTAACTCAGATCATGATTTGGTTTGCTCTG
This sequence comes from Sonneratia alba, assembly GCA_900174645.1. NCBI lineage: Eukaryota > Viridiplantae > Streptophyta > Magnoliopsida > Myrtales > Lythraceae > Sonneratia > Sonneratia alba. The sequence continues at coordinate 1,141,404 of FWPY01000029.1, forward strand.
TTGAGAGCTGGGATGGTTATGTCAGACAAATGGGACTCTTATCACACCATATCTGTTAGCTCTCCAAATCTTTATATCACCGGCACAACATTCGACAGGGAAAGCCCACTTTTCCGTACCTATAGAGACAAGCGAAGCTTGGCGGGGAAACGGCTCCTCGCTGTTCGTTGAGAAGGGATGGCTCGCCGAACAGTTGAACCAGTTTGCAGCTGTCGCAGGAGGAAAACCGACTTCGGTTTTATGTTGTCAGAAAAACCCAAACTTGAATAAAGTTAGCTTTCAGAACTATTGAAACGCCATTTCCATAAAAACTCTGCTGCAGAAAGCAGTTATCAGCAGCCAGACTGGATTGGAAGAGACCTAGAGTGGGCACTTCAATGTAATCTGTTGCTGTTACTATGATTTCGCAGCTCATTGGATCCACGGGACGTATCAGACTCTCATGAACCCGTGACTTGGCCGTAGTGACTGTGCTACAGGTTCTCAGTCATTTTCTTGCTTCGAGGTGCAGGGGGGAAAGAGCTGAAAAGTTCCATGAACGAGAGAGATGAGGAGAAGACATCAGATCAGGTGCCTAACCGCTTTACACGGGACATCTCCATGCAATCATTTTTAAAGAAGCCTTATACTTCCCCTTTTAACCCAAATCGAACTTCGGAAATTGAATCGAACTCACCTGCTGATTCGACCTTCGGATTATCCTCCATGGAGAAGGAGCTCAAGTACCTTCTCTTGGCTTCTATTTTCTCCCTGGTGATCTCTAATGCAGGTAAAAGAAGCTTTCATCTGTAGGCTGTTTACTTTGCTTACGACATAGTTATTGAGCTGATCCGTAAGCTTTCTTCTGTCTCATTTTCTGTAAAATTCTAGCTGCGTTCGACCCGCTGGATCCAAACGGGAACATAACTGTCAAATGGGATATCATGTCCTGGACGACTGACGGCTATGTGGTTTGTCTCGCTTTTCATCGTTTTTCTTCTTTCGTAACTGTAATACAACAACGAAACAGAATCTCATAGTTGGGAAAATCAGGCGACTGTCACGATCAGCAACTTCCAAACGTACCGGCACATTATGAATCCCGGATGGACGCTGGGGTGGAACTGGGCGAAGAAGGAAGTGATATGGTCAATGGTGGGAGCTCAAACCACTGAGCAAGGAGACTGTTCCAAGTTCAAAACAAATGTGCCGCACTGCTGCAAGAGGGACCCGAAAGTTGTGGATCTACTTCCCGGAGTTCCGTTCAACCAGCAGTACGCAAACTGCTGCAAGGGCGGAGTACTGGCTGCATGGGCCCAGGACCCCACCGCCTATGTTTCGGCCTTCCAGGTGATCATTGGGCAATCAGGCACCTCGAACAAGACTGTGAAGTTGCCGAAGAACTTCACCTTGCTGGGCCCTGGGCCTGGATACACTTGTGGACCTGCGAGGATTGTGCCTTCCTCAGCCTTTCTGTCGGCAGATGGCCGGCGCTGGACTCGAGCCTTCAGTACGTTAACCCCCCACACACTACTCAATTCACCACCAGAAGAAGTTCGAATATGCAGCTTTGAACTCGATAGAAAAATTTCTGAGGAAGTCACCTTTGAATGCAGTGACATGGAACGTTACTTGCACGTACTCTCAGTTCATGGCCTCGAAGAACCCGAGATGCTGTGTATCGTTGTCTTCCTTCTACAACAAGAACATCACTCCTTGCCCAACTTGTGCTTGCGGGTGCCAAACCAAAAGGGACTGCATCATGTAAGCGTACAAATCGAACAGTTTCTGCAGTATCCTCTCCTGCTTTTAGGTCCCAGTTTGGTATGATAGCTGAGAATTCATCATTCCAATTGTAAACCGAAAGGTACTGAAAAGATAGGCCGCTTATGCCATTGACAGACACGCCCCTGGTCCCGAATTTTAACAGAAACTCAACGAGATGCAAGGATCGTAAACCATGTTAACCCCAACTGTTCTATCGTATCCTTGCTAATGAAAATTTCCAACTTCATCAGGAGTGATTCGAAGCTACTATTGAAGGAGGGAATAAACACGCCGCGGAAGGACAACCTCCCATTGCTTCAGTGCACCCACCATATGTGTCCCGTTCGGATCCACTGGCATGTGAAGCTCAATTATAAGGATTACTGGCGGGTGAAGATCTCCATAACTAACTTCAATTATAGACTGAACTACAGCCAGTGGATACTAGTAGCCCAGCACCCGAACCTCAACAATGTGACTACTGTGTTTAGCTTTGACTACAAGCCTCTCATCCCCTATGAATCTATAAGTAAGTAAACAGTGAACCACGCCTTTCTTCCTGAAAGTTGCCTGACTCTTCTTTGGTACAGATGATACGGGGATGTTCTACGGGATGAAGTACTACAACGACATGTTGATGGAGGCAGGCCCCCTTGGGAACGTTCAGTCAGAGCTGCTGCTCCAGAAGACGAAGGAGACATTTACACTGAAGGAGGGATGGGCATTCCCCAGAAAAATCTATTTCAATGGAGATGAGTGCATGCTTCCTCCCCCTGACTCTTACCCTTTTCTACCAAACTCTGCTAAACTCAATCTGGTGAAGCTCTCGACACGAGCAGTACTGTTGCTTCTCACAATACTATCTATTCTGATGATAGTCTAAGCCAAATGAAATGAACACTTTCATCTGCGTGCAACATTGTAAATGAATGTTTTGCGTTATGAAACACAGTTGATAAAAGCATGTATAAATGTCATTATTTGTTGTTGAAATTCAGTATAACAGCAATCCTAATAACATATCCTACTGTTGAAAGTGGATACCCTATCAGCATTTTTTTCCCTTTTTTCCTCAACCCACAAGGACAAAATATATAGTAAAATTGATCAACAAAACTCGAACAAAGTGAAGCAACAAGTTCTGCATAACCTAACTTAACATATAAATTAACTTACAGATTTGAACAACTTAACAAACCACAAATGCACAATGCACCTGACTTCTTGTCCCTTCTGAGTACAAATGCAGCAACGACCAAGGGAAAGGGCATTAGCTTTGTTTGAGTATCTCCATTAATTGAGCAGCTCTTTGATTCAGCCCGATAATGAAGCTACTCATATGTCAAGAAATAGCAGCAGAATATAAGCCAAGATTGGTGTGAAGTGGATTAGGTTGGCAAGACCATGCCGGGGGCTGGAATTGGGCAACCACGGGTAGGTATCAGGAGGCGGCATCACACAGTTGTCACCATTGAAGTATATCCTCCGAGGGAAGGCCCATCCCTTCTCAAATGTGAAAGTTGACTTGTCCTTTCGGAACAATAGCTCTGACTGCACATTTCCTAGAGGCCCTGCTTCAGAAAGCAGGTCATTGTAGAACTGGACTCCATAGAGAATTGCAGTATCATCTGAAACAGAGATCACAATAACAGAAATGTCAATATTTCAGTGAAAAAATAAAGTTATTGCCATTATTTCATCTCTAGATTAACTTTTAGAACAACTAGCGAGCAGTTATATAAATAAATAGAGAAGAAAGTTAAAGAGAATGTACATATGAACTTACTCAAGCCTGCATAGGGAGTGAGCGGCTTGTAATTGAAGCTGAAAATCTGTGTGAGATTATCAAAGTTGGGGTGTTGGACCACCATATTCCACTGTGTGTAATTCATCCTGTAATTGAAGTTTGTGATTGTGACCTTCACTCGCCAGTACTCTTTGTAATTGAGCTTAACATGCCAATGGACTCGAATAGGGCACATGTGGCTCGTGCACTGTACAAGAGGTTGATCGCTAGGTGAGCTCGACACAACCGATGCCAAGTGTGGAGTATCTGGACTGCCAAAGAAAAGAACAGAGAGAAGTAGCCGTTATCAGTATCGACAGTAGCAGAAAAAAGATTAAAGAAAATTGGGATGAGCTGAACTAGAGGACCCACTCAATGCAGGTTCCGGGATCTGTCACATTGTTCTTACACCCACAGGTGCAAGTGGGGCAATTCACTATGGTGTCATTGTAAAAAGAGGAGAGAGACACACAACAGCTTGGTGTCTTCTGAGCCAAGAACTGCGAGTACGTGCACGTGACGTTCCATGTCACTGTGAAAATGTAGGAAAATGTTGTTAAGACAATAAAATATTTTGCTGCAACTTCACCAAATAAGCTTAAGCCATCGCATTGGTTAGCAAGCAGTCCTCCAGGAACTCAAGTGCCGTAAAATATATTGATGACAGTAACCTCTAATTTAAAAACATAGCAATTGGCGTAAAGAGATATGACTATAACAGAATTGATCTGACGGGCTGGTGCAAGCAACTTACTCAAAGCTTGGGTCACTCTCCTCTTATCAGGGGTGATGTACTTCGTGGACCTCACAATCTTTGCGGGGCCACAGGTGTACCCGGGCCCAGGGGCCATGAGGGTGAAGTTCTTGGGCAGCCTCACGGTCTTGTTGCTTGTGCCAGCAGCCCCCACACTGACCTGGAATGCGCTTACTGCATTCACTGGGTCCTGGACCCAGGAGCTGATGACTCCACCTTTGCAGCAGTTGGCAATCTGCTGATTATAAGGGGTTCCCGGAAGCAGGTCCACGACAGTTGGGTTCTTCTTGCAGCAGTGTGGGATGTTGCCCTTGAACCTTGAACAGTCGCCTTGATCTGTGGTTTGGCTTCCCATCATACTCCATATTACCTCCTTCTTGGCCCACGTCCACCCGAGGGTCCATCCAGGGGCTTGTATGTGTCGGTATTGCTGGAAGTTGAACATAGTCACAACAGCCTGTGCATCCCAGTGGTAAAAAGAAAAAAGGATTTAAAATAAATATGTAAGACAAAATTCAACATGGAATATCAATGGAGAAGACATTGAGAATATCTGTGAGTCTACTTTCTAATATTTGCAGCTACAATCTCGACTTTGCTTTATAGTCTACTTTCTAAATCGAGCAATGAGACTATAGAAAATCATGGAGCTAAATCAAGCGGCAAAAGACTGAAAAGGGAACTCTTCATTGTAGTTATATTCAACATTTCACAGTTCTTGTTGTCAATCATCAATCCTCCTAAACAGGAAAACCCAGCACAGAAAAGGAAAGTTAACTAACTAATCAACCTATTACTCAGAAATGGGAGCCTATTTGATTACTTATCGATGATGTGAGTCAAGATTAACATACCACATAGCCATCAGGAGTCCAACTTATCACATCCCACTTGATCGTGACATTGCCGTTGGGATCGAGCGCATCGTACGCCTCTGGAATCATCAATCGAACAAAAATTATCAATCAATTATTGCAAGTCTGAGCATCAACCAACCATCATTTTCGAGCTGCCCCAGAGCTAAATCTAGGAATAATAACAGAACATCACGTAAAAAATCAAGAATTTGCAGGAAAGAAGACACACATCGGCAACGACTCAAGCGTATGCAGAATCTCCAAATCTCGAGAGATCTTGAATGTAACCAAGGGAAGAACTTCCAAGAAGCAGAAGTCATCAATCAAGAATTAATAGCATAATTCAGACACAAATCACTTCAATTTCGGAGTCAAGCTGCTAGATGCAGAGTTTCATGGCTTCAACAGATTATCTGCATTGAAACTAACTACTGAAAGCAATGACTTTGGGGGCGAATTCATGTCAACAGGAAGCACAGAAGGCAGAAACAGAGCACACGATCCTAGAAAAGGTGAAAGGGCAAGTGGGTCACTGACCTACAGATGTCAAAGTGGAGGAGGAGAGAAAGAACAGGAGCAACAAGGTGACGCCACCGAGCTTAGAGAGGGACTCCATTCTCCTCTTGATGCGGACTCCCCCTCGGTCAGGATCTGCTCGTCGAAAGCACAGAAAGAGAGAGGTAGAGATAGAAAGAGGCAGACACGGAGAGATGGGGGAGAGAGAGAGCGGCAATTGTTTCACATGGGCAAGTTCCGAGCTTTAATGGAGGTAGACAGTGAGCATAAAAGGAGTCTTGCCGGTTGCCACTGCTGTAAATCACAGGCCTGGGGGCAAATGAAAGGGACGAGCGCAAACTAAACTGATAATAAAGTATTTAGCTTTACAGCCTGTCTGCAATTTGTTCACTGTTCTTGTCTTGCTAGTCATCCCCCTGTGATCTTACAAATATACCCTTTTGGTCAGTCCTCCATTAACGCTCAACTGCACCAGCTTCTTCCAAGTATACTATTTACAGAAGAAGACGGAGGCGATCTTCAACCACCATCGAATGTGAGATTCTTCCTGTTTGACCCTGAGCGAGTATTATCCTTTTTCTTTGATATCTCATACGTGAATCAATCATGTTTGGATTCCATGTTCTAATAACTTCCGAGTCGGTCCTAAAGAAGCTCATAGTTAGCAAAAAGCTATTATTAGCCTGCTCAGTTACATAGTTGCTATCCTTGGCCACGAGGATGATTGAGTTCCTGGGTATACAGTACTCAATTTCCAGCAAAGTAATCTATCACGAGGCAAGGATCTCACGAAACTTCTTGTTCTTCTACATTCATCCAAAATATTGGTTCCGATACCTTACATAGGAACAAGGCCGGACGGAAGCGCATCAGTGGCTCGCAGCAGGGATTGCTTTGGAAATGAAACGTAGAGCAATGCCCATAATTGGAATTTAGAATTACAACTGGACACAGAGGAACCGGGGTTGACCGGTTACTCAAGTTAAAAAGTCCGCTGCCGAGACTGTCGGTGGAGGTGATTTTCCGGAAGGGTCCCTGTGAGCTGGGAGCCGATGGCGATGTTTTGGGCTTCCGAGACTTCTGAGACCCAGTCCAGTTTTCAGCTCCCCTAACTACCCTATTTAATAAAAACAAATAATCCCTAAAGAGAGATGGTATAGCATACTATTCTTAAAATTTATAAATTTAATTTTTATTATATAATTTATAATATTATTTTCTTATCTTCTGTATATTCATCTTTCTTATATAATAATATAAAAAATGGTGAATTAATTTATTTATAAAAAAGAGATAACTTGATTTGAATTTAGATAAATTAGCCAACATTTTATTTTCAAACATAATGTGAACGTAAAAGTAAATACAACCTTGTTGAATTTTTTATCTGCTGACCACTCTTTTATTATTATTATTATTATTATTATTGAAGGATTAATTGTCGGGGTTTTCCGATTCACCAAACGGCAACTATAGTAGTGGAAAGGGAAGATGAAGGATGGGCAGCTCCGATGAAATCGCCGACAGCCACATTTGAAATAACAAGACCAAACCCCAAACGTCATTCAACAGGCTACAGAACCACGGCGTGCACGTCACACGTTCTCGATGAACGAGATCCTCGAATTCTTCGACGACCGTCAAGAATTCAAATAGAATAATGCACGTATTTTGTGGGTTAGATCGATCCATCGATCGATCACGAACTGTCGAAGATTCTGTACGCCAGCCGTTTCCTAGAAGCAGTGATATAAGCAGGAAATCCGCGCGAAATCCGACCGCTTCTCCGGCGTCACGATCCTCGAGAAAGCGAGATCCACACACCGTGTCGTAGTTGTCATCGTTCCGGATCACCACGAGCCCGGCGCGCGTGCTACAGTAGGACGTTTAAATGTCGGCTTCCATCTTAACCTCGAGACAGCTAGTTTGTATGGCCTGGATATCTTAGCATCAAATTATTTTTCCTAATCCCTCACACTCATAATTGAGAGAGAGAGAGAGAGAGAGAGAGAGAGAGCCAATGGTGCTGGATGGACACATGATTGCGATATCTAAACAGACCAACCTGTGGGTCATCAGTCGTTGTCGGCGACTTGCAAATTAGTCAGTGCCCAGACGCAAGTGTCCGCTGACTCAGCGGACGTCGGTGAAATCTTCGAATCCGAATTGACAGTCGAGGATGGCTACGAGAAACTCAGTATGAATCGAAAGTCGATTCAGACGGTACATTATTTACGGGAAACCGAACAGGAACCCCCATGTCTCAGGTCGAAGTAAGAGCGAAATTGCTCCACTGAGCCTACCTTCCTCAAAGGGATTTTCTTGTCGATTGCGGCAGTGGATGACACTATAGTGGTCCGGAGGAGAGGAAGACCTAAACTTGGGTCACTGGGCTCACACCCATAGGAGAATTGGGCCGATGCCAATTTAAGCCCATACTCGAAGGCTATTGATTGGACAAACCCATTAAACGGTGGAGAAGTTCAAATTTTTTTTCTTCTTTTAAGTGCACCATTTAGTACACAATTTAATATTTATATTGATTAAATTTTACTTCATAGCAAATTTACGTATACTTATTGAAATTTATAGTTGACTTAATGCTTTTCCAGAGTCAATGATACCACCATAATCGGAATTACAGTCCAATACAAAATTTTACTATCATTAAAATTTTCTCTATAATCTTAATTTTATTTTTTGGGGGTAAAGTGATAATATTTGGACCAAATTTCTCTTGTCCCTGTGCACCATTCCCTTTCAGATCTCTTTTATTATTATTAACATTTTTTGCTTGCTCTGAGTCTGGCCTTTTAGTTTCAGGACCACTCTAAGACTAATGATAGCCCCCTTTTCTCTGCTTTAGAACCCTAATTTCTTGGATCAAGTGAAACCTACGAAGAGTGGACCATCGAAGCAAGATGATGATCATTGTCCTTGGTCCGCCATGGCTGAGTGTCTTCTCCTCTAGTATATTTCGCCTCTTTTTTATACACAAAAAAATCCCATAACTTAAAAGGATGCATAGGAGAATAGGATAAAAAGTTGTATGAAAAATCATAAATGGTAATTGAACTTAGAATATCTTTATATTTTAAGTTAATGTGAGATTATTATATTAAATATCATTTCTCTTATATAATACTTATGTATATATATATAAACTTAATTATGCTTACGGAAGGTATAAGAGATTTCGAAATTGAAAAGTTCTATACAGCCCGCATTGGTAATTCACATTAAATTCTGTATCCTTTGATGAGCACACGCACAACAAAGACCCTTTCTTTAGCTATAAAGAAGATGCATTGGCCTATAGAAAGGAATAGGTTAGAGCAATGTGAGGGTTGGGTAGCTGATGATTTTTGTGTCTTCCATCATGATTCTTCGAAACCCTGGATCATCCTTTCCTCTTCATTATCATGTCGTCCTGATAAAGAAATATCGAAGGAGAACCCCCAGAACGTTCTACGTACAAACAACGCAAGTGAACGGGAGGATGGGATGATCAGGAGCTTGATTTCGCAACACCCGACCGGAAGGGCAAGGAGAAAGAAGCAGTTATATAGAGATTAGCATCAGGCTGCTACATCTACGTGACTCGGACGGAGACGAACAAGAAGGATTTTTTCCGGCTTGGCTCATGATCCGGAGATACATGCACTTGTTCTTCAGCTGCAATAGACATCAAAGGATCTGCACCAGCAGGTGCTTCAGGGCCTCTCATTTGAATTTCAAATGTTAGCACGGCTGTTTTAAGCCAAGATTGAGAAGCTGTACATTTTGTACACTTTGTAAATTTTTTCTCGAATCTTGTTACCGATGAAAGATTGCTTACTCATCGGGTGACGGAAAAAATAGCATAAAAGGGAAGCACATTAGTGTGCGGATTGGTCAGGGTTATCTGGCACTCCTTTCTCTTGAATAAGTTCCAGGTTCGGGTATTGTAAGTGGTGAAAACAAATAGATGATAAACTTTTGACTTGTTAGTGGACATAGTTAGCTCGAACCACAAAGATCGGACTCCACAGAGCTTTTCATGTACCATACACAGAAAAAGGTGCACTTATGGGACTACAGAGACAACTCCAATCACCATCTTTATGCATTTGCTTCAATCTGCATGCTGGTAATGAAGAATGCGCAGATGTATGCAGATCGATTTCAACAGACATGGGCACTGGACAAAAGTTCTATAAATTTGATGTTTCGCAACCAGTGAGATCTGATTTGCACGATAACTAAGAATTTTGACACGAGAATAGAAGAGATTGGATGGCTGTAGTGCATGCTGATATACTATCAATTCATTTATAAACTTCAAACATGCTGATGTACTATCAAGTCATTTATAAACTTTACACATGCTTGCACTAAGCAGAAGACCTTCTGCTTGGACTTCATAGATCTTACGAATGGAGATTTACTAATTTTAATTAAAGTAAAATGCAAATAATCTCAAGGCAAACAGACAACATCAGAATCTCTCAACTGATCAGTACATTATTGCCAATATCATGATCTGATGCGTTTAGCTTGAAAGTTGACTCTTTTGGAGCTTCAGGAGACATCATCAAACTTATCATCATACGCTTGGTAGGTTTTCGGTCTTATTTTCCGGGCAGAGGACTGATTTGAAGTACTCACAAAAGATTGGTCTCGACGTTATTGGCCCGAATAGGTGACGAGATGGCATGAAGGATTGGCCTGAGTTTAACAGTTGGAAATTATTCTCCCCTACTAAAGGATTGGGTGTGGCATTATTGTATGGAGGAAAATTCTGAGGGATGATCCGTGTAGATGGAGAGTAATACGAGGGGCTAGAAATCGAAGAGAGAGATAGCGAAGAAGCAATGCCACCGCTATGGTTTGCAAAGGGATCACGATCACTTTGTGACATGAACCCGTGCTGGCCCTCTAGTTGGTGAGACAAAGGTAAGCAATGTGAAGAAAGATTGGGCAGTGGAAGGAAATTGACTGGAGCCGGAACGTTTGGTTCCACAAAGTTGGCCTTCTCCGGATGAGATTCTCCGCTCTTGACCTCCTTCCCTTTTGATCTCATCGGGTCATTGGCATCCCAGTACATTGATCCAGATGTTGCATCTTCCCTTTCCAAGTTCTCATTTATGTTGATCTCGTTCTTTCCTAATCGCAGTGGGTCAATCATCCCATGCTTCAAGAATGTAGAACTGCTCATGTCATAGAAGGGAGCAAGAGAAGACCAGGGAGCACCTGAAAGTTCTGGAGAGACTAAGGGGAATCCACCGAACCCGGGCGGCATCTGAAGAGGTGGGAGCTTATCGATCTCGTGCTTTGTAGCATTGATCAACCAGTCTATCACCTTGCTGGGTTGGCTAACTCCGAGCTTGTCTTGCAGATCATACAGCTGGACAGCCGTGGGGACAGAAAGTCTGATTCTGCGATCCCTAAGACCTCGTACAGTGCAAACCTTGCTGTGCCTGTCTTTGCCTCCGAAGGTACGCGAGACACAAACAATTCTTGGGTTTCTAAATGCTGACCATCGTCTCAAACGGGATGGTGCCAATGAGACCCGACCTTGGTCTTGGTCTTGGTCTCTCTCTTCCTTGGCGCACAGATCACCCTGTCCTCTCGAACCTGCATTCATACTCCTCTTACTGTCGCTTCGAGCTATGCATCTTTTTACAAGACACCAACTGAACAGAAAGGCAGGGGTTTTCTTGGGTTAGTAATTTAAGAAGTGAATGACATTATATTCCTCTAATTTTACAACCAAACTCTAGGTGTTTAGGGATGCGCCATTTTCCATTAATATGACACGATAAGATGACTATACTTACTGATTTATGAATTTTTCCAGAAGAACATCCAGAAACTCAAAAGGCATAACATTGTATGCTTAATTAACCGACTCCTGGTTAATTTTCACATAATTTTTCTTAGAGAAACTTGACAAGGGCTTGAAGAGATACTTCAGTGAGATTGGTCGAGGTGCAAAATATATCATCATCTAGTTAATTACCATAAAAGAAGGGTCAGTTCCCCCGTACCTTCTTCTCGAGTTGCCTCAGAAGCATAAAGAGATGAACTTCAAGGGGAGGAGAGCATGATCTCAAAGGGAATACAAGAGCTCAAAACCCAGGCAGTCGATCTCTCGGCGGCTGCACAGGAGTTAGAAATGCCCTAGCACGCGAAAAGGTAGAGACTCCAAGCGGGAAGCAGAAGCAATCTGTATGTTTCTCCTCTTCTTTCATATAGATTCAGTAAAGCAATGAGGGAACGAGATAATGTGGAAGAAAGATGCTTGAATAGTAAAATGCCCCCATCTTGCTTGGGAATGATAAGGAAAGGGAAAGGGGATATGATAAGGGTTCACCCACGTGGGTCGTAACACGTAAGACAGAGTAGATGCGACGATAAATTTAAGGATAATTATGTCAGTCAGTACAGTCATATTTTAGATAAATTCAAAATAAAGTTTAGTATGTACATTAATTCATATAAACTTAATGAATATCAAATATGTAAGAAGGAAAAACTATCCTTTAACTCATGTTCATATGGAGGAAGACAGAGCCCTCTTTTCCATGAACACCATCATATATGAAAAACCCTAATTATCTACAGTTGAATGAATCTGAAGATATAATCACCGGTCGAACAGGACACGCCTTTGCTTTACATTTTTGGACTACTAGACTAACTAGATTCAAGGACAATGCAATCGATCGAATCCTTGTTCTACATCTCAAATTCTTGGTCGGACTTCTGTCCGACTGATAACTATGGGGACCATGTGCCTTAACATATATACCTGCAAATAAATATGCTGCAAGAGAAAGAGGTTTCAGTGTAGGCTTCACACTCGATGATCAAAAGCATTGGGATGTCGCAAGTGAAACTTCTTTAATCCCTTATTACTCATTTTTATCTACTTCTAAACTCTTGCACCACATCTGTTAATAGAATATATATATATATATATGTATGTGCTGCAAAAAAATAATTGAGGAGAGAGCTCTATGAGGGCCACTTTATTGAAAGCTACACCTCAATAAGAGCCCTTACAAGTGGTTTTCTACTAATGAGCATTTCCTTTTTGTCTTCTGAATGCATGCCCTCGGCTGACTCAGAGGGAAACCCTAATCTATGGAATGTTGAAGAAATCCTCATGGAACCAAGCTGTACAAATATGAATGCATATATGTCTGTGTATTTATAGGCCACAGTACTGAAGTTTTACAGGTCATGTACCTGGTTATTTGGACGGTTGAGAGCTACATATCAATAGAAGTAGTAATTTGATCAGTCGCAAAAATGGGTTCTTTGAAGCGGTTTGATCAGTCACGGAGGAGGGGGAGGAAGAGAAGGGACCCAGTAGACAATGTGGCAGTGAGATTTCGCATAGAGAAGCTCCAGCACTATTTTTCATTTATTACTTTTAATTTATAAAAGCACTTGGATTGATCCTTCATGCAACTAATGACTCTGATATCAATTAATGCTAAAGTTCCTCGATGCTGGTCTGATTGAACGGTTGTGGAATTGGGACTTATCTTAGGGGAAGAAATAATCCCATCTTTGGGCCAAGTAGCCTCATGATCAAGATAGTTACGGATCTCATGGCAATGGAGGGTACAGATATCTTGAGAACAAACCGGTTTATGGTGCAGATCGTCTAATCATAGGATTACTAACACAATGACCCGATAATGTTAAATCAGCATTCATCATCATGACCCAGTCAATATGCAGAGAGATATATCCCAAGTCCAATTCCAATTCCAATTTGGAATAAGGAATAATAGTGGTTGGGGGGAGAGTGATTGATGGAAAATGAAATGTTGTTTCTGCAACATGAAGTGATGATCGTGAAGGGGAATACATATAGAACACAATCTATTGGACATACAGAGCTTCGAATATATATATATATATATATTATAATGGAGTGATAGAATTACATATCTATGTATATATATGACATGGGAACAGGTGTAGCGTTGGAAGGCGTTTGCTGATCCGAGAAGGATCCAATGATTACTGTGTTAGCTTTACCCTTTTCTCTTTTCTGCCTTTTTCTAAGTTCGGAAATTACAGTCTTTCTTGCTTTTCCTTCTTTCCCCTGCTAGTTCTTGAGTCTGAAAATTTGTATCAGATGCAAGCTGTAGGGAATTTAGAATGAGACGAGATAAAGAGAAGTACGGAAATAAAGATATCTTAAATATCATTCATGAGGATTAGACTCATAATGTTTTATTTTATATAAGGGTATAGTGACACTGTAACCGCTTCTGAGCTTGAGAAATGTTGCTATCAATCTTCTGCTAAGAGGTATCAAGGAACAATTTTCAGTGTTTCCAGCTACATTTTTCAGCCCTAGTTCCCTAGCTATTTAAATCACAGTGTAAAGAGACACTGAGCAAGAATGCCATAAATGAGAAGACAATCTGTTAATTTAACACATTTAGATATAACTACAGAAATCTTAACTAGCTTTCCAGGTTATTGCATCGAAGGATGATAAGTAGAAGAGATTTGCTATGGCCATTCCCTTTCAGGTTAGGGTTTAGGACTGAAGATATCGTGTCACGGGGAAGGGGAAAGGGGAACGGCAAAGGGAAAGACCGTGTTTTGCTGCTTTCACCTCCTTACTCTGCACAGAGTACAGAGGCAAACAGAGCCATTTAATCCCTCACCTGCCCCACTTTCTTCCCTTTAACCCCAATGGTGATAGAGCTGTCATTGGAACTTCTCTATCAATAGAAGGCCCCAGAGGCTGATAATATAATTAAATGTGGTCTCACAGAGAGGGAGAGAGAGAGAGAGAGAGAGAAGATGACTTTTAAGTTCCTCTCTGACAGCAACTCACAGTGTGCTTCAGCTGCTTCTACAGCCATAAGTGCCCTCTCAGTCAGACAGTCACTTTTCCGTAATGAAAATTTAGAAATCAGTCACAGGTCACTCACAGTTTTCTTCTGGCCATGGCAGCAAACTCCAAATTTTGTTTGCTTCTGCCTTGCCTTTACCTCGATAGCCATATTTGTCCAGCATGAAGAGCCGGGTTCATGAAGATTCCTCTATAGAGAAGGAGGACACCGCAAATGAAAGGATTGTAATATGGTGCAATTGTGTTATAAGAGATTGGGACCTCTCGTCAGGTCCTGATTAATGCTTGTCGCTGTATTTACAGATATTATCTGCACTGGGTGCAGAACGGAAGTAAAGAGCAATGCACAGCAAACTGAACTGATTTATGTTGGAAGGTAAAAACCGTAGCCCGTAGTGAGCAAGGAAAAATGAAAAAGCCCTTTACAGTAGATAGTTTTAGAGGAGGACAGACTTCTCAAGGGATCTGATGATTTAAATTCCAGTCACCAAAATGCAAAATGCATTTGGAATATGTTCAAACAGGCAAGGAAAGCAAGTCAAGGAAAGCAGCAACAAATCAGTGCCATCAGCCACTATTGTTGACAGTGAAGAGAAGCTGACGGGTCTTGAATTGGGAAACAATGGAAACTAGAGGAGGATTCTTGGGTTGAGATATGTCGGCACGACTCTCCAAGGTTGTTCGGGAGCGAAAATGTAACATCTCAGTTAGAATTATGAACTGGAAAAAGGGAGCTCAGGGAAGAAAAAGATCGTACGCACATCCAGATAATCCTTAACCAAATCTCACGGGCTGCTTCAAATCAAGGGACCCAGGCAGACAGTACGTAAGTTTACTAACTTTGCAGAATTTGTACATCTTGGAAAGGGTTCAGATCAATAATCTCACGGCATACTCTCGAGAAATCCCCAGAGACCAATTTCACAACCAAACCAGCAGGTGCATATCAATTCTAAATAATCCCTTCCCAACTAACAAATCATGCCATCATGAACAAAATCAGAGAAACATCAATGCAGACAGTTGCTTTTGGAGGAAAAATGTGCCCTATGCTTTCAGAGCAATCTGCGCTGCGACAGCAAAAACGGGAGAAGTCCATTCTTCGACACTTTCATTTGGATTGATCGACAATGGACATGGTCGGGAGTATTATTACTCTTTGTTTGGGAGAATCACCTTCCGAATAGAAGGGATGAAGAAAGTGGAAAGACAGCTTAGCTATATAGGCTTGATGCACTTCTTTATCCCTCGGGTGGAGATCGGACCTCCTGTGTCCAAATTGCTAAACAAACTATTCTGCTGCAACAAGCTATATTGACTGACATGAACTCGAACAATTAGGAGTATATATATCAGGCGTCCAAACAGAATATCTCTAGCCCATATCAATGTAAACCGAGACAGTGCAGTGCCCAAAATTGATAAATCTAAGAACAGTTCTTCCTCATGTATTTACCACTACCAATAAATCTAAAAGGCAGGCAGTTCTTCCTCGTGTTTACCACTCGAATGAATGAAAAATCACAGCTTTGCCGCAAATGCCCGAATCTGCGGTCTGATAGTTCATTAGGGTCACTGCATTTTATCCATAAAGCGACGCTGCGAGGTCCAAGAAAGGATTAGATGCAAAGGATATAAAAGTCAGGGTCAATACGTTAATTAAACACATATGTTCACCAAAATTTTAAATTTAATGCGAACTTTTTTGTGTATCCCGATTATGCCTCAACTTTACTTTAGTTTATCGATTTTAGCGTGACGTCCGTTTTCCGTAAAGTCGTCATACATGACATGTCAATTTTGTTGACGTGATTAGTGATATCTTACGTTGCACAATATTACGTATGATAACTTGATAGAAAACGAACAACGTGTTAAATTTGATAAATGGCGTATAATTTGTGTTTAATTCAGATACGCGAGAAAGTTTATGCTAAATTTGAAAAATTACTAAAATTCATGATAAATTAAAATATTAAGTAATTAAGCCTCTTTTCAGCTAAATTGAGCGTAGACATGTATCTAATTTTCAGCTGGATAATAAAGAGGCCGAGGAGGTTGGTTTTCTTTTGGGATAATTAAGGGTAATTGTATCGTGAGCGAGCCATCCCTGTAACTCTCTAAGCCTAATTGTGAATTGTGCTAACCAGTGAGCACTTACTTTCACTCGAGTTTCTTCCTATCCAAATACAATGCCATTTATTGACTTCATCGTAAACTTATAACTAGTCGGATTGATTTTTACCTAAAAACCTAAATTGATAGGTAGTGTACCAAATCTTCTGATTTCAAATGAATGGCACAATTAGCTATGAGTTGGGTCATTTTCTTTTGGACTCAGGCTTGTATCAATTGATTTCGAGCCAAGTTTCCGGACTAGAGTTGGGCAAGGTGCAAGCCAATTGACTCTGATATTACATTAAATTCCTTGAGCGTATAAATGATCGAGCCCATTTTTATTTAAAATGTTGAACTTATAAGTAAATGGTACCTTAGAACTGTCAATTTAGGTTAGCACAGAGTTTTTGGGTTGTACTACCACAACACGAATCTACTATTAGGCTGTGCCAGTATGACCCACTATTTTAGGTGGCCCGAAAATATTGGCCCAGACATGAGTATTTTGTGCTTCAAGTGACCCAAGTCCAGTACGAATAACCCAAATAATTTATTTTAAAAAATAAATTTAAATAATTCACATTTTAAAATATTTTTTTAATAATACAATTGGACAATTAATCTAAATTTTATATTAATTTGAACAAAATATTAAAATAACAGTTAACAAATAATTATATATGTATAAATAATAATTTTTTCAATTTTCTCAAAAATTTTTTTATTGTAAAATTTATTTTTATGCAATCGAGCCAGTACAATTTATTTTGATGCTGTGTTAGCACGGCATGACCTCTCAAAAAGTCTAAAAATACTAGCTCATACACGATTTTTTGTGCCGTATCAAATTTTGTCACATTTACGATACCTAACATTTTTATAAATATATAATTTTTTTCTTAATTATCTAATACATGATCGTATATTTCAACACTATTGCTTAAAAAAGATACCATTAAAATGCAAGATCAGATATCAAAAAGCAAGAGTGTGATTCCCGGGGAGGCTCTATCCGCTTCACAATAGTCTTAACCGAAATGAGACAGCTGACAGACTTGATTGATACTGCAAGGCAACCGTAGGTCAATTATGCGCTGCTTTCATGAGTCGGATATTCCAAATCCCCCATTGCGATTCTCTCAATGCAATTCGACCAAATGATAAGCGATTGAGAAACAACAGGCCATTGGGCCCAACGAGGGTCCAACTTCTGTTATTCCCTAATTTTTTTTTACCTAATTACATATACTATTTATTATTATTATTATTCATAATTGGACATATAAAAATTAGAAATGACATATCAAGGAATTTAATTGAAAATTTTTAGTTATTATTTAATATAAAATAATATATTAAAATTTTTTTCTGTAGTCGACTAAATATTTACAATTTTGCCCAGTCGAAGTCCTCCGTCCGTCGTCTCCTCCTCCATAGCACCACCGGCTGTTCGAATCTATCCGCGCCTGCGGAGGAAGAAACCAGGGGTAAATTACACGGTTGGTACAAAACGTTTTGATAATGTAACACTTTGGTACAAAAATTTTAAAATGTAACTTTATGATACATTTTCTTTCAAATATGTTACACTTTAGTACATTCCGTTAACTTTTTACTAACGCCGTTAATTTTTGATGACGTGAACGGTCTACGTGGTACTCAGTGATGACGTGTCTTCATATTTTAAATATATGGAATGCCATGTGGCACGTGGTGGGGTCCATTATTTTTTTTATTCCTTTCTCTCTCCACACCTCTCTCTCTCAACTCTCTCTCTCCCTCTCTCTCTCTCACTCAGCTCTCTCTCTCTCGCTCGACTCTCTCTCCCGCTCTCCCTCTCTCGCTCGACTCTCTCTCCCTCTCCCTCTCTCACTCGGCTCTCTCTCCCTCCCTCTCTCTCTCTCTCTCACTCAAATCTCTCTCCCTCTCTCTCTCACAGTAATTCAATCCGATCAACTGTGAAAATACTGAGGAGAGGGTAAAAAATTGCGCCGGAGACATCATAATCAAATGTCGGGGGAAGAGAGGTGTGTGTGTGTGAGAGAGAGAGAGAGAGTGTGTGTGGGTAGTCGAGGACGGAGAGAAGCACGAAGAGTTGTCTCTTGAAGCAGCGCAAGAAGAACAGAAGGAGGAGGAAGAAGATATCTTTGGTGCGGATCTTCATTCACATTCTGTAAACCTCTCTCGTCTCTCTCTAGCAATTGGGTCACATAGCATGATTGTTCCTTTCCTTTCCTTTCATTTCACGGGATCCCATTTGCTTCGCCTCTTTCATCTCTGTCTAGCAGTCTCTGTTCTACTTCATTGCAGCACTCCCTCTTCTACTCCATTGTTGCTCTCTCTCTCTCTCTCTCTCTCTCTGGGTGCAAATGTGCAAAGCGTTTGCTGATTTACTTGGCCCCATCAATTAGTCCGCTCAGTTCAGTCTGTTGTAGGTTCCCAAATGTCTAGTGGTACCGGGATGCGGAACAAGAATGTGGCCATTGATTGGCTGTTCAATTAGGATACTCGCTTAGTTGTGAGCCCAACAAGCCGGATTACCGAGAGCTCGATCTTGACTCCCTGGTCTCACCGCTCCTGATCCGCAATGCTGCCAGCAATGGTGACGGTGGTGTCCCCAAGTCGAGCAGCAGCGAGAGAGAGAGAGAAAAAGGGAGAGAGAGAGGGAGCCGAGAGAGAGAGAGTCGAGCGAGCGAGAGAGGGAGAGAGAGCTGAGAGCGAGAGAGAGAGGGAGAGAGAGCTAAGAGAGGGAGGGAGAGGGAGAGACAGTCGAGCGAGAGAGAGGGAGAGAGAGAGCCGAGAGAGAGAGAGAGGTGTGGAGAGAGAAAGGAATAAAAAAAATAGTGGGCCCCACCATGTGCCACATGGCAATCCACATATTTAAAATATGATGACACGTCATCACTGAGTGCCACGTAAATCATACACGTCATCAAAAATTAACGGCGTTAGTAAAAAGTTAACGGAATGTACTAAAGTGTAACATATTTGAAAGAAAATATATCATAGAGTTACATTTTAAAAATTTTGTACCAAAATGTTACATTATCAAAACGTTTTATACCAACTATGCAATTTACCCAAGAAACCAGGTGTCCTACCTGCTGATCTACTCCCTCTCCCTCCCTTCTCTCGGATCACCGGCCAGCGACAGGTGCCCTTACATTCCCTTCTCTCCGATCTCCGCTCCTCTCGCTCGTCTCTTCGGCCTCCCCTTCGGCCTCTGCCATCGCACTGCGAGCAGCGGTGTGGTCTGCGGGTTCTGTTGATTTATGGTTCTATTGTCAACTAGCAGTACTATTTTGATGGGCTGCGTCCGTCTGTTGGATGCTGCTCTGCTTACTCAGATGCTCTAGCTTAGCTCATAGACAAGCGGTTCTCTCCCTGACGTGCTTATCCAGTGTGTTTGTTGCTTTCTTATTGATTTAGGAAATGGGACTTGGAAGCCATTCGTGGAGGTGCAGCATTTTATGAGCTAGATTAGTCAAACAGCTGTTTCTTTATCTTCGTTTCCCTTGTTGTAGAACTTTTGGACTTGTGATGTCTGTCGATTATCCGTTATGGTCTATATCTCAACCATTGGATGATTTTTTGGAAGTTGAAGTTTATAAAATTCTCCGCATAAATCTTGATGGTAGTGATGAAATGTGTGCTGCTTAAAGTAAACTAATAATGCACGATATTGAAAGATATAATCCCACATGGTAAAATCAATAAAAAAAATCTTGGAAATTTAAATTTTTAGTTGGACAGGAGCCTAAAACTCATATTAGCTCTGCGGAAATTTTACATTGTGAAAAATCCTATACCCTACCACCTATTGGATTACAGGTGGAAATGGACTCAAAACTTCTACAAGGGCCGTAGGAATTTTACACACGACCACTTAGTGAAGAACCCCATCATTGTTGTGTGCATTTATTGGCTTTTATCACATTCTAGACCTGTGGCGTTATGAAACTGTCACTTGGCATGCTTAGCAATCTTATAGCAACTACTAGGCGTGAAATTGGCATCATGATTGGCATGATAAGTGAGTTTTTTTACTTGCCTTTTCTTGTCCCATTATTTCTTGTTGCTGGCTCTACTATATGCATGATTTTCTAGGTTGATTTCTGAACAAAGCAATTGTTCTTTACAAACTGGGGTATTATGACCCTTTTGTTCAGCCTTTTAATCTTCATTTTGCTGCTGAGGGATGCCTGCTGCCTTGTTTCACATTCAGAATACTCCTAATTCACAGATTACCTGGCCATGTACTGATGGCAATGCAGGAGGCAAGTATGGCTTCTGCTCCTAGTGCTCGAGTGGTTGGTAACACCTTTGTGGAACAGTATTACCACATTCTTCACCAATCTCCAGGAGTGGTACACAGATTTTACCAAAATTCAAGTTTGGTTAGTCGACCAGATGCAAGTGGTGAAATAACAGCCATAACTACAATGCAAGTAAGTTAATAAATAATGACTGTTGTTGCCTTTCTATGCAAGGGCAGAGTCCAACATTACAAACTCTACGCTACGTGGGGTTTAAGGTCTATTCTCCTTTCTAACTGGTTTATGGGCATGGTGGACAATTTGACTCTAATTGAGCAGGTTCCACATATATTAAAACTCTAATGGCAGTCCATGGATATTGACTTGGAAATGGTTTCTTGATATGTTGGTGTAGTTTAGAGTAACTGATGCCCGCTACTTGTCTAGAATCCTCATAAGTGATGCACGCTGGCCCCTAGGTCCTTTGATGAACCCATAATACTGGCTAATTGGATGGAGCATTATGCTGTGTGACATACTTAAGTTTCCTCTGTTTATGTCAATCATCATGCTATCACTCCAATTAACTACAGATTACTTGTGTTAGATTGAAATTCAGATGAAGCTGGAAGCAATGGCCAATTTTTCTATGCTTGTAGTGCTTGCTTTAATCTTGATCTCTATTTGATTAGGAAAATCAGATTTTGTATTCTGACGTATTAGTTTCAGAGCAATTGATTAATAGAATGTACTTGCTTTACGACCAGTTACAAGAACAATTACTCCTCCTCCTGCAGAGATAAGAACAGCTGATGCTCAGGATTCTTATGGAGGAGGAGTAATTGTTCTTGTAACTGGTCGCTTTACTGGAAAGGACAATGTGAGAAGGAACTTCACTCAGACATTCTTCCTGGCTCCCCAAGAAAAGGGATACTTTGTTCTGAATGATGTCTTTAGGTATCTTTAGGAGGATGAATCATAGCCCGTCAATTCCTTTGCATCTAATGGTATCAGTAATAATGTGCTAGCACCTGCCTTGACTCATGAATCAGGTGGGTAGATCTCATGCTCCGTATATTATTTTTTAAGATGCTTTATGCTTAATGTTGTAACTCATTTTCATGCATAGAGCCTACAGATGCCCCCTATCAACTGGCAGCAGAACCAGCAACCTCCTTTGAGGAGGAAGATCTTAGTATCAGCCCTGAAGTTTGTGATCCTGCTGGAAGTGAAGAAGTTGTTACTGAGGATGAGGCTGTTGATTCCCAGTTCCATTCTCTGGACACAGCACATGCAAATGAGGAGGATGCTAAAAAAAAATCTTGCACATCAATAGTGAGTTACTGCTAACCGTTCTTATTTTGTGCCATATGACTTGGGATACTTTTTGTCTCATGAAACGAATTGTGAGTTATAGGTGAAGGTAATGCAAGGAAATGCTGTGGTTCGCAAAGTTCATGCACTGTTAAGCACAGGGAAGATTGTGCCTGCAAAAGATACCCAAGCATTACCTGCTAAACCTCCTGCTCCTGTGCCATCTGGTCCTAGCAGTGATGTGCTACCGAAAAGCAGCAGTGCTCCAGAAGGTAGTAGGATTACTTGACCTAGAGATACTGTTTGAAAGAAGCTCTGTCAAAAATCTTTTCTGCTGGCTGTCGTAAACACTTATTTCAGTCCAAAGAGAAAGCATCAGAATTAAAGATCAAGCTTTTCCTTTGAGATTGTGATGAGAGATCCAATGCAGTTATAGCTATGCAATATTTTTCTTTCTTTAATTCTTCTTCTCTAAGTTATAATAATAAATTCTGCAGCTGAAGGTAATTCCATATATGTAAGCAACTTGCCTTATGATGCAACTGTTGAGCAACTTGAAGATGTCTTTAAGAAATTTGGGCCAATTAAGCATGAGGGCATCCTAGTTGGGAGTACCAAGGTCTTTTTATGATCAGTTGTCTATCCTTTTTAATAAGGTTAAATAGCCTACATTACTACAAATTTTGCTGAAATTTCCAAATCTACCATGAACTAATTTTTTTTTTGTTGAAATAATCAATAGCTTTTATTTTGTCTCCAAGTCTATCATTTTGGTTGTTTTCCATTAACTCTGTCAACAGAAGCACCAAATGGCTGTTGATATTGACAGCTTGGCCATTTTAGCCCTAACAAATACAGTAGAATAGAATGACTCTCTTCAACCCTAACAACAGTTATATATTAAATTTCAAATTAGGACATGAGAGAGAGGGGTGAAATTCTGGAGCGGCTTGAAGGGCATGAAGTAGAAATAGGAGACGTGATGCAATCTGTAGTATCTTTTGTTAGTTGTCAACTGAGAAGAAGAAGAGGGAATCAATTGGCTGCAATTAGCCTTATGGCTTTGGAGGGTGATTTTAATTCTACCCTAAGTGGACAAAAGGTTTGCGATTACCATTGTAAAGCTCTTCTTTTGATTTCATGGAGTTACAAGAATCCGAAGAAGGTTTTGGGGATGTGGACGTTGGAAGGTATGTGCTCACTAGGTTGTTCATTTGTAAGAATCCTACTGTATATATGTAATTTTTTGTTTTAAATTTATCATTTAGGAGGATGATTGTGGATTTTTTGAGTGGCGTGATATAGAGGATCATTTGCACACAAAGGAAAGTATGAGATGGCTAATGAATGAGAGGATGATTTTGAATGAACAAGTCAAGCTGTTAAAGGAGAAAATTGATCTGTTAGAGATGAAGGTCACTAATTTGGAAGAAAAAATTGCACAACTTCAGCTCAAAAACAACGCATTAGAGCATGAGAACAATGAAGGGAAATTGCAGCATCATAATGTCAGGAAAAATGCAGAAGCTGTAGGAAAATGGAAGTACAGCTTGTGGTCATTTGTCTCAATGATATGCATAGTATTTACAGCATGTCTGTTAGCTTATGTAAAAACTAAGCACAGATGTTCTGTTGAGTTGATATTATTGATAGGCGTATCTTGTAATTTAGTGATTGTATACACTTGTTCTCTATTATATAATAAAGTTTTATTGTAAGAACTTGTCTTACATTTCTTTGCATCAATGCAAAATGTATGGGCCAGTGAATCTGTCAGTGCAGAACTTCTCTTGTATTGCATTTAAGTAAGGCAGATGGTCTCAAAAGCAGAATAATAAGAGTATTTAATATATATGAGCAACTGAATGTACCAATAAGGCTCTCAAGAGCAGAGTATTCAGTACATATAAGCAACTAATGTACCATTAAGACTCTCAAGAGCTGAATAATAAGGGCAAATACCTATTGAAGCTGTCATATGTCTGTCATATATCTACATTACTTCCTTCACAATAAAAGACCACTTTACTGTACAAAAAGCTGTAGAAGCTACTGTACAAAATGTTTTTAGAGATGAACAAAAAACTTCTTCACGAAAAGCTTACAGCTGTGCAAAATACTACTAAAGCTGTTATACAAAAAAAGACCAGTTCATTGCTGCACAGACTAACTAACACTTCTACTCCATGCTCCTTTTGCTTTAAGCCTTGGACTTCCCCTTGGTGCTCCATTGATGCTGCTTTGTTGAGTGCTCACATGCACTGTTTTTGGTGTTGTAATTGAACTGCAACTGCCTTGGTGCTTTGTTGCTATTTTGCTTCCTTGTTTGATTCACCAAAGGCTTCTTTTCAAGTGGGGATGAGGCAGTGCCAATGCCTTGCTGTTGCTTTGAGGTAGTGCCTTGCTGTTGGGTTGAGGGGGTGCTTTGTTGCTATGTTGATGGAGTATTTTACTATTGGGTTGAAGCAACAACCTGGCTTGTGAACTGACCATGAAACCTACCCATATAGATCATCCTCAATGGTTCACTAGGCATCTATGTCAATTATAGACCACATAAATGAATGAGCTCAAAATATATACTCTTAAGCACATTGCACTAAAACATAGTTGACTTACATGGACAGAAGTCATGCCAGTTTGAGTCCTCATTCTCACTCCATAACCAACATGCCAGTTTGAGTACTCATTTTCACTCCATAACCTTTTAACATGTCTCTCCTTTCTTTGTGAATGAGATTGAGAGTGCTACTGACTTAAGAATGTCCTCAAGTGGGTCCCATAATATTCCTCCTAACCTTAAAGCAAATGAATTGTTAAAAGAAAGAATAAATGAAGTCTTTTGAAATGGATATGACATGTTAACTTATAGGTAATTTTGTAAGTCTCCCTATAGGTTGCTTGTCTTTCTTGGAATAGTCTCATTCAGTAATCATTCCTTTTTTCCTGACCTAAAAAACATCAAATAGAAGTATAAATTATGTGAAATAGAAAATTTTGAAAGTTTAACATTTTTTGCTATAACCTGAGGTTGTCTTTCAACTGCGCCCTGTTCATCCCCTTCTATTGTAGGTTGATTGTCTTTTTTTACCTGAAGAACATCAAGTAGAATTATAAGTTATGAGAAATAGTTTTTCAACTAAACATTAACTCCATGTTGTCTTTCAGCTACAGCTTGATGTTATGGCATAAACTTCTGACCTGAAAGACATTAAGTAAAAGTATAAGTTATGGAATAGTCTTTTGCTTGCTTACATAAACATCAACTTTGGATTGCTTTTCAGCTGATGTTTGTCCTTGCCCTTGCAAGTTCTTCTATTATGGCCATACTCCTTGCAAAGATTGCATTTCATACCAACTCCCTTCTTAGATATGAGAGTAGCATCCCCGTCTAGTTTAGATTGATCTGTCTTCCAGGCTTTTTTAGGTCTACTTGGTTGCTTTTTGACAATAGGGGGCAAGATATCGTTAGATTCCATACTTGGCCACTCTTTTACCATTCAGTGGTTGAAAAAGTCCATTATATAGATTGTCCTTTTCAAATATTTACTAACATACTTAGCAGGATTCCTTCCTAACCAGTGAATGCATGAGACTGCGTGAGAGCAAAGAATTTCTGTCAAATCCCAATTTCTGCATGAACAGGCCTAACCTATAATGTCAACCACAAATGTGTTGGCAAAATGGGTCATTTCAAATATGAGATTACTGGCATGGGTGGGTAAGTAGAACCCACTTGTGACCTTATGCTTATCCATCTTCTTTTTGACCCTTCGGCAAAGAATGTCATAATTTTTTGGAACCAATTCCCCCTTCTCAGCCATCATCTTCATTAGAGCTCTCCTTATCTCCTCTACCATATCACTGATTTGCATTAATCTTAGTTTAATAATATAACCATTGAAGCATTCATACAAATTATTATCTATTACCTCATGCTTCAGCCAAACATTAATTTTTGACCTACAAAATTTATCTACACCAATCTTCATGAAGTTTTCATCAGCCTAAAGGGAATAAGACTTCATTTCATCTCTTTGAGGCACTCTTGAAAATCAGCATCAGTGGTTGCCTTTAACTGCCCTCCAAAAAACAATTTTCAAGACAAATCCATTGTCTTTTTTAATAGTTTGCATAAATATATCTTGCTCAGTTCTCATGCTCAGCTGATGGCATTCATGCCCTCCCAGCATGTGGAAGCCCCTGAAATTAAAGATAAAAAAAATGAACATACATTGGTATTAATTTCATAATAATACATAAATAATTCAAAAAATAGTAGTCTACAATATTCAGCCATAAGACTTATAGAATCCAAGATAACAAGAAATTAAAATGAATGAATAGAGCAATAGTTAAATTAACCTACGTGATTAGAGAAATCACCTTCTACTGGTCAGTGATGAAAGTCTAGCCATAACTATCTTAAATTCACAAATCATCCGCAAGCCCTACAAAAAATCAAGTCCATCTATTTATATTCCCACGTTCGTTTTACAATAGCCCAAGCAATTGCCAATATCTGTTGTTCCCATCCCTTACCATTGTAGATAATAGCTGCCCACCTACTTGGGTTTTCAAGAAACATCCATCAAGGGATATCACCTGCTTACAACCTTGTAAAATGCGAATTCTAAGCCATTTAAATCCTACGTAGAACCTCTTAAAAATGGCCCCAAGTATACCCATTGGTCTTTCAATTGAAAGATCAAACAAATTGTCTTTGTTCACTCTTTTTAATTCTATTATATATGATGTAAACAGTTTGTAATGATCTTTCAGTGATCCTCTGATCATCTCAAGGGTAATTGATTTTGCTCTATAACAAGTGTTCTTACTCAGTTGAATTGCAAACTTTTAATGTAGATCTCTCATTAATTCAACAACATTTATCTCTAGATTTTGCCTTATCTTCTCTAAGAACTGCTTTGCAATCCATTTTGTTGAGGCTGGCTTTGCACATTCATGGTATCTCACATACTTTTTTGCTATGAAAGTATCATTCTTCTTTGTCCAACTCACATGGATTCTGCATGGACATTTTTTTGCACATCTTGCTTCCATTTTATCTTTCCATGTTCTTCTCTATCAGATGGCCTTCTTGTTCTGAACAGCAGAATCTTGCACAACTTGCTTGAAGTGCAAAGGTGGTTCAAACTTTTGCGTTCATGACAAAACATCCTCACCCCTGTTGCCCATTTTGCTGGATCTCTTCCCCTTCTCCCTCGCTATACTGGTACTGTTTTCTTCGCTGCTGCCTGGAGTAAGGACTTCATCATTGGATTTTGCACACTCATTATTATAGCCACTTTCTTCATTTGTTTGCCCTTCATTTTGTTGTTGCTCTGCAGCTGGTTCTTCTTCAGCATGTTCTGCAAGTTCTTCTTATCTTTCTTCAACTTGTTCTTCTTCTTCTCCTTAATCTGCATGTTCCTTTCTTCTTATTTCTAATTACTTCAATATGCTCTTCATTAGATAGATCACTAAAAAATTCATCAATATCTCCAAAGTCACTTGTTGATGGTACATAGTCACCATCTTCACTGGATTCTATACCAGCATCATATTCAACAACATAAACATTATCATTTTTCTTCTTTGCTTCTACATATGTATCAATGAAGCTGTGAGCTACTCCAAGTTTTAGCCATCTTACAAACATCACTTTCACTAACGATCTCAAAAATGGTTGACGTGGAGACAAATAAAAAGGTTGTGATCTTTCAGTAAAAAAAAATTAGTTCATGGTAGATTTGGCAATTTTAGCAAAGTTTGTGGTAATGTAGGCTATTTACCCATTAATAAAGCATTTACGATTGAGTATTTACAGAAATTCATATCTCCTGATCTAGTACAACAGGGATCATGTTTAGGCTTCGTTGAGTTTGAAACTCAGTTCCATGCTGAGTGCACTAGAGTTATCTTGCTGACCCAAGACCACCATTTTTCTTATTTAGCATCTTGAATGGGCTTGATTTGATCTTCTTCAATTGATGTTTTTGACAAAATGAATTCTTTGACGGCACTTTGTCTGCACCCATTTGTCCAAGTAATATTGTTTTTTCCCCCAACAAAATGTTGTTTTGATGCAAAATGCAGGCATAACCGATAATGATCAGGTGTTGTCAAGCCTCGATTGAAGAGAAGAGAACCAATAACCGAGGTGATGAAACTATACGATAATCCATATCAGTCTCTGATAAAATGGCCACCCATTTAAGAGGACAGAAGCTTGACTTTGTTAGTTTCTTCCTCGCACAGTTACGAGCAGTGTGGAAGAGGGAGGTTTTCTTCAGGAAGAGGAGGGCTTAGGAATGAGAACTTCAGAGGCCGCGGAGGGTAAGGTTGGAGGTCTCCCCCGTTATGGGGGAGAAGTGAGTACAGAAGCCAAGGAGAATTTCTAGCTCGTCCTAGGGCCATTATGGGACGAGGAGGAGAAGGTTATCAGCAAGGAGCTTATCAGAATGGAAGTGGAAGCGGTGGTCGTGGTGGTTGGAACTGTGCGCATGTTCCCGCTTGAACGATGGCAGAAGATCTGTAGCAATCGAGTGCATCTCTTCATGGGAAAAACACTATTCTTGCCCATTATGGTGACTTAAATTACATTAGTACCTAACCATCTATCTATTAGGTACTGTTAACTGACTCTCTGTGTATTGAATGTAGGGTTGCACATAATGAACAAGAGAACCGGGTCAAACCGAGAACTTAATTGAATTGAGCCAAAAATTTTTGGTTTGGAATGAATCGGTTTTCATATAATGCGGTTTTTTAAGGTAAAGTGGTATAATTAGTTACTAAATTCAAACGGTTCTGCTAATCGATTTAAACCACTTAATCATACTTTTAAAAAATATTGTAAATATTATAAATATAATAAAAATGAAAAATAAATATATTAGAAATATTTTTAAAAAATTAAAAAATAGTAAGATATATGTTATTTTATTACTATATAACATATCTTTTACCATTTCATACTATTAAATAGGTTCATTAATCCTGATTTTATATACTTAATTTATCTTTAACTAAAAATTTTATAATTTTAATAATTTTATTTTCGTTGTGTTTATATTTTTTTATATTATTGTATTTTGATGTGATTTTCATTTAGTTTTTGTTCAGTTTTATTCAATTTGTTAATTATTTTAAAAATAATAATTTTAACTGATTTAAAATAATCCTATTAGATGGTTATATAATAGTTATAATTTAGAAGTAGAGTAATCAAATTGAATTAAATTATTTTAACTGTAAAATTTGATTTAATGAATTGAATCATAAGCAACCTAATCGAATGTATAGAAAGAAGAGGGGAATTTTTTTTCTTTAAATAGCTGCTCGATTTCAAGATAGATGAATCCCATGACGATGAATCAACTTTTTATGATAGCGTGGGCATTACTGTGAAAATTTGATCCAACGGTTATGAAAGTGTCGAGATCGAACCCCCATTCTATCGCGACCAGCACGGAGGGGTAAATTTGTAATTTGATCTCATGCTGTCTTCTGTCCCTCTCTCGTGGCCCATGAGATGATCCGACGGCTCCGAGATGCCGTCTGGTAATCTAACGGCCAACTCTCCACCCTACGTGAATCCAGCCCTAATTGCCTCGTTCTTTTCAGAAGCTGGCCTGTTACGGTCTCCCTTAAACCCTTACGCGCCACGTCGGGAACGAGAATTCTCTCTACTAGGGTTTAAGCGAGTAGAAGGTAGCCTCTCCTCTTTCTGCTGCTTCGTCGATCTCGACTTGAGACCTTTAAGTCTTCCATTATTCTCATCCATTTCTTGCTTCACGTATTATCTGTTTGTGTGCTTGATCTCCGACGAGGTCTCTTCTTGATGGGTGAGTCGCTTTTTCGTGTCAATTAATGCCAGGCCTTGTACTTTCCGTATCCGTGCTACGAAGATTCATAGGTTTTCGTTTTTGTTTAGCTAGGAAAAGTGAACGTCTTAGAGAGAGGTTATGAGTTTAAGTTAAGCATTTGAAGCTGCTTTTGTACGGTATTCTTTTGATCGGGGCTAAGGTGTTCTGGCTGTTAGGTTTCTACTGCGGGCGTGGTTGAAGGAATTAAAAGTTTGATGGGTCTCTGGTGTATGTACTAAATGGTATCTATGCCAATTGCATCGATATGGTGCTGGGCACTGGGACTTTCCCTGCAAGAACATATCTTTTTCAGTAGAGAGACACTTGCAGAAAATGAAATTAAAGTTAATGAAGAAACTTATGGATCATGACTAATACTGCTAGTGCAAGAGAGGAGAGTACAAATGGCGATGGCGTATTTAATGCTGGCATCAAGATAAGTCTGCTATATGTTGTTTTGGGGTCTTGTTCAAGTTTTGAGGGTAAATTGGACTGATTAGAGCATAAGCTCTGTCCACTATTAATTGAGGTTTTATTGTTCTTGTTGCTTTTTAAGTTTTTCTTTGTTGCATGATGTAGACCAACTACTTATATCTTAGATTCAGTTGGATTCTGTTATTATTTTTGACAAGTCAAAGAGTTGGATTCTAAATTATATGGATGACATAGTTCACATGACATGAAGAATTATGCTGAGAAAGTTATATGAAATATAAAGTTGGTTTTCTTTTTGTAGGTTGTGACGATGGCGTTCTTCAGTAAAGTTGGTAACATAATTAAGCAGACTGCAAGCAGACAGAGTAATTTGGAAATCTCAGCATCTAAACCATTTATCTATCAAGTTATGAGATGCATGTCATCTTCTAAACTTTTTGTTGGAGGTAGTTCCTACATCTGTTTACAGCTTGCAGCTTTGATTCCACTTTTGTAATTTCAAATCAAGTCATACCTTTTTACATCTATATTGCAGGGCTCTCTTATGGCACTGATCAGCAGGGTCTAAGAGAAACTTTTGCCAAATATGGTGAAGTTATTGAAGGTGAGAACTGAGAAGATTAGATTACACTTTATCCATAAGTTAGCTTAGGAAGCAATCTGCACAAATTTTATAGCTTTTGATCTGTATATGTTGTGATTTACATCTGAATAACCTAATATATGATCATAATCCATATTTCATGCATGTTTTGGGGGTGTTGTGTTGAGATTGTTAAAAACATCTGTACTTCCCAAGTGAATCTGGATCCTTATAAGTTTTCACATCAAACCCTGTCTTCTTATGCTGGTGACATGTTACTTTAAATTATCTTCACATCTCCTGTCGGTATGATTCAGTTCTTGATAGAGATCTATTTTACCTCAATGTCATGTAGAAATTCCACTATCCATTGTATTGCTATATTCATCATAGCTGTGGTAGTTGAATTCCATTCTAATGCTGATTTATGTGGCTTGGTACAGCAAGAGTTATCATGGATCGTGAAACTGGTAGATCCAGAGGATTTGGTTTTGTAACATATACATCTAGTGAGGAAGCCTCTAGTGCTATTCAAGCTTT
Organism: Sonneratia alba; assembly: GCA_900174645.1. Classification (NCBI taxonomy): domain Eukaryota; kingdom Viridiplantae; phylum Streptophyta; class Magnoliopsida; order Myrtales; family Lythraceae; genus Sonneratia; species Sonneratia alba. The sequence goes on from FWPY01000029.1 coordinate 1,173,049, forward strand.
GGACGGCCAGGTACACGTGTTTTATTTTGGGAAACAATCCATTCTTGCGGGATGATATATTTAAGAAAAGAAGACCAAGTTTGCATGCTTTTATAGGAGAACACATCTATAGCTTTAAAACTGTGTGACCTCATGTTGGTGTTTTTTCAGTATGAAGGCAAACCACCACCATCTTTAAGTTTCCAGTATAGGGCTAGTGCATAGGGCTTAGGGTTACCAGTCCAGTGCTTGCACATTCTTTTTTTTTTTTTTTAATTATCACTGAGGGACAGTTTTGATATGCTGAATCCTGTTAGTGCTCATCTTCATATTATTTTTTATGTTACTTGTTTTTCTATACTTGATATCAAAAGATGTTAATGCATTCTCCACTTGAAATCTATGCTAACTTTTCATATTACAAAGCATATTTAATTGACTAGGCTCCCTTTTCCCCATCAGGACCTTCATGGTCGACGGATAAGGGTGAACTACGCTGCTGATAGGCAACCGAGGTTTGGTGGAGGTGGTTTTGGACAAAGTCCGGGCTACATGGGTGGAAATTATGGCTCTCCTGGGGGAGGTTATGGTGGTGGTAACATGGGTTATGGTGGAGGAGGATTTGGTGCTGGTGGAGGAAATTACAACAGTCCTGCTGGAGGAGACAGTTATGGAAGTGGTGGGAGTTATGGCGGTGCTGGTGGAGGAAGTTACAACGGCCCTGCTGGAGGGGACAGTTATGGCAGCAGTGGGAGTTATGGCGGGAACTATGGGGGAAACAGTAATTTTGGAGGCGAAGCTTTTGATAGTGGCAGTGGTGATGGGAACTATGGTGTGGCTGGTGGCGGAGGTGGTAGTGACAGCTTTTCTGGTGTTGGAGATGGCGGAAATGAAGGGTTTGGGTTTGGTAGTGGTGGCGGTGAAGGCAACAATTTTGGCGAGGCTGCTGGTGGTGGATTTGCTCAGGACAATCCAGTGGAAGGGAGTTTCCGGGATGATGATGAGGATCACAATGATGATTTTGCCAAAAGAGCCTAAAAAATAATATTGAGCAATGGAGCTTGTAGTGTGAGATCGAGGCTATTTCTCGATGTCATAGCCCAGGAGCATCTCTTCAACTCTCCTTAACTGACTCGGGAACTCTCTTGTTTGAGCAGGGTTTTGTTCTGCAAACCTGATAAGTGACACCCATCTTTGATATATTTCTCTCGGATATTCCAGAGGCTCACCGTAATGCTATGACAAATCAAGCAGCCTCTTCCCATTTTCATCCGTTTGCTTTGGGGCAGGTCTCTGACAAACCCCCCCTTGGAGATCGATGATGGTGGCCAATCATGGCGGACTGCATCGATTTGTCAATTGTGCCGCATACGCCATGTTGACAGGTTTTTCACCCCGCTGGGAAGATGGGCAGCCCTCTAGCCTCCCTCAAAAGATGAGGGGGAAGGTTAGTTTTGGTTTAGGGAAAACTTCCATGATTCTATGCCCAGAACAGGTTGGGACAATTGGCCTTCAATGGATGGGGACTAGGGACAATCCGACAATGGCGGACAACTATGTCTATAGAGTTAGGACTTTGTGCAAAAATTCGATAGATGGCCTAAAAGGTGGCCAGGATTCTCTCTTATAATTAGTAATCCACAAATATGCACGCCGTGCCACTAATATAGATAATAGGTACATGTACCAGTGGATCCTTGCCAAACATTACATCGGGCTCGACCTTGTGAGCCTAATCAAGCGAGAGTGATATCTACGCTGGAAAGGGTTGATAAATTGATCTATCGATTAGGCACAATTGGATCCAAGCAGCTGCCCGAGCACCTTACAACCTTTTAGGCCCAGAACAGAACCGACCCTGACAGCAAGAGATTCAGGGCAGACGACCACCTGGTGCTTACCACAGGCCTGAGTCCACCATGACTGGAGTAAGTGTCGATGCCGGGAGATGCAATGGTGTAGGGGCTGGGGGGCATGTTGGTTGAGGGCATGGTGGTGGAGGGCGGCGAGGTAGTGGCTGGAGGGGCTCTCCCAGGTGGAGTTGGGGTTGCAGGAGTCGTGCCTGCGGTGCTGGAACCACGGAATGGAGCAGGGCAGTCAGCAGGAAAGTGAACAAATATATGCTAGTCCACAGTCTCAGCCGTGACTGATGTTAATTCAAAGATATGTTCCCAGATGCACTGAATTTCGGTGGCGGAACAATTCGAGCAGGTGTTTTCCTAGGATGGATGATCTTCCTAAATTCCGGATCCGTCCCAAAAGCAAAATATCAACATGTACATGAAGCAGATATGAGATGACGAGATGGGTACGGTAAGCACTGACTGACTATCTCAGTGCCCAATTTAGTCAAAAGAATGTTCAGATCCCAAGACAACGCTATCAAGCAAGTATGGAGCTGTTTTAATATCTTAGTGCCATTGGAGCTTGAAGAAGAGCATCCTAAAGAGAGCTTCTTCAGCCTTGAGTATTAACATGCGTAAATTTATCATGGCGCTCTGTTCAACTTATACAGTAGATTGCCAATCAGGGCCAGCAGGCTGATAATTCATCCAGAATGTGTTCCAGATGGAGACGACAGTAATGCAAACAGTTCACAGAATGCCCAACAAAAGGCTCAAGAAAGGAAGTATCGGGATGAGCGAAAGGCCTGTATGAGTTAAAAGGATTGGGGAAAGAAAAAAACAGCATGGAGTGAACAGTGAAAAAGGCGTTGGATCTCAATAATTGCAGCATCTTTCTTTGTAGATGTTTAGAGAAGAAAACAAAAGTTTGAGATTAGAGCCAGGAAAGCAACAAATGATAAATGAGTCGAGACCACCACCACCATCACCATGTTCGGCGAGGACCAAAATGAAAGCCGGACAACACATTTGCACATTTTTCGAGAGGCAAACTGTCATAGGCAGCCTTCTGTTTTACTTTGAAAATCGTGACTTTCTTCTTTCGTGGTCTGTTTTGCTAATGTGAATTCCTCGGCAATGGAGGCCTTACAATGTGTGCAGTGAGATATCTTGTGGGAGGGAGATTTCATTACCAAGCAGCAGTTCATGGTACCGACAGGTGCGTATGAAAGACAAGGGACATACCTGGCGCTGGATGGGAATATGCAACTAGAAAAGCCTGCAAATATCCGAAAAATGCGAAACCCATTAATTTCCTCGAGAACCTACTCTTGGTAGAAGTATACATGCAAGTTAGAGCCAGATCTAACCTACAACAACTTAAAGGTCTAGATCTGCTGCTATTCAAATAGACATCTTTTACGATGGAGGTCTAGTGGAGGGGCTCGGACATAATTCAGGTGTCAGCTCAATCTGGTGGCCCTTTCATCATTTTTGCTCAAGAAGAAACAGCCTAGTAGATCAACAATTAAATCTAGACAATCAACAAATCCATCTCATGATCCAACCCAATGCTCCCTTCTCGATCGTTCAAGCTCCTATTCGCACACTTGGGAGCCACCGCAAATAATTTTTATTAGATATCACACTTTCAAATTATGAGTGGTTGACGAAGAGGACTGATCCCACTCCGCTGTTTTATGCAGTGAGCAGAGGTGCTCTCGGTGGCCAAGATTTAGTATCACGTTATATAATGGACCAAAAAAATGAGCCCGATGTGCACCTCCACAACCTATGCTCTTGAAGATAACAACAGAGGACCTGACTCCGAGCAAAGTGCAGTTGCACTTACTGGGGTCAGAAGAGGAGCACTTGGCAGTGCCTGCGAAGTCACAGGTGCCCTGAGCCTGGCCCTTGCGCTGGAAGTAGCTGTTGACGGCATAAGAGCAGTGCGCCCTCACTGTATTGGGCTCGAAGCAAGGACCCTTCTGGTGGGTCGGTCCGCAGTCAGCCCCAGCTCCGCATGCATAGTCCAGAGTCTTCTGCAGCACTGGATCTGGCAGCCCTCCCCTGCAAGTACACCAAGTTCCAGCACCTACAGTCGCACAAACAGAAAATTATGTACTATGTGTCTACGAGTCTTCTCCATAGCACTCGAAACATGGAATGTTACTTTCAGAGAAACTGAAGCTTAATACTTACTGGAACCATGTATTGCAGTAGATAATAAGAAGATGAGCACTCCAACTTCAGCAGGAGCCATTTGATTGAAGTGCACAGAAAGGGGAGTAGTATATGCTGCTCTCGGCAAGCAAAGTGAGAGAGAGAGAGAGAGAGAGAGAGAGAGAGAGAGAGTGGGGAGAGAGAAGGTAGCCAAAAATGGTAGATTGAGAGATTATGACAGGTATGACGGGAGCTTGTAGTGCCCTTGATGGAGACATCATTGTCGGCTTACATGATTTGGCGTTGGTGCTCTGTGTTTCACCGGTCATAAACAATTTTCAGATTCTCTACTTTTGGAATACGATGCATAAAGCCATTTACAGTTGAAATTTCAGATAAGTGCATACACACATACATAAAGGATCCAACAGTATGAGTCGCACTTTACAGGCTTTCAGGTCTTTCGGGCATTATTTCTGTTTTCTCCTGCTGCAGTTCCAGAGTCATTAGTCACATTTAGTCTAAGAAGTGAGAGCACGATAAGCACAGAAAGGCAACAGTGTTTAAATCGATCCTATCTTACAATCCAGAAAATTGTCACAGGATGAGCAGTGAAAACAAGGTACTTTATAACCTTTTTCAACACAGTTATTACAGTTGACTTTACAACTACTACAACTCAACGTGACAACATTGAGCATGTTAAAAGTATATACGGGTGTTCCATGGCCCCAAGTTGAACTAATCCCAGTCTGCATCAAAGAACCCGGCATCTTTCATCTCGGAGTAATATGCATTGTCGAGAAGAAAATCTTCCTCCTGCAATCATCAAAAAACCAAAACTGTCAACATGATGAGAAAGAAATATGCACGGGTATGCCACATTTAATTCAATAACCAATGGGCTTGCCCAAAGAAAGTGAATCACCTTGAAGAAATCTGCAAGGAAAGTCATGTAAAGAAATGGGAGATAGAGAGAGTGATAGCAGATGCTTATGACACTGTACAACCTGCGTGGGAGAAGTGGAAAATAAATAATGTATCTATGCGAATTTGTGATGAATATTCCCAATAGTAACCTTTTATTTTATTCCTCTTTGAAAACTAGAAGAGCAGTTGACGTTACCCGACACCAAAGCTTGCTCCAAACCCAGCAAATAGGCAGGCTAACAGTGCTACCGCATTGACGATAAACATCACAGCAATGTACTTGTAAAATGCTGGCCGAGCTGCAGAAAGAGGGAAGGACAAATGTTAGTTTAGTTTACATGGGTGAGACACAGATGCAAAGTTGGAGATGAACCCACGAGGCAATTCTTCGCTCCATTTGGAGAATCGGACAAACAGTATGAAGGCGTAGACTGCAGTCAAAACTATTTTGTGGATGCTCCACAAGGACCACTTCATGCGGTGAGCAGTTCCAACATTGATGAACAAAGGTATCCCAAAACCGAATACATATATAGCCTGAAATATAGCGGACCAAACAGGAACAGCGGGAATTATTACTGATTGAAATAAAACATACAGATAAATGAAACCAACATGAAGTTCTGAATAAACTTTCAAAAGTATGCAGAGGATTTTTTTTTTCCGAACAATGCTTTTTATTCATTAGCCACTGATCAAAATGACTGACCTTACAAATTAGAACCTATCACAAGACTTCAACGGATAGTTAGCAACAAAAAGAACTGTTTGCCTCACCTTAAGTAGTATATCTGCACCAACAATAACACCCGTCACAAGAAAAGTCCGGGATAAAGCTTCCAGTCCATTGATGTAATTTCCCTGAAGTATAAACGCCACCAAGCTTATCTCCAAATAAAGAAGTCCAGACGTTGTGAACAGGGACAAGAGATTCCAAGCGGTCTCCCGACTGGGAGAACACTGCATTGCCTGTTCACTCAGAAGCAAGTTCTTAGGTTAAGCACGAGACAAGTTCAGTGAAGTAATCTTCAAAGACTGGAGAGCCAGGATAGTAAATGAAAAAGAAAGCCACTCGCTGTAAATTCGTTAAATTATAACACAGATAAGTAACGAATGTTGCAGAAATGGCATCTAAGAGTTGATTCTTGAACGTCCCCTTGTCAGTGGAAGATTTTTTAAAAAAATGGCGTAAAGTCCCCTTGTCATTAGAAGACCTGGCTTAGTTCATCAGTTCTATACAACTCAAACCTCCAACCGAAGCAATGATCTTGACTTGGCTCTTCCAGCTCTACTTCTTCTTATAATCTTTTAAACAGACTGCTTCCTCTTCAGTTCATTTCCCCGGAATGAAATACCCGAAACCTCCAAGAGAACCAACTCAAAAACAAAAAAAGAGCGAAGAGCTTGGAGTAATTGAAAAGACGTCATCTTTACATGTACAACCGAGAGAGAGTAACATCAAAGAGAGTCAGGACCTGAAACAAACACCAGGCGAGGTTGAGCAGGCTGACGACCCATAGGATAGCGTAGTACGAGATCATCACGTAAGACCTCCCACTGCAGAGCTTCCTGAGGTTCTTCTTCGCGTGGAAGGCCAAGAACAGGACGAACAGGGACGAGGGCACAACGAGAAAGGCATCGTAGAGGAATCCGTGGCAGACGGGAGACGAGGTAGAGTCCTGAGACCTAGGAGCTGAGGGAGACGGGGGTACGGAAGAGGTGGCGCTCTCGGAGAGAATCGACGGCATCTTTATCCAAGAAACCCTAGTCAGAAGGACCGCAAGAAAGACGAGCTACCGACCAGAAATCATGGAATCACCAATCTCAGAGAACCCTAGAATCGACGAAGTTCTTCCTCCTCTCAACTTGGGGCAGCAGTGGATCGATCTTGTGTGACTTAATTGATTACGACATGAGAGACTCGACCATCCCTCCTCTTCCTCCTCCTCCCATATAGGTCCCCCCATGGATGGATTTTGCAGAAGCTTCCGCAAAGCATACGACGTCGTATTGATAGAAGTCCCCCATCGCGGGCATGGAATCGCAAACACACGGATCAACCCAGAACTTTGATGTCAATTTTATCAATATTTTATATTAATTAAACCAACCCTAAAATATTAATGTATATATACAACTTCACTTTTTGGCAGGTTTCTGTACAATCAGCCTTTCTGGTCCAACTCGGTTAACGGGTTGACACCACAAAGTGCCACTTCCAACATAGGATGATCTCATGCCAGCAGCATATAACCCAAGCATGGGATTCTTCATCGACCGCGATGACCACCACAGCCCGTTCGAAGAAGCAGCTCGATGGATTCCGTATTACCGACCCGTGAAACGCATGACACGAAGAATTTTTTACATTCGCAATTCGGGGAGGAATGGCGAAAGCCGAGTACTAGTCAAGAGAAGAGTGGAAGCCACACCTGACCGGACCAGACCGCAAAACCATCTTCCCCGATTCATCCGGCCATGGATCGGACTCCTAGCTTGTGAAATGTGAAGCGCTTTCCGCCCTCGGCAACTTGAGAAAAAATTGGTGTGGGGGCCTTTCCCCTCTCCCTACCTCAACAACTAAGGCAAAATATACAGAGACCTTACTCGGTACTTCTCGAGCATGCGATCGACCCACAGCCTAACAACTAAGAATAAGATTACCTGTCAGTCTTCGAGCGCACTCACCCGAGCCCTTTCTGTGAAGGCCTCGAGCCTCGAGGCTCCCGCTGGTTAGAAGTCCCCAAGAATGTGTCGAAAGAATAGTGGAGAGGGATGATGATGAGGCTTTTGACCAAACAATCAAATAGCCGGGAAGAGAGACCGTCCAGTGATGGTCACAGAGAGAGACATTGTACACCGTCAGGAAGATCCATCACAGCTGGATTTGCGGTCACGCATCTCTGGGGCGCAGGTCTTGATCTGTAAGCAAAAAAATCAGGAGGTGAGGCCCCACTCCCACTGGACTGGCTCCGCCCCTGGAACTTGGCAAACCGGTTGAAGATGGAGAACCTATCAAGGTCCTGCAACTCCACTCTCAAGTCAACTATCGAATATCTCCGATCCAGTCTGCATCAGCAAGGGTAAGGAAATCAATCGTCAGATGGTGAATCGCGAGAGCTATGAGAACTCTGAAAGGCATAGTAAATAATAATATAACAGCACCATAATTTTGCCAAGACAAAGCTTACTGGAGGCTCAGAAATTGAAATCAGATCCATCTCTAAATAATACGTTGCACTTAATGATAGTCCTAAGAGTAACACAGATAAGCCTGAGAAACTGCTTGGCTTTTACATTCTCAGGCTCAGTTATGGTGGCAAATGAGCAATGAAATAGTAGCTACCTTAACAATTCATTCTCCAACATCTTTGTTCGGTCAACTAGGTTTGCCACGACTTTTGCAGTGTCCCCACTGTCACTCCTCCTCTCTGAAGTTTTTGCCTTCTCCAGCAAGCTAATAGATTAGAAGAAAAGGAAAAAGATTAGTAAACTATAAACTGGTCAAATAGGAACTGATCACCACTTCTCATCAAACCGATAAAAATTCTAACATTATATGAATGATTAAGCAACTCACATTTTTCCAGAGCTATTATTAGTCTTGGAAGAATTGTTGCAGGAGAAATCAATTGCATCACATGCATCCCCCAAAGCTGACTTGCTAACACAATAAGTCACATTCTCGTAATGCGACCTGCTGTCTCCAGCAAGAAATGGCGCTGGGGGAGGCCGAAGCAGTTGTTGCATCAATTGTGTAGTCAAGATCAGCCTCTTTTTAGGTCGTGGTGATGGCAGTCCATCTTTGTTTGTTTCACCCCCATCCTCCATCTATCACCAGAAAGTGAATGAAATAGCATGAGATCTGCAAGATTAATGACAGAAGTAGTATTTTAGATTTGGGGAGGCAGTTCTATCAAAAGGCTGACCTTTTGAACCATTTGATTAGCAGCTCGAGCCCATTCAATTTCTGTAATACTGCAAACAGGAAAGACAAACATGTTATGATGACATTGTGGAACCAATAGTGATTGAGAAGCATAGTAAAGTGATGGCAATCACATACAACAATAGGGACAGACTGAAAGAGATCAAATTTTCAAAACTTCAAAAAGTTAGAGGACAGTGTCACACCACCTGGTACTCTGAAGTCTCATATTAGTCATCACTTCCTTATGCCATGCCTGCACTTCAGTTGCAGGGACTCTGCGCTTCTTTTGTTTTGAGAGCAAACTCTGATCAGTAACTTCAGGAGGTAATAAATTTTTGGACAAAATGTTATCAGCTCCCACTGATGCAGGTAACCAACTATAGCCAGATTCAATGGGACTGGCACCAGAAACGTGGCGATACTGGTTCAATGGTTCATGAACCAGCAAGCAATCAGCAGGCTCCTGAACAAGTCTGGCTTGATCAATATGCTTTACAACAGTCATTCTCTGTGCATCAAGCCCTTGCAAGGCCTGACCGTTCATCAAGATTCCAGACTGACCAACCCATGATGCAGCCATCTGGGAATTCATCTGAGAGTTATCATGTCTAAGAGAAGCCTCAGAATTGCAAGACGAATGTGGAGAGTCACTCTGTCGTAATGCATCCATGTGCCAAGAAGCTGAACTAGTATCACAATTATCACCTTGTTTCCCTGAAAGGTTCAACACCCTTGTATCTACCCCTGGACCACAGTTATAAGCATAACCTGCTGTAGCATTGTGACCCAAAGAAAGATGGTTTCCTCCCAAATGAACTCTCCCGGAATTGACACCACTGTCTGGAACTCTAAATCTTTTTGAAGCCCGCTGACTAGGATCCACCTCTGAACTCTTCATAGATTGCGTTTGATGTAAAAGGGAGTAGCTCTGATGAGAACCACTATCTGGAACAGATCTGGGAAGAGACTCATGAGAAACATGATTTATTGAAGATACTTTCCCCTGCAATGTACTTTGGGCCGCTTCATCAGTCCTGCATGAATCTGGTGGCTTGAAGCTTACACTGGCACTGAGTTCCACTGCACCACCCACTCCTTTCAGCAAATCATTGTTATCTGATTGAACCAGGGGCTTCAGTAAAGCAGGAGCAGTACTTCCAGGGATGGTTCTTGATAGACCTCTTGAATAGACACTCTGTTGAAGGATGCGTGGAGTAAGAGAAGGCTGGGACATTGATGCTGACCCCAAGATAGGGGAATTTGATGATGGAATCACAGTATGGGCATGCATTCCACTTTGGGCTCCTTCTGCAGCAAAAAGGCCGCTGCCTTTTGAAGTACTAGCAGAAAAATCAGCAACTGAATGAAGAGCAGATTGACTAGGTAAAGTTCCCCCAGAAGTATTTTCTCCCGCATTGGAATCGGAAGCCAGCATATGCAGTGTTGGATTAACCAATTGACCAGGCAGAGCTCTTTCAGTATCATGTTGAAGATGACTTCTTGAGAAAGGAAATCCAGAAGTAAAACCCATAGAAAATCTATCATCCATCTGCTCTGCTGAACCCATAGTAAGTTCTCTCTTTCCCCCTCCATATGGTTCATTCCAAGAAGATCGAACTGATGGAGCAGAAACAAATGGCATATGACCTATTTCTGATTTATTAGAAGAAATTTGAGAACTGGGAACCTGTGAGGAGCAGCCCTGAGAAAGTAAGACATGGTCCAGATTTTGTAATTGTTGTGATGGAGGGGCTAGCTGAAGTCCACAACCCTGAGAACCAGTAGACTGGTTACGCTGGAGTTGACCAACAGATCCATCAGAATTTTCTGGTTCATGGGCATCATTTCGACCAGAGGATCTGAAGTGAGATGCAGCTTTACCTGCCTTTGATTGATCCAGCTTGTGAAGAAGTTCGAGCATATTCTGACTGCAAAAATTAGAAAAATTCAGACAGAATATATATTTCCGTAAACAAGTCCAAAATACAGGAGAGAAGGTCACCAAAAGCACAGACACAAAATGCCAACTACTGAATTGTCAAGATCAAAAGTCAATTACATGATTTCACTCCTCAATATCTAAGTAACAGTGCATAAATTCAAGAGATATCTATGTAACAAAGTGTCATAAATTTAAGAAAATATTTGCAATTTTGCATAGGAATTAAAGACCTAGCATGGTAGTGAATGATCGACTATACAAATCTACCTTGGTTGAGCACTATCATTCAAAGAGAGGCTACCACTGGAAACACCAACTGGGGAAGACTTATTAAAGATCTGTTTGGTTGCAGCATGTGGATATAAACCACCTTTAGTTCCACAAAAATTATCCATGTCAACGTTGAGATCTCCCATTCGATGATATTGAAACTTTTGAACTCTAACAGGTTCCCGCGCAGCCTGACCAGAAGGATCTTCCCCTAAATGGTGACTTCGCTCCCATCTGTCACTTCCTCTAAAGATTGCTGAAGGGTCAGCTTGCCCCCAGACATTTAAACTTTGACTATTTTGAAGCCAATGGGTGCTTTCCAGCAAGGCTTTTGAGCTGCTTGAATTGTCAGCAGCATTACTTGAAGAATCATGTCTGTGCAACATTGAGCTTCCAAGGGGATTTAACTTATTTGCTCCAACAGATAGACCATGAAATGTGTCAGTCTTCCCAGCAGTACCTCCAAGAACCTCATGCCCCTGTTTACTCTGACTGCTACTTTTGGAAAGCTGCTGTACCATCTCATCACTATGGTTCCGCAGATTACTAACCTTGCCAGTTGCATTCCAGCCATTGACTCTGTTATTCAACCGAGCACAAGCATCAAAGGAAGACATGCTCTGCTGATGGGTCCAAGAACCTGAAGTATGCTGTTTTCTGTCAGCCATTGAAGAATTATCAGCATTTCCACAGATCTGAACGCTTTCAGAAGGACTTGCTAGCAGACTTGGCTTCAAGTGCTTATTTTCTTCTGAAGAGTCCTCTATATATCTGGGAGAACAATTACTGTGCATGTTCTCTATCCTCTCATGTGAAGCTCTATGATTCAATTGATTGCCTAGAGCATCCACAATATTAGAGCCAGCCTGCATGTTCCTTTTACTCCAAGCCGACTGCTGTTCCTGTTTGACACCATTATTGCAGGTCACAGGCTGCTGATGGCCAGTGTTAGGTTCAGCAGATTGAAAACTCAAACCACTCCACTCTTCTTGCTGCCCTGTTTCAATACTTGAAGTTTCTGCTAGTGCAGACAGCATCAGAGCACTCCAACTCCCACTCTGCAAAGAAGGAAATCCACCAAATAAACCGCTACCTTCAGGTATATTTAAACCACCAAGGCCCGTGTTCATTTCTCCTCCAAAGGCCTCCCACAAATTGCCATCAGAACCAAATAAGATCTTTTCCTCAGCAGGATCTAAGGAGGCCACATTCTGTGAATGGACAGCTGCAGAGGATGTTTTCTCCTGTGCTGCATCAGAAGAACGACCCAACTCTAGATTGCCAGAAACTTTCTGCAAAGCTACATTTCTTTGGGAGGGAGGCAGTTGCTGCAAATTACCAGACTCATATCCACCAATGGAATTATGACAAGAAGGAGAACCAACTTGTCTTGAAAGCAAAGGTCCATCCTTGGTGGCCTGATCAGATGCAATGTGTTGACTCCTTGAAAAGGCATTGCCAGAGGAAGAGATCTGCTGTAGTGTGGGGTTCTCACTTCGAACCTGAGAGTTTCGATTCATACTATTCCTTGTGCCAGAGAGAGGAACCCCATAAAGAGACTGATCATACTGTTGAAGAACTAAATCCTTAGTGCACGGTGCTTGGCTTTGTTTGGAGGAAAGCTCAAATTCATTGGAAGATCCCTGCATAATTGCAGAAGCACTGAGGTTCTGCCTGTTGAAGTTACTTGATAAGAGTTCAGGCCATGGTTTATTTAATGAATCATGCACAGGAATGCCATTAAGGAGCGCTGGTGAATGGTTAGCAGCTGCTTGGCTTGCCATTGATGAAAGAAAGTTGACAGGGGAATTTTGCGGTAAAACTCCCTGATGCAGGAATGACTGCCTTTGATAATCCTGCAGTTGCCGAAGGTCCATGTGCTGCTGCATGAGCTGCATATCACTAATTCCAGACTGCTGCCTCTGCAAAGCTTGCACCATACCAGGATGCTGACCACCCATTTGCTCCTGACCACTAAAAGTGCTGAAACTTGACGGAGGTTGAATATTTGAAAGCTTCCCATAATCTTTCTTTTGAAAATCAGTGCCATTTCCATGATGTGACTCAACAAGAGATAAACCTTCAGGTGCCACAGTATTTTGATAAGAATCAGCACCCATACCCAAAAGGTTTGCTTCGTATTGCTTTGCAGCTCTATGCCCTTGAATAAAGCCATTCAAACCTGAGTGCTGGCTCAGGAACTGATTTCCAGCAACCTCAAACCTTAAATTTGGCTGTCCAGAGTTCAAGCCATTTACTGCTTGAAAATATGGAATTCCACGTCCACTGTCAATGTTTGCTATGACAAAAATGGGATAGTGAGGTTATTAGGGAAATGCAGTGGTTCAAATAATGCCACATATTTAAACATGAAATTCTTCGGAGGAGAAAATCTAGAGAAAGAAAAAAGCATAAGCAGATCCTACACACACACACACACATATATATATATAGTTTTTTTTCAAGACAAGCAACTACATAATAAAATAAGATTGTAAAATGTGTTAGTACTTGATTGAGGCACGCTGTAATTCTTTGGGCTGGAACTTAGAGGAAGTGCACTCCGAGTCTGGCTTCCTACCCAGACACTGTTGCTTAGCCCTGGCCAATTCTTGTCAACAGCCCCTTGGGAAAAATTCTCCTGGTCAAAGGAATTGTGAACCCTGTCTCCAATTCCATTGCCAGCCATAGAGAATCCAAAGAATTTTGACCAGAAGGATTAAACTGATGAAGAACTACCTGGAACTGATTAGATTGGAATATGATATATCCACATCATCACATTTAAACTGCAGGCCCTGAATCAGTATGAGAACACCACTTACTTTCTCCAAATGGAGTACAAGTCCAACAATCATATTCCCAGGAGAGAGGTCTCATCCTGCAATCGACCAGTCAGTGTGAGAACACAGCTAGAAGAGAAAAAGGGTTGTGTATATTGTGAAATGCGAATGAAGAGGATGCATGACATTGCATATTCTAGGTCGAAACAACAAATCATGCCCCTCATTTCCAATTACATTTTTAAGGGAAGACAAAGGAGATGATGATGCAATAACAATCCAATCCCTCACTATCATGTACAAGTACAAGCAAAAGTGTCATTGTCAGGAAAAGTAGGCAATATTTCATAACCAGAGGAAAGAGCTTCAAATAGTGATAAACAAACACAAGTAATACATACTAAATCAATAGCAACATATAAAATTCACAGTTTGAGAGGTAGAGGCTACATTTTCTTTTTTTTTGGGGGGATGAATGAGCTAGAAGCTACATTATTATAGCATATATTAACTAAACGTGAGCCAGCAATTTTTTTCCTGATTTATAGGCTTCAAAACCATCGTACTTAAAAATAAAAGAACATAAACCATTGCCATTTCAATTACTTAAATAAACCCGAGCATCATTTAGAAAGCCCCCAGCAAACTGTCTTTTTATGCCATAATGCACAAAGCCACACAATGGCAGATAGATAATCTGAATGCTGTTCTCGGACAGGCAAAAGAGTGCAGCACTGACGGAAAAGCTTATTCATTCACGGATGCATTTGTTCAATTGGCAGCATTAGGAGGTACATAGAGCTTTGCCAAAGTAGACCGATCAGAACACGACACTTTTCAGAGAAAAGGAAGAGAGACGTCTCATCAGGCAAAAATGAACCCAAACATTATCAAAATCCCGATTCATAACACCAAAAACACGAGATCAGGAACGCCAAAGCTCAATTGCCCCCGTCAAAAAATCACACCGGGCCAATAATACAACCATATTTTCAGCTGAAGATTGCACTCGGCAAGCCAAAAGAAAAAAAAAACTCGAGAGCCAGCTCAACGCTATGAACAGATAGAAGAGAGGCTTGTATAGTGAAAAAAAATTAGGGTTACATTGGCTAAATGAAAGATGGCAGACTCACAGTGATGCGGAGAAACCTCCACTGCAGCTAAGGTCGATCTTTTCTGTGTCCCAATCCAAGAGAGTAGGGGAGACAGGCAGGTGAGAGCTCAAGCTCAGAGGGAAGACAGATAAAGTGAGCGACTCAGTGCCAAATTTTCAACGTGAGTCAGCTCTGACGAACAAAACCCAGGTCGGGATCCGAGGCGGAGCTCCGGAGTGCTCGTCCGGTTGGCACCGAACCGAAGGTGGGGACGGACGTGAGTATTGGGTCGCCCCGAGAAAGGTAGATGCTACCCGGGAATACGACTTTAGATTAGTTGGCAACTTGCACAAATTAAAATTCGGAAAATTTTAAAATTTTAAAATTAATTCTTATTAATAAATTACATTTTTCTTGGACCGATAAGTCCTTTGAACCCTAAAGAAATTCGGTGCATTTGATGGCCTTTAATCAGAAGCTGACACGTGGAAGAATGGTTAACGGAGTCAGAGTCGATGGCAATATTCGTACATTGGATTATGGGAAAGCTGGATTGGAGAAGGTAGAGGACAGTTGGGACTTTTGAGAAAAACCACACATAAAAAGGAGGACCTTTTCTGAAGAAACAAAGTTGAGGGGCTTCAATATAATTACCTTTGTTTTAGTTCATGGCTTTAAATTAACCGGCACCTTTTCTTCTTCTTCTTCTTCTTGGCTAAATAAATTCTCCATGTTATTCCTCCACAAAATGTTCTCGTGTATTACAATTAGGGTTGTAGGAGAGCCAGATTGAATTGCAAATCAAGCTGAACTAAACCGAACCAAAAAACTGGTTTAAGACGAGTCGGTTCTTATATCGTGTGATTTTTAAGGTAAAATTATGCAATTTGTTATTAAATTCAAATTTAACATATACAAACCGCTAGATCATATTTTTAAAAAATATTTAAAATATTGTAAATATAATAATAATAAAATATAAATATATTAGAAATATTTTTAAAAAAATTAAAAAATAGTTAGATATATATTATTTTATTATTGTATAATATAATTTCTACCTCTTAAAACTAAATTTCGTTCTAAATATGTTTATTAATTTTAATCTTGTATATTTAATTTATTTTTAGTTAAAAATTTTAAGATTTTAATATTTTTCTTTTTGTTATTTTATGTTTTTTTTCATTTTCTTATTTTTCAATGTGGTTTTTGTTTGATTTTGGTTCGGTTTATATTCCATTGTTATTTTAAAATTATTTTAAAAATGGTTTGAATCGTTTAAATGAATTATAAAACCAATTTGAAACAATTTGGTTCAATAATTATGTAATGATTATGGTTCGATGATACATTATATGAACTAAATTGAATCACTTTAACAATTCGAGAAGAACTGAACCGGACCGAACTGAACCGAACCGAACCATGAGCACACCTAATTACAAGGATAGTCTTCAAAAGCATACAAATCACTTGAAGGCAAGAACAGTCAAAGTTATGCAGCAGAGTCTTTACACTAGATATTAAATATCTAATCTCCTAAGGGATATCCCCTTTACCATCATCATCATCATCATACAGTGCATTTGCAGTTAGTAAGGCATTCGAGCTGATGATGGAAACGCCCCTCCGATTCATTTGTTTTGCTACTGATGCTGCTAGTCGGATTCCTCTCGTCTTAACATACAATGGTGACATGTCTTGCTCCTCCTTGTGCCCACGATACGATGGCTCCCCCTTTGCCTTTGGCAGCACCAGCAAGGCACACCTAATCTGCATCATCTGCTATGTCTGTGTAAGTAAATCTGTGATCTTCACCGTGGCCTTTCATATGATTAGTGCTATCTGCAAACAGCTTGCAGCTGTGCAAAAAGTTGTAATTAAGGGCACATTAACATGTTCTTTGTGATCTCTATTGAGTTAAGAATGTATACATCTGGTAGGTTGCCTCCATGAATCACCCACCTCGGATTCTCAACTCCCAGACATTTTTCAACGGCAGTGCCCCATAAATTACAAACTCCCCTTTTGTTTATATCATGCCACCAGTGAAAGAGTCGGGAGGATTGCGAATGAATCCTACCAAATCTGAGTCTGGCGCAGAGTTAGGCCACAAGGTCCACGGCGATTCCCTCCATCCTGCACGGATGCTGGTCGCACTATTTCTTCTTCTGTTGGGATTCGAGTCAGAGTTGCGGCGTTCTCCTCAGCAATCATTGGATTGATTAAAATTTTCCGAGCCCTCTGGACATCGAAGGTTGCTTGCTTGTTTCACATAATCCTTCAAAGTTCTTTTGTAAAATAATTAGCCACTTGTCATGCGTTTGTCGGCCACGTGTTTCCTATACGTGTCTCTTTGTATTGCTATGATCGTATCTGTTCTTTTTATTACAGTAGACGCGCGATAGATACAATCTTGTATTTTTTTTTATCTCCATCTCTCAGCCACATTTATTTGTTTTTATATAATTTTTGCCGCCATGTTAATCATTTTCTTAACAAGTGCACGTTGAGAAGGAGGAGGAGGGATTGGTGTGTTGAATCTGTTGTGAGTTCATAAGGGATCTGATTCGTTTCCACTTAAAAATTTAATAAACTTATAGGTAGTGGTATCAAATCATCTTATAAGCTTACAACATTTTCTTTATTTAATCGAATATTTTTTTTTAATTTTAAGTCAGTCGGTTTTCTCACCGGTTCAATTAGGTTCACCGGTCGAATCGAGAACTGGCTGGTTCAACAGGAGTTGACCTCATTGAAAGCGCAATTTGATCTTTTACAGGGACCGGACTGAGTGAGTGACCGGTTCCCAATCGAGCCGGCCGGCCCGGTCCGATTTTTGAAACTATGCAATTACCTTCGTGCTATCATGGCCTCTCGTCCGAGCATATTCGGATCAAAATGGTTTTGGTCTGCTTGCATTATCCATCCATAATCTGAGCATTTTTATGGGATTGTGACTTGACCTATGAGCCGGTACATGTGTCGGTTCGGCTTTTGCCCCCGCAAAGTCTATTTCTTTCTAATATGAGCTTACCCCTCCTCTATTGTTCCCTCCACCATGTACATTCGCTCCCTTGGAAACCTAAATCTATGCATCCACTCATCTGCACAGAATTATCCAGATAACTGATTCTAGGCTTTGAGCCATGCACTAGAACTTGTACTTGTAGCTCCTCCTCCCACATCAGACACAGACTTCCAGTAGCCCCACGCTAGAGTTAGTCCCGTGCCTCAACTGTAACAAGTGGAATCGGAGGCTTCTTGGCTGGAAAAGCCATCACCTACCTCGGGTCGTAGGAGGCATCCAGGCTGATATGGTTGGTTGGTGGCACTTTGTATTTATGATATGAAATTCTAGAACATATAATTAAAAAAAATTGGTAAAATTATAGTAAGTTTTAAAGGTTTCAAAACGTTTTATTCGGTCTTATACAAAGTTTTAAAAATTAGACCGGACCGATCGGTTCAACCAGTTCCTATAAAAGACTCGATTGCACTTTCAAAGATGTCAACTCCGATTGAATCGGTCGGTTCCCGGTCCAATCGGTGAACCCAATTGAACCGGTGAGAAAATCAGCCGACTTAAAATTAAAAAAGCAAAAACCTATTATAATGTACATATTTTATTTACGAAATTTAAATTTATATTTTATGTTAAATTTTTATTTAATATAATTGTTATATTAATATTTTTTGTTATAAATCATGTTCAAATTATGATATTATGTAAATTTATTAGTAATATTATATTATTAAATATACAGTTTAACCCATTGAACCCCTAATTCCAACCTATGAACCCATGACTACACCAGTTTTCGGTTCGGTCTGATTTTTAAATAATATTATATATGGTTCCGAATCATTATTATGGTATACTGTCATTTTCTCTCATGGTTCGGACCTTTCATCCTCACTCTCACCCTTCGATAATATTGATTGACAAGGCCATCTAAACTAGAGGCTGGAAAGTAATAAGTATGGGGGCCTAATTGTGAAGACTTTGGAACTACGTGGGCCGCATCGCAGGAAATCTAAAGTACAAGGAGTAGTGATGCATTTTGCCAACTCAGTTCGATGTCAATTTTTAATATTCTTTTTTTCCTCTGTTTTTTTTTATTAATAATAAAATAAACAAAAGGGCGGGGGGCGGGGGGTTTGGAGAGATCGGCATCCGTGAAGGGGAGAGATCGGAGAGATGTCGCAGAACACCGCCAACGATCCGCGTCTGCCGTCGGCGGCGAAGCCGTTCAAGCCGCCGGAAGTGTCTCCGCAGGATCTTACCGTTGACTACTCGGGCTTCGTCGCCATTGTCTTCGGCTTCGCAGGCTTGCTGTTCCGGGTAATTTCGTGATACTTTCCCAGGCATAGTTCCGTCGATCACTGAATCGGTTGCTCCTCGTGGATTTATGATTACGATTATCTTTCTGATTCAAACTTCGTGGTGTTTAACAGTATAAGCTAAGCTCTTGGCTTGCAATTATATTCTCCGTCCAAGCCCTTGTGAACATGAAGAACATGGAGACTGATGTCAAGCAGATCTCGATGGGCATGATGTAAGTTCTCGCCTTATCGTACTTCTGTGAACATCAATTTCATTTGGTTGGTTCTGTAGTTGGAGAGCAAAGTGCAAGCTTTTACGGACGTTTTGGTATAGCTTGAATCAGGAAATCTTCCTTGTACAATTGGAAGACGGGGCTTGCTGATTAGTTGGGTTGCTAAATTAATGAAAGTTTGCATCTTGGGTTTGAGCAGATATTTAAGAAAGCACGGCCTTGTTCCAGATATTCATCATCTTAAAGTGAGACTGAATCCAACGAAATCTGCAGATGGTCCTTGAGTTCTGTGTCTTCAGTTCTGGAGTCTTTGGATTAGCACATAAGATTCCTTCGCATTGGACATGGTTTGGATTAGCATATAAGAGTTCTGTGTCATAGTATCCCGAAGGATTAGGGATATCAAGATAAGGAAAAAAAAAATGCGGATGCAGCCAATGTGCTAATGCATGTATTACATCTAAGAAACCCTGGTAAGGTTGTATACGCGAGTATCTGTTTTATGTGGGTGTTCCCTTTTTCAGGAGAGGATCAAAAGGATGTTGTAGCGTCTCTTTGCTTAAAACTTATATCCACATGATATTATCCCGAGTTAAATTTCTCTGATGCTATTGGAATTTCAGTAGAATGGTCTCTTCATGGCATGATCAACTAGATTTAGTTGATATTCACTTGGTATCTGGTTGTTTGTACCTGCATTTATCCCCGAAGAATGCTACCTTGGTGTGCTCAGTATCCTTTCTTTTGGACATGCTGAATTATTCATTTGAAGCCATTTAATATTAAAAATCTTAATCTTCCCGGCCAAATTTGGGCTTTACATCGATGATGAAGCATCTGAATTTTGTATGGATACTGTTTTGGAAAATCCATGGGGTTTTTTAGCTCAATTTGGAGTCTCTTTGCTCCATAAAATCACAAGCGAAACACTGGTTTTCAGAAGTCATATTTGCAGGAGAGTGCTTGTGTCCTTGATTACATCTGATATTTGCCAGCCACTCAACCTCTACTTGTATACTGGTACATACTGATGTCCGGTTTCTGATTAATATATCTATCATTCATTGGTTTTTGTTTTGCTTTCTCAGGTTTGCTATCATGGGACTGGTAACAAACTACTTTGGCCCCATTCGACCAACGCCACAAAAATAAGATTGTTCGAGTTGCATACTCAGCACCATATAGCTACATTAAGATTCTGATTTAAGTGGTGGTCTAGCTTAGTCTGTGCTGTTTGATTTTTCTTTCTTTTGAAACTTGGGTGCTTTCGGTTCATTGAACAAAATGGCTAGTTTATCTTGCTGCAGTTGATCAAAATACGATGGCATTGATGCTCCTTTTCGTGCTGATCCTGATCAGAATCAATCCATGTTCATCTCGCAATAGCAATTGGGAGTGAGTATTCATCCAGTGTTAGTTTAGGTCCATGCTGAAACTGATATCCAAGATAAGCTGAAAGTTCATACTCATCGAGGTAGTAGGGGTGGGTAAAAGTAAAAGACGGATCAAATTGAACTAAAATTAGCCGAGTGATACGAATTAATTTTCTAGTGATGCTGTTCTTTTCCTCAGAGTTTGTTTGTTTCGAACAATTTGAATCAAGCCAAAACTGATCAGGTATCATTTAATGGACTGATTTCAAGCGGCTTTTGAACTGAACCGAACCATCAAATTTTGTGGATTGAACAGTTCGAAGTGGGCCCCTACCAGTTAGCTCATCGGCTCAGGCTCAGGCTCGCAGAAGTTTTGCCGGGAGCCCGGCCCAGAGGCAAATACGTAATTTCGGTCAGTGTCCCCGTGAGAAGCACGTGACTTGAAAGTCCAAAACCCTTATCCCAGAGAAACTCGAAGCTTTGTCCCCCTTCGCGTAAATTCGTTCATTCTCACTGCAGCGCCGCCCAAGATCAGAAGAAACTCGAAGCTCGGAGGGAGAGAGCGATATGGCAACGGCGAGAACGGTGAAGGATGTCTCCCCTCATGAGTTTGTCAAGGCTTATGCAGCCCACCTCAAGCGCTCCGGCAAGGTCTCCATCTCTCCATCTCTAATTTTTCTCTACACCTTGACGTATGTTCCGCTTGTCAGATCAGTTTCTAGTTTCGTTTCTACATAGTTGTACTTTTTGTTTAGCTCGGTTATTGGTTGATCCTGTGAATTGCTGCAAATGCGTCTGTAAGAGGAACGGTTCGAAATTTATCAATGAAGTGAAGTGTAAGTTTGTCTAGCGCCGATTCAAAGGGATGA
Organism: Sonneratia alba; assembly: GCA_900174645.1. NCBI lineage: Eukaryota > Viridiplantae > Streptophyta > Magnoliopsida > Myrtales > Lythraceae > Sonneratia > Sonneratia alba. Next base: position 1,194,786 of record FWPY01000029.1, read on the forward strand.
GTAATATAGCTTCTTCACCCGAACTGGTTATGTAAAGAAGCTTGTTAGGTCAGATTCTTCTATGGCTGGCATGATCTTGTGCTTCTTTGTCATGCTATAGTGATGGATTGTGCTAATTTTGCAAGTTATACCTGGCTTAGCAACAATGTAACTGTTTTGTAGCTTCAGTATGATCTTGCCTATGTCCATAGTAATGTCTCTCTGTCCTGTGGGAAGCCACTAGCTTTGAATTCAATTAGAGTACTACGAAGTATTAAGCATCACCATGTGTTGGATGATATCCTGTCTTTTGATGGGCCAAATGTTGCTCTATGTTTAGTGGAAGCAGCCTTCAGTTGGATGTACCTTTTAACTTATACAAATAGATACATATGTATCTGCTCTTTGCATCACTTGTCTCGGCATTTTGTATGCTGGACTGAGGAGACTGCCTGATTCCTCTTGCCTGATTGTCCTGTTGCACTTTATGTTTTTTTTTTGCCACATAAATTAGATTGAGCTTCCTCCCTGGACTGATATCGTGAAGACAGCTACATTCAAGGAGCTTGCTCCATATGACCCTGACTGGTACTACATTAGAGCTGGTATTTTCTCTCTCTCTCTCTCTCTCTCTCTGTGCGTCCAGCCCTCTCATCTGAATTGATAAAATGCTTCTGCCGGCACTGTTTGTGATCATTGCATCAATTTGAAACTGCAGCTTCTATGGCAAGGAAGATCTATCTTAGGGGAGGTCTCGGTGTTGGTGCCTTCCGTAGGATCTATGGTGGGAGCAAGAGAAATGGAAGCCGCCCACCCCATTTCTGCAAGAGCAGCGGGTCTGTAGCTTGCCACATTCTTCAGCAGTTGCAGAACATGAACATTATTGACATCGACCCTAGGGGGTGAGTTATGTTCCATGTCTTTCCATCAAATTAGTGGAATTTGGAAGGTTCCCAACTTGAAACCCTGTCTTCTGGCAGAATGACCACATAAATGTGTTTAATGTTGATTTAGAAGATGCTAATTGAAACACCATGATATGACCTGTAGTATGCTACGATGTTATGAGCATACTACAGGTCGAGTGGCCAGCGTGTCTTCTGTAGTATGCTAATTGTACTCTTTTTATTTTCTCATCATCTCAGTGGAAGGAGAATCACATCGAGTGGCCAGCGTGACCTCGACCAAGTTGCTGGAAGGATTGCAGTTGCCCACTGAAAGATGAAACCGGGCATTCCCCTGATGGAAGTGGAAAAACGCTAGTGAGTTTTGGGTCTTTACGCTCTTTTTTCAAGCAGGAATGGTTTATTTGTAGCGCAATCAAGCGAGTTCTCATTTCCTCAAGTCTGTCACTTTGATAAGAGATCTTTGAGCATCAGTGGTTGGACAGTAGTGGTATTGGCTTAATCTATAGTTGACCATAGAACTTGACCTTATATTATATGATATTCCCGATCGATAAATGTGAGCAGTCAGCATGGTTATCAGGGAATGTCTGTTTGGAGACTCTCGGGTCTTAGAAATCAAGTGCGGACGGCTCTGATTAGTTCCGACAATACCATGTGGATATGATCTGTCTCGATCTCATTTTTCTCAATGGAGGGAGCAGCAACTTGAACACCGAGACTAGAACTAGCTCAAATTTGAAAGGGGAGGAAACTGGACATTGTGAGTTTTACCTATGAGATCATGCGGCTTAAACCTACACTGTTTACTCCTGTTTAGGAGAGGCCATATCAATTGAGATCAACTGGTGTAAAATATTTTAGTATGAAAATTTTAAAATTTAATTTTATGATATATTTTTTAAATATATTATACTTTAATATATTTTATTGATTTTTTATTAACAATATAAATTTTGATAATATGGACAACTTACGTGAAGTTTCTTAATGACATGATTTCATATTTAAAATAAGTTGATTGTCGATTTCCTTTCCTTTTCTATTATTCATTGTCTGGCTCGTGTGCTCTCTCTCTCTCGCTTGTACTTTTCCCCTCAACTTAGATTTAATTAAATTTTTTTTACTTTTAATAACATCTAATTTTTCTTAATTATCTTTTATTTATTATTTTTTTCTTTTTATATAAAATAATGATAATATAACATATTAGTATATTAAAAGGTAATTGATACATAACTCGTTTTTAATATTGATATTTTAAAAAGTTTATAATAAAAAAATTAATTAAAAAAGTTAAAAATTAGTAATAAATTAGTAAAATTAGTACTTAATATTTTTTGATCTCTCACATTAAAATTTTATAATAATTATTTGAACTTTCTCACTCTTATTTTCTTATTTAATTTTAATTATCCCCCAAATCATGAAGTCTCCCACACAAAAATACAAAGTTCTCTTCCCTTCTCTCTTTTTCAATAATTTTTTAAACTAAAAATTGCTTTGTTTAAGGAACGAACAAAAGTAGAGTTCTATTTTTTGTTTATATCAATAAAAATTAAATGAGAAGAGTAAAATGAGAATATTCAATTAATTATCACAAAATTTTAATGAGAGAAAGATAGAAAAATATTTAGTATTAATTTTACTATATTATTATTAATTTTTAACTTTTTTTGAGTTAATTTTTTATTATAAAAATTTTTTAAATATCAAACTTGAAATTGAGTTATGTGTTTATTACCTTTTAATATACTACTATGTTATATTATCATTATTTTGTAAAAAAAGAAATAAATAAATAAAAGGTGGTTAGGAAAAATTAGATATTATTAAACTATAAAAAAAGTTTAATTAAATTTAAATTGAGAGAGTGGTGTGGAGAGAGAAAGTGAATAGTATATAAGAAAAAGGGGAGAAAGAGATAGTGCGTCCCACCATGTAACACGTGACAATCCATTTATTTCAAATGTAAAGTTATATTATTAAGGAACTCCATATAAATTATTCACGTCATCAAAAATTGACGGCATTAGTAAAACATTGACAGATTGTATTAAAATGTAGTATATTTGAAAGAAAATATATTATAGAGTTGCATTTTAAAAATTTTGTACCAAAGTATTACGTTAATAAAATGTTTTGTACCAACTAAATAATTTATCCTGAACTTAAGAAAGAAAATTCTTCCTTGTATTTTTCCCCCGAATGTATCATATAATATTGAGAAGTTTGATAGTTTTGCCTAATCTATATTCGAATTAAGTCCATTCATTAATAGTTAAATTCTTTCGATAATAAATCTATACTTTTTTCTACCAGTAACAATAAATCTATTCAAGTAATAATTTTAAATATAATATTTTATTTAAAAAGAAGAGATTGTGCTATATAAAATATTTGATATGTGATAAATATATAAAATTTATACAAGTATAACATATACAAGTGATTTTCAATTTCTTTAATTTTTTTTACATTTTTATTAATACAATATTATATTAATGATGAATTTTATATAATCATTTTATTGTGTACTGCGCACCAAATTCTACTCGAAGCTAATTAGGAATTTAAAAATCCGGGGGGCGCTGATTTTCTGGCCAATAGAAAACGTGGACGAGAGAGGAGGAAAAGTCAAGGTATTTCCTCCACTAGATGAGAGCCACGTGTCTATAGTGGCCCACCAGCTCTTCGTTCGCCGGGAAGAGAAGAGGACAAAAATTGCAGTGGCATACGCGGTAATTACGGCCAGGATACGTGCCGCTTTTGGCTTCTCCGTGCTCGTTTAATTACCAAAAGGGCAAACCCTAGCCTCCATGCCCTTTTTCGTCAATAAAGATAATTCCCCACTCGCCCCCAAATCCTTCTCTGCTCGATTCGATCTCTGTTTCTTCTCCTAGTCCTTCAATTGCAATCGGATCTTGCCGAATCGCGTTCTTTTCTATCGATCGATATCTCTTTTAGCCTCTTCTACGCGGTAAGATTGGCTTTTAGGGTTTGTGCTTCAGATCTGAGTTCTCTGGCTCATATCTGTGAAATTCCGGGTGCAAATCGGCAGATCCGTTACATCTGGGCTTGCTCCTATACTATTTTCCCGGTTTTAGCATCTTCGATTCGCCTTTTCTTTTCGAGGATCTCCTTTTCATTTTGCAACGCTATTATGCGTCAGATCTGTAGATCCTTAATTTTCCGTCTTGACTTTGATAATATTCGCAGTAACGATTATCGATTTGGCTTAATACGGAATATTTGCTGGAGAATTTCTAGATCTAGGGTTAGGGTTATTCCAGAAATTGGGGCTTTTGAATCATATTGGGGATTTCTTCCTTCTCATAAACACCTTATCATCTCGGGCTTTTTTCTTCATTTATTCGATAAATTTCTTCTGGATTGTGCGATTTTATGAGGTAAAAATTTAAAATTGCCTCTAATTTTGCCAGAAATTCACATATATTTGTTCACGTTTTTTCTTGATTAATTTTGAATGTTTTATATTTAAAAAAAAATTATGCATAAAAATTTAAAATTTTATTATTATTCTAGTTCCTAAAAGTTTAAGGCAATTACTTACCAAATTGCCATTTCAGTATGTGCCCTTAGGACTCACAGATGTACTTGTGAATATACTGATAAAAGGGACTACTTATGAATGTACTAAGGAAAAAAGGAAAAGGGATTACAGCCTTGTTTGCCCATTGCCCCATCCTTCCTGTTGAACTTTTAGTACAGAGTGTTAGTGAAGTGTAGGATCACTTAGAGAGCTCAGTTAGCTACTTGATCACTAATGGAAGTGGTTTTCACTTGAAATATTACATCTTTCTACGTGTCTTGTAGAACATCATCGGCCCACCAGCCCCCCACCACACCCTCTCCATACTCTCCACCTGCACCCCGACCCCCTCCCCCCCCCCCCCCCGGGTCCCGATTGTGCACTGGTCTTCTGGTGACCTTCAATGATGTAGCATCTTTTGTAAATGAACCCACGGCCAGTTTCTGGTTTGACTATGCTGTCAAATGAATCCATGTGATCATGTTCAGGTTTCTTTAATGAGTCTTATTTCTGCACTACAGCACAAAGATGGTGCAGAAGCGACCTTCTGATGGCGAGGAGCAATGCGATATCTCTTCTAAGCGCCCCAAGCAACTGAAACACACTGAAAAGCTACCTCTGTTATCTGAAATCTACCCTTCTGAGGATAGTCCCCACGTAGCTAATGCTACAGGTTAGCATACCTTTGCTATGACACTCTGAAATACATCTCAAAACAAGTGGTTACTCTAGTTCACTTGATTGTTCTGTGAAGTATAAGTCAGGACAATAGATGCACTATATGGAAGATAGTATGTATGTATAGATTATGGAATTGAATATGCAGTCTAACCGCTGGCTAGACTCTCTGTCTTTCCTTTGCTTTGATCCTTTTAATTGTGATTGTTGAAGGTGAGGGTGCATTCGAGGATAAAGATGAAGTTCTTGAGAACGTTACTGGCGATAATAACTTGGTTAGCCTCTCAGAGGGATATGAGGAGGATACTGATTACAGTGAGGAGGACATACAATTGGATGAACCGTTCCATGTAACATGCTTCCCAGAGTATTTCTACCCAGAGCATGGAGTCAGGACTTTGATCAGACATGAGGATACCTATTCTTTGCATTTGCAGCAACCTCCTCAGAAACTAGTTCCCGTCGGACCCAATTACCAAGCAGATATACCTCCTTGGAACCCAAATGGTGTCAAGAAGAGATCTTCTGATTTTTGCTCGACATCTGAAGTAGTTTCAGACTCTGAAAACAGAGAATTGGCAGGGAGTTCTGTGATTCCAATGCCTTATTCTGGATCATTCCAAGATGAAGTTGGGACTGGCAGAAGTGAATGCAATTGCCATGATAGAGGTTCCATAAGATGTGTTAGGCAACATGTTGTGGAAGCCAGAGAGAAACTTAGGAGAATCCTTGGGGCAGAAGAATTTAAGGATTTAGGGTTTCTTGATATGGGGGAGCAAGTAGTGGAGAAATGGACCAAAGAGGAGGAGCAATTATTCCATGAAATTGTTTTCTCCAACCCTCCTTCAATTGGCAGGAACTTCTGGGACATCTTATCCTCGGTATTTCCTTCCAGAACTGGGGGGGAGATCGTAAGTTATTACTTTAATGTGTTTATGCTCCGAAGGCGAGCTGAGCAGAATAGATTTGACCCATCTAATGCTGATAGTGACAATGATGAGTGGGGGCTAAATAACGAGGATGATGAGGACTCTGTTGTTGAATCTCCTGAACAACATATTGGCTTAGAGAATTGCTTGGAACATGATGTGAATCAATACAATGAAGATGCTGCTGATGAGACATACAACAATGAGAATCTCGCATTTGAAACGGCTGATAAGGGTTATGAGGATCAGCCAGAGGATCATATGACCTCTAGTTTTGAGGGTAAAACTCAGGATGAGAGAGTGGACCTGTATCACCAAGATGCACAGGATGATTCTTGTACTTCCTTTGACAGTGGAGTTCCTCCTGCTTTGTCAGGTACCCATTTGAAGGATGAGAATCAGGACAGGTGGGCTGGCAGCTATAATGGGTTAAGCAATGGCAGCAAGGGCCATGACTATGGTTTGGAGCCCTGTGATGCAAAGTTGTGGGATGTTGGATATGTGTCTCATCCTAAAAGGGAAGTTGATTTCTTGCCCACTTGCAGCATGATCGAAGAGGTTTTTGGTGACGGATCTTGGAACTGCAAAATGGACAGGAAACCTTAAGTCCTTTCTTTCTGTTAAAATTTAGGGGTAGCTCAACAATTTTCCATTATGTGATTGCCTGTGGTGGAAATTCTACCTTTGTAAGATATCTTTGAGGTAGACGGTGTTTTAGGTTTAGAAGGGCCATTAGGTGATAGTTGTACAATCTCCATAGATGTTCTGATCCCTCTTATGCTGTCTTCCCCACCGCAATGGTTGGATTGGCCCCGACTCTTGACTCTCCCGAAGACATTTTGCCTTCAAGGAGTATATGGCCTGGTTCAATAACTGCTAATAGATTGTTTGCCGATGTAACTTTCGAGTAGGCCTTCTTGGTGGGAAAAGAGCAGATGTATAAGCTCCTTTGAGACTCTCCTGCATGCACTTTGTAATAAAAAAAAAAAAAGTAAGTCAACTTTCACATTCCTCTACTCCGATATGTTTTTGTCCAGATGCTGCCGGGCGGCCCCTCTTCCGTGATCTGATATTTTAATCTGGTCCTTGCCCAAAATCCAGTCTGGCTAAGTGCAGGTTCGGGCCAGGCTTGCAGCCAATAGAGCCTGAGGTTTAGAGTCGAGGTGCGTGCCCAGACACAACCGATGGTTAGTGGCTCGATTGACTCGGTTGTAGCCTCACAGTTAATAGAATCAAACTAAACCAAGTGGTCTTCTCTTCACCGACATGGTGAGCATTTAGGTTTTTCTTTTATATGCCCCACCACTGAGTACTAGTATGCATAGAGGCATTCAAGACTTGTGCATTGTTTGGTGTGAGCACCAACACTATGATGCGATCATCCTAAAGAATAATATCTTGACAAATTCAGCATTCTAATCGTTTAATGGCTATCACGCTTGTCACGACATGTAAAAAGTCAATGGATTCATCAGCTTCCCCTCTTGGGGGGTAAACGGCTATTAAAATTATTAGTCTTTGTCAGCTAATTTTAATCTCACTCTCTCTCTAGATTTCTTGGTTTTGGTTGCTTGTTCATCCGCCACCATTGGTGGCGAAAGCCAACGATGACCCGAATTCTCTCTGCATTTTCGGTTTTTTTTTCCCTTATTTTTCTTCCCATGAACTGAGGGATCAATCCTACCAACTTGATTCATGCACCAGGATTTCTTGATCCTCTCTTCTCAGGGTCTTCCTCATGACCTCCCCTGTTTCATTGGCTACTCGATCAAGGTCCAAGAACCCTCCACTTTGCCCAGTAATTAATTTCATTTTGCTGGATCTATGGTCTCGGAAGATGGAGCTCCGAGATGATCGAGACAAGCTCAAGCACGAGTGCGGGATCTGCAGGAAAAGCTTCTCTTCCGGTAGATCCCTGGGAGGCCGGCCACATGAGGTCTGAACTGACGATGAACATCTCAGCCGACTCAAAGGAGAGAAAAAGCCCACGAGACATTGAAGTCTGCCAAGGCTTCAGCACTGAGGGCTAATTACGGGAACTCGGTGGCAACTGTGGGAGCAAGTTCAGCTCTTCGGAAGCCCCCTTTGGTCAGAAGATGAAGTGCCACTTGATAAACAAGAGTGATACTGTGGAGGAGGAAGGGGGAAGATAGGGAATTCAGTAGTCGAGATTCACAATTCTGGAGTAGGGATAGCTCCCATGCATCTATTGACAGTCACTCGTCAGACAATGAGATTGGTCTCCCGAACAGGACGAAGGGATCGCCCAGGAGGAAAAGGAACGGCACGATCAAAGTCGTCAGCTCCGCTTCTTTGCTCCCGTGCGTCCGAGATCAAACAAGAACTGGAGGAGGTAGCCATGTGCGGCTCGACGAAGCTCTCGGGGGAATTCTCCAGTGCCAGTGGCAGTGTTATAGGCTCATCATGGCCAATTCCTCTTGTAACGATTCTGATACCGCCTTTCACAAAGATCGGATACCAGTTGATGATAGAGATTCTCATTCTCCTCTGAAGACGGTAAATGCAAGAGCAGAACTTTCTGTTTCCGGGCATGCATTTCATCAACCTGTCCATGGTGAACCAAGACGATCTCAACCGGTCCAGGTTTGAGACTACAAAAATGAGTTCAGGGAAGAGCATATAGACGAAGCGGACGAAAACCAAGCCCAATCCAGCAATGTCAGTTCAAGTTTTAAGCACGAGGGAATTATCTGATGACTCCTATGGTTCCCAGATCAGAAAAATCTCATCAATGAAATTGCTAGCACCAGACGGCATGGAACTGGGAGCCAATCGGGATCTTGACACGGGACACAGCATATTCGAGTGTAGTACTTGCAACAAGACCTTCCACTCCTAGCAAGCCACTGGGGGCCACAGAGCCAGACATACAATACACATTATTGCTTATATTTCTGTAGTATGAAACAGAGATAGTGATGATCTATGGTTACATAAGACGACATGGGAGAACTCAAACCAAGGGATCACATCATGATCGATTTCAGGAGCTCATGAGCTCCTATTATGAAAGCACGAAAATAATATTTATAATAAAAAAATTATGAGAAATTTTTTAAAAAAATATTAATTATATACAAATAATTATTTTTAATATTTTTTAAATTAATATAATATTTAGATTAATCAGTCAATTATATCACATAAAAAATATCTTTAAATATAAAATTATTCAAATTTATTTTTTAAAGAAAACAATTGTTCTTTTTTATTTAGGTCTAATCAGGTGGCCGGGACATAAAATATTCATATCTCGTACCAGAATTTCCAGACCGACTGGGATGGTGGGCCGTATATGCACAACTCCAATTGACAGGTCCAAAACACGGGGTAGGGTAGGGTATTGGCGTTACCATTGTGAGGGGTTTATATACTAACCACTACACTATATATATATATATTAAAAATAATTATAAATTTGGATTAATATAATAATTAACTATAACTAGAATATTTACAAGCGTTTTTCTGCTCCAAAGAAATGGAAAATAAAAATTAGGATGACTAAGTTTAAAAATGAGATAAAAATTAGTCTCGAGGTGCAGTTTGTTTGGTCTGGGAATATTGTGTGATACAAATAAAAAAAAATTCTACTCCTTATTGCTAAAATGAACTTTCGATTTGGGGCTATCATGCGCTCATTTTCGAGATTGACTATTAATGGCTACTACCATTATCATCAAATTGGGACGGATTTCTCACTGAGAAACCGCTCCATCAGGTTTTCCGAGAGGGTTCAGTGTAATAAATCCATTACCCTCAATATGTTACAAAGGGAATAAGGGACAGTGTGAATAAAGGAACGCATGGAGGAAGATCGAATCTTAGAGCTTTTTCCTACCTAGACTTCCACGAAGAGGGTCGGTCATCGTACGGATCAGCTTGGAAGGAGAGATGGGAAAGGGGAGTTGGGGTTAGCGGGGTCAACCCTGACTGCGGCTGATCTATTCAAACCCCACGGCGACCAAATCCAAACAGAGAGAATATACAAAGAAGGGCTTTTTCCTGTTTCCTGCACTGTAGAGAAGTCGTCTTTGAGAGAGAGAGAGAGAGAGAGAGAGAGAGAGAGAGAGAGCGCGTGCTTGAAGGGATAAATAATGGGGAAGACCAAGATGGCGGAACGAGAAGATTAGCAGTTTCTACCGGTGGGTTTGATTTATTCGTTAAGCAGAAGCTTCCTCCCTTGACATTTTCTTTGATTTGTCGCCCCCGCCTCCTTTCCCTTTCCTCCATATGTAAGCCCTCCCTCCCTCAGTTGAATCTCCAGCAAGAAACGTCTGTAGGCGCCGGTGGCCTTCGTCTCTTGAAAGTTGTCCGACGATTTTCGGGTAATCCCATGTCTCCGACTCCCGTTTCTTATCATTTCTCTAATCAGAAACTCGAGTTCGTTATTAGAGTACAATCAATCTGCATGGAATTTTTCGTCTTTCCTCTTCGGGGATTGATCTACTGTTGTTTCTCTGCATCTCGGAATCAGTTTAGCGCGACCCTCGTTTGCTTTTTTTTTTTTCTTCGTTTAGTTTATCAATTCCAAGATTTTGAATTTTCATGTTAAGAGCCTGAGAAAGTTTCTGGTTAACGTTTTGTTTCAGTAATCTTTGGCCTCTAGTTTAAGTTCTACTTCTGTCTCTTTTATTGAAGAACCGTGTATGCAGTCGGTGTCTAATCCTACTCGGTGTTCTTGCTTTCCATTTCCTTGCGCGTATTCACTACGAGTATTGCTCTGTTTGCGCTCAGGTTTGTAGAATTCATTGCCCTGTGATCCATCTTTCGGATTAGACCCCGCCAAAAATGTTCGGTTCCAAGAAGTCTCCAATGAAGGTTGAGAAGCCTAGGTCTGTTGTTCCTGGGCATTCTGCTGATGCTTATCGCTCGAACCCTTATGATTCTGATGATGGATACGATAATAAAAAGCATACAGTCAATCCATCTAGAAAGACTTCTTACGAGCCTGAGAGAGACTTTAACAACAACCCTCTCGATGATCACGAGATGAAAGGGTACACTTCTCTACTTCCGAATGCACTGAATTCTGCCGCAAGAAATAGGTACAAGAATGGTTTCCGTGACTCGGGGGGACTGGAGAACCAGTCAGTTCAAGAGCTTGAGAACTATGCGGTTTACGAGGCAGAGGAAACCACGAAGAGTGTCAACAACTGCCTGAAGATAGCAGAGGAGATGAGAGACGGCGCCACAAAGACCTTGGTTATGCTGCATCAGCAGGGTGAACAGATCACCCGGGCGCACAGGGTTGCTGCCGATGTCGATCATGATCTCAGCCGGGTCAGCTTACTTTTCAAGCCCTCTACTAATGAGACATGGGAGCTGTTGCTTTTCTTGATCTGTCGAGCTTCTCTAATTGGCAAATTAAATCTAGCTAATTTCCTGTTGTTCAAGAATGTAATCGAATCAAGGTCTAAAGTTTTAATGTTCCTGTGCAATTAATTCAGGGTGAGAAACTTCTGGGAAGTCTCGGGGGTATTTTCTCGAAGAACTGGAAGCCGAAGAAGACACGCGCTATAGCAGGGCCCGAGGTCAACAGAGGTCGCTTTCTGCTCTTGCTTTGACGAATTGACATCCTTTTATTATTTTTTTCCTCTTAAACTTCTTCTCAATTGTACTCGTGTATGAACGTCTGCCTTCTATTCCAGGTGATGTTCAGATCAAGGGAAACCACTTGGAGCAGAGGGAGAAATTAGGTTTGAGTACAGCTCAGAAAAACAGACCTAATTCGAGAACGCCACCTCCAGAGCCGGCCTCATCACTGCAAAAAGTCGAGGTTTGTGTTTTTCATGTACATCATCATGCAGAATCCTTTCAGAAATATTCTTAATCCTGATGGCTGAAAGTTTGCTTGGATTTCTGGAATTCAGGTTGAGAAAGCAAAGCAGGACGATGCACTATCTGATCTAAGCAACATCTTGGGAGAGCTAAAGAACATGGCTATTGACATGGGCTCTGAAATTGACAGGTGAACTTTTCTTGCTCCATTGCAATGCGAATGCTAAAGAAAAAGGGGCCAACAGAATGTGCTAAAAAGGTTTTGCTGAGATGTTTTTCTGACGTGTGTCTACTGTGCAGGCACAATGAGGCTCTGCATCCTTTCCATGATGATGTTGATGAGCTTAACTACCGGGTGAAACAAGCGAACCAGCGGGGCCGACGCTTGCTCGGGAAGTAGACTGCAGTCTGTCTTCATTTGCCGTCCGCTGTTCCCTCTTAGATCCTGCAGTTTTTCACACCGTTTGTTTGTCTGCCCCGCTGTGCTACTTGCTGTATCGGGCTTGCGCCCAATCCGAGACTGTGACATTTGTCGAGCAATCTGTTGATATCAAATTTTAGTCGATTTGCATGTTAGGCTTCATTGAGTTTGTTTCTGCATGGAAAGTAACAATTTACGTGGAGCAATGCGTCCGTTCCACAGCGGACTATCTATATAACCAAAGGATGAAAAGAATAGAACAAGCAAAACTAAAAGGACTAAATGTGACCCACTAAGCACAAGATGGACCATCAGAACTAGGAAGAACAATGACAGCCACAGACAGCAGAGCGAGCCCACAGCGAACTGATAGCCCCACGGTGTGGGGATCTTGCCATCTTCTGTGAGCTCTAATGGAGTCCCCTCCAAGAGTACCGGTTGGCTCCGAAGAAATCTGTCTCCCGGAGTCGAATGGTACTCTTCTCTCTTCAGTGATGCCTCCTCCGATGCTACCATGCCGACCAAAGGGGCTGTCTTTTCCGAGCACAGTAGAATGCTACTCTCCGTATAATTACTGATCGGTTCTTTGATTCTCAATCTCAAGTTCATGCAGTTCTGGTGGGAAGTCATGTTAGTTGGCACTGTCTCATTGCTGGGAGTTGATAAGAAGCAGAGTTACACCTTCCTGCAATCATAATCAGCGAATCGCAGGCTCAGTCGAGAAGAGGAACAAATGGAGAACTGAAAAAACAAAGTCCTAGGCTCTGTTTGTCAAATGAATTAATTGATCACAGGCTCACTCCTCCTTTCAAGCGGATGAGCATATCTACGTCAAGAGGGTGGTGAGTTCTTGTATGGATCTCATCGATCATGGGCAATTTAAATCTTTTACAAACTGTTCGGCCCTGACAGTCGCCCCCCAATTCAACTCCCATTGAGCTAGCTCATCGCCTTGAGGATGGTGGTGGCTGCCCATGAAGTCCTCAACCCTCCTACATCCAAATTTGATTCCACTAGTGATCACCCATGATATTAGTGGTCGTTAATAACCTGTCGGGACAGTGGTGATAGTTCACAAGCTCATCATCGCTCTAACTTAAAGCATGTATATAGAAAACCTTTCAATGAATAAATAAATAATTAGGAAGATTGCCATCAAATCGATGGCCGGCGGAGTGCTGAATGTCCGCCATTGGTAACTTCAAGTTCCACTCGCTCGTCGTCCTTAGTAATTCTAACAGAATTAAACTAAAATTCTCTATGATTTTGCGAAACCTGACCCGGAATGCGCACATCATCTGTCCTGCAAGAGAGCTCGAGCTCACGGGGTCCCGAAGAACACGTGCTTTGTCTACGATCGATAGTGACGTTGTGCCTAACACAAACCGGTTATTATTGGATCATAAAACTTATCCACCCGAACGTACTAGGCATGTGTGAACATTCATATATGCCAAGAACTCCTCCCGTCTGTGGGGGCAGCATTCACAGGCACACTCGATTAGCTCTAAGAAAGCCATCGACGTTCAAGCGGACCCCCCACGAAATGCATAGGACGAGACGCCTATCCTCTTTCTTCTTCTTCTTCTTCTTCTTCTTTTTTTTTGTGATTTTTCGACATGACAGGATTCAACCCTCTTTTGACGTAATTTCTAGCATCCTTTAATGACGGTTCCTATCGACAGGCGAGGGTCTATAACGTAGAAAGACCACAAAGAAATGGGGAATATGATCAGTACGAGAATTTTAATGGTGGTAATTGTACGATCTGAAAGGAGTACAGATAAAGGGGAATATATGGGTGCATGGAATTGTATTGGTGATGATTGAACCGGACAACCTTAGATAGAAGACATGTCATCCACTAGATGACTCTCGAATTCAATAGCTTTTTGTCTGTAAGAGAGAAGAGAGACCTATGAACATCTCGTTGCGTGGTAAAAACATAGCAGAAGGAAAAATTAACATGCAGGTGTGGGAATTCTGCTTGGGGGGATCGAGCTGATTTCGAGCCCGTGACTAATGTCACTAAGTTAGAACCTTTTCCTTTAGAAAAAAAAAATGAAAATTTGATCTCCATTACTTGTGGGGTTATCCGGAGTATCATGAGCCCTTTTTGCACGACTGATGTCGATCCTTCTTCGATTCAGTTTAGGCATATCATCTACGCCAGAGATAGGTGTCGAGTTCAAAGCAACCGATTGGGGTGATATAGATGTATCATGAACAAGTTAGAAGCTAGTGGAAAGCTTCACCGGCAAGAACTCTAAGCTAATTATTACATACGTGTATATATATATAATGCTGATGTAGTGGTATTAAGACTGGGCAACTGGGTATTTCCTAGCGTTCTTGGTGATCTTGGTGAGAGCAGCTTGTCCGAGATCGAGGCCGCACACATCAGCTAGGCGGATGAGATAGAGAAGAACATCGGAGAGCTCATCCTCCAAGTGCTCCTTATCATCCGAGCTCCAGTTGGGCAAACCCTTGGCCACTTCCCCTTTCCACTGGAATATCTCAGACAGCTCTCCCACTTCTCCCACCTGCAGACACATATTGCCCCGAAAAAAGATCCGTTCAGAGATCGAGCATTGCAAAGAGACGCATGAAGAGCAAGCGACGAGTTTACTTACCAGGGCTAAGAGGAGGTTTCTGGGGCTGTGGTATTGGTTCCATCCTCGGACCTCTGCAAACTCAGCTACCCTGTCTCTGATCTCTGAGAGGGACACATCCCAATTGGTTGCTTTTGGGTTCTCGTTGGAGCTTCCCATCATCGCTCTCTCTCTCTCTCTCTCCCCCCTCCCGGGACAATGCTCTTTAGACACGGCACACTCATCCTTATTTAAAGCTGGAGGAAGCAGAGCGGGCTCCATGTGATTCAATTATTGTAGCATTAGTGATTTGATCCTCTAGAGATATGCAATGAGGTTTTACGATATACAGCATCTGTGATGCATCTATCCGGAGCATTCAAAGGCTTATTTGAGACAACTCGACCCATTGAGTACTAAGAATTTTCATTTACAAGGTTCAATCCGGACCTGTTCGCCATTGTTGGCAGTGTTGGATAAAGAAACTTTTGTCATAATAGACGCCCGAGGGGCCTAGATGCATGAGATAGCAAGAAGAGGGAATAAAGAAATGGAAAATAAATAGATATAAGAAATCTCATTAATGAGACCCGTAATCAAATCATCTTCATTAGTACATATTAGAAGTGACACCATTGCACGAGATTATGAAATTTCGATAAGTTAAACGTGAGCCATCATAAAGCACACTGATCATGCGGGGAATGGATCACAAGCTCGGCCTAGTGGAGTCTAGAGACGATTTGAATTGACCCATTTGTCTGCAGAGGTCCAATACAAATTCATCTGACTCGTCTCCACCACTGATGTCTTTCTAAGATCAACATGGTGTCCCATGAATTCACCGAGACAGGGAGAACACGAATGATCTCTCATCAATTGACACAGCTATACATGGGTCGTTTCAACTCATGCTCTTAGCTCGAATCGACTCGTGTTCACTCGAACGGTCGGTCCGTGTTTCCACTCGTTGTCGGAGCTAGCGTAGCTAGCCAGTGCAGTAGTCGATGATGATCCAGAAGCCCACATGCCAAACATATGATACTTACATAAAATATGTGACCATCCCGTGTCAATTGAACTTCCCGAGCAGGCCGAACATATGCTTGTCTTGTCCCTTCCAATTGCGAGTTGACAATTATCCTCTGCATCTACATTCGTATGCATGCGTGTGTCTCTGCAGTAGTCTTGTTTTATATGGAGCAGAAACAAGACATGGACGCCTAGTGGGTACGCAGGCTCCTGCGACAACGTGACGAGCCAGAGCCTGGCCACTCGATAAACGAAATCCCGTGCAACATCATCCTCCTCGACTCACCCTCGTGCTCTTGTACTCACAGGATGTGAAGTCTGAGTATCCAAATAAGGCTAAGAACCTAGCTAGCTGGGCTGCTATGAGTTCACCCTAGGAAGGTGCTGTCTGGCACGGAGGGCACAAGAGATACGTAGTAATCTTCGAATACACGGAGTGTGCTGAAACTTTCGGGCAATTTTTGTCGCGAGATCGAGCAAGAATCCAAAAACAGCCCGGCTAGGAACAGAACAAAAGAGCAAGAATATGCCGTGGGAAAGAATCTCATCTCATAGGCAATTCTAGGGTTTGTAGCGGTTGTGTCCATTTGTGGAATAAAGAAGCTGTATGGAGGTCGCGGGTGTTAGCTAGTGGCATCATGTCTTAACGAAACCAGACATTGGAGTGAAATTAAATTCTAATAATTGATTGCGATAGTTTGACACTTATCTTTTCCTTACGCAAATTTAAAATTTTTTATAATCAAATAATTTTAACATTTAATCATGGGAGTCCAATTTTCTGGCATGTAGATTATTCTCTATAGCAGATCCCCCACGTGAGTGTTTGTAGATCAGAAGGCACTCGAGTGCTTCCCCCACCAACACCATTAGCCAATTCAATCTATTTATTATCGGGGAAAAAATATTCAATATTATTGAATTCCTACTTACTCATAAGAAATTGGACTCATTTTTATTTAAAAGTTTAAATTGATATATTGTGATATACAATTTTCTTATAAGTGTATAATTTTCTCTTTATTTTGTTGATGTGGGAGCGTATATCTCAACACCGCTCTCATGTGGTAACATGGTCCACTTTACCACATACCATTAAACAATCACCCTCAACAATTATCAATGAATCGGGTATTCTTCGTTCGATATGAGATGAGAGGGACAACTGGTCACGAGTTGGACAATTTTCTTCCATGTTCGGACTTATATTAACTGATCACAAGCCGGACTTTCGAACTCGAGTCAGGTGAGATGCGAGCCCATTAACTCTGATATTAAATTGAATTCATTGTAAGTGTTCATAATTTTCTCTTTATTTTATCGATGTGAATTCGTATATCTCATCAAATATCTTATATTAAATATTGAAAACAAAATCAAGAAAAATACCTTGCTCTCTCAACAGCAAAGTAAATAAATATTAAGTTCATAATCACAAAAAGAAACTCATAATGCCCATAAATTATAATTATGAAAATTAATGGAATAATAAATTATTTGAGAAAAAAATTCCCTGCTCAAAATAATTCACTGTTCCCGAACCTACCATGTCTTGGTGATCCTCTTCCATCGAACGGTGAGTAGTCCATTAAGGATGGGTTGGTCCTCCAGCGGACGGTCCAAGGTCAACCGGGCCAATTCTAATTGATCCGGAAACCCTAGAGAGTACCACAGTGTGGGGAAAGCCGACCCGCGAAAATCGCGTGCATATATAAACGGCCCGGGCCACCATCCTTCAGTTCCTCGTTTCAGCCTCGCCGCTCCGGCCAGAAGCCACCCGCGGGAGTCAACCCACCGGACAGGACGAACCATCATGTCGGACGAGGAGCACCACTTTGAGTCGAAGGCTGACGCCGGAGCCTCCAAGACCTATCCCCAGCAAGCCGGCACCATACGCAAGAACGGCTACATCGTCATCAAAAACCGCCCATGCAAGGTACTGTGTCGATCATTCTTCGTCCCTCTCTTTGGATCTATCTGTTCGATTGATTTAGCACTAAGACGGGAGTATGTCGGCGCGCGAATCTTTTTATTAGGATGAAATAGATGAAGAGTGGGTTATGCAATATCCATGTTATGTTCGTCGAGGGCAATGGCCCCGCGGTGAAAAAATTGGCGCTTGTCTACAAGACATCGTTGTCAGTGCTATATATGTTGTCCATCTATTGCTCATTGTCCCCGCCGCTGATTTTTAATTAGAAATCCTGTTATGCATTTGTTCTTGTTAGACTGATTTCCTTCTCGGGATTTATACGTCCGTTCTACTATAGTTGAGTTGCAGGTGTATTCTCTTTCGTCAATTTTGTGCACCACACCACCTAATTTTCATGTATGTTACTTTGGGGCATTTTGAGCTTTATGAATTCATCATGCTTTGCTAGTTTCCATGAGCTACTGTAATTTGCAGTAGAGTCCTTGGTACATTTAGATCTGCATGCATATGGGTAATCTTTTATACATACGTCATCTCCCTCCCTCCCTCCCCCCCTCTCTCTCTCTATGTATTTCTAGGTCTTTCTGCGTATTTTGACTTCAAATCTCAGATTCCTGCAATTTATTGTCACGTTGGCTTCGCTGGTATCCGAAGCAGAGTGCAAACCAGAGCACTATCGAATGGTCTTTTGCTAATGTTTCTGGTGCTTGGATACTACTTGTTTGGTAGAGAAGATACTTAATGGTTCAATCACATCTTTTGATTTTTCTTTTCAACCCAGTTACTGTATTAGTGCATCTTGTGACTTGATTGATATATGTGCTTGACTACCCCATTCTGTTGCCTGATTTTCATAAATCTTCTTGCAGGTGGTTGAAGTTTCCACATCCAAGACCGGCAAACACGGTCATGCTAAGTGTCATTTTGTTGGAATTGATGTCTTCAATGGCAAGAAGCTTGAAGATATTGTTCCGTCGTCCCACAACTGTGATGTGCGTATTGATTATAGCTGTTGAATTTTGTTCCCCTTGTGTGAAGTGTGAATATGAGACTATCATTTGATACAACTCTGTTGGGACTGATTTCTTGCATTTTTCTAGGTTCCCCATGTCACTCGCACTGACTACCAGCTTATTGATATCTCTGAGGATGGATTCGTAAGTCAAAATTCTCTCATTTTCTTTTCATGTTTGTTGTTTGTGATGATTTCCCATTGCCTCTTTACTTACTTGTTTTATGAATATTTTGATGGTAAAATTATTTTAGGTGAGTCTGTTGACTGAGAATGGTAACACCAAGGATGACCTAAGGCTGCCAACTGATGAGACTTTGCTGACTCAGGTTAGTTACTTGGATAGCACACCCATATTTACTTTCTTCCCATTTCTGGAGAGAGAGAAAAAAGAAGCAGCCATGAGCAATTTTGTTCGAGATTGTTATTGCTAAAGGTCCAAAGATAGATATTGGCCTCTGATTCTTTGACAAAAGAAGGTTCTTTTTTTCAAGCCCAAGGTTCTCCTTTCCCTTTTCTTGTGCTTCGGTTCAGAATACTCAGATTTGTAAATTTCTAGTATTAGCTTTACATTCTGGGGGTGAAATTGCAGATCAAGGATGGTTTTGCTGACGGGAAGGATCTTGTGGTGACTGTCATGTCCTCCATGGGGGAGGAGCAGATTTGTGCTCTCAAGGACATTGGTCCCAAGTAGTAGCACAAGGATAATTTTCAGTCTGTTTTTATGTTATTTACCTTTAAGATTTGGGCCTATTTATACTTAATAGCTTTGCTTGCTATTTTAGATGAAATATGCGGGTATGCGGGTTGGGTGCTTTTCTGATTTTTGGACGTGTAACCGAGGCAATAGATATATATATATATGTATATGTCATATTTGACAAGCCAGAGTTTTCATCTGGTCGACATGCTGTTTCCTTTCACAGCTTCACTCATTCTTAATCCAGGTGGTTCAGTTTCATTTCTAGTCTCCAACGTGTGCTGTTTAAACCGAATTAAATATTTCCTTTTACTTTGGTATCCACTTTTTGAACATCTTCTGTGTATTTTTGACACAATGTTCTGATCCATTATGAAAGTCAAATCTTCCTTGGTCTTGCTTTGGTTAAGATAGTAGATGATATCGTATTGAATATCACGTTCTCTTCACAGGGACTTTGGCAATTGGTAAATCATGCAATGATGAGAGCAAATTGTTAGCATGTGGTAGATTCTCAAGGACCAATGAATCTGCCATGAGCTTACAGTATTATCTGGGTCCCGATCAGACTCGTAATAATTGTCTTGACGTGACAGGACATTGTGTTTTGGAACTTTTCACCGTCCTTCGAACAACATGAGACCGGTTGAATGTAGTTGGCTGGGCTATTGTTCCTGTGGTTGACACTGTTCTAAAGGTGGCCGATGGGGGGAATGCTTGCTCTTTTCTCAAGATCATCCTTTTACTTCCATTCGCAAAATGCCAATTGATTGATGATGCTGCCATCCGGTGTGGACCTGTGAATGTTGCCTTAGCAACCAAGACAAAGCTTGAACCAATTTTCGGGATTGTTTACTCCCAACAAGTCTCCGATTTTTTGGGATGAGATCTGAATGCATTTCGGGATGGGCTGGGGAGATCTTCCAAACTTGGATACAAAGTTCTCCGACTGCCATCCCTGTTCTGGTGCCATGTTAAAGCATTTGAACCCTTTACCGATTCAAGGATGTGTTCAAAATCAAGACCCACTGAATCGGAGGTATTATGCCAATCCGAACGCAAATCTAACCGCAGTTCTGCTCCCCAAGGAAGCGAGCATGTAAAATTGCAGCAGAGAGAGATTCATCCAATTGTTCAACAAATCAAGGAAAAGAATGTACTGATCTGTCAATGCAGAAGTTTCATATCTACAGCGTAAGGGGAGACAAGAGAAGGAAAAAAAAAAAAACAAGACCTCTGCAAGTCGATCATGATACCGTCTCTGACTTGGTACCAGTAGATCTCAGTTCGGTTTTGACTGGTGAACCCCTCCTTTATTCACATTCTTTGGCAAAGCCTCCCTCCCTCGAGCATCAATGAGATTCTTTGCTAAAAGTTCCGAATTTTTCGGCCCATCAAGACTCTGATTTTTGATCTCGTCCCGGATACTCAGCATCCTCTGGAATATGGATCGGATAAGTGTGGCCGTCTTCAAGTTCACGGCATAACAGATAATTCAATTGCTTGCAGCTCTTGAAGAAGACGCAGCTCACGATGGTGTCCAGAACTATGAGGATCGAATACAGATAAGCGATGAACAGCCCCTCGAGAGCCACGGTAAAGCTCGGGCCTCTTGAAACCTGGTAAGCCCTCACGACACGGTACTGGAACAGTGCCTCGATCGCAGCCCAACCAAGGTTCAGAGGTATTGACAGTGACAGAGCCAGGGGAATCGAATCCCGAATAAGAACGCAGGCCTTGAGGATCGCTTCGAACCCACCAAACTTCTCGGTCCCAGATAGGACCAGCGCAAAGTTGCAGACAACTAGAGCGTGGGCAAGGATTATCGAATAGAGAATGGCCCCGAGAGCCGATAGAAAGAGGGTGAAGCTCGGGGACTCGAACCGGATCCCTTCCAGGCAGTTGAAGGCGAAGAAGAGGATCCCGAAGGCCGTCGCGTTCGCGGAGAGGATCACCAGCGAGTTGCAGATGTAAGTGAGGAGGAGAGGTCTGTAGGTTTGCAGGAAGGATGAGAGAGGAAAAGGGAGAGAGTAGGGAGAGAGTTTGTGTTGGGAGAGGGATAGGATGACGGCAGCTTTTGAGACGAGGAGGAAACTGAGGGAACAGGGGAGGGTGAAGGAGAAGGAAGAGATGGTCTGGGAGAGCTTGAGGCAGAGGATCGAGATGAACTGCGACGAGGAAGGGAACCCGGCGGCCTCGAAGAGGGCCCTGAGCCGTGCGTGGACCGTCGGGAGGAGGGAGGGCGATGAATATGAGGGAGCAGGGGCGAACGACTGCGAGAGGAGGATCGAGACAGAGAAGGGTAGAGCCAGCAGGGCTGCCGTGGAGGTGAAGAAGTGGTAGTTCTGGAGGAAGGTGTGGATCGATCTCCTGAGGATCCTGCTTGCTCTCTCCATCCCTGGAATCGCCAAGCAGCAAGCGGAGTGCCCTGTATCTATCGAATTTTACCGGATGCCCGAAGAGAACCTGTAATGGGTATCGAGATGGGATTTGTCTCTGGGGGAGGCGAGGAGGAGGGAATTGGTGCTTCCTCCTCTTATTCGAAGATTGTCTCTCTCTCTCTCTCTCTCTCTCTCTCTCTCTCTCTCTGTCTCCCTGTGTCTTTCACTCTCTTTCTTGTGGGTGAGAAGTAAATGGTGAGGTTGGAGGGGAGGGAGGGATAGGGGAGAGTTGGTGCATTCGGCGAATGGATTGGCCAACAACTGAAAACTAACAAAAACCGCAAGAGGGGATTCAGTATATAATCCATTTACTGTGTGTGCTGCCACTTCCCCATTTGGCCGGTGGGAGTTGGGGAAGAAACCAACCGATAATGCTTTATGCAAAACTCGAACACAGATACAAGACGACCCCGAGTTTACTATCCGGGTCGTTTTCTGTTCAATCTCTCTGAAACTCGAATTCCCTCTCTTCCCGCACGCATAGATAAGGCAAAACGAGAATGTGGGCGGCCGACGAGAATGCTTACGGAGTTGGGCGGGGGGTGGGGGTGGCTATCACCGGCTCGGTATTTTGCATAGTGACAGGTACGCATGGTAACCCACCGTGAGCGTGGTAGAGTGGTTCGGCACTCATCATTCCAAGGGAGGACTCGAGTTCGAGTCCCACTTGCGGTGGGGAGCTCTTAACCTCTTAAATGGGCTAACCCGGAGCGATCCGGATTAGTCAACTGGATAAAGTCCAACTGGATACCGACGGTTTATACCAAAAAAAGAGGTATGTATGGTATTGCCGAATCATGTAGGTCCGTTTTCTTCCCTTTGGTGGGGGCAACTAGCGGGTGGGTCTTCTCTTGAGGTTTTTCTTTTTTATTTTTTTAACATCTATCGTGTTTGGTGTCGTAACAACTAACTGTTCAATTGAATTGTGTATTATACAACCTGTGACCTATCATTAATCCACATATATCGACATCTGAGAATTTCAAATCTTAAATCCGATCTACTATATATTGTCAGTTTACTTCTCTTGAGGTTGGTTGATTGTTTCGTGAACTTAAAGGATAAAAATACGAAAGGGAAACGGAAATGAATTGCGTATCATAAAGGTTGATTGCCTTTAGCTTCTTTCCAAATCAACAATTATGATATAGGAGGGTGAAGGGCATTTGATGATTCCATGGCCAAAAATTGAATACTCCGTTGGCCTATCATTGTGAGCCATTCCTCAATTTCTTTTTTCCGGGCGTAAATATTACCCGCTACTCGAGGAACCCGTCAATTTTTCTAGCTAATTCAGATTCAAGTAAACTCTCTTATTATGATGTACAGCTCCCCTAGATCATAGTGGATAGTGGACACACACCATTCACCATATTCAAGTAGAGAATCTCCCGTGTGTTTGCCCACACATATATGTAGTATGTATGTATCTTCTATTGTAAAAAAAACTTTGTGAACTTAAAAATATAGTTTTTAAAATTGGACTGAATCGGTGTAGGCATGGATTTATAGGTCAAACTGGGAGTTTAATGGATTCAACCGTTTATTTAATAAATAATATTACTAATAAATTTATATAATATTATAATTTATAATAAAAAATTATTAATATAATTATTATATTGTAAACTTAAAGGTGACCGGAAAAATAATGGAGTAAATAAGGTATGAAAAGAAGGCCCAATTCTAAATAAAGAATGATACTAACGAGCTATAAATTCTCTCCATACATATGTTTACGTCTATATCTGTGTTTTTGCATCATCAATTATTGACAGCATTAATGATTGTCACTGTTCCCTAAATTGATCTTTTTTTTCCCAATAATGAAGCTAACTGAACCAACTCAAGGACATGTTTACAGGACCGTCAAGATTTCGGTTCACTCATTCAGTCAATTTTATCGCATGACACTCCTCGGACTCTAATCCTCTGTCGGGCCCAATGATCTTGCTAGAAGCTGATCTAGCACTAGCCTATACCCATAGTTTAAAAAACCGGACCAGGTTGACTGTTGGACTAGTTCAACTAAGAACGGCCATTCACTCGATCTGATTCCTATAAAAAATCCAATTGCACTTTCAATAAGGTTAACTCCGGTTAAACCTGTAGGTTTCTAGTCTGATTGGTGAACCCAATTGAACCGGTAGGAAAATCGATCTATTTAAAATTTTTAAAAAATAAAAATTTATTATAATGTATATATTTTATTTTATTAAACTTATATTTATATTTTATGTTAAACTTTTATTTAATATAATGATTATATTAATAATTTTTATTAAGTCATTAAACTTCCAGTCCGACCCATGAATCCATGAACCAATGCCTACACCGGTTTTCGATCCGGTCCGATTCTAAAAACTATGCTTATATCCCAAACAATGAATATATATGTGTATATGTATATGTATATATTATATACGTAAACGACAAGGCAACTTCCCCTTTGTTTGGGTGGGAAAAAAACGAGCGAATATGACGGAAAGCAACGCTATTAGTTCGTCCACCAATACGCGGTTGGCGGGTCAAACATTTTTCTCTCTTGTGGTGACCTTCCAACCAACAGAACAGTTATAAACCAACTGATCTGGCTCGATGTTTCCTTTTGTTTTTTTATTTCTTGATCACGGTTTCATATCAAACATTATAAATAGAGAAAAAAGAGTTCCACCATTTGATGAAATGACCATTATCGAATTTAAATTAGTCATAATCGACAAAAAAAAATCATATGGTTGGCAATGATTCAGTTTATAACCGATAGAACATTGTCTAGCTTTACCTCCTGGCGGGCACACCGAACCCATAACGATTAGAGTTGGTCGAGTTTTTGGATTTCGGGCGATGCTCATTGAGAAATCCAATCCCCTTTTTTCGTTGGTGGTCTTAGGATGCTCGTGGACGAAACTGCATTTCCCCCACTAATTCGAATTTCGATGTCATCGCCCAAGGGCTGACCCATCAGGGCTCAGAAGCTGGAAAGTTCACCTTCGTGGGCCGATGAGGCCCATAAAGAAAATTTCTTGAAGCCCGAAATAGGTTGCATTGGGCCGAAGCTTGGCCCAAATGGCTGACACTCCCGATGGATCACTGAGCTCGTCAGAGTCAACCTGAGGGCTCTCCTGATTCCTCTCTACAGTCGGAATCACTCCCGCAAATCGAGGCCCGCATCAGAAGCTGTGAACTTTCCGGCGACGGATCCCGGGTTTCGAATTGCAGAGAGCATGGTGGAAGGAGATGAGAGCCCGGCTGCTTCGCCGGAGCTGAAGCAAGTTACCTGCTCGATGGTCGTGATTAGGGACAAGTGTGATTGGAACGTCTTCCCACCAGTCAACCACGAGAACCTCCAGGTTCTTCCGAGCCTCTCCAGAGAAGATGGAGACGAGGAGGAGCGTAATACCCCATCTTCTTTCTCGCCGCCGTCGTCCGATGTTCTCTCATCAGCGTCAAACTCGTCGATCACATCATGTTCTTCGACATCGTCGTTTCCTCCGTTGGAAGATGGTGATGCGGCGGGCCTGGAGGATACGAAGCCGTCCGATTCGACAATCCAGGTCCGTGAGGTGGGTTACGTTAGCGAGTGGTGGATGTTCTGGTTCGGTATATTGCGCTCAAAGATGCGGGCAATCATCTGGTGCCCACTGGGATGTGGAAATACTGCGAGAGCGAGGACATTCTGGTTATATGTTCCGACCGCAGTGACGATGATGCTGGGGCTGCTCTACTGGCAGTTTCGGCCTTGGCGATGGTGGAGTCGGAGAGAGACTGCTGAAGAGAGGTTAACGAGTCTCATCAAGGAGAAAGATCAGGTCGGTGGAATCCGCTCCTCAACTGTTTGAGGAAATGCCCTATTACAGTTAATAACAGAATCACTAAGCTAGCAGTAACTGTCAAACTTAGTCGTAAAGAGTTAAGCTTTCATCTTAGAGATGTGCCCAATTCTGATATACAGGCGCTTGTGAAGCCGCATCATACTATGTTACAAGTCTTTAATGCAGTAACTGAGATTTAATACTTTTCATTATCGTTTTAATTGAGAAATATGTAAAATGATGAGCATTGTGGATTTATGATTGTGTGGTCTGTTTGTATGCTTGCCGTTTGTCTTGTCATATGGCTGTCTTCGGTTGTATTGTTCAATTACTGGAGCTGCTTCGCTTAAATATGTTGCTGCTTGATCTTAGCTCGACTAATGGAGAGACTAAAGTGCTTGCTTTTGTTGGCATCTGATATGTGCAGAAAATTGCTCAGCTGCTGAACCAAATTGCTCAGATGAATGAGCTGCTTATCTCGCGGCACAGAGCTTAGACGATATTAGCCACCTGTCAATACTTTCAAGCTCGCACATTCAGACAGCCAGAAAGTCATCAATGCGCAAATGGCCAGTTTTGTGGGCTTTCCTGAAAGTAAGCAGTTGGAATCATTATATCATCATTAGCGGCCGCAGCAGTTGCTACAGTATGATTTGGGAAAGCTGTTCAGTTGATGAAACTGGAAGCATGGGCATAAAGGGGCCATTGAATCCCTGAGGTCCTGAAAGATAAGTTGGAGATACCAGAATGGCCAGAACATACACACATATTCTTTCCTAGTTTTTGGAGACACCGTAGCATCTCTCAATTGTTACTGCTTGTACATGAACTGGCCGAGTATCTGGCTCTACTGATTGTAAGCATTCTATGCATAATCAGATGCTATTTGTCATCACCAATCAATAGAAACATCTTTTAGCTATATCCTTTCAATCTGTGAGGACTAATGCCTTTTTCTCATATTCATTGGATAATTGAACTACATCAATAACTCTCTCCTGATGAAGTTTTTCCCTATCAAGAACAATCACAATCATTGTCAACCTTACTGCCCAGATCTTACGAGGAAAGCAAAATCTGAGTGAAGAGAGTCTAACATCTGAACAAAAATTCTATGTTTGAGCAATGCAGCATTCACTTTTCTGCAGAGAAAGCATCCAATTAATGTAATTCTGTCCGAGCTCCATCAAAGCAGAAACTTTGTTTCTGTAACAATTCAATTAAACAAATGACAACGCAGCCAGCTTCCCTCTGTGATCATATTTATGAAAGAGATCGAACCAAGTCTAGTCGAGTGATGCCGAACCATCATCGGCATCCATCCACTCTCCCATTTACACAAAATCAAAAGCTTCGGACTCACATCATTGTCAGGAGTTCTGGAACTTACAAGCTATGAGATGTTCGACGAATATCAAATTTATCAACATACTCCAAGGGAGTATCAGTCTCGTTCTGAATCCTCTTGATTTTAGGGCTCAGTAAGCCCCTGTGACCGAATCCATAAAGCTTAAGAACCTGATTGTCTGCAAAGTTGAATGCCCTTTCCATGCTTCTCAAGCACCTCTCAACCGGGTAATCCCCATAGCTCCCGCAGGGCTTGCAGCCCACGAAGTGGGTCACGAAGGGCCACCTCTCATCCCCCAGCCCTGGGTGATACTTTTCTATCATCTCCTCATAACGGTCTACAAGACCAGCCCAATACCCATGCAAGTAATAGGAGTTCTCAATGAACACCCTGTCCATCCACTTATCCTGCTGTGAGATCAAGAGATAGATCAGAGCAGATTGATCATCAGCCTCGAAAGCGGGTCTCCCCTTCAGGTTTGCAGTCAGAATCTTCCCCGCCTCGTCCCGAATGAGGCCTTTCGGACCCATTGGAGCCCACGCATCCAGCAAGTCCAAGGACCACTGGCAATTCCTGAACAGGAAACTCCCTGTGTTCAATGCGATCCATGATTTTTGATCGAACAGCAGATCAGGGTACCCGTGGATGACTAAATTGTGCTTCGAATACTTTGAGAGCGGGATCTCAAAGACCATATCAGTGAACAGGGCATCACTATCCATCCACCAAATCCACTCGACCTCAGGATGAGACAACATCAACCTCCGAATCATTGGCAGTTTTGCCCAATACCCAGCAAGCTCCTTGTCTAAATGAGCCATGTTGTATACAATTTCAATCCCATGAATCCGACAGTAGTCGATCTTGTTCTTTACCGCCTTCAGCAAGTAATGATCCCCAATTGGGTTATCGCAGGGGTTTGGGGGTGACCCAGTTAAGAGCAACACCTTAGGCTTACCGTTGACATAACTGGGGAACTCGGAATTGCTCTCGAGCCATTTGTTCCTGTCAATATCCCAGTTCAAGATCTTGGGTCCGAGGGTGTAGGTGACATTGGGGTTGATCTCAGGCTCAGGCGGCTCGTTGGGGTCCGTCGGGTCAGAGTCGGATCGGATCTCCGCTAGGATCCGGTTGGTCTCCTCGATGAGGTTCTGATTAACGGCATCCGCCTCTGAGGAGCCAAGGTTGCCTATCCCAATCGTGCCCCGGAGGACAAGGATCGTCACGAAGCCGCACAGGATCGTGATCTTGATGTTGTTGAAGGTCTTCTGGATCTGTCTGCCGCGCGGCGCCACGCGCCCCCCTCCAAAGGCCCGGCCGTTGGTGGCGGTGGTCGGAAGGGACGAATTCCTCTTCTGGGTCATGAAATTCTCCTGACCCATTTCAAGATTCCTCCCTAAAAGCCTCTCCCTTTCCCTCTCTCTGTCTCTGTGCGTGTGCGCTCTCTAGGGTTTGCTGATAAAGATCGAAGCTCTCTCCGTGCAATGGCGTTCGGTGGGAAATGGATCAGGAAATTCGGTGAATCAAAATCTGAAGACGTAAGGTGAGGAACAACCTGTCGATGTAGAACAAGGTAGAGCTCGATCTCGTGCAATTGGGGCTCTCCCTCTTCATTGAATTGTGGCAAGAAACAAGAAATGGTGAAAGATTAAGGAACGAGAAGGGGAAGAAGAAGTGGAGACTACATGGGTCCAACTCCGACCGCATGAGATTGACACTGTCATGGTGATGGACAGCTTAGTTTTTTGCTCCGCTGGACGCCATGATTGATTGACCGATTACGCGGTCTGTCCGACCGACTGTATATGGATTAATTAAATCTTGTATCAAATTCCAGCTCATCTTAGGAACCCATCAGATACTTACCAGCTCAGACACATCCGCGTTAATTCAATTATCTATCCCACGAGTGACATAATCGTGCGTTGACGCATTTTGTCGGTCAACCAAAGGTTTAGGTAAGAGATGCTCAGATAATATCCGATAGGGAAAAAGGCAATAATATTACTCCAAAGTTAATTTATGTTTTCAGCAAAATATGAAAATGCATTTAACTTGTCAGAGAGACATAATCTACGAAAGAAAGATGACGTCGTTGTCTTCTTCTTCTCTGATTGGTTCTTGCCCTGAGAGTTTTCGGGCTGCAAGCTCGAGTCTTGATTCACTTTAACGATCACCGGAGACCTAAACCGGAGGAAAGTCGATCCTTTTTATCTGTTGGCCCCGGTCATTCGTCGACTTTGTTGCGCTCTCCCAGGAAATTTTATGGACGCGAGCTCTCGCTGCACCTGCCCTCATTACCAAGCCGTCGGCTCGTCGGCCTGCGGCTTCTGCGGCCGCTCTCTTCCTCCCGAATGGCCGGTGTCGGAGCTGAGGCTGTCCGAATTGGCCTGGAGCTTCCGCGACACCCTGAGGGTGGCGATCGCAGGATTGGTCGGCGCATTTGTAGGGCTCTTCGTCGTTGGTAATTGAAAAACTCAACCTTTCCACCTCTCTTTCTCCTTTGATCTAATTCACCTTCAGTGCCGTACCCTATGTTCATGAAAAAAGTTCGAATCGACCTTTATCCAATTTTATCAATTCCTCTGAATGATGAAGAACCTTGAACATGAGACCAGCAGCAAAAAGAAAGGGTCTTTTTCTGATCCTGATCATTGGAAGTGCCTGTGTAATTTACGAGTAGCATTGCCATCTTCCTAGGTGGAGCTTTGATAGGAGCAACTGTGGGAGCTCTAGCGGGTTGGGCTTCGAATCGCGGGATTCTACGGGGATCTGTACTGGGTGCTACTGCAGGCACCGTGCTTTCTTTGGAGATTATGGAAGCTCTGCGGGCTTATTGGTGCCTCGAGCAGATCGGTGCAAGGGAACCGGCATCAGTTGTTAGTCTTATTTGCTTCAGAAACAGAACTCCTTTGCTTGCTACATGATGTTCTTACGAATGGATGTGCCACTGATTAGCTTGAACAGAACCACAGTAGATCAAACTTTTCAAACACTAAAAGGCTCTTGCTTCATCAAGAAATGTACTCTTAAAGTAGTATTTTATGCATTTGATTTTGTCCTGCATGTCCTATGCAGGCGGATCTCATACAGGAGCTTATCAGGGTTAGATTTGTAGAGGGCCACCTCGAACCGCCTGCACTGCTCACCGCCCACTCACAGCAGGTCCTTTCTTTTGTGCAACCTATTTAAGAAAGAAAATTAGAGTTCTCCATTTTATTTGCATCCCAATAATGCCAATATCGATATGTTTGGTCGTGTTTAATTGATCTAGTTTTTGCTCCACCAATACATGTGCTGTTATAGTGGTTCATTATTGATCATGATTAAAATCTGCTCTTATGTCTAGGACTCCAAGTGGAAAAGTATTTCCTTGTCTTAGAAGTTGTATCTGCATTTTTGGTCAGTTATGAACCTGTCTGTTGGATTGAGCAGGTGAACAATGAAACTCAGAGATACAGCGATACAGATGATGTCTATGAAAAGTTCCAGAGAGGACTTTCTCGGGATTCTCTCAAGAAGCTGCCTCACCATGTTATCCTAGAGACAGCAAAGCAGAATGAATGCTGCACCATTTGTTTGCAGGTTAGTCAGTCTATGTTATCCTCAAACTGTATTACATGCGAAATCATGTACCTTTCTCTGGTTCGTGACTTTTTTGTGCTCAGAACATTGACGTTGGAGAAACTGCAAGGAGGTTGCCACACTGCCACCACATGTTTCACCTGACGTGTGTAGATAAATGGCTCATCATACAGGGATCCTGCCCCGTCTGCAGACAGGTCCTGCAAGTGTAGGGAAGCATGGAACGACTAGGGAATATTGTGAATTGTACAATCATTTCCCATTTGGTCTTCCAGTTCCCTTGATGTACATAGTTGAACATATGTTTTCTTTGCATGAATATAATCTGCTTCCAGGGAAGTTCTTCTTAGAGACAAACAGTAGAAATAAATGAACCTACTGCAGAGTGAATTCCGAGATCTTCCAAAGTTTAAGTTTTGCTGAAGGGAACAATTTGATGAGAAGTGAATGTTGCATTGCAGAAGGACCTCACACCACTTGTCTGTCATTATGGAGCAGTCATTTTGTCTAAACTCTTCATTCCCATAGCAGATTTCTATTCGCCTCAGATTCAAGATCAGAGGAATCATGTGCACATAAGTGGCTCGACCTTCCTGCTCGTTTCATCTAGTGTTGCCCAGATAACTAGAAAGCCTTGTGGAAAATATCAAAGAAGAGAAATCTCCTGAGCAAATGTTCATCCTGTAAGAATATTCTATCACATCAGGGTCGATCGAGATTTTAGTGTGCAATCAATCATCTGCACAGGATGAGATAAAAGATGTCCTGCTCTCCTAGCTCTGCAAAATTTGCTGAGACGATTGATGGAGGGACTATGACTATCACTATTCAAGAGGTAACCGACTCATGAAGTTTGCCTTTGCACGGTTGTCTGGACTTTCCTTCTGCAATCAGAACAGAAAAGATCACCACATCAGACGCACAGGTAAAATTTAGGTGGTCTGACCAGTTTGAGTTCGAGAAAGAAGCATTTAAGCAGCCATGTTAGAACCGAAACCTTAGGGTACTTTAATCTGTCAAAAACTCAGAAACAAAAACTCGTCTCTGTCATACTAATGACGCTGACAACTGTACTCGACATCATAAGGATTAAGAAACCCCTTCCCCGCTTTCTTCTTCTTCAGATAAATGGAAGTCCAAAAAGGGGAAGAAACATTGGCCCATGCAGGTCTCGAACCTGCGACCTTCGCGTTATTAGCACGACGCTCTAACCAACTGAGCTAATAGGCCGTTAGTGCGAGCTAGATCTGTAGATTAAAACTTATTCAAAACCCACAAGTTTTTCCACGGTCACACCATTATCGGCCGGTTGCCATACCTGATACCATAGGGGCACATGATCGTGTCGTTGCTCGACGGGTACTGGAAAGCAAAAGGCTCCGACACCCTTATCCAGAGTCTCCATGATGAGGGGTCTGGGATCGTTCTCCCAATCTGAAAACCAAGGGGCTCCATGCACATAATCTGTGGGCTGGAGCGAAGAGCTGATGCCACTGGTTCTGCATATGATCGATCTACCAATATATTCTTATAAAAAAAAATTTCTCAGAGTATTCCAATTTAAAATCTTGCAACATGCAAGATATACATTAAAGAACAACACTCGCCTTTTTTGTTTTTAATCTGTACCGTACGATATCTAAAAATTCAATGTATTTTAACTGATTCAAATTCGAGTTGGATCGATCCGTTCAAATATAAAATGGAGAGTTAATACTCAGTACACATGATGATAAGTGTATATATTTTTTAAAAGTTAAAACTACAGGGAAACATGTCCTCAAATCGATGTATTACTGAGGAAAGACAAAATGATGATAGTCGTGCAATTCATAGAGGCATTATGATTGATTGTGGCCGGAGAAGGTCATTCTGCTGTCTCGTGCAAAGTGGTGGGAACGATCTCAGATTTAGACCTCCATGGCATTTTCACTGACGAGCGGTTTCTGCGTTTCTGGGATTGATGAGGCTGCTATTAGCTCCAGAAAAAGAGGGGTCCCTGGGCTCGATCGCTCCGTCAGCTCTTCGAGGATTGATGGACAAAATAAGAAGGTGCCTCCCTTTTTAGCTGCAGTATTATTCATGGGAAAACA
The DNA here is from genome assembly GCA_900174645.1 of Sonneratia alba. NCBI lineage: Eukaryota > Viridiplantae > Streptophyta > Magnoliopsida > Myrtales > Lythraceae > Sonneratia > Sonneratia alba. Next base: position 1,227,603 of record FWPY01000029.1, read on the forward strand.
AGTTCTTGTCTCGGATGGGAAGGATGTCGGAGATCAGAGCATCAGGTGCACCGCAAGTTTCTCCGTTCATGTAAGAACAGAGCATCCTTCTGCTCTTTCCTCCAGATAAACCCCATTTGATTTCAAAAGAAGGCATTTTTCCTTCTATAAACGGGAACTGGAAAACTCTTGAGTTTGTTTAGGATGGAACGAGCCACTGGGTTCCAAGCAAGTGGTAATAGATTAAACTGTTCTATTTGATATTGCAGGCGTCCGGCTGTGTTAGCGGAGCTGAGAGGTGGTGGAATAAAGGCCTCAAACCCAACATGGTGGAGATCAATTCGGCGCAGGACCTCGTAAACTCCTTGCTCCATGCCGGCGATCGTCTGGTGGTTGTTGATTTCTACTCTCCCAGTTGCGGCGGCTGCAGAGCTCTCCGTCCAAAGGTAATCGTAACGCAATGGGCTATGGGTTTAAGTGGTCATCAGACTGTACAAACCAGTGACCATTTTAGGCCATACTCATCAGAAAGCACTTCTCATCGATTAAGTGTAAGTTCGTCATTCCACGTTTATGAAGTGTGAATTTGATGCATGCTGATCAGGTCTCTCAGCTGGCCGAGTTATACCCGAATGCAAATTTCCTCAAAGTGAACTATGAAGAACTCGGAAAGATGTGCGACTGTCTCAATATCCGCGTCCTCCCATTCTTTCAGTTCTATCGAGGCGCCAGGGGACGTGTATGCAGCTTCAGCTGTACAAGTGCAACAGTAAGTCAGACTCCTCGCTTCACTTAATCAAAAGACCAACTTCCAGTTCCAGGTTTTCCTCACAGACTGGTTGGTCTAACATGGCTTCGTAACAACAGATCAAGAAGTTGAAAGATGCACTTGCGAAACATGGTGGGGAGAGGTGTGGCACCGGTCCAGCAAAGGGCTTAGACGACTCCGAGCTGCTGAGACTGGCGTCTTGCAGAGAAATATCAATGGATTTCCCCTTGCCTGGCAAGGAAACCATATTGCCGAACTTGATGGTCTCAAACACGGGCAACAGCATAAGAGAAGAGTCTCATTCTCTCCGTAATGTCTGAAAAATCTCTCTCATTCTATGTATTGCATGTCCATTACCATATCCTCCATAAGCAGGCTCTCTGTTTTATCTCCTGAGCTCTGCCAATGGGTTTTATCTGTTGATCGCATTGGGTTATTTCATATTACTATGGATCTATTACCGACTGCTTCGATTTAAAACACTTCCCTCACTTAAATGAAATTCGGATCCTTAGTGGTCAGATCTAAATTGGTTAGACATGAGCCATGGATATCACTAAAAAAAGATTTGCTTCACAAGGTTGCATCTCTTTTTGTCCAGGTCAATAGTAATGGGAGAACAAGAATCTGATCTCAACTCAACGGGTAGTTGTCCAAATCTATGGGCACCGACAAAAGAACAGCTGCAACTTTTTCCCCCTATTTAGCACATGGAAAGTGACTAGTGCTCTGGTTGGCAATCAATGTTGATTAAGGAAGATAAAACACCTTTCGCACAAACCACCATGAATTAGTTAAGCTAGTTTAGTACCTCTTCTCAAATAAGTTTTTGGGCTTAACTTCTCAAAATGAAAGAAAGTTTTACTTCTAATGGACCATCCCGAGATAAATTAAGACGATAATAAGAAATGTATATGTAAAAAACACACATCTTAGCCTGAGAGTTTGAAATTGTGTTCAGTGATCCCATCCATCGGGAAGTGCAGACAAGAGGCTCGATAATGCAGAGAGGGCCACTCAAGAGGAAAATGAGATCTCATAGGAGCCTTTGACTTTCTTGGAAATTTTCAAGCAGTCAGAAGTGGAAAGAAATTTCACACTTCGCAGCTCATGAATCTACTACACTCGGCTCTCTCTCTCTCTCTCTCTCTCTCTCTCTCTCTCTCTCTCTCTATTCATTTTACCCACCCCTCACAGTATGGGGGTTGAGACCTGAAACTGAACGGATCTGCAACTGGCAAAACATCCTCGATCCACTGGAACATCGAGTCGTCGACATACTGAATCTTCACAACCTCTAACACCAATACAAGAGGCCACGAGGAAGTACTTAATCTTTCCAACCGCTGTTTTTAAGGAACAAAATGTCATAACATCAGGAGCAAACTAAGTCTAGCTTGTCTTCTCAGTTACAATCTAAAGTCCGACCATCAGATGGCCACTGGCCAGGGTCTTCTTCCTCGGGCCAGACATTAGATTACTTGGTGAATTGGCCGCCTGCAGTTTTAGATTTATGAACCCAAGGAACCGGAAAAGGGGTATATGGTTCAAGGGATCTGAACATGTCAGACACTGTGATCGAGGGCCCTGTAACTGATAATTGCTAGGCCCAGTACCCGAACACAATTGTCTTCCCTCGTGAATTCAGAAAGGGCTCCCAGCTACCTTTGTTACCACAGAGATGCTGAATATTCTTTCCAGCAATCTGCAGTAGAAGGTGATGATGAGAACTTGCTTGTAATTCACATGGCAAGCCCATCATCAAAGTACCCAAAAAAAAAAAACCAATCTCTTAATGATATCCAGCAGTCTTTTTCCCAGCATTTAGCAATGCTTACTTCTGTGGTAAGAGTACCAGGATCCCCATCTCCAGCCTTACCACACTCAGAGCGGTTGATTACAAGGGTTGCATTTGGGGCCCATCTGGGACTAGGCTAGATACAAGAAGTGGCACAATCTTCATTATAGAGTAACAACCATCAAGCTTTTCGAGCGAGACTGACAAAACGAGGGGAGGAAGAGGAAAAATGGACAAGAATGTTTGGGCTGGTTTGGGTCTGGAGATGCCTGCCTGAAAGAGCAAAACAAGCCTTGACAATTGGGCCACCGGCTGGTCTTCAAGTCGGAGTGAGCGGGTCACTGGACATCTGAAGACCTCAAATAACAACTTTGATTTTCAATTGCAAATTGAGTAGTCAACATCCTACACAATATCTTGGTCATAGAGGAAATAAGCTTGAAAAAGTTCTTTTCCTCTTATTGGAAGGAGAATTAATGAATTTAAAAATGAGTTATTAGAGACGAGATATAATTTATAAGTGAAATTTGAAATTATAGTGATAAAAATTGAATATATAATTTCTTACTAAGGGGGTTGGGCTGAATAGTAAGCAATTCGGTGCCGCTTAAGAAGGTCTTGAGAACTTAAGTACGCAGATATTCCCCTTGGGACATTCACTCGCCATACCAAGCGTGTGATCTGGAATGACCAACAAATTAGTCAAATATAATTGGCTGAAAGATATTACCTCACAATGATAAGACCTGCTTGGATACTGTAGTTGGCAAAAAAAAAAGAATATGGAATCTCTTGATCCTACTTTCCCATATTATTGCAAGGATTTTTAATTAGTAGTCCACTTGTCATGAGCTGATTGGATAAGGTGCCTTCCACGTGGCACGACATATATCGGCATGCCTGGGCGACTGGAGGTTTCTCTCGTGGCTACAAAGGGACCCACAGCATCTTCACTAGCCAACGGCAGCGAAGAGCCGGATACTGAGATGTCGCAAGCCAGATAAGGATAAGAGCTGGAACTCATCTGCACCGTTGGATTCCACAGAACAGACAATCGCACCCGTCAAAATTTTCCGTCGAATTGGAACCACAAAGTTATCCTAGTCCTTCATACAAATGCGTGCACGAAATTTTTGTTCAGGAGCTGCCACCATTAGCCTCACCACCACCATCCACCAAATCCTTCATTTCCCAGCCCGAGTAGGCAAAGATCCCCGCCATGGCCGCCACCACAATGCAAGCCTCTGCCACCGTGTTCCGGCCGTGCTCATACAGGTCCAGGTTTTTGACTGGTTCATCGGGCAGACTGCAGCGGGAGGTCTCCATCAGGCAGGTGTCTTCATCAGTCTCGTCGGGCTCCTTCAGGGTCGAGGCCAAGAAGGGCGAATGGCTTCCTGGCTTGGCTTCGCCAGCTTACCTCAATGGAAGGTACTTGCTTCTGAGTACAGCGGCTATAGTACTCGACAAATCAATAACCCACTCAGCAATTTATCTCAAATTCTGATACCTTCTGACAGTCAGATTATGAGAATATGTTTCTGCGTAATCAGTCTTCCAGGTGACAATGGGTTCGATCCCTTGGGACTTGCGGAGGATCCCGAGAACCTGAAGTGGTTTGTGCAGGCGGAGCTCGTCAATGGCCGGTGGGCCATGCTGGGAGTCGCTGGGATGCTCCTCCCGGAGGTCTTTACAAGCATTGGGATCATAAATGTGCCCAAGTGGTATGATGCCGGGAAGGCAGAGTACTTCGCGTCGTCCTCGACCCTGTTCGTGATCGAGTTCATCCTGTTCCACTACGTCGAGATCAGGAGGTGGCAAGATATCAAGAACCCAGGGAGCGTCAACCAGGACCCGATCTTCAAGCAGTACAGCTTGCCGCCAAACGAAGTTGGCTACCCTGGTGGCATCTTCAATCCTCTCAACTTTGCTCCCACTCTTGAGGCCAAGGAGAAGGAGATAGCCAATGGTATGTGAACTTATAGTTTCTCAGTTACCTCAAATTGAGCGATAACCTGAAATAAACCAGAGTGTTGTCCGGTCTTGATGTTTGAATGGTCCCGATAATAATGTTCCAACTCGGGCTCGGTACATAAAGCAGAATTGAACAGGAAATCTTTTGCATGGGCGCTTCTACGGTTGACGTAGTACACTTTCCTTTACCAATACGATGATATTCTGTACTTGGACTTCTTTTGCAGGAAGATTGGCTATGCTGGCATTCTTGGGATTCATAGTGCAGCACAACGTTACCGGAAAGGGGCCTTTTGACAACCTCCTGCAGCACCTCTCAGACCCATGGCACAACACAATTGTCCAAACCCTCAGTGGCAACTGAGCTGATTGGAGGAGATGAAAGGAAATGGATTTCATTTGGAGAATGCAGTGTTGTTCTGTTCTCATCTCTGTTGTAACAAATATAAGAGAATTTTTGTGCATCAGATGTGTAAACATGAACAGAAACTTCCTGTGTACAGGGAACCCAATTTAGCCTTAATTCCTTTTACTGCTTGAATCACATCTATTGTTCAGCAGCTCGTATACATTTCTAGATATGTCGCAGAATCCGGATAGTGATTGATATATTCACAAATCCATCCCCTAAGATTGCATACATCTTGGATGTTGGCCACATAAATTTGATAAGGTCATTTTGCAGAGAAGAAACCAAAATCGAGCTCCCAGAAATGTGAATACTCGGACCAGCTTACTGCCATGGGAAATGAGCGTCTCTTTTGGAGAGTGCGGGCATCTGTTTAATATAGACCTTTTTCGACAAGCTTCGTGAACTTTCCCAAGTTAATGTCGCTGTTTCTGTTTTCATCAGAAGCTCTACAAAAATTGCACAACCGTTTTCAGACATCTGCAAGAACCCAAATGTATAGAGGAATCTGTGCAATTCTCTTGCATCTGTGAACCCATTGCGGTAAATATAAAAAACAACAGAGGTTTCCTTTACTTTGTCCAAGCTCAGCTCTTGCTCACTGAACAGCCCCACAATCTGAGCAGTCTCCGCATCAGCTTGGAGCCCATTATCAGCTTGCAAAAAAGTTCACAGCCTTCTCATCACTATCTTTACTTCCACTCTGCTCAGCTTCACCTCGTCAACAGATTTCCTGTCCAAGATTCCTCCAACCCGTGATTCATGGCCTTTCATGTCCAGATTCTTTCCTCCACCGGAGCCTGGTGGAGCCTGCAGTGCAATGTAAAGTAGTTGAAGAAAAGTTTAAAGACAGCATCTCAAGTGGAAGTAGAAATTTCCATCGGGAAGGACCATGTCATCAAACAGTAATGCAAATAAGACTACAGCAAGAATGGAACAAGGGCTGTGCAAGTACTTGACTAATCACTAGTTGTTGCTCCCACTGCGATCCTTTGGTCGGTGAAGATAGACAAGACAGCAGAAGATATTGATCAGGTGGATGCAGAATAAAAAACACCCGTCTTCCCTTCTATTACCATGCAGTGATTCAATAGAACCCCAGATGACCCTCGCTGTATGAGGGGCACAGTGCATTGCTGATCAATTTCATGATCTCGACGCAGAGAAATTAACTTCTACTGGGTATATCCAGTTGCTCTTTTCGTCAGTGCAAATGATGCCCCTGCTCCCACATATGATTCCACCGGCAGACGAGGTTGAAACGGATACCTACCAACCCTTTCTTCTACACGCAGTTAGTGAGATTCTGCATTCTGGTTTCTTATAGCGATCGAACAACCTGCATGATGTGATGCACCAGTATCATGCACGTGCTTTCAATTAAGCAAACATGATAAGTAAAAATAGTTGTTTTTACAGCAAAGATACAACATAAGGAATATGGATTTCTGCGATATTTCCAAATTTTAGTACTGTAGATATCTTTTTTGGAGCATATGAGTGTATATATATACACACACAAGCACAACATGAAAAAATCATATGATAATTTTTGGTGCAAAAAAAAGACAATAATGTCTCATTTAGAAAATTATAAAAAGGAAAATTACAGTAGAAATCATGTATATTTATTACCTTTTACACTTGAATTTTATATATTTTCAAATGACTCTTTCAGTCTTAATTCTTCAATTCAGTGACATTGTTTGGTCTATTCCGTCAACTCTGGCAGTGCTTGTTCGACATGGCTCTAACGATGTTATTTTTTAATAACATGGTTGTCAGTTGTCCTACGTGGCATGCCACTATGCGAAGAAATTTGAGAGAATATTGAGAGAAGTTTTGAGAAATGTTATAGTGTTCATTAAACAAATTTGGGGGGTCTTAACTGAATTTCCTTTTTCATTTATTTTTCGAAAGCTGAAAACAATATTACGTTTTCTACGTAGCATGCCACGTAAAAATAACTAATGGTCATGTTACTAAAAAATGACGTCATTAGAGCTATATGGAACAAGCACTAATGAGAGTTGACGGAATAGACCAAAACATATCACGGAACTGAAGAAATATGACTGAAAGAGTCATTTCAAAATATATAAAATTTAAGTGTAAACATATAAAACTCATATTGTAATTTTCCCAATTATAAAATAAAGAACATAAAAATAATAGCAAAGCAAAAATATCTTATTAAAAAAAAGGTGGGAGGAAATTATTGCCATCAACCTAATAACTTAATTTATTTTATAAGAAAAAAATTGTTCAACTGTGATATTCTTTTTATATGAATAAAGATATTTTGAATTCAATTCCCCTAAAACTCCTTGTACCCATTTTATGGTTTCAAAAACAACTTGTTGTTGAGAAGGTTCATTTGTATGGCTTCAATTAGAACCGGTCATGGATGATTAACATCTCTGATATCATAATGAAAATGAAACTTGAGTTGATGAACCGTGGTTGTTATCATACTAGGATATATGATACGACAAAAGTTTCTTTATGCATTATTCTTGGTGTTTTTTTTTCCATCATATTCCAGTAATATAAAAAAATTCTAATATGTTTCAACTAATTCTGGCCACTCCGAATTGACCGATTAAGTTGTAAATTTCTTTATGTTAAAGATTTTCTCCATGTGAATTTGAATTCGAGATTCCACATGAGAAAATAGCGGATAAAAGTATCCATAAAGATAGATAAGGTTGTTATTTTTCTTTGCATCTTGGGAAGCAATTAATGTCCATCCACACAAATGCTCACCTCACGAGTGCTGAGTCTGTTGCACCACTCACTGCAGAAGGTCTCTTCAAGTGCTCCTCTTTGCAACCCTATAATACAGACACATACATAAAGGTTAACTGGTTTTGTTGATTCCAGTTTTTCTTACATAAAATCTTATGTTATATTCGTTTGTATATTGTAAATGGATAAAAATCTTATGTTAAATAGGCATTCTTATTTGTTAAATAGTTTCATTTTGTTCGAAACGGCTATGGCATGCTAAATTCTCGGGAAATCAAGAGGTGCAAGATGAAGTGGACAAGCACACGTATATGGCATAACATATAATGTACCTTATCATCAATGCCTTTTCTTAAACCTAATTAATTTTTATGTGGTGGAGGACCTAAGTTTGAATCTTTATTGGAAAAAGGCAAAGGGAATGAAAGGCACTTTTTTCTTCGACTTTATTTTACGCACAACTTTGTGGATATCGATGATGATCATCCCCTCCGTCTCTCGACCCTTGCTCTTGCCCTCCACACAGTCAAACACATGATTCAAAATCTCTCTCCCTTAAAAAGTATTCCAAAATCCAAACCGGATAGATTGAACAAATTTACAAGCGAGAAGGGAATACCAATAAGTGGATAATCGGACTCAAACTATAATTACCCGAAAAAAATTACGGAAAACGTCGAAGTGCATTGTGGGGGTAATCGAGTAATTGAAATGGGTCAAGGAATCCCACTGAGGAAGTGCCTCCGATGTCATCATTTCCCATCTCGGAGGGTTCTCCTTTCTGATGTCTTAAATCGCACTAAATCCGCACGGGCAGCCAGTTTCCCTATGGTTGCTTGGCTGACCATGTCAGCCCAGTCAACGCCAAAACTCACCACCCAAAAAAAAATCTTATAATTTTAAAAAATATCGAGCTATATACATTCAACAAGCGTAAAAAAATTCAATGTAGAATTCGACTAATGCTTATAAAAATCTGTCACATATCAGTTCAACTTTTAAATTATAAAATTTTCTATAAAATGTAGAATTATATTAATGTAAGATACGTTAATATATATATTATTTGATGTTCATAAATTTAATTAATATTAATGAATTTATATTCGAGTCAAAATAGTTTATGAAAGACTAAACCTCTCTCAATCATAGATTTTTTTAATTACGAGATTTTATTTAAAAAAATACGCTAAATAAATTTGATGTTACGACAATGGTAGTCAGAGGTGGATCCATGAATTTGACCCAAGAAGACCAGACTCACAGGAGGCGGCTCTCTCCCTTTCTTATCCTCAGCCAAGGCATAAGGAAATGCCACCATTCATGCAGCCAGTACAATACAAAACCCTATCCCCGTGAAGATATTTCCGGAGAGCGTCGGATGACGACCATCCACTCGTCGTAGCCCCGATCCAGACCGTCCGTCTTGTTCTCATTTAATATAGGCATTAGGTTTTGTGGGGGAGAGGCGTAAGTATGAACCATGGCAAGTGGATTGATGCGTCAAATGAAGATCTAATAGATGAAAAGAGTAAGGTAAAACGGGTGAAAGAAATTCCTTCGACATAAATCGGGGATTTGACCTCTTAATTTTGCAGTAAGGATTGTGCTTCTAACCTAATTCTCAAACCGCAAGCAACGGACGCTATGTGCAGTGGTACCACCTCCGCACCTGTGAACGGGATCCCCATGTTCAAGTTCTGTCCTTTAATTCCTCATTACCTCCCATTTTACCTTAAATCGCAGGCATCGTTTGTAACCAAAAAGCAAGCTGTCAATGGAGGTTTGATAGTGAGTCGAAGTGGGGTCCCATGGAACACAACTTCCCAAATTTAATACTTGCTGCAATAATACCCAGAAACTGTGGTCCGTGTTTGCTCGCAGAGAAGAGGAAATATCTCAATGTTTCTGCAAGATGCTTGGCACAAGGAGAAGAAAACATAACATTAGAGGCAAGACCACCCTGCAAGTGTCTCTTCTCCCTTTGGGTTTACTTTCAAGCCTTCCCTGCTGGTTGTTGGGATCACAGGAATCGAAGAAGAAGGGTAGAGTGAAGATGGCTTGAGAAGGGACATTGAGCCTTCTTTGCCGATCAATCCAAGCTGAATTGCATCTAACAATACCCGATAATCTTTCCGGATTTGATCATTTACACTTGCCTTTGCATGTAAATGTAGAAATGGAATCTTTTCCGAGGGAATTCCAAGAATCTTAGAAAAAAAAAAGGGTAATACGACATTCTGCATATATTTCAGTTGATATTGGGGAAAGAAATGAACCAAACTTCTGGCTTTTATTCCTTTCTTTTACAGTCGAGACTCGAGAACACAGAGGATCCTGCAAACATAGTTATTTACAGCAAACTGCATACCCGACAAGCACGGAGCTAAGTACACGAAGAGTCGTCTCTCTGAGTTCTCGGTTACAAGATAGACAAAATTTAGTTCAGGTTCCCTCTTCAGGTTCTTCCTATCCAATCCAATACACTTACCTAACTAACTCTACATCTTCTACTGCTCACTGAGATTTCAGCCGTGTCTCCCTTCAAGTGTTCTCATGGAAGTTGAGGGATCTAGACAGGGCTGCAGGATTAGCGCACAGTACCCGACACTTCTTGGTTTCGGTCTCGGCTGTTTGGTCCTTGTCATTCTCCTTCCCCTTGGGCTGGCATCCTTTAAAGAACCCTCCTTTTGTTCCACTCTCATTCTTGATCCCTAGGGTTGCCCATATAGAGCTCTTTGCAGCCTCGTTCGGATCGTCTATTCTCAGAGTCTTTGGGATCAGAACGGAGACATTCTTCTTCGGTTTTGTGGCCTGAAACTCCACAGGAGTGCCAGCCTCGGCCGGATCTCCTTCCCTCAGATGCTTCCCGAGGATCGGTGGATTTGGTCCTGCGATTAGGGTGGGAGGTGATAACAGAGGAAAGTTCCAGGCACTTGGGATACCAACGTTGCCACAAGCCCAAAGAGTTGGTGGTGGTGGGTAGAACGGGATGGGGACGCTGTAAGGCCAAGGAACACTGTTCACGCAATGAACTTGAGGAACAATCCCGTTAAGGTTCGATAACGGAGCTTCGTTCGATAAATTTCGGCTCGAACCATCATCCCGAGCCTCTACACTTGCATAGGAGACGTTAGCTGCGCCTTGCCCTTGATAGCCACTGGAACTATTTAATATCACTGCCGATTTCTCGATAGAGGGAGGAACAGAATCGCACTGTTTCAATCCAAATGAGAGGACCGTCCCATTGGGTGTCGGATTCGGGTAGTGATGGGGGGTTCCATTGTGCGAATCCACCCGAGCTGCCACCTGTAGAGCTTCGGAGATGCTCATATGGCGGTAACGCGTGGAACTCTTGCTCTTCCTGCGTCCCGCCCCCACAGGAACGTTCCTCATGGTACCGCCGGCGGTCCAATACCGCTGGCAGGATTTGCAGAAATGCCGGGGCTGATTGACGTTGTAGTTGTTGTAGTAGCAGAACTTCGTCTCCAAGCTGTCGCATCGGGGACACGGGAGGATCTTGTCGGGTTTCTTCAGGGCTTTCTCCTGAGATTTCGGATCTTTCCCGTTCTTGACAGCCTTCGATTTCGAGGTTTCTTCATCGATAGAGGGAGTTTTGGGATTCACGGAGTCTGGGGAGACCCCGGCACTAGTTACGTCCCCTTCATTGAAAGATGGCTCGTCATCTTTTTGCTTATCCGGGATCACCTGTTCTTCGGAAGGATCCTGATGAAATAATTGAGAAACATTAAGCAAATAGTTCGTAAACCATAGCCATTGACACCAGTCTGAAAAACAGAGCACCCAAATAAGTACTGCAGATCAAACCAGCGGAGGATTTCAGAACATATGATTTGTCATCCAATCTAGAAAATGAAAAGCCCGGAAGCTGTTATCTGGAAATGAGATAAAAACTTGTTAACTACCTCATTAATTTCACCTTTTTTTTTCAAATAGCTTTATCAGTTGCTGAGAGTTAGAATCAAATAAAAAACCAACAGACGTCTTGAAATCCGTAAGACCATCTCAGATTGGAATTGGATTAAACTTCAAAATTCCATAAAGTGCCGACTTTTCCGAAAAGAACTCTTCCATTTTCTACAGTATTAAAAACAATTTTCAGAGCAGCCTCCCAGGTGCAGATTAAAGCGAAGGCTGAAAATTTGGGATTGACCCAGTTGCTCTCTCCCTACCCCAGCAAATGGGTACCCCTCAGATTCACAAAAGAGCGCCAGCTCATGGCTCAACTGTACCTGCTCTGTTTCTACATCGTCCTCCTCCTCCACAGAATCCGCCACCGGAGAAGTAGGATGAGGAACTCCATCTGGAGACGGCAGCACTTTGATTCTCATCCCGAAGAGCTTGATCGCTGGATTCTTGGTTTCTACCATCTTTGTCGACGGCCAAACGGGAGATATCACACCACAGTCAAGCCGGAAAGGAAAAGCACCTTCCGTTTCCCCCTGCTCCGCTCTTGCTCTATGCTTGAAGGAAGCCCACTGATAGGTTGGCATGAAAAGTACTGCTGTCGTCCGAGTTTTTGATCCGTTTCAACCAGGGGTTGGTGCCGCGTCAGCTCGATCCACCCATTGTCAGCCACAAATTCTCGTTCGTGGCACTCACGATTGAGATTGTCTCCGTGGGCCTCCAAACCTGAAAGCATCTCAGTACGTCCAAAACTTTTTATCATGCAATTACTCTTAATCTGAAATTTAATTTTAAGTCGTCACCATCTTATTATCCATGAATTAAAACATATAGTACTTTTTAGGGCAAATTCCCGACATGCCATCGCCCACTTGGGCATGTTTAGGCTTCCACGAGCCTCGATTCAGTGGGAACCACCCTTACAAACACATCCATGTATCTTGATCGACAGTGTTTCCTTCCGACTCTTGGATGAAGGAAGAGTGATCGTGATATCGAGATAATCGAGGAGTCCGACAAGATCGACGATGTGAATTCATTTTCAAATTGGATAGAGCTGAGCTGCATGTGTGCCCGATAGGTTGACATGTTTACGTCCCCTTGGTGTATTACCAACAAGGTGACCTAGTATTTATTATAATCTGTCATAGACCTGTAATTAGCGATTTTATTAACGTATTAAGTACCCATTAATCAGTGATAAATACAACCTTTTAAGTGCATAAAATACAAGTTTTATTGTGATAAATTTTTAATCTGACAACATATGAGGGTTCAGATTGTCTACAAGGGACGATGGCAGAGGCACCCAGTGGGAGAGAGTATCGGCTACCCCGGACAGCCATGTCCTGAAAATGTCAACGGGCCGGGTCGGCCTGTAACTGGTCAGATTTAAGAGGTCACTGACCTGCCCCGCCCCCATTCACACCCAAATTACTTTAAATTTAAAAAGTAAAATAAATTTTCATGATAATAACACAAAAGTAAGTATATAATATTCATCAATACAAATATTAATCTTTTTCAATTCAAGATAAGGTCAAAATTAATAGCACAAGTTTAGAAATGCTATAACATTGACTAAGTGGGGGAAATAAAATGCCTTGTAAGTAAGAAATTAGGAATAAGATTTTAAACAAATATAAAAAACAAAACTATATAATAATGGATGGGGCAAGCGGGGCAGTGAGGTGGCCCATGCCCGACATGGCCCACACGTGGGTCGGGCCACCACCCGACCCGTCATACCGGTATGAGGAATCAATCAATTTAATAATATGGGGAGTTAATAAAATTTATCGAGCTACGTGTCACGGGGCCGATGCGGAACACAAATTTTTCGCACCCCGTTAGGCGTTGACAGCATCGCCTGCCAACCAGCCCTCACTCACAACCGAGGTTTTCTGAAGTCACCTGGCACACGATCACACCACACGAACACGAGCAATATACAAAAAGGAAAAACTCCACTTGTATTCACAATTGTACAAGTATGAAAAACCCTTTACACGAGCAAACTCACTCAGCTTGTCGAGTATGTGTCTGACGACCTCCGCGCCGCTTACACTCCTCACTCGACACTCCCTAACCCGATACACTTCGGCGTTACAAGGGTAAACGGGACTCACCTCCCACTCACTGCTGAGCTACAATTGTAGCAGCAACTCTATGCTCTGCCTCGCCTGCTCTCCCTCGTGTTTCCAGCTCTCTCTAGCTGCTCTCCTTGGCTCTCCTCTTTGAGACGCCTTGAGACCTCCGTGGTTTCTCCTCAGAGAATTCTGGATCGCTCCTCCTTGTGCCCTCTCGGTTGTACTCTCTCAGTTGTGGTGTGTGTTAAGAATGAGACTGGCCCCCTTTATATAGAGGAGCCTAGCAGACTAGATATGACAACTGATATATATGAATCCCTTGATTCTCTCCATCAGATCTCGATCTGTTCAATCTCGGCCGTTGATCTGCAATCTCTAAGATTGTTTCCATAACAGATTGATTTGCCATATCCCAGGAGAATCTTTCCTGGATTGTCTGTTTGACCCGATCCTGATGACGAGGCGCTAACTCATCATCGTCGATCCCATCCACTCTCCTCCGGGGCCCACGTCCCTGATCGCCTCCTACGATCACAGCCGTCCGATCGGGATTGCTGCATCCAACAGTGCTCGAGCATGGTCAAGGACTTAACCAATCTCCACAAAAGTCAACTCACCAGCCGCTAAGTGTTGAGCATTCCCTTAGCGTTTGCCATGCCAATCGGGGTAGTGCGCACTCCTGGAGTGCCTTTGCTCGGTCACCTCTTGTACACCGAGCATCCTTGAGCGTTGCATCGTGCCTTGCTCCTGGATATCATTACCACCCGTCCGCGCATTTGCTGACTTGTGAAGTGTGACCCTCCATGGCCACAATTGATCCATCGGCACTCTACCGAGCCTTGATTGATCGTCCCTTCCGCTGGTGCTTCTGCGCACGCCTGCGTGACCATCTTCCTACTTGCCCGTTCAAGGACTTGCAATTCCTCCCGACACCTCGCACTTCACTGCCCGCACATCCTCGCGTGCATGCTATGCGCTACCACTACCCCGAGGTATTGCCTGTGGTACGCATTCCCTGGGGCTGGAGCTTAGGGGTGTAACACTACGCGTGAGACATTGATATGGATGGCGTGGCATGCTCTGATTGGAAGAATCTGACAGAGAGGGCCGCCTAATGTTTTTTAAGAAAAAAAGCAAATCATTTCTCCCCATTCCAATTCGAATTTCAAGAGAAATTGGAAATTTATAAAATAATGACGTCACATAGGTCTGTGCCAATTGAATTACAACATTCAAATGTGTGAGGATTTTCTTCCATTTTTATTCTGTGTGCACGTGCCATGTCAAAAGATTCAAAATGGTCATCACTAATTTAATTCTAACAAATTATTTCAATTAATTATTTTTTTCATTCAGAAATAAAAAAATATTTCAATTATAAAAAATAAAATTTAGATTCAATTGAATATTAATAATTCCTCTCTTTTTTTTTGGCCTAAAAGCTCTTCCTCCTCTAGGTCCTTGTCATGCTACAATAAACCAACAACATATATATGAGGCTTTCAACTGATTTGATAAACTATTCAAATAATAATATGAGTTGATTGAGATAATTTGATATATATTTTTCTTAAATAAAGTGATGATTTGGAATGGCTTCTTGGACCAAGCGGACTCAATCGAATATGAATTGATTTAAAGGGGCATATTAATTTTTTTAATGCAAAAAACACGCTAAAAAAACAAAAACCAAAGTTGGTCCACTTTTGAGACACTTTAGAGGCCAGCAAAGCAAGGCATTTGAATAGTGATTTGCCTGTCCATCTCTAACCTTTTCCTGTTTAGGGTTTGATATCTTAATGAAAGGGTCGGCACGGTGGTCGGCTAAAAAGTCAGTACTAAAGATTGCTAATTGCCGGAGCTTGATAAGATTAATAATCCAACTGCGATTGGGACGGGTTATTAGTGGTGCTTATGATAATCGATAGAGACCCGTAACCCGGATTAGGGCGGATCTAATTATGGTTAAGAAGCGGAGTTATTTTCTAATCGGCTCGTCAACTTCTCCACAGCTGGAAGAAGATCGGCTTGAGCCCATGATCTGATCCAAAAGCCCAATAAAAGATCTTTAATTTCTATGGGCCGAAAAGCCCAATAAGACTCAATTAGGCCGCATTCTTCGTGCATTCTCCTCCACCGGTAGAAGTACATGTCATTGCATGCTCCTTCGGCGCATATCCTCCTCAAATAAGATTTCGGATTCATATATTGTGAATATATAGTATAATTTTTAAAATTGGATCGGACCGGAAACCGATTAAGGTATGCGTTCATAGGTTCATGAGTCGGACCGAAAGTTCAATGAATTGAACCACATGTTTAATAAATAATATTAATAATATAATATTCTAATTAACCGATATAATATTATATAATTTAACTATAATTTATAATCAAAATCATTAATATAGTTATTATATTAATCTCAAATTCAACATAAAATATAAATATAAATCTAAATCTAATAAAATAAAATAAGTACATTATAATAGGTTTTTATTTTTAAGTTGGCCGATTTTTTTACCGGTTCAATTGGATTTATTGGTTTGACTGAGAACCGGTCAGTTTAATTAGATTTGATCTCATTTAAAGTGTAATTGGATTATTTATGAGAACCAGCTGGGTGAGTGGTCGATTCCTAATCAAATTAGCCGACCTAGTCCGGTTTTTAAAACTATGATATAGAGAATTTATATGAAGCAATTTTTACTTCTCAAGTAGCTAAATCATACTTAAATCTGGATCTAAATAGGCTTCTAGATATCATGTTGTTAAGATTAAAAAAAAAGAAAAAAAAAAGACAGAGCAAGCTGTTGGGTTCTAATTCTTGGGTAGAGATACATGCCAACAATTCTAGTTTTGCCAACAATATCAAGAATTTGAATGGAAACGATAGTTTTTGGTAAGAAATCGATTTTTTTGAAAGCTCACACCCGACCCTCCAGTCTGACGTGGCAACATTTGACTGGCTCTTGCTTCATCATCTTGCTTACAACCCACGTCAGAAAAATGAACGATTATGGTAAAAAAAAAAACCAAAGTCAAGTCCACGGACTTGACCAAGACCCTGCTGCAGGTTACCTGCCGTCAGTTGACTGATGGTCAAACCAGCATTTCCTCGTCGCTGCCGTCTCATATCATTGATCTCCAGTTGATTTACCGTACTTTACTTAAGGTATCTATTTAACATTTTTTTGAATGAAATTTTAGATTTAAAAATTTATTAATAACAGTTTAAATTATAATAATTTTATTTTTAATAAATCGATCAAATTTAAGCTGGTTAGTATTGTTCAATTTGGATATGAGGATTAAAAAGCCAATCGTCATTCAAACGGACGTTACCGTCAGGGAGCCTCAGATTCAGCTTCGTGCAGCTCCGAGCCTCAGCTGACAGGTGGAAAATGATACATACAGCCGGGCTGTGTAGGCCCAACGAGCCAAGAACCTTTTTCTATGTGGTTGAGTCCGCAGGACTACATACACCAGGCGTATAGAAAATTCGCCTTCTGAATGGTATCATAATTCAGAAAATTCAGAACCTCCAAATAGGTAGACTTTCACCCCCTGCTCTAAGCTGAAATCAAACCCCTTGCGAGGCGATTTCAAGAGCATCTTGCAGGTGAGTTTCTCCCCTTAATGTCCTTGCACTTTTATGATCTTTGAATGGATTTCGTATCTTTAGGATCTAGCTTCCATGTTGTGGAAAATCAGCAGGTTTGAATTGCAGAAAATAGATGTAGAGACCCTACCCTTCCTGTTTCTCGGTGATCGTACGAGGTTCCCACATTGCGAGTGCCGGTTCTGTGGGGATAACGTTGCTTTCTGTCTTTTGATTTTGTGTGAGAATCTGTGTAGCAATTTATGAGACATCGCTGCGTTTTGGGTTGTGGGTCGAATGTCTTTCAGCTTTTCTTTGGAAAAGGTTTCAACTTTAGATTTCTCGCTTGAGGAATCGAAGAGATCCGAGAAAAGTTAGAATCTTGGTCGATCTGTTTGGATTAGAAAAGATTAGGTGGATTAATCACATCGTATTAATTCCGTGTTCTGCTTATAGTGAAAGTTAGGAGCCAAGAACTAACACCCGGTATATCACTACATTAGTCTAGATTGATTTGAACCAGCGCACTAAGCTGTTCCCGTCATGTTAATTAGAAGGCAGTGATAATTAAGCTTCCTTCTCTTTAAATTCGTGCACTCCAATCTTTGTATATTTCATGGGATAGAGGGGTTCCCTATCTCAAACTTTATTTCATGTACATTTAATACTTGGAAAGGGTAAGCACCTCACAGTAATAGGTGAGTAAAGTTTTGGCACTTATCCTATTAAGAATGTCAAATAGCGTTTCTATATCGTTCTGCCATGTGTTTGATGTGCCAAAACAACAATTTGAATTTTTTTTTTAGGACAGCAGGAGGCTTCTGTAAATATTAGTGATGAGCGATCATCTGGCTCTGTGCGTGGATCGGCTCATAACACAGGAGAGTCTAGAATCGATTAAACAAGGGGACCCGGAGGTACCTTCTGGAGAGGGTTCCTCTCAGACTGCTACTTTGCCCTCATGTGCCATTCACATCGATGAAGTCCACAAAGATGGTGATTACACTGGTCTGGAAGAAGAGAAACCTCTGCTTCAGACTGGAGAATGCCGGATTTGCCAGGAGGAAGACAACATCAGGAACTTGGAAACTCCATGTGCTTGCAGCGGGAGTTTGAAAGTAGATAAATCGAAGTGTCTTGCGGCTATATTTACTTTTCAATGATAGCACTGTATCTCTGTTCCCATGTTGAGAGGGAGCAGGGTGGTAGTTGAAAATTTTGATGACTGCACAATAACTTTAAGGTCTAACTTCACTGTCTTGTTTGCCTGCTGTAGTTTGCTCATAGGAAATGTGTTCAGCAATGGTGTAATGAGAAGGGAGATATAAATTGCGAGATTTGCCATCAGGTATCCAACTGCTTGCTTCAGATTGGAGGATGCCTACTTGCTATGATTTTTATATGCATTTTTCTTTGTTAAGTTTTTCCATTCTAGGAATTACTCAATATTTTTCCAAATCCTTTTATAGTTTCCTCAGCCACTGGAAGCATACTCCAAACTAATACTGTTTTTACAGTAAGATTCTTCTGTGGTGAATGATGCCTTTTTTAACACATGCTTCAGTTCCAATGACTATGTCTAGCATGACTAATAAGCCTACACGAGTTTTTGTCTCTGCAAAAAATGACATTTTTGCACCATGACATGGAAAGATTCATATACTGCAGCTGGGAACTGCAATTCACTGCCTCTGGTATAAACTGTCGTATTGTTATTGAACTTTCAGTTAAAGACAATTACTATTTCGATATGCAGCCATATCAACCTGATTATACTGCACCACCAACTCCCCCACTCTCTGAAGATGATGAGACTGACATTGCGTAAGCTCTTATTCCTATTTTGCTGCAACAGATGTCGGGAATGTGAATTCATCATGGCCCATTGCAGACTATTCCTAGTTGCTCAGTGCCAGGTTGTTAATGCTGGTCTTTCTATGTTTGTCTTGCAGTGGGGTATGGACCATATCAGGGACTCCATTTGATCCCCGAGATCCCCGAAATTTAGCTATTGCTGCAGCTGAACGGCGCTTGCTTGAGGCTGAATACAGTGAATATGCTGAAAATAGTGCCAGTGGAGCTGCATTTTGCCGCTCTGCAGCCTTAATTGTATGTCATATCCATGATACGCTTCTCTTACTCTGACCAACTTCAATATCAGAACAATTCTTCTCTCTGGCTTATGCAACTGGTGTAATAGACATATTATGTTTTTCCTTTGCCTGGTTATTGTTCTCTTTTATGTGGCAGTTAGTGGCTCTCTTACTCTTGAGGCATGCCCTATCCCTTAACAGTGGTGATTCAGAAGATGAAGACGATGCCTCTGCTTTGTTCTCTGTAAGAAGTTTGACTATTGAGTTCTCTGGACAATCTGTTTTTTTCTTTTCATTTCTCCTTTGGGCATTCATTTGTTGTTCATTTGCAGCTGTTCTTGCTTCGAGTTGCTGGGTTTCTTCTTCCTTGCTATATCATGGCCTGGGCTATCAGCATCCTGCGGCGTCGCAGACAACAACAGGTCCATCTTCTGCTCAGAACTTTTCCTAGGAGGAGTCTCTGCAGTTGCATGCAGTTGTCAACAAATAGAAACGATTTCCTAGAACCTAACCGTATATATTTCAACTGCATGAACTGCAAAGGATCTTGATTCCCCTTACTGTCTTCATGTCTGTTTTAACTGAGAACTATCTGTGGAAGTCATGTTGTGGACATTACTTATGTATTGACCCACTTTTGTTGCCAACTCCAACCAGGAAGCGGTCACTCTCGCAGCAAATGAGGTTGCTTTCATGATAAGGGCAGCTCACCAAAGGGGCTTGCGTTTCACAATTGCCCCAGGAGGCACTATGGCCCCACTTCAGGAGCCGCATCAATCGCCTGTTTGAGCTCATCTATCCTCTTCTCTGGAAGAAAAAAACTTATTAGTAATTTAATCATCAGGACTGAAATCTATTGTGCTATCTGCCAATATATTCTTCGGATTATGAGGTGATAGGAAGAACGGTGATGTCATTGTTGTGATTGTCCATTTGTGGTCCTGATCTGGCTGTGCACCCAATTGCACCGTGGAGGTCTGGCCTTTATGCTTGCATGTTGTATAGAATTCTCTGTCCGTATCTTAGGATCTCTCGGTGATACTGGAGGATATTTGGTCTCAGTCTGTGAGGTGTTCTCTTAACTGATAGATTGAATATCAAACTCATGTTGTTCATTTCTTTTGGCCAAAGAACTCGTGAATATTCAACTGGTGAGTCCGGTTTTCGAATATTGATAAAGCCTTCACATTTGAGATTCGAGGAATTTCTAAATTATGAATAATCTTATAGCCATTTTACTCGTAATTATTGAATTTTATCAGCAACTTTATATATATTTTTTTCTGGATAATTTAAAATACTTATCAGACAAATCCTTTTTTTATCTGGTTTATTATTATTTAGAAAAGAAAACAGATAAAAGAAAAACAGAGGCCGGCCCCCAACTAGTTGTTGGAGGGAGGGCCTCCTTTTGTTTTTGGACTATGACCAGTCCCCCAAAACCCAATATTAGCAAAAAAAGCAGAGAGCAGTAAAATGATGATGAGTCCATCATTTCCTCATCTCTTTCTTTAATACTTTGAACAAAAATTGCTTTTTCTTTCTGGGTAAGTGCTCATACTAATCCATTTCAATCTGTAATACTCTTCTAATCATAATTCTCTCTCTCTCTTTTTAGCCCAAATTCAAAAACATTGACATAAGAGAGGAAGAAATAATGAACCATTGATTCTCTAATCTGATCACTCCGGACATCACCATCAATGTGACTTCTCATAATGTATTTTTCATGAAACATGAGTCGATAGTCCTCAAAAATCAGTTAAATGCGTATCGAAGGAGACGAGGAGTATCTGGTCGGCAGCTCAAGGTGGGGGCAAAAGAAAGGCATAAAGAAGATCCATTAAGCATAAGAAACTATGGAATTCTAAAGCTAGAGAACTTAGAGAACTCCCGATAAAGCAAGTCTTGTCCCCCTTCCTTTGAGGCCCAGGTCTTGCTTGCAGGGATTACTGTCTTCCAACGCCAAGCCCCCTCTTCACCCAAAACCCAAAATCTCTACTTTTCATGGTTTTCCTTGCTTCTGCTGCCTTGCCATGACGTGCTTTATGTCTTTTGTTTGAATGATATCTTCATATTCTCGAGAGACCGCAGTCCCACCCCCCCCCCCAACATTACATAGAACTGAACTAAATCCGTAAGGAGATGAAATGGAAGTTGTTGAAAACAATTTACTCTCTGCGAAATATCTAATCAAAAAGTGTAGTTCAATCAGTGCAGCTTCTGCATCTCTGCTGAAGTAGAACATGAGACAGCTAGGGTCATCCCCGAGCCGCCACATGTAACTCGGTGTGCGGGAGCCATGCCACGTTAACGTGGTTGGGTGATGTGGTGGTAAAGCTGACAGGATTCAAAAAGACATGCCTAGCTAATTAGCTTCAGAAAAAGAGCAATGGCAATGATAGGGAGGTTTGTCATTCTCCTTTTCCTTTTTTGTTTCTTGAATGAGAGGAGAAAAATAAAATGGGAAAGAAAGATTTGAATTATATGAAATTACTCGTATCCCTTTATTTCTCAATTTCTTCTCCTCTCTTCTAGTCTCACAAGATTGAAAAAAGAGTAGGATTTAGTCTTGGCTTCCCAGGGATTCTTACGACCAGCTTAATCTTTAGCTTTCTGTTCAAACCTGTCAGTGTCTTCTACAACAGCCTTACCGCAGTGTGTTTTATGTGTCTGTATATGTACATATGTTCTGCTTAGGCTCATAATGATGGAGAGATGAATGGATCTTAGAACTTGTCCTAGATGCTGTGGGACCCCAAACTGCGCACTTTATGCTTTCCTGAGTCCCCCAAAAATCCCATATAAGGAAACCTAAGAAGCTAACCCTCTACAGGCATTTATCAGAAGAGACAGACAGACAGACAGATTACTTGCAGAGAGTTGACAGATAGTCCACTGATTGGCTCCATTCATGGGGTTTCCTTCTTCTTCTTCTTCTTCTTCTGCTGCTGCTGCTGCTGCTCCTTACTGGAGGGTGGTGACCATTCTTCTCTGCATCGAAGTTCTAGTCATCTTACCCGAAACCGTGTCAGCAGTCAGGAGGGCCGAGCTTGTCCTCAAAAACAAGCACCCAGCACTGCGTAGCTTGAAGGTCGCTTCCATTCCTGATCCGGTAAAGGAGCAGAGTTTCGCGCATGCTCCTTCAACGGAGTTCTATGATCCTAATCAGTCGGAAAAGAGAGGAGTCCCGAAAGGTTCCGACCCCATCCACAACCGGCCCTGACCCGTGGAATTGGGTGCATCGAGATTCTCAACGAGGTAAGAGGCGAGCTGGTTAGGATACGTGGATGTATACATACAGTCAGACGCAGGTCAAGAACAAGATACAGATCCTTCTGTTTTTGATCGAGACAGAATTTTGATGTGCTATGTCTAAATACGAAAGAAGGGATGGAGATTCAAAAGAGTGGAGTCGCCATGTGGATCGAAGAACCTCATCCATCGATCCCCCATTCTATTCCTATATGTCCGTGTCAAGTGTGTTCCCGAGGGGCTGGATCTGCTCGATGTCTCAGTTCGATTCTGGCATGCTTTCTGTGGCCATTAGTGGGATGCTATTCTTTTTTCTTTTTCTTTTTTTTTCCTCCTAGGATGAAGGAGACATACTGAATTCTTTTATAGAGAGATTTGATTGTTGATTTGTGTTTTCGGCAGAAGAATGTACTTCTTATACACAATGGAAACTCCACGTCCTGCTGCTGCTGCTGCTTCTATCCATTTACTTTGTTGGCCTCAACCATCTCATCATTGTCTGCACTCATGGCAGCAGACACGGATGGTTTTCGATAGACTCAAACGTCTCTCACCTCGAATATGATGTCGCATTCTAGTCCTACGAATGTTTTTCTTTATTAAAAAATCAACAGTCCGTCTGCTGTGGGTCAATCAAGTTAGAACTTAAATCTCACTTTTTCAATGTTGCGAGATCATCATGATCTTAGTACGGAGAGTTTTAAGATGATAATCAAATATATAATCTATTACTTGTTATATCAAGAGTGACGTCACTATACTAAATCTCCTTGTCCTTGTTACGGGATGATATTTGGACACACGATTTGGGAACATGGATGGATCGCATATATATATATATATATATATAGTTCTCAATGTTGAATCCATCAATCCTTTGCAAGTGGGCTGCCGTCGAATTTATGGGCCCAAAACAAACTTTAGTGGGCTGGAGTGGGTCTTATATTGTTTCAAAATATGGGCTTTCAGCCCATCAAAAAAGTCAGCGCCCGTATACAATAAATGGACCAGTTGTGGGCGAACGTTTTCGGGTCACAATATCACTCATGGATCTCATAGGGCATTACGTACAGGAAGGGTTCAGATGGAATATTCTCCAATAGTTATTTTAATATTTTTTAAATTAATACAACTGTTAATCGATCAATTATATCATATAAAAATTTATTTTGAACTATCGAATGCTTTAAATTTATTTTTAAAAAATTATTTTTATTTGATTCAGACCAGGGTCGGGCTGCTTGAATCATGAAAAATTTGTGTCTAGGCTAGGATTTTCTGGTCGACCAGATGGTGGGATCTGCTGGCATGCTCCAAAAATAGAATCGTGCTATATCAACACAGCTCGAAATGGTTATGCTGGCCCGAATTGACAAATCTAACGTGGAGTAAGTGGTCCGTCTTGGGGTTGCATTTTGGTATACAATAATAATTAATGTCGATCAAATGGTTACACACGAATAAATCATCGGCCCATCATACAGAAATATGCATGATTCATCTTCATAATAATAATAATAATACAAGAGGATAAATAATTGACGACATTGACCAGACATCTAAATCAATAAGATACCAACAAGCATGAATAAATTGGTTCGGTGCTGAGTTACCATTCTCGATTGAGATCAAGAGTTTCTGAATTGAATTACCATCGGTATAATTTTTCAATGATACTTTATTCATCTTCCATCATCAAGTGAAAAAACAAAATCACTATACTGTGTATTGGATCAATGGTATGTATATGTATGATTTCAAAATGATGTTAGTATCCAGCAACGTTATATATATATATATATATATATATATACACACACACACACGGGCACGTATATAGATCCCATATGACAAGAGATCGTATGCGGGGGGTATAGGGTGGTGAGGGGCGCCGCGGGATGATGACAAGATTGGATGTGCGTGGGGCCATGAGGAGGGCAATAAATAAATAAACTATATATATGTATATATATTAATCTCTCAATCCCCAAATTATTGTGAACGGAAGATAATCTATCTTTTTTTCAATTTTCTGATCGGGATACCTATCAGGGATAATATGCGTATTTGCCTGTCGACATAAAAGAATATACACACACACATATGTGTATATCAAAAACATAATTTTTTTTCTTTTTTTTTTCTAATTTTAATATAGTTAAAATGATATATTTGTGTGGATATATTCAATCTCAATCAAATAAAAAAAATTATGATCTTATAAAAAAATATTGGGCACTGCTATATATCATTTTAGATTTTTAGGTGAAAATGAGTCCAATTTCTTATGAACTTATAATGAATTCAATATGGTATCAAAATCAATGGGTTTGTAACTTCCATGACCTGAGTTCAGAAGTCCAGCTCGTTGTCAGTTGATATTGAGCTTGAGTACAAAGGAAAATTACTTGGCTCATGACCAATTGTCCTCCTTATTTGAGATCAAAAGAAGAATACCCTACTCGTAAACAACTTTTCAGCTAGTGGTTAGTTGATATTAAGTCTAGGTATAGAAGAAAACTACCTGGCGCATGACTAATTGCTCCCATCATTCGAAACCGGAAGAAGAATACACAATTTGTAAACAGTTGTTGAGGGCGAGTGTTCAATGGCACATGACAAAGTGAACCGCGTTATCACATGAGTGCTGGTATCAATATATACGATCTTACATCGATTAGATAAAGAGAAAATTGTGAGATTATAGGAAAATTTGGTACAATCGCTTATCACCTTAGTCCTTCTTTAGCTAGAAATAGGTCCGATCTCCTATGGATTAATGACGAATTCAATAATACGTATGACGAATACGAAAATAAAGAGATAAATTTCATCAATGGGAATGAAATCAAGGCTCTATTTGATCCCCTTTCTCACATGGAAGGCCCTATAACTCTGTTGTATGAGTTAGTGAATTTGTTGGGTGCATATAATTAATTTCCATGTCTCTCCGTAAAGCGGAGAATAAGGTCTGTTGCTAGCTAATACGTGTTCATAGATCGGGCCACCACCGCCACCACCATCACCTCCGCCGAATTTTGTACGTATGTGGCTGTAGCATTTATGTTGATAATGGACGGGGTGACAGGAAAGGGTTTTCCTTTTCCCCACTCTTTCTCTCTTTCATCATCACAATCAGAAGTTTATCATCTCTAGATTTACAAGTGTTTTATGAGAATTTACGTGCAAAATAGATGTGTAATGTAAATGATCATGTACTCACGACGAAATATTGATAAAAATTACACTCACGATAATTCTTGGGTTGAAAGGTAAACTGACAATAATGACTGCCTACTTTTTAAAATAATCAAGAACACACTTAATGCATATAATAGCAATATTCAAGAAGGATGAAGATCTAGTCAAGAGCCATGGATCAATAAAACTCAAAGGGGGGGCAGTGATGTATGAGCCCTTCCCAATGACAGTCATGATCGATCGATTAAAATGAAAAGAAAAAACAGGCACCAGATGAATTCGTTCCTTCGCACATAGTTGTAAAGATGCTCAAATCAACTCGGTCCCAGCACGTCCAAACACTGATCTTCCTCGAGAACTTCCGTGGTGTCGGGTTACTTACATACATCCAACCGGTGAACAGATCGAATGAAGAATCTACGGGAAGGGCCAACAGAGCTTAATTAATTCATCAGGAATTAAATTCGTGAATCCGCTGCTGCTGCTGCTGCTATCACATCCGACCGACGTAAATATAGACACGCCCTCGCGCT
Organism: Sonneratia alba; assembly: GCA_900174645.1. Taxonomy (NCBI): domain Eukaryota; kingdom Viridiplantae; phylum Streptophyta; class Magnoliopsida; order Myrtales; family Lythraceae; genus Sonneratia; species Sonneratia alba. Next base: position 1,253,977 of record FWPY01000029.1, read on the forward strand.
CGGAAGCTTCTTTCTGACAGTAGAATGTTGCTAGGAGTCCGATCCTTAATTTGTAATACGCATCTATACTATCTATATGCGTATATCCGGTCCGTGTATAGATATGACAAAATTCAACTACCGGCGGCGCTGCAGCTAGGCGGCGTGTACTCACGGACAACCTCGGCGGTCTCCAGTACTTGTCTCCTGTGGAAGCTCCTGTGGCATCCACAGGCAGCACAGTTCAAGGCGTTGCTCGTCCCTTCCTCGCCGCTCGCCATGAATTCTCTGCACCCGTCCGTGGCGTAACCCCCGAGGCTGGCCACGTGGTTCTTCCGGCACTCCCCGTACCGCACGGCTCGGGCAGCTGAAGATGATGAATTGCTGGATATGGACCTTGTCGACCCATCCGACCTACTCGCAGCCACCACTTGTCTCTTCTTCATACTTGAAAGGTCAACAAACCCTAATCGCAACGACCCGACCCGACCCGACTTGACCTTTCCTTCTAGGGAAGCTGCTGTCTTGGTCGGGCTTTCCACATCCAAAAACCAGAGAGCCAGCTGAGCTTGGGAGAAGGTAAAGAGGGGGAGATAAATGGTGAAGGGGAAAGGCAAAGCCCTGTGTCGTGTGGGCGGTTGAATGTGCGTGTCTATGGAACCCTAACCCTAGCATGTGAGTATTATTAATAAAAATGCTCTAGTGGACTTGAAAAGAGGGCCACGAGCAAACTCCCACCACTATCATTTTCTCCATGTCCTCATACCAAAAGGTCGACCATTCAACCCCTTCCCGGGTGCTTACTGTCCACGCATCACCATCCGTCTCGTCGCTGAGTTAGACTTTTCACTCACTTTGCCAAAAAAAAAGGTGGGGTACGAGGAACGAGGTATGGTGAGAACACCCTTCTGGCTCGAATCGAGTGAGATGGAGCAACTTGTTAAAATTTTCCGAAGACCAACCGCACTTTAGGTTACAAAAAAGGGCCATAAAAGTATCAAATTAAAGATGATACATGGGGCAGTCAGTCCAGGAGCATTTTGCATTGATAAGACGTTGAATGGGATTTAAAAGGTCTCCCAGAATTACTGTTATTAGTCAAAGAATGACAGGGGCAGGAGGCTGTAGTGTATGTGAATAAACTTGTTGCGGGTCCAATATAAATCCCGCAAGGGAATGTACACTAGATAATTTCAAGAAATTGGAAGATAGAAGTAATCAAGATTTGTCGTAATTTTATACCTTAAATAGTTAAAAAAGAAGAATCGGTCCTCAATTCATCTTCCCTCGATCTTAGTCTCTCAATAAAATGCTTTTTTCTTAATAATTAGCATCTTATACCCTAATTTTTAAAATCAAACCGGATGAAAATCAATCAAACTATGAATTCATGGATTTATAGGTATATAATTTGAATCGATAGTTTAATTGGTCAAACTGTATATTTCATAATAAAAAAATATTTCACTTAAAAATTTTAAATGTTCTAATTTAAGTTTAATTTTTTAAATAAAATCAAAAGTCACAAAAATTCAAAATTCATTTGCCCTTTTTAAGTTTCCCTTTTGTTTTAGAAAAAAAATTAAATATAATAAAAGTAAAATAAATAATGGATACTACAACTTTCAATGCCACGGCTCCCTTCTGCAACGAACAGGCTACCCCTAACTCTCCTCTCCCACCTTTCACATCATCTTCTTCCTCCACCAATCTCCCTGCCTCCCCCTCACATTTGATACTCTGTTCTTCATTTTTACTCGTTTCCAACGTCTTTACTTTGCCCATCCTCCTCCACAACCAGCTATTCACCAGCATTACTGCAAGGTGTGTAATGTTTTGCTTCGACAAAACGAACAAAGGAAAGAGGATGGAGAGACGGTGGCTCATTCTCGGCCACCTCCAAGGGCGTCGGAGACCTTGCCTGGCCAGGGGCGGTCCGCAGCCATCACAGTGCCTCCTCCACCCCTCCTGTCGTTCTACGTTGAAGTTCGTTCTTTTTTCTTTTATTTTCAGGAACCGGGTTTCCTTGCCGGTTTTTTATGGGTTCATGGATTCTTTCATGGACCGCCCGGTTTCCTTGGGTCAAATCGGGGTCAATTTGCAAATGGAATAATTGATAAGCCGGACCGGATATATGACAGTTCGTGGTCCGAATTTAAAAACTACGTATTATACCATAAATAATACACACTACTTACTAATTTATAGAAAGAATTTAGATTAATCATAATCTATAGATTAAAAAAAATAATCCCTCATTATTTGAAACATTTAATGAAGCTACATTATACAGAACGCCCCATGACAAGCAACTAATCAGGACACATTGGTCTTTAACGGGGAAGACCGTGAATTAGTGGGTGGGTGGCATTTATGCCAAATATGGCTTGATTTAAGTGTGTCACTAAGAAAAAGAAGGTTCGATACAGTAATATTGCGTTCAACATAATAACTAATGGATTATATGTTTGATTCTTATCGTGAAAATTATTCTTCTCCTCTATTCCCCTTTATCCCATTCTAAATTAATGGACATGTGATAAAAAATATATACACCTATGTTACTCAAGGAAATTGGTCTTCCCACATCATCATCAAGAATTTTAGAGGGTAGAATCAAATCGATTTTTAAGTATCAAGTGATAAATATCGAAAAGAAAGAAGTAAATATTCATGTAGATCAAGTTCATCGATGCTGTGGTGGGTTTTGACAGTATATTACGGACCTAAGGATAAATTTTTTTTTTTACAAAGTATCTATTTGAACGTATGGGCCCAATGATCTTGTAAGCAAGTACATGTGTGGGCATCTTAACAGATGTTACATGAATGAGAGAAATCGGACTTACGGTATAGTGAACTGTTCCCATAACACATGTACGTAGGTTGTACATATGCTTAATTCAACTACTCGAGTTAGGTCTGGCGGGCGAGGCTATGTTACGTATCTGCTCGTAGAAACTTCTTGTCCACAGCAGCTAAGGGCCCGTATTTTCATCATTAGAGAGAAAAGACGAAGGAGCAAACTGGGAATCGAGGGACTGTGTCTCTGGGCAAAATCATATGTGGTAGGCCTCTTTCCACTCTGTTGCAAAAATGTCTTGTTTGAACAATATGCCACTGCATAATGGCACTTGGTCCACTAGTCCGAGCCCATCTCAACGACCTTGTCGAATCACTTAAGTTCATGTTTGGTTCAACGGAGTGGAATCTGCACGGACAGAATGAACACAGGTGAGAGTCCAAGGAGGACATAATTCAAATCCTGATAGATTTTTGCCCCTTGTTCATCTTTTCCTCTTACAAGTTCAGTCGTTGAATCACTTGTGCGACTGCCATCCAGAATCAACGTTTGCCACTCTGCAACCCATGTATCCATACTCCAACCGGCCACCTTGAAATGGGAAGCTTGAGGAAATACCCATGTATGCATATGATTTTCGATCGGAATCCGATTCATTATCCAATGGAAACCCCAAATTTGGCTTGCTTACATCTTACTTGATATTTGACTGGAAATTGCTCAGGTCAGTATGCACGAAAATCCATCCGGCATCTATGTTGTGACTCACAAATCAATGCATGACATGAGCTGGTGGAGGATAGGAGGTCCACTCATTACTCCAGAGCGCATGCCACCACTCATAAGCCTGTCCTTGTCTGCTAGCCGATTCACATCAGATAGTTGGAGATTTTCCTTAAGGGCTCTCCTTTTGAGCCCAGGGCCCATCCATTCATCTGTCCTTCCTTGAAAATCACCCTCTGTAATGCGACTCTCTGTACCAAACGATTCGATCACCTCACATTAGTGATCGTTGGTTCCATGGCGAGAAGAAATGACCGTGGATACAGTTGAACGCCAACTCCCCCACCAATCACATCAGTCCTTTTTGTCTACCTTTCGTTTTCTCAATCAACGGGCCCTTGTTGGGCCGACCTCATGGCTTTTCTACTAGTAAGAGAAGAATCTTGCAATTTTCCATTGCCATGTCTGAGTCTCCTAAATAAGATGTATATTTTATAAATGGAAATTGAGAAGTGAACTGTATTTACTTAAAACGATTCAATATTTTTTTAAAATAAGATTCAGATTTAAATAAATTAATTCAAATATGAATAAGTTAGTACTAAGTATTCTTTTTGATATCATATATTTATATAGAAAAGGGAAAACTGCTCCATGTAAGCCATCTATAAAATCAATGGCATGCGCGATTAGGTCGACAAGAACAGACTTAAACATAATTAGATAATGCATAATCATTTACTGGCTCATGTTAGGCCTCATCGATCCATCGAGCATGACATGATGTTTTTTTCTTGGATCGACGCGAGGCCCCCGCCTCTCCTGTACGCCATCGAGACAACCTAAATGGGCGAACACGAGCACGTGGGGGACCTCCCCAAATATGTCACGGGGACAAAAGTAGGGCGAGCACTCTTGCATGTGCACACATGAGACTTTGGGACGAGTCCAGCCATCAAGAGGACACCTCATTCGGCCGACTATAAAAAAAAAAAGGAAAAGAAAAGAACTATCCTTAGAAAAAGACTATTCTCGTTGACATAGACGGTGACAGACCGATCGACCGATGGGTTCGGATAGATTTTCACTGGCTGAGAGCGTGCTGCAGCTGTTCGAGTACGAACTCTCTCTGGGTCATCGACTCACGCGAAGGTGTTGTCGTCTTCGAGAGGGTTGAGCTGCCGACGATGAAACCAGAGTCTTAGGTATTGCAGGAATTACTATCGCATGAAAACGAATCTAACATGAAATGCAAAGGAATTCAGCAGAAAAGAAAAAAAACCCAATTACCGAAAAGAACTTTATCCAATACACTGTATCGATTCACTTCGAATCTAATCTAGCTTTATCGTATTCCATGCCATAATTTGCCGTCATTGAGCACATCTCGCTGTATCATGGGTGGTTTCACGGATCGGCCGTTGAGCCCATAAGGTTAGAAGTCTTGGCCCATTTTCTGTCCCAAAAATAAAAGAATCCACTAAATATCACATATTTTATTAATTAATCCTTTCAGATTATCCCATATTATTCTGTGGTCCTATCCTTTTATTCTTACTTCGACTTTCATCCCCTTAGTTCCCTTTCATTTTGTATCGATGATGTCTAGTATCGTAACAACTGACAAATTTACTGAACGATATATTATACAACTTGGGATCTGTCATTAACTCTTAAATACCGACCTCCAAGAATTTTAAACTTGAACCTGATCTACTGCATATTATCAGTATACAGGTGAGCTGGCTCCGTCGGAAGCAGATCCCTTCGATCCTGTTCCTCGATTGTTAATGACCAGTGAACAAGCATGCTTTTTACTTACCAAGTGAATAAGCTATACTTGCCTCCAACCTTTTCCTTGATCGGTTTTCCAGGAGTTCTCCCGAACCAGGAATGTTCTTTGATCGGTTTATTCATGTGCAATCGACCGGTGAGTCCATGAACCTTGTAGCCGTGCCGTATAGACGTGCATTGTTTGCAATTTACCAACTAGCTAGATAGGGACAAACCAAATTCTAAGAAGGTGAGTCGTGTGCCCTCTCCTTTTCAATTTTCAAAAAAAATACAGAATAAAGAGAAAAATAAAGAAGCATATGTGTGTATGGACCATAAGAAGGTCAAACTATGCGGAAAGATTCATCCAAGGGTCAATGCTTCTTCCGCAGGCGCACACATATGCCTGCATTTGCATGGCATCGACAGACCGGTGCATCCCGCCTCAGAGAAGGGGCCGTAGTGAATGCCACGGAAATACCTGATAGTTACTCGAACCGATTTCAGAATAAAGATAAGTCTTCACCCAAGGGCATGTTCATGGAATCTTCGTCTTGACCAGCTGGAGGGGCCAGACACTAGTCGTCCAGCAGCCATTTATCGAACAACTTCAGCGCAGGAACTTCCTCGCCGTATGTGAAACCGGCTGCTGCCCTGTGGCTCCCGGCTCGGAAATTAATGCTGATCTGGGGGGCAAGGTTGTTCGTGTCTCGTTCCGACAGCAACGCATCTGAGCCGGAGCTAAAGCAGGCGCTGAAAATAATGTTCCTCTCACGATCATCCGAGGAACTCAAAACTATTCGCCAGGATGTTTGCGGGATAACAGCGAGCAAGCAGTACTTCCCAGTTCATTTTTCGGCGACTTGGGGTGTCCTTTCATCCACCCTTGGAGCAACCGAGAAATGTTCCTGGTGCTCGCCGCGTAGTTGGCAGTTGTCGGTACTTGGTGCAGAGGCTTGTGATCGAAGTGGTTCGAACCATAGACCGGCTTCGAATCCACAGACAAGGCATTGTAGAGGGCTTGTCTGGCCATCTGAATATCTGTTTGGAGCCTCCTCTCCCACGGGCCTCTACAGATGCCAGACTGAGAGCCTGTGAACTCATCTCGTTCGTCATGTTGACCATCGAGACCGGTGCCAAGTTTCCTCAGCTTCTTCTTCAGGTGGGAGTTCCAGTAATTCTTGATGTCATTGTCGGTCCGCTGTGGAAGGTAGGATGCTGTAGCTGCCCATCAGCTCATGCAAGAAGAAACTAACGGAAGTTAATGCAGAGAAAATGAAATCAAACCCTCTTTGCTGAATATCAGAAACATGTACACATCCATCTGCACGGTGATCGCGGCTTTGTTTTCCATTTCAAATGTTGACGACCATAACCTTTCCTTGACCTTTGCCTCACGGCAGAGCTATCAGCAGTGGCTATCACTTCTACATCAAACATAATTAAATAGGTCCCACACGAATCGCGGCCAATTCATCAGACTCCATTGGCCACACAGCAAGTACGTAGGAGAACGTGTCACTGCGATCGGGGCCCTTGGTGTTAACTACCTGTTGCCGAGAAGGGCTTGGAGGTGGGATTATCATCTTCTCCTCCTGAACCATGAAGTTGCCGTGCTTGATGCCCGGCCGAAGGTAATTGGTCCATCTGAGTCTGCAGCTCTTACTGCATCTAAGCAAGCCTGCAAATGCAACCGTGTATACACGAATAACATATGTCAAATGATAGTTTTGCAACACGATTAACAGATTCAACCTCATTAACCACGTTTACAAACAGAAACATTTACCCTAATCATGATCGTATTGGACAAGTCACAATGATGTACCAATACGAGAAAAGGACACATGCGCATGCGCATATAGAATTTGAGAAGTACTGGTCGAACATAGAAGATATGCACAAGCACAAACATACCGGTGTTAGCGGGAACAGATCGCCAATTGCCGGGGCCGTGTTCTTGAATGTAAGTAAGAGATGAGGGCGTTGTCTTCCTCGGGCGTCCACGGCGCTTTCTTCAAACCATTCTGATCGCAGAAAGGTGGTCTCCCCATATCTGATCTGATCCTTTTCTCTCCCCTCTTTTTTGTCACTCTTTTTCTTCCTCTTCAAGGCTCACCGTCGCTGTTTGATAGAGTGTGCTGAGACAATAAGGCAAGGACTACCCCGTCCGTGTACATGTATGTATACACACAGTCGTGCATTCTCGTATTCATCGAACACATACATCCAAAGGATGTCGGCAACAGTGTGCATGCGAGTATGGGTTTGTGTCTATGCTCGCCCGTCTGTCATCTGTGGCCGACGATGATTGCAACAATTTTGTACTATTTGCAACTCAATTTGAGGTCGATGGGTTGGGTGGGCTACATTTATCGTACAGTGGTACCCCACAGTCACATGTCCTCGCATGATGTTGTATTAATAATTACCCCCACAATGTCAAACTAATTTAGGTTTACTGCAATGATTTGATACTTATTATATACCTATAATATATTTAGGGTTTTAAGTGCCGTGAATGAAAAAAGTTTATTATATTTTTAAAGTTTTATCTTTTAATCTAATTAGAGAGGAACTTCTCTTTTAATGGTATCTCTATCACGGCATATAAACATGGAGAATATTCTCATAAAATCCGTTAAATTTTATATAAAATGAAGGTGAAGCAGAGAGAATAATAGAATATAATAACCAAAAGAAAGTCGAACACACATGAATAATCGACAATTCTTCGTTGGGTTATTGAAGAAATTATATCAGATAATTCATTAATTCATATGTTCAAAATAATAATAAAATATTAAAATAAATCATATTAAAATATTATGATAATATTTAATTAAATTATTAAATACATGATATTTTGATGATAATTCATATTTATATTCAAAATATATTTTTCTAATAATAATAAGATCGAATTTCTAATGCTTTCCCATAAGATGAGTATGTAATATCACGAGATGGTCATCTTCAACCTCGATCTTTATGGCAACTCCTATCCAGAACAAACTCCCAATGTCAGGTCTCCGACACAATCAAGAAAGCCAATTATACACTACATCCTTTACTCAACCTCCTAGGATTAAATCACTTGTGTACACGCGTATTTTGACTGAGCATATGTGCTTCTCGATGGGGATTTTAATCTACAAAACTAAGTTACTTTGAGAAATAGAATTTGGTATATTAGTGCCACTTTTGACTTAATAACTAATGAATTATATGTTCAATTTTTATCACGAGATTATCTATACCTCTTTATTTTTCTATTTTTTAATCATGCTCTGAACTCATGAGTTTTTATATAATCGAAAAAAATTCAGTTATTTTTTTGCTCCAAACATACTCTTTATCAATCAATAACCACGCTTTGACTTAGGAGTACTATTGTTCGATGGTATGGTTGGGTTCTCCATACTCATCATTGCATTGCTCTTATCCCTCGTCCAACCGCTGGGGCAGATGACATGACACGTGTCCAAATTCTGGGCCCATGCATAACTGGGCTTCCTCGATTTGATAATCGGGCCTCACAAGTTCGGTGGTTCAACGCCCGTTAAACTAATCCGACGGCGGACGCCAAGCTCAACTTCACTTTTGATGATGATGAGCACTGGGGAACGGCTCACTCTGAACAGGTCGATGAACGATCGATTCCTTCTGGCTGCCGACTTCACTTCCGAGCCCGGTTTCTGACACTATCAGGGTTGTAATTTGACCCGAGAATGAACAACACTCCCAATCGCTTGTAACCCCGACCGAGCAAGAGCTGTCCTTGAATGAATGGAAGTGGCTCCTGTTTCGCACGAAGTTTAACCGAGAGAGGCTCTATATCTTCACGAACACATGCCTAACAGCGCCCACGCGCACGTCCTTGCATTGTCCGATCCGACATCAGTATGTTCTACCGATAAACATCAGCATGTCCGATTGGCATCTTACCAACAAGCTCGATCTGTAACGCCCGATGCCATGTTCAGTACCACGCACGGCTCTCATCTTACAGAAGAACGCGCAACCTTGTCGGATCGGAATGGGGCCGCCGAAGCTGAATCGGAAGAAGAAGAACCCACAAGCGTTTAGCTCAATACGACACCGGATTCCAAGATGTGATCATACGAGCTTGACCGTCCCATGAGGTATCACTATTTGTTTGAGATTAAGGTTCTGCTCCGAAAGGGCGTGGGTTCGAATCCCACTCTCCACATAATTTTATTCCATAATTTTTTCCGTATTCAAAAGAGCTTATTTATCATTGCAGCCGATATTCTCCTTAAAGTCGCACTTTGAGTTTCATGATTGAACAAAATTTATATTATAAGAGTTTTACTATTTAGTAATATAACTAAGTTTGAACTAGAGTAGTTTTAGGATACCAGTAATTTATATTAAAAAAAAAAGAAATAATATGAATCCACCTTCCCTGATAGTATGCTTTTTTCAATAAAAAGTTGATTACGGTGATATGTTATCCCTTATTAAAGTCTTAGATGATTCTTGTAAATGAAGAAAGTATACTATCAATGGCTGCGGACTTAGTTTAGGTATGAACTTGTTATAATTCATTTGGCATATGTCTGTCATGTGACGTAAACTAGTAATAGGACAGGTCAATGTCGAAACTGAGGATGTAGGAGGAGGTAGGACTGACCAATCCAGACGACGACGGATGGATTAAGTTAAACAAGATGGAGGGCACCTCGATTTAGGATACCGAGCTTGGAGGGTTCGCTCATAATGTGGGTCTTACTGCTTCTGTCGTGCCGTAGCTGTCGGCAGTTCGAATTAGGCTCGTCATTGCGTGGGAGCTGGGTTTCATTACCGGCAGGCTCAACTCGATGTGAGCTCTAAATTGGTGGATGAATTTCTTCCTGTTGGTAGATGGGCATCAGCTTGGTGTGAAGTAATCCCGAGCGACACTCGGAGTTTACTTCAACGAAACTGGCAAGTGATAATGAATCATACATTCAGAGAGGATAACACTAGCATGTACTGGCTCACAACCCATGCTTATTTGATTATGAATAAGAAATTTTTTTTTGAAATTTCATGGGTCAAATCTATTCATAAAATATATTTAAAAGTTTGTATAGATTAAAATCCATAAAAGCTCACGAGAAACATAAAAAAAAAAAAAGATTGAGAGACAAGTAATTTATGAATATATTACACCACGAATGCTCGCCTCACACCCTTATGTAAGGGGCTTGATCAATGGTCCGGGCAACTTGCGTACATGAATAGTGTCTCCAAAAAAGGGGCCTTGCACGAGGCCTGCGTACACGAATATAAATGTTAATGCCATTTATCGCTAGTTAATATGCCAAATAGGGCTATTTTAGCCCGTCGGTACGCTGTGCAAAGAGATTGTCTCAAATCGTCGTTTTTCTCTGGTTTCCAGGGTTCACCACCAAGCTCAAAGTTTGGTACTTTTCTCGACTCGTCTTGTCGTTGTCATAGGAGACAATTTACCAAACCACCTCAGCATGTTCGGGAGGAGTCGAATTTATCTTAAGTACAATGTGACTGTCACATGACTCGACTTCAATTATCTTTTTATCCATGCTATTTTTTTTCACTGTTTTACAATTTTATATTATAAATTTTATCTCTATCTATTTTATTTTATTATACACTAAATTTTAGATGGCAAAAAATATGTAGGGGCCTCTGATGCTCTTGCCACGTTTAAGCTCTACAGCACATCTTTTGTCCCAAAACATGCCAGTTGTCTGCTTCCCCTACTACACATATCAACCGTCTATGTACATAGTTGAAATGTCTCGTTTGCCATGAGCATTGCCCAGAAACGAAAATCGACCGATTGATTGCCTTACTACATTTCCTACGCAAATTCTCGATGCATTTATGTCTCGGGTTTAGTACTTGGGGCCACCTTCTGTGGTATTATGTCTTTCTTGGCTCTGAGCTTTTATGTGCTCATAAATAACCGCGCGCAGACGTTCTTCACTATCACCACCTACCGGAGTTCTGAATTCACCTTGCCTTAAGCCATGGGGAGTAGTCATACAATCCCCGTTCTCCGGTCGGCCTCGTTCTCAGAGTATCTCGACCTCGAAGTGGAGGACTGTGCTTGCAGCCCTGCCAACTCGGTTCCGCAGAATGAGCTTCGCACCCCAGCAACTCCCGGAAGAATCAGTCCCGGAGACCATGAAGCTGATGTCTTTGATGCCAAGGAGTGCTTCAACACGAACTCGTATACGCAAGCTACGAGGGACAAGAGAGAAAATCACATCCCAGCAAGAAAACCGGGAGCTCGGGGTGCGATCTCTGAGTCACGTTCTGGCATAGGGAATCCTTTCACTGGAAGTGATTGTGCAGATATCCCACACCAGAAGAAGAAGAATTGTAGAACAAGGTGGAAAGGGATCTTATCCCGATTCGGCTGCAGTGGGCAATGTTCGGATTCGAAATCAGTTCAAGTCAGTGAAGAATCGCAGGCCAAGAAACCCGGCCCGGATCAGATTTTGCGCAAGAATCCAATCGGAGAGAGTGTGTCAGGGCCAGACAGGACCGGGGAATTCGAATTCCCGGTCTTGAACGCAGAGGAGCTGGCCGAAGAGAAGCCGAGAAAATCTCTGGACGTGTTCGGTTCAAGCGCTAAGGATATAGTAGGAGGAGATGCGGTTGCGATCAATCTCCAGAGGAAGCTCTCGATTCTGACCTGGGATGCGATCCCAGAAGCTCGAAGCCTTCCAGTTCCTTTGAGAACTGATTCGACTCATGTGGAGGACGTGGACAGTTGCACAAGCTCGGATCTGTTCGAGATAGAGAGCATATCTGCGATCTGCAGGGATGTTCGTTCGAGGACAGCTCGAAGCGAGGGTCCACCTGAGAAGGTCCAGGGGATTCAGAAAAGATCCGGCTCGAGCAGATTCCCATTGTCGGGCTGCAAGAGCCAGAAGTCAGTGAATGTTACTGAACCAGGAAAGGAAAAAACACCGAGATGAAAAGTTTTTCCGCATTTCTGATCATCTGCTGCAGTTGTAATTTGCGGTTGTAAGGATCAATCTTGAGAGCGTTGCAGATGGATGATGCCAAAGCCTTCTTTGTCCGACTAGGTTCATCTTTCGCTGTTCCTTCTGTTTGAGATGGAACGATGATTTGATTGAAGACTTCCAAAGTCCTTACATATATGATTTCTTCTGATATGATAGGAACGGACCAAAATGAACAATCATCCAATTTTCAGGACATTGTTCGGAACAACCCAAATATCTTGCTGTCAGCACGTTCATTACGCTACCGGTGGCACTTTGCGAGTGCCAGTGCTAATCGGGCAACATGGACTCGCAGACTTATCATATCCAAGCCTGTTGCCGGAAACAAACCCATGTGATAACCCAGTTGAGTTGGTGAAATATAACGAATCTGTGGTGCCGTATGTGCCTGAGAACGAGGCTTTGCGCCAGCGCAACTGCGCGAGCAGCCTCCACAGTGAGAATCGAAGTGTTTGGTACACTGGATATGAAAGATGAAGCACTTCCACGACACTGTGGTTCTGTCTGGTGCTCCTGTTCCAGATTCTTTCTATTGCACAGAACAGGCTTAACCAAAAGTTTGAGGCCATAATTTCAGTTCAGAAGACGGCACGAGCTCAAGCGATGGCCCAGCGACCCCCTCCTGTCCGTTCCATCGTGTTCGTCAACAGGTTGAAGTCTACTTCTTCTTGTCCAGATATAGAACTGGGGAGGGTCAGGCGGATTTGGACCCTTCTGCAGGTTTTCAACAGAAGCTGCTTTCCATCGGCCCAACTTTGCCTCATTTTCAAGGCTACAAACCCGCAGCTTTTGGCTCATCCTACATCATTTCTTTTCCGTCCGAACCACGGATCAGATTGGCTGCTTCAGAAAGTCGGGTCATCAAAATCCAATCCTAAACCGACTCTCAATCCATCCCTGCTCGAAGTTAAGCATGTGCACATCCACGGGTCGGTCATTCATCCTCTTTCCCCGAAGTAGTCGCCATGTCTGAAGTTCCCAGCAGCTAGTATGGTCCCTATCTGGAAATTTTGAGCCTACACGATCACTTCATATATGCTTGCCGAATTTCCAAAAAGATTAACAATTTTTTTTAGTTTCATAATCCCACAATTTCCTGGTATAATTTAAGAAAATTTTAGTATAATTTATTTGTTTCCGCAATTAGAAAATTCCCAATAGTTAAACAGTGCCCGAACCAAAAAAGCACGTAATTATTGAATGGCTAAAATACCCTCCCTTTGAACTCGTGTGTGGTCCACAGGCCCGCCCCCGTGGACGAGATTAGCTTGCTAAGCGGCAGATAAACCCACCCAAAACCCTAAACACGCACGGGCACACACTCTCTCTCCGCTTGTCTCTCTGTTGCTGTCAGGCGGCAGGTCCGAGCTCGAACAGAGATTCTGGCTTAGAGAGGCAGGAGCTACCTGCCGGGTTTCTGTAAAAGATGGTGGCAGACAAGGGGAAGAAGATGAAGATGTCGGAGAAGGACGAGAACAACAGCTCCGAGCAGATCGACAAGGAGCTCGTCCAGTCCATTGAGAAGCTCCAGGAGGTCCAGGATGAGCTGGAGAAGGTGACACCCTATGCCCTTTTTCTCAATGCACCTAGCATGGTGTTCCTCATATCTTGTCGGGCGCGTTCACGCTTCTTTGGCCGCTTAGAATTTGGGAGTTTGCTAGCTTGGTGCTTTTCTAGGCATGTTGGGATGCTATTATATGTTCTGTTTTTACGTCGTTGTGCTCTCTTTCATAGCACGGTTCCATAGATTTCTTAACTTTCATGGAGAAAGGTTCGGCTTTTGAAATTTTTACAAGTGGGTTTTCTTCCGGCCCTCATATATGAAATGACTGGTGTTGAGCGCCCACGGACTGCAGCTGTGGTTTTGGTATTTTTGTAGGCGGGAACATTCTCTGAATGCCAGTATCCCAAATTCCATTCTTCTGTTTAGTTACTCCTTGCTGCCATCTGTTCATTCTCATTGAAAGAATTGCCATTTGTTGTTTATCAAGGTGGAATAGATTGAGGGCTCAGATTTCTGTCAGCTTTGATGTTGGCATTGGAGTCGACTAAGATTCCCCAGTCTCTGCATTTATTTTTTGGCTACAGAAATGGGAATTAAATTACATGGTATTCACCAGTTGGGATTTATTGGGTAGAAGGCTTTATGTCACAATAAGCTTCTGATCAATTGACACGAGTATATTTAGATTGTCTCATTTCAATTGGAACGTTAGAATGAATTTCAGTTACTAGTTTTTGTAATTACTAGATATCCTGGGTTTTTTTTTTTTGCAGATTAGTTATTCTTTTTATTTAAAAATTCCTCCCTAAGCAGAAATATGGGAATCTGAGGACAAATTAGTCTAGCTCTGTAAACTTCATTTTTTTTTTATGCTTTAGATCAATGAAGAGGCAAGCGACAAGGTTCTGGAAGTGGAGCAAAAGTACAGCAAGATTCGCAAGCCTGTGTATGATAAGAGGAGTGAAATTATCAAATCTATCCCTGACTTTTGGTTAACTGCTGTTAGTAATTCGGAGCTCTCCCTTAAATGTCGTATAATTATACATATTCAGTTTTATTTGTATTAACTTGGTTGGTGACATGTCATTTCTTCTCTAGTTTCTGAGTCATCCTGCTCTTGGTAATCTTTTGTCGGAGGATGATCAAAAGGTTTATCACGAGCTCCCACACCATCCCCAGTTCAAGTCTTTTCTAGGTTTTACCTTTGGTTTTCAATCACACCACTTGCTTAAGATTCTTTCTTGCTCTGTTCTCCTTCTTTCTAGATATTCAAATACCTATACTCCTTGGAAGTGGAGGACTCTAAAGATTTGAAGTCAGGTTTCTCCATAATCTTTGTGAGTGCAATCCATTTGTGTTCCCTGTATTTCTGCTATGATCATCTCATGTTCGTTCTTGCTGAACCTCATTGAAGCTTGAGAACAAGGACCTTCCAGTGGTATGCTTTTCTCATGATTCTACTGATCATTTCCTTGTCCCTCGTGTTCTGATTCAGCACTTCAACACAAATCCTTATTTTGAAGATACAATGCTCAAGAAGTCTTTTACATTCCCTGAAGAAGGAGCGGCAAATGTTGTTGCCACATCAATTAAGTGGAAGGAGGGCATGGTATGGGTTTTAGATATTACACTTATAAAACATACACTTCAAGTGCATTTATGTTTTATGTTCAAAGTTGAGGGTAGAAGTATATATCGGTTAATTGTGTTTGACTTATTTCTGAAGGGGCTAGTTACTGGAGTCAATCACAAGAAGAAAGGGAACAAGCGGGAATTGTTTGATGAAAGGTTAGATTAGTGCAGATAGTTCATCTCTCTCACAACAATCCTTCATTCCCTATATGCATATATTTCACATGCCTAGGTGAACTTTAGCTCCATAATAGATATGTTTATGGGTGCCAGCTTCTTTCAGTGGTTTAAGGATGATGCTGATCCTGATGACATCAACGATGAGGTAAAATTTTCTAACGTTCATTTAATACCTTTGAGCTGCAAGAGTCATAATCATGACGTATCTGTCTTTTTTCATTTATCATTATGTGTAAGAGTTCCTGCATAATCTGCAGGTTGCCGAGATAATCAGGGAGGACTTGTGGGTGAATCCCCTGGCCTATTTCAACAGTGTAAATATCATTTCCCCTCTATCCAATAGTTTCTGCCTCTTTCTCCTTGTTCATAGGAGACTTCTATCCATTTCAGTTCCATGTCCACGTGATATGGTTAAATTTCATCATATTCCCCTAATTTGTTTGATTATAAATCCACTGCAGGATGCTGATGGGGAGCCTGATAGTGATGAAGAGGTAGATAAACATATCTCTCCCATCTATTCATGGGCTTCCCTTCCATTGAAATTGATGTTGGTCTTTTCCAGATGGACTTCTCCATTTAGAGCTGTTATTGTGCTACTTCTTTCTCATTCATCGCATCAAATTCTTTTTGATTGCTTTCACTTCCTCATGAAAACATTATGTAACTCTCCATTTCAGTATGTCTTTCTTTCAAAAAATTTTTTCCTTTTTCAAGAGCAATACTAAGCTATTATACTGTTTGCAGGGAGGAGAGGGTGATGGTTCAGAAGATGATGATGATGATGATGATGAAGATGAAGAAGAGGAGGAGGAAGAGGATGGTGAGGAGGATTAAGATTAGATGACCAAGAACTGAGCTCTTCCCCACTTCAGAGCTCCAAAACCTCTTCTGTTTCCTATTTCAAGAGCTTCCTATGTCAAGAGCAGGCATGTAAAGTGCACCCATAGCAGTGAATCTTATCGAAGATGAACAACTATACTATTTTGTGGTAGCTTAGAGGATCGAGAAGCTACCTTGTTTTCAATCAGAATTGGGTTTTTTTCCCTGACAGGCTGTATTCTTAAGGTATAGTATTTTCGTTTTGATCTGTGATAGTCTGCCGTTTTGACACATTGTCCTGTCCTCTTCCTGATGTTGTGGTCTTTATTGCGTCTGGTCTTACCAATGCTAGATTGAAGAAACTGATTTGTATTATGATAATTCAATGCCATTCTCTGTAGACCAAAAGCTCTAATCCAAGTTCAGAGGTCCACCTACGTGCGTGAATCTCAATTTCTTCCTCCAATTTTATTTTGTATGGTCGGTTACGATTCTGTTCATGACCATCACTCCATCAACAGAGACCATGTTTAGTTCAAGAATCAAACAGCTCGTCTTTGGCCTGCAATGCGCTTACGTGGCCATGCAGTGCTCGCGTGGAATGCCCCCATTGGCGGTACCCAGACATCACGAGGATAAGGTTTTTTCCCCCCTTCTCCAGCACGTGGAAGGAAAAAGAAAAACTTGTGTGATGGGTTGCAACTTGCGAGCTGGAGACATGAGAGAAAGCAATTGAAATGTGACCTCTTGTTCTATATTACTCGTCTGCTACGCTGATGGGAACATCTCCATATATTCTGTCCCTTGTTTTGTGCTCTGCCTCCACCGTCCGAATTCCGTCATATGGAGAGAGGATCGGACGGGATTTCACGCATGGATAATTGATAGCAACAACCGTTAGCAGTCTTCCTTAGCATCGGCCCAGCAGCCGGGAGTGACCAACTGGATTAATGTCGGTGACCCATAAAAGTGAAGATTTCCGAGCGCTTAGACGAACTTTCTAAGTCCTGACAGGAATTGAGCCACTGGGGAGCCTAGCCATAAGACAGATCTGAGATTTCATGATGTTCTTAGGGCAGTCGATTCCTCGAAGCAACCATTGTTGCTGCAGCAAACTGATAGCGTGTGGGAAGCCGACCCGACAACAAGGTCCACCGGACCTGGTGTCAGCCCTCGACTGGCACTGCCTCTCCATGGTTTGTACTGAGCAAGACATTGCTGACTGTTCCACCAAGAAACAGGTAGAGCCCTAGCTCTCCCCCATTCGGGTCACCAGAGAACACGGTCAGGTAACACGAACACACCTGCTTCACCGTCCTCTCATCGATTGTATCCCATCCATTGGTCCCATGAGTTATAAACGTAAGATATTGCTATCACGACCGAAAATTACCGAATTATCGGCCCGATCGAGCTCCAAGTTAAATGCATGGTGTCTGGTGGTCTGGTGGGGGCGCGTAGATTTCTGTGGTCCATGTGCCCGCCACGTGGGGCCAATCATTGACGAGCTAGACACCCAATCACCATTTCCCCACGTGATTCCATAGACTAGGTTGCCCGTTCACCGATTCTCGTGTGCCCGGCAACCCCTCGAAGCATTTTCGTGCGATTCACATACATCACCAGTCCAGACTACGCACATTTTTGCGAAATTTGTGAAAGGCTCAGCCGTTGATTCCAGGACCACGGGAAGGCACGTGACTTGAAGCAGGCCCTTCACGTTATCGGTCAAGACCGCTAGATCGACCGGTTTGAGACCGGGACCTCGGGACGAGGAGGTGAAAGGAGACACCCATAGAAGGTTTGTTGCGTACACGTAGACTCGAGAAGGCGATTAGTCAAGGGCAAAAAGGACAAGAGAGAGTCGTTGAGCGATAATCGAGATGATTGGGTTTCCAAGACTTACCAAACAGCATCTCTATGTAGATCAAGGAAAAAGCTAATCATTTCCCAACTTCTGGTAATAATGACAAGAATACACCATAGGGCAAATAAGGAAACACAAATTCACTGGAAACTATGATTCTGTTCTCCTATATTTGGCAGGGAATCTACAAGGAACAAAGTCCAACATGATCCCAGATATATATCTAAGGAAATCCTGCATCAATCTTAAAACAACTAAATCATGCCCCCCAGAATCCAGCTCCGGCTTGATCCGATCCGGGGATTCTGTGCCACAATATGTCGTTGTATTTTGTTGCAGCAAGAGACCACCTCCTTGGAGGGTTTTGGTCAGTTGTGCCTCGGCACAATCCGTGGCACATAGTTTGGTGCTACTGACCCGAGAGCAAATTGCTCCTCTGTGCCGTGACAAAGAGCAATGGATCACATCTGTCACAATTGGCAGCTATATGGTATCAGTTCTTCCTCAAAGCTTGAAGGTGTCCCTTGAACTCTTCCTGAAATAAAATATCAAAGAGGTCGTATAGAGCTTTGCAGATTTGAAGAG
Source organism: Sonneratia alba (assembly GCA_900174645.1). Classification (NCBI taxonomy): domain Eukaryota; kingdom Viridiplantae; phylum Streptophyta; class Magnoliopsida; order Myrtales; family Lythraceae; genus Sonneratia; species Sonneratia alba. The sequence goes on from FWPY01000029.1 coordinate 1,272,873, forward strand.
GAAGGAACCCACCATGGTTGAAATTCTCGATAAAATGATGCAGTCAAGCTAGGCCTAGCTTATGAAGATCAATAAACGAGGTAGCAGAAAATGGCCATCCCTCCCCACTCTTAAGGCAAAAACAACAGGGGAATCCCAAAGTTCCCACCACAACTACACCCCACCCCACAAAAGGTTGCAGAACAAAAGGCAAAGTAAAATTATTACACGAATGAGATGGGACCCTTTATTATTAGTCTTTCCTTGCTCTCTGCTCTCCGTCTCTTGGCCTTTCAACTCTCTCTCTCTCTCTCTAATTTTTTTGATTTGGGATCGGTCCCATCTCCGGCCACCATTGTCTTCATGGATTGAATGATAAAAAGAGCAACGCACGTGGAGTCTGAAGTCTGAACCAAAGCCAACCACAATAAAGACAGAATCTTGTTTCCCGTAAAGAATTGAAAATCCAACTGAGCTTTCAATTCTGATATCCAATTGAAAATGGTTTCCCCAATTCCTTTTCCTGCTTCTGTCAGTGTTATGGAATAACCCGTTTAAGCATCATATACTATAAACTTGGTTGTCCTGTTCTCAAATCTTGTTATGTTCAAGGAGAGATCAAGCAAGCAAAGCCCCCTGAATAAAAACAAAGCAACTCCTTTTCATGAAAAAAATGCTTTCTTTTTAAAGCACACCCATACAATTCCCACTCACTAGTTTTGTTGCTTCAGCTTTCCCTCCCTTATCCCCTCTCTCACTATCCCTCCTTCCCTCTCCTTCCCTGTGCCAAGTCCAAGAAAATGTTAAACAAACCAACAGACAGACTCAGAGAGTGGAAGTGAGAGAGCGAGAGATTCCATTGAAGGGCAGAAGAGAGGCTCAGTAGAGACTTGGGCAGAGACCCGATTATATTTCAATTCAGTTGAAGTGTTCAAGGAAAGGACAGAGGACCGAGGAGAATCGAATTTTGCTTACTGCTTCATGTATTGCCATGGAAGGAGGCGATCACCACGATCATCAACACCCCCACCATCTTCACCGCACCAACTTCCCATTTCAGCTGCTAGACACGAAGCTCGAGGAAGAAGCATGCTCAAATTCTGGCAACAATTTCCCCTCCCTCGCCATATCTACTCGTGAGCCAAGCCCTAGCAGTAACAACAACAGCAACCGGCTCAGCACGGGCATCCAGCCCGCCCTGGACCCCCTAAAGAAGCCACCTCCGAAGAGGACGTCCACCAAGGACCGTCATACAAAGGTCGACGGACGGGGTAGGAGAATCCGGATGCCTGCCCTGTGTGCAGCCCGCGTCTTCCAGCTCACCCGGGAGCTGGGGCACAAGTCCGACGGTGAGACAATTGAATGGCTACTCCAGCAAGCGGAGCCTGCCATCATCGCCGCCACAGGGACTGGAACCATGCCAGCGAACTTCACCTCCCTCAATATATCTCTCCGGCGCTCTGGATTGAGCACGTCCGTGGGGTCCCACCTCCGTTCCAACCCCGCATACTACAGCAACAACCCTGGATTCTCGATGGCCCAGAGGAGAAGCCTCTTCCCGGGGATCGGAATATCAACAGAGCCGACACCGACGCTGCTGAATTTCCAGTCGGACAATCTATCGAGCATCTTGCAGACAAAGCAGGAGAACGCGGCGCCAGAGCTGCCAGCGCCCGATCAGGAGAGCGTGACCAGGAAGCGGAGGCCCGACCAGGACCTCTCACAGCACCAGCTGGCTAGCTACCTCGTTCAGTCCACAGCGGGAGCCCTCCCGGCTAGCCAGATGCCAGCGAATTTCTGGATGGTCACAAACCCGAGCAACCCTCAGGTCATGAGCGGAGACCCGGTTTGGACGTTCCCTCCAGTCAATAACATCAGCAGCGGGCTGTACAGAGGGGCGGCCCCGAGCGGTTTACACTTCATGAACTTCGCGGCGCCGGTTGCGCTGCTGCCGAGCCAGCAATTGGGATCTAGCGGCAGCAGCGGAGGGGTGGGTGCAGAGGGAGGACCCCTGAATATGATGGGGGGGCTGAACCCCTACCGGCAATCAGCGGTTGAAGGAGAGCCGCAGACGAGCGGATCACATTCCCATCACGGCGGCCGTGCCGGAGGTAATGACCGGCAAGATACGACGAGCCACCACTCGCAGGGCGCGTAATGTTACTTACTATTCCATAAACGACGACGTCTCGTAATTTGAGTGTGCAAAAATGAGGTTGTAATTTTCCCTAAATTTGATTTGGCCTTTTCTTTTATTTATTTTAGTAAAGACAGTGAAATTTTGCTCTTTTTTTTCAACTTTGTGTGATTAATTAATATGGAAATTTTCACCTCTTTTTTCGACAAATCTTCTGTCTGTCCAACTGTCAATTTTCCTATGAAATTTTGTGATACAATTTGGTGCGTGTAAATAAATATTAATATCATTTAGGGATGCTCATGATTCAATTAGGGTACCATACACTTGAATCGAATTGAATTATTTTAAATTGATTTTATTATTTAATTAACTAGTTCAAACTCATTTCTTAAAAAAATTAATAAAATATTAACAAATTAAATATAAATTAAAACACAACAAAAAAATTATCCAAAGTATAAAGAAATGAAAATATATAAAATTATAAAAAGAAAAATATTTAAAATTATACAAATTCTAATTAAAAATAAATTAAATATGTAAGATTGAGAATAATAAAATTTAGTATGAATTAATAGAAAATATGATATATAAAAGGTCAAATAATTTATATTTAATTATTTTTAAATTTTAAAAAATATTTATATTTTGTTTTTAAATGCTTTTTTTAATATGGTTTGATTGATTAATCAAACTATTTAAACTTAGTAACTAATTATACTATTTCACCTTAAAAATACATTATATGAAAACTAATTTATCCTAAACCAATTGTTTAAAGTTCAGTTCACGATTTAATTTTGATTTTACAATTCTTTTTGTGCAACCTATGTCATTCTTGGCATGGGAAAAAAGACTTACATTCACAGGAACATGATCAACACTTATAACCACATGCACTTTTTTTTTCACTTACATAAAAATTTATAAATGTAAAATAAAATATGAAAATAAGGGAATAAAATAGTATAAAAATAAAAATAATTATATTTAAATATATAATACCTTTATTGTTAAATTAATAGTGATACTATTAGATGACACAGTCGACTTTTTTTGTTTTAAGAGTTGTTAATAGATCCAGGGGGTCTCGTCAACACGTTCACTATAAAATCCGACTCACTCGTGCTTTTGCTGACGACGCCAGAAGCCCAGAGGACCACATACGTGGAAAGTGAAGACACGACAACAGTGTGCTGTACAGTAATGGGCCACGGTTGGATCCCGGATCTCACATTCAATTGTTCTCATGCTGTTTTTCCTTTTCCCACCGGGTCCATCTCGGCCATGAATTTCTTTGAGTCCCACCCGACGGGACGGGGCGATCACCATCGCCGTCAATTTTCTCCATTTATCTGATTATTCCAACGAGACGGGCTAAACAGGTGGCATAAGAGATGCTAATTAGGTGCAGTGTTACTTCATTCGGGTCACGTGTTAAAATTTTTTTCTTTTAAAAAAATAAATGGAGGGGAAGGGGGTGGGGCCCACAGTGATGTGTCAGGTGGTGGGGCCCAGACGCTTCTCATCGTCCAATCCAAAATGTACACTTCTTACTGACAAGGCAGGTGGATGACCGTCATTCCTACTTACTTTCTTTCTTTCTTTCTTTCCGGGTCATTTTCAGTTTAACCCCTCCATTTTTCGTCCGGTCTAAATTTGCCCCCCGATTTTGATTGAAATCATGTCAGATTCCCCCTATGGCTTGGGAATTCATCTCAGAGCACCCCCGATGGTCTGGCACCATCCAGATTCTTTGGCTCATCACCTGATCGTCCCTGATGGAGGCCACAATTATCATGTATTGTACCATCTGTACTTTATACTGTAAAAAAATTTATCATATTATAAAATTTAACAAAATATAAAAGAGGACAGATTGTTCACTGTTATTTTCTCTAGCTTGCAAATCTTGGAGGTGCCCAACTTACAGGTGATCGTTCGATGCAGTCAGTGGATGAGATAGGCCACCGGATCATTACGAGGGCAATCGAGTCGGTACCTAAAAAAAGTATGGGAGGCAAACCGATTCAACGGGATGAGATTGGGGGGCAAGTTGAAAATAACAACCTCTGCTGTTTTTATTAATTATTAATCTTTTTAGCTAAAAATAAGGAGATTTTGGGACAGAGACAGAGAGAGAGAGAGGAACAAATACCACATGTGTAAGTTGCCTTGCTGGCACCATCTAGGGATCTACAATGGGTTTCTACGACCCGACTGGTCCGGGCCCACCGTGTCATCGTAATCTGGACCGTTCCTTCTGTGGGCCACAATCTTGATGGGCTCATTGAATGATTGCGTCTCTCTCTCTCTCTCCCCCCGATGGAATCCCGTGTCGGTTATCACACTGCCTGGTATTCCAGAAGTTCAGTGAACGGTGAGTGATGCATATTGACTGTGAGCGATGGTGTTCCACTACCTCCATGTAATTGCTTTATTTACGGTACTCGGATCGAGACCTCAGTGAACCACCTCAAACCGAGCGCAGTCGCAAATCTCCTGCTCATTCGTGCATCCCCACTTTATCCTTCAACATATTTTTATCATTAAACACTTCTAAATTCGATAGAAAATAGATGTAGGTGACAAGGTAATCTTTACACTGTTTTTTTGTTGGTTGGTATGAAAGGAAGCATAAGATAATCCCAAAGTTAAGACGATATCGAGCTATTGACCTATATATAGTAACGGATATTATTAAAAACTTGGATCCGACGATATATGGATTGTGGTAAGTGGGAACGATGACCTTTCCAGTTCTTATGAATTATTGAAACCTTGACCTAAATGTCTTTTCTCGTGATTTTACGCATGTGAATAAGATCCAAAGATCCACTATCGCACATTCTAATCATGAGATCTTCCCAGAATTTTATGATACCTAATGTCGGAAGCTCGGAGAACCCGAGACTCTCCAAGTCGGGCGACATATTTCCCAAACCAGGCCTCGATCGTATCAGTTACTATGTGGCAATAGGGGCCCGAAATTACACATTTACATGCAAAACACCATGTGCGTGAGGTGCTTCTTGTGGCAAGCGACCCCGACAGGCTGGTGGTTGGCTCTTCCCGACCTGTGATATCAAGACCATGTGCCAAATGTCTCATTATCTATTGGAAATGTCCCGTGGCTAGAATTGAGCTGTTACGATCGGGACATTATAAGTGCTGGCAATACTCAATCCCTTTTCTCACGAGGATTACAATATCTCGATCCCAGATCAAAATGGACACGAATATGATGTTAAAACATGGTTGTCTTGCACCTCGGATACATACATACGTGTGTATATATATATATATCTTGGGGGATGCTTGTGACGCTCGTCCACCATAAGTGGGCTGGAGAAATGAAGCCCGGGGCCCGATGGCCAATGGGCCACGGCCCGCTAGTGGTATACATGGGCAGGAGCACCTGAACTGTAACAACGACGTCGCTTTTCACTTTAAACGGAGGAAGATACGAGGACATGAGCAACGGTGGCAAATTCGTAAATTGGAAATGACTCTACCAGAGAACGTCTCTCAGCCTTTGCTTTTCGTCGGTTGAACCAAACCCACTGACCTGCTGCAAGCCAAACCTAAAAGAATAGATCATCAACCTTTCATGGCCCGAGAAATTCTTTGGAACCTTTCCTGTGATCTTGTTATTTTGTGCAATTTAATAAAAACTGAATCAGACACATTTGCATGATAATGATCCAGTCACTCGATCGTGCAGAGGCGAGAGGAAATTCGTATGAACAATTGGGTTATCTCGATCTGCATTAATTTTTTTGACCGTGAGTGGTTAACGAAAATTATGTACAGTAATTCATTGAAAGTTCTGGGGTCCCCCTTCCCTTCCTAGTTTTCTTCATTTGATTGGTCTTAATTAAAGTCTGTTTTGGCTCTGCTGATTGTGTGTACGAAAAGGGTACCTCCTTTCACCTTGCTCCCCGCGCGCTTGCTTTTGCTTTACCTCTCCAAGCAAAACCCTGACGGCCTCTCTTCCCATTTGTTCGACTCCATACCCGATCTTGAGCTGAGAAGAAGCTTGCCTACGCTGTGGTTTTCTTTTGTGGAAAAGAAAATGGGGTCTGGGATTGGGAGCTTGCTGAAGCTGTTGTTCCAGAACTTTGATGTCTTCGCCGGGTGATGTTCCCCTTCCAGATTCTCCGCCTTGCCCTTTCTAAATTGAGCTTAAAGATCTCAGAAAGATAGGATTTTTACAGTGCTACCTGTCATTTTTCTTTAAGTTTGATTTCCTTTTATAGAAGCTGTTTTATGTTACGTTTATGTGGTTGGCTGGGAGTTTGCTGATAAACGTCTGGCTTTTAATTTGTTGGAACTCATTGCAGGCCTGTCGTCAGCCTCGTCTATCCACTGTGAGTTGTCTAAAAAATGTTTCTCTGTTGGTTCAAAAATTTTTTGGTTGGTTCAATTTGTCTTGGGAAATTTTGGGGTTGATGATGGATCAGAAATTTGCGGCAGGTATGCTTCAGTCAGGGCAATCGAGACCAAATCTCCTGTAGATGATCAGCAATGGCTTACTTATTGGGTCCTTCATTCTCTGATCACGCTCTTTGAGCTTACCTTCTACAAGGTCCTTGAATGGTAATTCTTCCTAATATTCCCCCTTTGCGTGATTGCCCTTATTCATGCTGGAACAGAAAGCATGGACTGCGCAATTCATTTCATAAATCTATAGTTAATAGTTTATTATGCCCGATGTTAAATTAGTTTGTCAAATATTATCAACTTAATTGGCCTGTGTGGGATGGACCGGATCACATGATTGAGCTTTGCTGGTCTCCATAAGTTTGATAAGAGCTACCTCACAAGCATACCTGCTGAATTTACTAAAAAAGCATCATTTTTTGTCAGGAAAGATTTGATGATCTTTCCAGCTCAAATTGCATTATAGGATATTGATCTTGAATACTGATGAACATTACTTTATTCAAAATGATGGCATTATTTTGAGGGTTGAATATGGACAATAGTAAGTTGGTTCAAATGTGTCCCTGCAGGATTCCAATATGGCCATATGCGAAGCTGCTTCTGACTTGCTGGTTGGTCATTCCATACTTTAGTGGAGCTGCCTATGTTTACGAGCATTTCGTGAGGCCGATATATGTGAATCCTCAAGAGACTATCAATATCTGGTACATCCCGAGGAAGAAGGATATCTTTAGTAAGCCTGATGATATTCTAACTGCTGCTGAGAAGTACATCCAAGAGAATGGAACTGAAGAGTTTGAGAAGCTCATCCACAGGGTAGTGCTCATACTCTTGCTACCTGCCCCATAATACTGGAAATAGAAACTCCAAAAAAATTGGGACTAGACTGAGACTGGTTGCTTTCAGTCTAGGACTTTTAGCCTAGGTCATGGTTAGGGCCTGTATTTTGGAAAACCAATTTCGAGGACTTAAGCTTCAAATTTCACAATGGAGAACAAACCCGATAGACTTGGCGAACTGACATTTTTCATCATAATTTAAGCTGAATTTTGTCATCTTTCCTTGCTTTGCAGGCTGACCGATCGAGGAATGAAGGGTATACTATCTTCGATGATGAATATACATATTGATTTCCACTGTCACCATGTACAGCCATGCCTGAACTTGGTGTCTAAGGAAGATTGCTCTTTAGGATTGATTTCTCTTTTGTATCTGCTGTAATGTGTTTCATCCTCTCTGATCTGATTCTGCGTTCCTTTGGAAGATGACTTTTATCAGCGCATATCATGTAAATAATGGGCTGAACTCTTTCACTAATGTGGATATCTATGTGTATGCGAGAGCTTCTCTTCTAGTGAAAGTACTTCTTGTACCCCTCTTGTGCATTGTGTCGGTTGCAAGCATTGGATTCACACTGACTTCACGTAATTGAGCCCCGTGAGCTTCAAGGAAATTCCGGAGATGGGGAGTAGGCTAGCACCGTAATGATATCTCAAGTGCCTCTAACCCTTTGAGGGCCTTGAGGTCGCTTCTCTGGGCATATTGCCCTTTTGCGGGATGATTTAGCTCCTCTTCTCCATAACCTGCTCCTTAAAAGCACAATATAGAGCGGTGCATCAACTGAGCATACCTAAGACCTTCATGCAAACGGTAAACCCTTGACGAAATTGATCAAAGTAGAAACTGTGAAAATCTCCAATGAATTTCCAAGAAAGACGAGTAATACACATCTAAGAATCCAATTGAATATGATAAATTCATATTTGGGGTTTTATATTACGGGATGTTAATCGTGGGCTCTGTAATGGGCCCAGTAATCTAATCCAGGCCCAACAACAGAAGCCCAAACAAGGTCCACTGCGTTTTAGGGTTTTCTTTTTTTGGAGGGGTTTTCTCTCTTAATCCCTTGAGCTGCTCTCTTCCTGTGACTGTGAGCCGACGTTCTAAACACGGAGCCAGAGAGCGGAAGCAAGGGAGGACGCAGATCGCAGCTCTGCCGGGGGAGAAGGAGAAGGAATCATGGTGCACGTATCTTTTTACCGCAACTGTAATCTCTCTCCCTCTGTTTATATTTAGTTTTGACGCTACGAGTCTCAGCTAATTGATCTGTGGAAGATTTGTGTGACGTGATCTCGTACTTTTTGAGTACTAGTTGGAGCTCGGATGATGACATATGAACTGCGTTTTGAGCATTTCATTGGAGAGTATCACCACTTTCCTGCAGCTAAAGAGCACTTTAAAAAATGTTACTTTCCTTAGATCAGACAGATAAAAGTTGACTTTGGATTGAGTGCTGCAGAATCTAAGCTTGTAGTTTTTGTCAGTAAAGTGAAGTGCATGCTCTTCTTTGGTCTAGCTCGAGAAACTGAAAATAACTGGATTAGTAGAAGGGGGTAAGAATTGTTTCTTGGAATGGACACATGCAGCTATGAGCTTAATTTGATCCAATAATGGTCGTATAGTTTTGGAATTGTGTTCCAAACAAAGCAGGGGTTATTGTAGAATTGGTTCGTCTCTTCACTTGTTAGTGAATAATTGGCTTTAGGATTTTCACTCAATGACTGGTGTCTTCGATCATTGTTTTCAGATGGTAAGACATTCAAGAAGCCTCGCCGTCCATATGAGAAGGAGCGACTAGATGCCGAGCTGAAGCTTGTGGGAGAGTATGGGCTGCGGTGCAAGAGAGAGCTGTGGAGAGTACAGTATGTCCTGAGCCGAATCCGTAACAATGCAAGGCATCTTCTGACCCTTGATGAGAAGAATCCTCGTAGAATTTTTGAGGGTGAGGCTCTTCTTCGGAGGATGAACAGATATGGGTTATTGGATGAGAGCCAAAACAAGCTTGATTATGTCCTGGCCTTGACCGTGGAGAACTTCCTTGAGCGCCGCCTTCAGACTCTGGTGTTCAAGTCTGGTATGGCCAAGTCCATCCACCATGCTAGAGTGCTGATTAGGCAGAGACATATCAGGTAAGATCTTATTTAGAATGTAAATCTATAAATTCTTCAACCCCCAGCCCCACCTCAACCCTCCCTTTTGGCTGAATAAATTTATAATTTTTTATTGGTGCTGCACAATTTTGTATTGTGTGTTTTGTTTGTCTTAATTGATCCTTCTAGCATTGTTCTGTTCCACAATTCATTAGGATGACAGGGGGTAGAAAGTAGTTTGCAATTAACAGCTTTCTGGTCTAAGAGATGTAAATGAAGATAAATTCCACTCTCTACCAATGGTAGGATTATATATCTGTGGAGAGAGAAGATCTCTGTGTAATATCACAAACTGAGGCATCTTTTTGCTTTCTGTCATCATCCAGCTATAGCACATGGACCATTTTTCTTTGGCTAAATAAAAGAGATACTTTTGATGCTTATACTGTAGAGCACCAGTAATTTCTCACACTCCATCAATGCTGGTTCTTATTGCGGGTTCTTTTGCACGGACAGGGTTGGGAGGCAGGTTGTGAACATCCCATCTTTCATGGTAAGGGTTGATTCACAGAAGCACATTGATTTCTCACTTACTAGTCCATTTGGTGGTGGGCGCCCTGGAAGGGTTAAGCGAAAGAACATGAAGGCTGCAGCGAAAAAGGCTGCTGGTGGTGATGGAGATGAGGAGGATGAAGATTAAACGCATGGCTTTAGAAGTTAATGTCAGTTTCTCATCAGATGATCGTTATCTTCAGTTAGACTCTGCTTTATCACTTTCAAGTGCTTATTTTGTAGGTACTGAGCCTTACAGTTCTCATTCAGGGCGTGGAACTTGTTTTGCTTAAATCTGTTCTCTTTCTTGTTTGGTCTCAGTGACTGCGATCATCTTTTTGTCTTAGATGGAAATCTTATGACTTTATGGACGGCTTAATTCTTAACTCTGCAAACCTTTTCGAAAAGTGGACTTGCTTTATTCTCTTCAACGTTTGGTTGGAGTCCTCAAGAGTGCTCCTGGTAGAGATCATCATAAGTGAGAAATCTATCAAGTCTGTGTAGGTAAATTGTCGCACTTACAATGGAAGCGGAATATTCAAAGTTGGTCTTCACTAACTACCTCTGATAAATGCACTTATGGGAAGTGATTATATTAGATTGTCATGCAGATCTGGACTATCATGCGGTATCTGTGTCTTCCTTCTGTCGTACAACACACCAGTAAAAAGATCCAGGAGCTTAGTAGCAGAAAAACATGGACATTGCTGGTTGTCATTAACTACAATGGTGTAAACCAACTGAACAGGTTAATCCTATCTAGAGTTAGAGGCACACAGTGAAGGGCATGCTCATAGTATAGTTGTAGGAATCAGTCGACATAATCTTGAATTTTATTTCAACCTGACAAACAAATGCATCAGTCTTGAAGGAACACCAACCCTGTATCAGCACCATCTTGGGAATGCTATAAAAAGGGAGGAAAAAGCTCGACAGGTTTCTCAATCCTTCAGCTCGTAAATACTCGATTTTTTGCAATCTTTTCAGCCTGAGCAATATTCAACTGTCTAATTCCCTGCTGTTTCAGACCCTTCTGCCCTTCTGTCAAAGAAACCTTAATCTGTTTTTCATCCATGCTGAGCAACCTCAGCCCCTCTGATATTCTAGGGAAAAAGCCCTCTGGCCTCAAACACCAAGAACCAAAGATCCCAAATAAGACCTCCATGTCATGTCTGAACCTCTCGACACTGCTATTGTAAAACTTCAAATTGCCCAGCAAAAGGCCAGTGGCAATCAATCCATCTATCCCATCAGCCAAAGTTCTCCAAACGCTGACAAAATCTATTCCATTCAAATTTTTTTGTATGGTTGACATTTTACCTTGCAAATAATCAAGAGCTCCAACCAAAGTCTTTGACACGGACAGACCCTCGTCATCCATTTCCTGCCATTGCTTCCTGTTTTTCATGTAATCTCGGGCCAAAGCATCGAATCCCCTCAAGATGACAACCGATATCTTCCCAGTCCACTCTGCTCTGAATTCCTCCACCTTCTTAATCTCTTGATAAAAAATAGCACCTCCTGGTTCTTCAAGAAATGAATCTCCAAGCTCATGAGTCTGATCCAATCCCATCTCAACAAAGAAAACATCCTCACACCACTCTTTTACGACAGATTCAAAGTATCGAGAAGCATTGACACAGTTTGCAACTTTGACAAGGGCAGTATCATCTGTCAATGCAGTTAACCCCTCAGCTTCTTGGCACCTGAGAAGCAGGCAATCTAAAAACTTCTGTACTATAGGAGCACCAACTAATCTGAGAAAATTTGACCTTAAAGAAATAACAGGCAAGAATCGACTGCGATCTACAACCGATGATAGGCATCGAAGGTAACAATCTGAAATAGCAGGCGATTGATAATCTTCAGAACCAGACATAAGAACAGCTCCCTGTATTTTCTTTGTCCAGTTTCTCTCATCCTCGGTCTCAGACTTTAACTTATCAAGGCTGTCATTAAGTTCTATTTCTGCCCATAACTCAAGCCAGTCAGGTCTATCACAGAAAACGGACAAAGAGGAAAGCTTCTGCTGGTTCTTTTCTTCAACAAGCAAGAATGAGATTCCAGAATTTGCTATAAGGGATTTAATTCGTTTATCAAAGGATACCATCAAGTCAACAAGATGGAGCCACGATGTCCTCGCTTGTGATTTTACCCCAGATATATTATCTTCTTCCAGTTGACTGACATAAATTGGAAATATATCTTTAGCCAAGTATGTACATAAAGAAGAGATCATCAAGGCAATCCATTCTTCTCTGCAGCTGTAGCCCACTAGATTTGCTTCATCAACCAGTGGTTGCAATAAGTCATCCATGGAGTCCACGTAGTCCCTTGTAACCTTATAAACAAGAGCAAAAATAAACTCAGGTCTATTGGTCCACTTTGCAAAGTGGCGTTCAGAAGATAGAGAGATGGGATTCACAAGCTCCTCAATTGCCCACAAGGGTTGTCGAAGAGCGACCTCTCGATATCGGTCTTCAAGTTGCCGAAATTTTCTTCTACTCTGCAATTGCTGGAGGTGACACAAGGATAGGAAGTTTTCACAATATTGTAGCTTAAGATCCCCTTGCATTGTGCAGAGAGGGTTTGGGGCCAGAGCAGATTTCACTGTATCTGTATCTGAAGAAGTCAAGGCAGAAAGAGGTGGGGGCCACCCAAGAGAAGAAAGAAGTGCCCGGTGATCTGCTACTGCATGGGGTCTTAAGATGGCTAAGGCCCGATCTACTCTGTGATCAACTGCAGACACCAAACCTACCCACTGAGGGCGTACTTTTGTAACTTCATTAACCACATCTTCAATTACACCCAACTTTTGAATTGCTCGCTTACGTAATTCCTGCAACAAAATGTAAACAAATTGAGGGGTCTGCTACAATTTTTAGACAGTAAGGTCAGGCAGGTGACTTTAGGGAAAGTAACTAGGATAATTGAAAGATTTTTAGGTAGTAGAGCTCACTTCAGATACTTGTGCTGAAAACTGCTTCTTTAAGTTCTTACTCAAGGCCGAAGACACAGCTTCCTCGACATCACCAATCAAGCTGTCGAGTTTAAGTGCCGTTTCTGAAAAGACACAAGTAAAAGGTTATCGCCATCGACTGAAATAGCATGAAATAATTGACAATGGACATAGGAAATCATATGCAGGTAAGAAAGTATGTAGGCAAAGAACAATCTGCAAATAGAGAAAGCATATTGATTCATTAAAAGCCAAAGGCATGAATGCAGATGCACAACATCTATACATAGGGAGCTTAACTTGGATCATGCTCACTCAAATTGTCTAGCCTATCAGTGACAAGAGCATCTGCAAATTGGTGCACATATGCCTTGCCAACACATGTGATAGAGATATTGATTGCCTAAAAAGCACTACTAAATGTTAAACAAATGTTTTTCTTTCATTTAAGTAGGCATTTGCGAATAGGATTAGTCTGAGTGTCATGTAGCACATGCCATGCTCTATATTAGACAGTGATTCAAGTCATAACATACATACATAATACATACATACATATATATATATATATATATTAATGGGTTCAAGTCATAACATATTAATAGGCAGAAGAATTCCCTTATTAGAGAGACTGCTGCACGGGTTCCTTGGCAACAATGAATATCAAGTTTCAGATTTTCTTTCCTTTTTTCTAGGGAGAATACAATTAAAAAAATTAACAGAATATTGAGGCACGATTCCAAGCTTCCCATAAAATCAAACTGCTTGTGCTTGCGAAACAATGTGAAGATATCAGAAGAAATCCATGATGGCATTTCAATGCCATGCATTATATCGCAAAGATGTTTGACTGCATTTGATGTGTAATAAAGATTTTTCGAGAAGCAAATGAAATGGTTCCTTACTTTCCAATTGCCTATTCAATAGTCTCAAGGTATACTGAAGTATAATTAGAATCCCAAGAAAAGAAGAAGTTAGCTAACCAGCATATACTCGAACTGTCTCCACCCTCGCCACCTCCTTAGCTAATGCAGGCAGTTCTTCCCCAAGTATCTTCTTTCCTCCTCCATCTTCAAACAAAAATCACATTATCCCAAAAAGGCAATGGAACACAAAAGGTACAGGTGCACAGACTACCCAGATGGCAGAATTACAGATACAAGCATCAATAAACACGACCAGCATGATTGCACTCGAACATCAGCACATAATGCACAAATAGATTCTCCAAACAATTATGAAATGCCCTCTCAAGTATGCTGAAGGCAAGTTTGGACGAGGTGGAACCTGATGTAGGATCAGAAACGTCCGTTAGCGACGCGAGCTCTTTCAATTTGGCAGTGATGGCTCCAAATCGACTGTGAATTCCATAGGAGAAAGAAGAGTAAGCTACGAGACTCGCCCCAAGCCGCGAATTCAGCTCAATCAGCTGCCGGTCCAAGTCAACGCACTGAACCTCCAGCTCGGACACCAAGCTCGCCGCTTGGGACAGATCCTCCCTGGAGTGGAAACGTTCGTTGAGGAAAGATACCGCTGAGATTGCTAGGTCGGAGGTAGGGGCCAGGGGTTGTGACGTCGTCATCGCTGCCGCTGAACCCGCGTTTAGGCATTGATCAGGGCAAGGATCGAGCATGGAATCGGACGGCAAAGGGGATGGAATTCCAGGGTAGTCTGGCGATGAACTGACGGAGAGAAGATTGAAGCTGAAGTGCTGCTGCTTCTTGGATTGCTTCAATGGCGAAGATGCTGAGCCGGATGCGTCAGTGAGGGCTCGGCTGACTCGCGAGCTTGGTTGGACGTGGACGCCACCGATCGGGTCAACAAGGCGGGCGACCCGAAACGATGATAAGGACATTGGGTTAGGCCCATGATCGATTAATGGGCTTTTGTTTCGTGGATGGGCTGCATTACTGGGCTGGATCGGCCCAACTAGGAAGCCCGATAAAAAGTAAATCGTAATTAAAAGCTCAGAAATATTTAAACTTCAATAATTGGCACAGTAATTAAGTCCCGAGGTTAATTATCTCACTAGTAGCAGCAACTGGACTTAAACTAACGTACCTGAATAATTGATTCTGATAGTTTGATACTAAGTAATTGGTGATTATGTACGTGGAAAGCTTTCGACCGCAGATCCAGCCGAGCCAACCAAATTGGACCATCATTGGTGAAGTAATCCCTACCCTCAACTTGTGCAATTAGTGAAAAAAGAATTGATCCTAAATCAGACAAGCAAAAAATGTATTAATTAAATTAATTGTGGCTTAATGAGACCCTAAGATTAGATCAACTAAATAGGACATACATACGGTTCTGTATGAAGGTCACAAGCTCGTAAATTCAAAGTTCTCCTTAGTAGATGTATGGAGTATCCAAGGCTCGATAAATGAGTGTACAATGAAATTTTACAGAATGAATGAATTGTCAACTCTAGTCTTGATTCTTAATTAAGGATCGCCTATCTTATGAATTTAATTAAAATTTTTAATAGGCCCACTTGAATCAGATTTGAATTTCAGTTAGAGTAAGTCTGAATTTGTGGGGGGTGTATTTTAATTGATTGATCATTCCAAACTCTATGGTCATTGGACCAGGTACGAGCACGTGGGTCGAAGAAAGTGTCTGGTAAGAGGACCCTGAGCCGACCAGGAAATAATTTAGTCTTCTCTTAGGGTTCCTCCGGAACATACTGTGACTGCTTGTACATGTATCTAATGTGCCAACCAAGTTCTGATAAGCTACTTTCACGTCTCGACCCAAGACTTTGAATCATCAAGTTTCTCCAAAAATGTCGTACGGTAAATTCTCGAGAGGAAATTGATAGTCGATTTTCCAAACGTTGACGTGAAACAGTAAGTGTCTTCCGGTGGATGAATGCCAAGGCTCAGCCGATCGACAGCTCTATCCCATGAAAGTCCCGTCCTCTCAAATCGCAATTCCCAAACACCCATTACCCCGGTCTTCTCCACAGTCAAGTTTCCTCACTTTGATGAAATTGCAAGTTGAGTCTCACACACGCGTTTATATATCCTCTATCCTCCTAGTTTTCAGTCGAAACCCTCTCCCTAATGGTTTGGTTTCTACCTTCTAATATCACTGAAGTTCCTCTATGATTCCCACACACATCTGTGCATGATCGTCATGTCGAGAAGAAGGTCTAGGTCAAGGCAGCCAGCAAGCTCAGAGATCGGCGATGATCAAATCGTCGAGCTCGTCTCCCAGCTCCAGCAGCTCCTTCCCGAACTCCGTCATAGGCGGCACAATAAGGTGCTGCCCTCCCTCTATCTATCTAAGCCTCCCTTTTCTGCTATTGATAGTTTCGCGATCCGCAAACAGATAAAAGAAAAGAAGAGAAACTAGGGTTTCTGCTGTAGCTTATGGATGCCTGTGATCATATTCAGTTACGTACAGTGTCACATCAAAGAGATGAATTTGCATAACAATTTAAATTATCGTTTCCGAAGATACAACTCTCGGGACCGATTGAGACTGTGGATCTTAATTTACCTACCGGGGAAGGACGATGAAATGAAAGTAGCAATAGGATGAACCAACTTTGAATGGAAGAATCGGATAACCGACTCATCGAGGATCCTGTAGTTTTTGCTCGATCGTTGATATCGCTCTCCGGCCTGCAGGTCTCAGCAAGCGAGGTTCTACAGGAGACGTGCAACTACATCAGGAGCTTGCGTCGAGAGGTCGATGATCTCAGCGACCGATTCTCCGACTTACTCGCAGCAAGCTGACACTGCCCAGTCTTGCAACTATTAGAAGAGCCCATTATACATACATATTCATGGGTTTTTTTTTTCTCTCTTTTATCAGTAAAAGCGAATTTCATGAATAATCAAAGGTTTCAAAGAGCTGTAGAACTATCTCCTTAAGAAATACAGAGATCATAACTATCCAGTAAAAGATCCAATCTAACTAGATCATGAATGCATATTCATGGTTAATTAACTAGTTAGGAGGAGATCAAATGCCGCACGCATGGATATCTCATGCGACACTAAATTATAAGTCAATGGCAATTTAACAAATACACATGTATATCATAATATATGGTATATTTCACGCTGCCCTTCTTCATTGCTAAAGATTCTGAAAGTTGACCGGGTTTTGGCCATGGTGAGCTAAGCCTCTTTCGATAGTTTAAGGGTCAGTTAAATGATATGATAGACTTAGACACGCCAAATTCAATCAACTGATGCGTACGTGAAATTCTACAATTCTATGCTGACAGAATTTTCCTCGCTACAGTAGGGGGAAAAAGGACTTCAATGACCGTGAGCTAGTCTAATACTTTGATGGGATCGTTAGGGACGGTTCGCCGTGGCCTCCCGACAAGATTCTCTACAGTGAACAGAAACGCTTTCTCCTTGTACAGGATGTCTCTCAAATGATCTTGTACGAGGATTAATTCAGAGGTGCATTCTAACTAATATTCGATTCGATTGCATGGCCTGCACCAAGAAACTCTCGGAGTATAGTCTCCAGAACCGAGCAGACTCGCCGCTCGACCAAGGAAGCACGTCTGAATACCACCGAACACAGTAGGATCAAAAGATGATCCTTGATGGGGAAAAGCCTTTTGAGTCGAAGAGACCAATATTCCAACCAAATCACTTCCTGCCAAGTAGGGTACCAGTGCTTGAACGCAGATAACGATCGGGCTCAATCCATTGCTACCAGTCATTTATCCATCTATCTTACACAAGCCTTAAAAGGACACGCAGACTTATGGCTGGATGAAATGACACATTCATGACAAGAAATGCAACATGGTTCAATTATCCACCAGAAACAAAGCCAGACAAGTTCTCAAGTCTTGAAGGAGCAGAATTACTCAAAAGTGTCACAGAAGGAAGCTGCAGGTGGGATCTTCTCTCTGCTTCTATCAGTCCGCTGTCCAGCTCTGCTCCACAATCTCTCTTACTCTTCGGTTGTATTCCCGCTTGTTCTCACTGAACATCCTAGCCGCTTCAGAATTCGCAGGAGAGTTTGGGTTCGGGTCGCACAGCAAGGACTGCAAAGAAGAACAAGCAACATGTAAACTTTCAGACACCATCCCTTCAACTGATCCTACCAGCATTGACATCATGTCCAACTTTCCAAGAAATTCCATTCTTTTACTATACAAGAAGATGTGTCTATTGTTATGATAATATCCGCAAGCCATAGATCCAATTGAATACTAACTCATCTGACCAGCTAATCTCTACATATTTAGCATCTCCCTTATGACAAATAACTGACAAACTATCTATAACTTTTGCAAAATATCCCAACAATCAGCCATCTGAAAGGAGACATTCACTGAAGTACCTGGATGGATGTCAGTATGGCAGCAACATCATAGATGGGACTCCATTGGTTCTGTAGGATATCCAAACAGATACTTCCATCCGCATAAACTGTAGGAATTTGGTGATATGGAGTTATGTATTAGAAACCACAAACGTATCACAACGTTTTTACCAAATGAAAATATAAACATGAACATTTGTTTGCAAACTTACTGTTTGGATGAAACATGCGAGAAACAAATCTCACAGTAGGTGGTTTGTTTGGATAGTCTTCACTAAATTGAAGAGTCAACTTGAACGTACCTAAAACAAGTCATAAAAAATGGTTATCACTACATTACAGCATGAGTAATCAAATGAAATAAAGCAGCTCGATAAGAATCCATACCTAGAGCTAACATCATATAACCTAGTTGAGACATCATAGAATAAGCTAAACATCTTTTAATATCTTTTTGAGCCAGAGCTAACTGGAAGCATGAATAAGGGCCTCTTGAAGTTTGAACAGAAAGTGCAAGACTGCTTGAAACATGATTATCAATATTTCATTCCTCAAGGGAAAGCACATTCATCACATGTATTAAATGGACAATAGGCATAACAATCTGTCAAAAAGGACAGTGTAAAAATAAACATAGTGCACAAAGTGTTCCAATCACCCTCGTGTAGCAGGTAACAGTTTCTTCTGTATGGTAATGAAGTCACTAATTTCACTGTCAGTAACAGTACGAAGAAGGTTAAGGTAGAAATAAAACAAGAAAACATCCATCTCACAACAATGTTCATCAGCAACATAACTAAAAATTTTAATTGAGAAATAGTTTTGACCTTTAAACAACTTGGCCTACTAGTGTATATAACTACACTAAGTAGAAAGGCTACCTTTTCCTGGTATACTTTTTGACACCTAAACATTGGCAATGTCTCATGTAGCCTAATAACTCGCAAACCAAGCAGAAGCTTAATTCAGCATATGTCTGACAAGCATAACAGCAAAGCTGATCAAATCTGAACAGGATCTGCAACATATGCTGCTAACATACATGCAATCAACTGTATCACAAGAAGTAAGCTGCTAACTTACTGATCCAACCAATTCTCAGTTTATTTTTCAGAAATTGAAGTGGAATTTGGAGAAGGAAAAGTTCAATGGTATTTTCTCATTGGGTAACAAGATAGATGCGCATGACTATGAATGAGAAAGGGATGACAGGGCGTGTAATTTTTAGAGCTAGCTGCAGAGAGAATTTCAAAAGCTAGCAAATCTTTGCTTCTGTTGATTTTGCAGGAAGTGCTATTTCAGGTATACAGGGTGAAGTAGCCACCCTATTGGTCCATTCACTCCTTAATCAGTTGAAGAAAGGCTGTAAATTCCAGTTTCTCAGGTCAATTTCAGAGAGAGAGAGAGAGAGAGCTACACAGAATGATCATAAGGATGTGATCTAGGTAAATCAAGGACAATTTGGTCCCCAAAAAAATGTATATCAATGACAATAAAACCTTTCCCAGAATTGATCGATGTCACAGACCAATTAAGAACAAATTAGCAAAATTTCCCAATAATCAATAATTGCAATATCCAAATTTTGATGGTCCACATGATAACTCTTCATTGGGGGACTCTTAAGGTTGCAAACATGAACCATCTGAAGCATATTAGCAGATAAACATAGTCTATGGCATATACTAGGTGGATATTTTCACCAACCTCCATCCCAGGGAGTATCATCAGGTCTGCAATCAAAGCCACACAAGCAAACATAATCAGCTTATCAAAACATAATTCAAATAATCAGAATAATGGAAGCAAATAGCAAAAGACAAGTGCAAGTTCCCTTGAAAACGTACCCAAAAATAACAGCATTCCAGAGCATAATATTGTTATCCTGGGGTGCACCGCTGATGCCCGCTGGTGGATCTTGCTGCAACCTCTTAAAATCCCTCATCAGCCTCTTCCTCGCAGGAGTGGACATTGTTGCACCACCTACGCACAGAAAAGTGCTACCTTTACTTGAGTATAATTTGGACCAATCATCAGCAACATCAAAACCGTAATATACGGAGAGGCAATGTTTGTTCTTAAACGAATCTCCACTTCAGTTACAGTAAAATGATCCCTATTACTCTTTAAGGCAGAAGAATGACGGTCTCTCGAAGGAAAAAGCTCAATTCTAATCCAACTCATCGTCCCATATCAATACAGAGCTAGATTATACATGTCAGAGACCGAATCAACGACACCGCTAAGGTCCCGACCTCCACAAACTCGCCGGCTCCCGATCTCTCTCAATTCCTGAAGGAACCTAGCCCAGACACGGCAAATCAAAAGCTAACAATCTAAGCAGCGAATCGGACAGCGGCATGAAACAGAATCGGACCTGAAAGCTCATGCAACGTGCAGATCGGATCGACGGAGGTGCGTCCAGGAGCCTCGAGGAGAGAGAGAGAGAGATAGAGAGGCTAGGGTATATATTTGAGCCTCCCTAGCTCTCTGATTAGGCTGCGTAGCAAAGCCGGTGACTGAAGCTATATCTAGAAGAGAGACGAAAGAGATACGACAAGACGAGAGGAGAGAGAGAGAGAGAGAGAGATAGATAGATAGAGCTTCAGCTTTTTGTTTAATGGAGGAAAAACGATATGCGGCTGGCCATTTCAGGGCGCCGGCCCCACACCGTCCTCAACCCCTGCCCTTTCTCTCATTATTGATGTATGGAAATATTTTATTAATATAATATTTTAATATAAAAATTTTAAAATATAATTTTATGGTATATTTTTTTAAAATATATTTTAATTTAGTATATTATATTAATTTTTTAATTAAAATTATTAATTTTTAATAATATAAACCGCTTGCCGAATACTTTATAATAATGTAATTTTATACTTAAAATACGTAACCCATGAGAAAACGACTATCACTTTCTCTCTCTCCCGTACCCCTCTCTCTCTCTCTCCATAAAAAAATTTATATGAGTAAAATATTTGTTCTTTTTTGGGTTAAAGTTTAATTTGGTTCATCATTTTATTTTTATTTTTATTGTAAAAAAACCATTATTGGTATTAAATTGTAAAAAGAAATGATAATAACTAAAGGGGTGTTTGGCTTCGATTGGCTATTAGAAAGAAAATTTCCTCTTGGCATATCGAAGTCTTACTACTAATTACTATTTTTAATGAACCGGACAATTGCCACGTCACTACTTCAATCAACATCATAGTCTATTAATAAATAAATAATATGAAATTAATATATGCTTGCAATTTGACTGTAAAAAATTGACAACATGGTCATTTATGGAAAATTTTCTAACTACACGTAAAAAAAAATACATAAGAGGAGAATGCATTGGGTTGAAAATATAATTTCATTTCCAATAATTAAAAGAAAATTTATGAATTTATAAGAATATTAGATATTAACACTTATTAACTTTGATTAAGTTGATGGAAGTTTAATCCCCTCTTAAACAAGCGACCAATTCAATGCATTTACAGTCTTCCCTCAAATGATTCTGGCGGAATCCAAACAATAATAGTCCCGTAGGGCATAAGTCTGTACACATTGCACGTCATAAAAGCTTGAGGAGACGTTCCAGAAAATCTAGTGATACATATGATCCCGATCTTCTCGACCGATTATAATTGAGCCCCGAGCGGGGTGAAGAAATGGGTCTCGTCGAGATTCCCCGTGTAGGTTGCATAGAGAGAGATATATATATATATATATGTCACCACCACGTACAAGAGACTATTGTTTCACTTACTGATGAATCGTCAACTATCGGTAACGGTTTCAAGAATATCCAAGAAAAATATTATGTATGAAAGGATCTATACTTGCCATTCAAACAACCATTGACTCGCCATATATGCAACATAGTATATCCGTTGCATGTAACACTTTCTCATCCAATGTAGAGGTAGTTGTGCTCTCATAAATGGACAATCAAAATAGTGGGAAAAAAAAGGGAATGTTCGGCCCAGAGACGTTGCTCTGGAGGCCCACAGTAAGCCCAAAAGGGCCATTCTATCTTGTCTCCCCTCCTTTACCTGCTGGTGCAGACCAGGCCAGGCCCATGACCCGGCCCGATTATCAGGAGCCGAATGCTGAGGGATAGAGTTGTTAAACAAGGCAGACTGGCCCGGAACCGGACCGTTCAAACCTAGAACCGGCTTGGACCGCCCCTAATCGGCCCATAACTGTTCTTATTGGGTTGAGGGACGTTTACAAGACAGGTCAGCAATATAGGCGCGTTGAATCGTAATTGGCATGGACTATTAACCTACTGAACTAGCCAAGAACTATTAAGAAACCGGCCCAGACCGTGAACTATAGCCCTCCGCCCGCCAAGTGTCGCAATCTCCTAGACTTTGTGGAAAAATCAACGTCCACAAATGAGCGAAGTATCCAATCAAAGTACTGTTCATCACATCACATCAAAATCATCTGAGCAAAACATTGTTCAATGGCACTGTTTACCAATCAAAAATACTGTTCAATAGTACCATTTATCGATCAAAATATTGTTCACCTGAAAAATAACTATGTTTTTTTAAATTTTAAAAATATCAACTGTTCACATGCTAAACTGGCATAGACCATTAACCGGATCATTTATAAACGGTTCCAGGCCGATTCATATTTGTACAAACAGGACTGTTAAACAAACAGGCCGAACCGTAATTGAATATAACGGTTTTAAATCCATTTTGAACCGGTCCGGACCACACTTTTAACAATACTGTGAGGGATAGACACTTGACCGAAGCGGCTCCATCTGCCAGACGGGGGGACGTACAAAGCTCCTCTATAATTTCTAACTGCCGATTTTTTTTTCTCTCTCGATGAAATTCATCTCTTAATGGTAGCAATCAGTGCCAATGTTCCAAAATTTGTGGGCCCAACACCACATAAGATCACGATAAGCTAGAGATTCGCATGCCGGTGGACAACGTGGGCCCATGATCACGTGGACGTGACCCATTTTGGGGCCACGTAGTATCCGGGTGTACTTAGCACAATCGGACCGGGCTGGTCCAATTATATTTAAAATATGATCAATTTTAAATGAGCTGGTCGATTTTTTATTAAATTGATAAATTCAATTAAATCGATAAAAAATCGGATCGATTTAAAATTAAAAAATAAAATATATTTTAATATATTTATTTTATTTTATTAAATTTATATTTTATATTAATATAATAACTATATTATAATTTTTTATAAAATATTATCAAATTATATTATTATATTAATTTATTAATAATATTATTTAATAAATATACTATTTAAGTATAATTTATTTCCCATCCTATTTTAAAAATTATGCAATTCAGTGCGCTGGGACGTTGACCCATCGACGACAAACGATGGAGTCACCTGTCACTCCCTCGCTCGCCCTCGCTCATCCTCCGGTCACTAACTTGCCACCGAATTCACATTGGATTGCGACTGATTTGACCCTTATTCTTAAAGAAATTGCTTAATTCCTCTTCCGTGCAAATTTTCAATTATGAAGAATCAATATAATGGGTGAGGGTCTGTCTCTCTTGACGTGGAGTTGAGATCTCTTTAATATAAAATTCGATTTTTTTTTTTTACTGTGAAGGATTCATCCTGCTGGTTTTCTGGTACCCTGCAAAATTATGGATTCCGGTAATTCAATGGGTAATCTCACATATGGATCATTCATGGACAGCATATAAGCTCGACTTGCTACCGGTTCTCTTCTACTCTCTCCTTTGTCGTCACTTCAAGTTCTTCCATAGCCCCATCACATCAGAGGCCTTCTCTTCAGCTTCGCCACCCCCCTAAGCCGATCGTTTTCCCCCCTTCTCCTTCCTGCGTCTGCTAAATCTCTCCCTTCTGAGTGATGGATGTGAGCTGCAGCCGCTGTTCCTTCACCTCCCATATCACCGCCATCATCATCACCAGCTTCTTCCGCCACAAGTCCTAATCGCCTCAGCTCCCGAACCTCACATCCTATTGATGCACAGCGGTCAGCTTCCGTGGAAAGATCTGAGGCAGAAGCTACTCCTATTCAACGTGCCTGGCGGTCCTCCAGAGTCACATGGCGGTCCCTCCCTCCTCTGACGCCTTCTTCCTTTCTGGGTCCTCTTCATTTCTCGGTAGCTCTCTCTTCCTCTCACTCTGTTACGCTCTGTTTCTATTGGACCATGGTTACCCTTTGTTTCGTTGATTTCTGTCGCTGAATTTTGCTTATATTTCGGGAACGGGAAGGTTGTTGGAAGGTCAGAACTCAGTGGTTTTCTAATTTCCAATATTTCAATAAAAATTCTCATTTTTCCTCTTGATTTCTATTCATAACTTACTTAATAAGATCTGTACATATAAAATCGATGGTGATATGTGATATTGTATTCTTCCTGTGGGGATCTTTAATTTTTACTCTTTTGAAGATCTTCAAAAACTGATCTTTTGAGGCAAAATTCCAGTTTATGATGGAAGACAAACTGATCAGTTAAGGAAAAGAAGCATGGCTTTAATACATTTTGGGGATGTCTGACAATTCATGTTTCGATTAGCAATGTTGATACGGAGAAGTTCTGAGATACATGATGGATTTAGGCCCTAGATCCATGCTGAGCTTTGATGATGCCTGCAACATGAATGGATCGAAAAGGCCGTTCTTCCGGTTGTTTGATTATGACGAGGTCGTGGACGAGGACTTGGACGAATACTTTCAACAGCCCGAGAAGAAGCGGCGACTCACCGCTGACCAGGTCCGGTTCCTCGAGAGGAGCTTCGAGGAGGAAAACAAGCTAGAGCCTGAGAGGAAAGTCCAGCTCGCCAAGGACCTGGGGCTGCAGCCCAGGCAGGTCGCAATCTGGTTCCAGAATCGCCGAGCAAGGTGGAAGACGAAGCAGCTCGAGAAGGACTTCGGGGTCCTGCAATCGGGCTATAACAGCCTTGCCGCTGAATATGAGACCCTCCTCAAGGAGACGAATGAACTGAAAGCTGAGGTAGAAGTTTCTTGATTTGACTGCTTAGAAACTATTCCCAGTCTCATCTGATGATAACTGTATTTATTCTGAAAGGTTCTTACCCTAAAGGAGAAGGTGGAGATGAAAGAGAGAGCGATGGAACCTTCCCCCAGATTATCTCAGGGACAGCTGCAGATTCCCGGTATGGATTCAACTTTGGATGGTGAGGTATCGAAGGTCCCACGACCCACCTCAAAACATGAGGATGTTTTTTCCGCAAAAAGTGATACTTTTGTTCCAGAAAGTCCGCATTATGCTGATGGTTCCCACTCTCCGCTGCTTGAACCCGGTGATTCGTCCTACATTTTCGAGCCTGACCAGTCGGACCTCTCCCAAGACGAAGGTGATAATCTTAGCAAGAATTCCCTAGTGACAGCAAGCATTTCCCCCGAGCTTGAAGATTCAAATACGTTTATTTATGGGTTCTCAGGTCTTGACCATGCTTTCTGGTCCTGGTCCTACTAGTTAATCTGCCACGTTGATCTTCCTTTTGTCTTGTGATGTTCAGTGATAATCATGGTTCTATAAATAGCAATAAGCTCCATCAATGGCGATTCCAGTGTGTCGATTTAGCTCAAAGTAAGTAGCCTTGCCATGTTCATAGATCCAGTCTCGTTGGGGCATCTGGTATTATTGTTCAGTCTGTGTTTGGAGTACATAGAGATTGTGTGCATCTTCCAAGGAGGCTTGTCATTCCCTTTTCTGGGTGAAATGTTGATTCCGATGTGCTAACACGAGAAATGGCTTTTCTACCTTTCTTTGAATCATCTCGATGAAGGAACACAAATCCAAATGGCCCTTAAATTATTTCACACACCGCCTGTTCTATCTCTTTCAGTAGCCATTCATTTAATAAAGAATTTCTCTCTCAGTAGCTGACGTGATCGACAACAGGTGGCAAGTCCAATACAATGAGTTTTTTCAAATTTATATGGGGGTATATCGATTTCGCGCATGCTGTTTTCAGCTTCAACAGCAGCTGAGCTTTAAAAAAAAAGATGTACTGCATATGACTTTTGAGTAATTAGCTGGAGTTGGACATTCCTTCTCTTCGGGACTGGTTTCTAGGTGAAGCAACTGTTGGAAGCTCTGTGAAGGAAACCCATGATTAGCTTGTGATTCTTCGAGTCGAAGAATCTCACGATTATTGAAATCTCATGGGAGGAGAAAGATGATTAAAGGCATCTTTCGCTGGTGTTCTGCCTTCCCATTCTGTCCTGTCGGCCACCCCCCAAACTTTATGATGTTGCAGACGGAGACCATCAGTGATTTGCTTGTGTGAACTCCTCGGAAAGGTCTTAATCATTGAAGTCATATTGTCCTTCATTCATCTGATGCATTTATCCAAATAGAACGTCAATTGTGCACGCCACCATCATATGCTCAACCTCGACCTCGACCTCGACCATGGTCCTCCGTGAGCCAACCTTGATGGACCGCAGAGTTAATGGATAGTTTCGGCTTAACCCATAATTTTGATGGGCCGCGTGAATCATACCCATTAGAAAACGATACAACATGATATCCTATCCTAATCCTACTACTGAGGCCATAGTGACATTAAACAAATATGCACGAGGAAACATGACATCAAAGGAGAAATTACAAGATACGATTGAATTAGAAAAAGAAGTGTTGGCTTACCCTTCTCCATATGTATAATATTTAAATATGTCGGTACAAAAAGATTAAGTCGGTACAAAAAGATTAAGACGGGCAACATTCATTGTTTGAATCGGGGATTATGATGCATAGAGTCGGACGGTGAGATCTATGGAAGGATGTGGATGGTGCGAGCGATGGGGAGGCTCTTTAGCCTCGATTGTCCTTCAATCCTCGGAAAGATGATTGAAGGCATCAATGATGTTGCCTGTCTTAATCCCCGATTCAAACAACACGTACACGTTACAGAAAGAGACTCTGCTTATGTAATGCTTGTAACGTTCCCTGGACAAGATCTTGTGAATGCGAGATCTTGACTCCGTCTGACGGAGCTGGACGCGGAAGATAGACGAAGTCTGCATTCGGGCTGATCAGCTCCCACCCGCATTGGTTCCCATGGAAGCAAATATTAATAGCAACTTGCAATCGATGGCAAAGCACGACACTCGGTGACATAAAGGGAGGGTTCAGTTCCGAATTCCTCGATTCCTCACCTTTAGCCAACAAATAAATGGTGGAGGAAGATCGTGATCTGAATCCTCGCGAGCATGTTCCCAAGACAGATCCTCGACCAGCTCCCGAACACCTGGTAAGTTCCTGGCCTTTCGGGTTCCCGACGAACAGTTAGGAGCTTGATTGTCAATTCTCTGAATGACAATGCTTACAGAGATAGCTGGTGCCATTTTCCAGATTGAGATTTATGTACGATAGAGTCCTGTCCTGTGGCCTTACATTCCATCTATTGGGATTAAAGCACATCGAGTATACGTTCGTGTGAAGGTGTCTGATCCACAGCAGCAATTTCCATCCTCGCGCTAGGACACACTTCGTAGCGTCGGGTAGATAATGTACGTCTGTCCAGCATAGTTTGCCGGGATCTCAACACCTCGGTAGTCAGCATCTTTGGTAGCCAACCTGAAAACGATTGCTGCAACATTTGCCGTTCTTATGGTTTCTTCTACCACCTGCACATGAAACGAAAGTTCGTAATAAATATTTTAACATGTATCTAAGCCTTTTAAGGAAGACACTGTTTAATTCACCTTTGTTTGTGTACTTCATTTTTTATACGTCTTCACTGGTAATAAACTCGCCGTTCTTGCTCCAGCTAACCGCCATGTTCTCTTCCCGCAACGCAGAAGCAACCTTCCAGGAATGAAACCTGTACCATCTTCTGGATCTTACGTGCCACTTCATGTATGAACTATGAAGCTGATAATGGATGTCAACTTGGTTAGTTACCCGAGGCTTCTCGAGGTCTTTGGGGTACTTGGCCAAGTAGTAGATAGCCCACATGGACGAGAAAGAAGTGGACTCATGCCCTGCGACGACAAGGCTTACTATGTTACCGAGGATCTCCCAGTCGCTCAGTTTGTTGCCGCTTTCGTTTTCCATCTGCATCAGCCCGTCCATCAGGTCATTGTCCGCCGGATCCCCTTGTCAGGCTCTTTTCTTCTGCAACTCGGTGTCGAAGATCACCTTGAGCTCCTCCCGGCACTACTACATTGCGAATTTAGAAGAATATTCTCGTGATCATACAACTTAACTCGATACCAAATCAGACATTCTATTGCTGTGCGCCTGCAGAGCCCGGCGGAAAGCAGTTCTGGGAAAATTGAAGGGCTATGCCTGTATTCCCTTGACTAATCCATAGAACAACTGATCAATGTTATGGAGCAGCGGTCCTCGCTCGAAGCTCGCAGACAGTTTTGCGATATTCGCAAATGTCACCTTCGAAGAAAAGATGACTCAAGTCTCCGTAATTACTTGAAATAAGGGAAATGGCAACACGAAATCTCATGGGAGGATAAGCTGAAAGAAATCAAAACCAGTCGATATATACCTTCTTGATCTCGTCCCAGGCTCTGATTCTGCCTTTCTGGGCCCATGACTGGAGGGCGGCAACGATCTGGGGCTGGACTGAGCCGGCGATGCAGTGGAGAGATCGGGGCGGGTAATGGCACTTAAAACGTACCCCCAGAGGACATAAAAGTACCAAAGGAAGGTGGCCATCACCCCAAAGAAGCCCGGCAAACCCACGTGGCCAGCTGGTAGCCTCGTCCCGGCCGAGGCACAGCCCCTCTTGACCGGGGTGGCATACCACAGCTCGTTCCACACAGCCACAGCCACCACTGCCCACCACCATGGCCAGGCTGACCATCCAGTTGTTGCACAGATGACTGTTACCGTTCTCCTTCACATTCTAACCTCTCGTACTTCAATTTATTGGCTCTTTATGTAGATTCAAAGGTGCTCATAGTTCAACTCACCAATCTGATATTAATGGTGGAGATGGACGCTATGGGTGTTTATTTCTAAGGATTAAAGGGGTAATCGCATTCCATGCTGCCCTTAAATTCGGCCACACATTACTCTAGCTGTTTGAATAATCTAAATTTGAGACATTAGTATACCGAGAAGCAAATCTCTCAATCATAACATTTTTTTTTTAATTTATGAAAACTTGAACCCGAGACCCTATTCAAATCCCCCTCAATCGAACCGGTGCGGATAATGTCGCATGATTTGATTACCGACCCGTGCTACATCCGATCCCGATTCCTAATGGACAAGGACCCGAAAGCACGTATAACGCCTTGCGCTTGTTTGTGTGTGCGTGTGTGTGTGCGCGCACCGCTCTTGAGAGTCAGAAGTCATTTTCCAACCAAAATTCGATTTGAGCCACTTCAAGTGGGAGGAGGAAATAAATCATCCTGGCTAACCCCTGCGGCGGTCTCTCATGTCGAATGGCTCACGGGTAGACAAATGTCACAGCCAGGACAGCTCTAACGGTTGCGCACGAGACAACTTCCCAAGTGTTACAAGTGGAACTAATCTCTCAACCGGTCCTACTACACAAAATCCATCCTTAAAACGATGGAACATGGACAATGATACCATGCTACAAATGTTCACCGCACAAACCTCATCCCAAAGGGGCAAAGGTGTTGATTTCGACTCTCAATAAGAGCACCTACTAGTGCGCCGTACATACTATTCTTAAGCATTATAAAGAGTTTGATATCTATTTTCTTTATTCATAAGTGAAATTTTATGATAATACTGATGTCATGCATACCTTATCTTGAAGTGAGAGATTGACCTTGACTACACGTGGATCTTTTGTTCATCATATGGATCGGATTTTCCTCGTGAATGATATCGGAGGGATGTGTAATCCTGAGACCATGGTGAAGTGGCGATTGGTCAACTTTTTTATTGCCACAATCATGCCGACCCGAAACCTCCCCGACCGGTACCAAGGTCGGTCCCTTCGGTCAGGCTCTGGAGGCTGTTGCGTTGCGGATAGAAAATGTTCGGTGGGAAGCGGCCTTGTGCCCACTGTGGCAGATAACGCCACAAGGTGACCACATGATGTTGGGAAAATGAATCGGAGTCCCACCAAGGGCTATCTTGGCTGTGGACCCGTACAGTTTTGTACTTGTATAAAGAAATTCAGATAATTTTTTTACTAAAAAAAAGTGGAGTTCTTGAAAATAGTAACCCTCTAATGATAAGATACATTGTGCGGATTTGATTTTTAGAGAGAAAAGATTAAGTCTTGATGGCACGGATTTGATTTTTAGGCACTATAATTTATTTATCAGACCGGAAAACTCCATTGACGGCCAAGCTATGGCCGGTGATGAACTCCGCCTCGTCCGAGGCCAGGAACACCACTGCATCGGCCACGTGCCCCACGTTGAGGACCCCCTCGAGGTACGAAAACCGCTCGAAGTGGCTCTCCACCTCTTCCTTCCTGATCCCGAACAGCTCGTAGACGAGCGGGGTCCCCATGGGACCCGGAGCCACGCAGTTCACCCGGATGCCGTGCCGCCCGAGCCCCATGCTAGCCGACCTCACCAGCCCGAGCACCGCATGCTTCGACATCACGTAGTCGATGTTCTCGGGGTAGCCGGTCCCCGACGTCACGCTCGCCGTGCATATTACGCTCCCCTTGACGCCGCCCTCCACCATGGCCCTGGCGGCGTGCTTCACGCAGGCGGCGGTACCGAGGACGTTGACCCCGAACAGGCGGCCGCACGCCGGGAGGTCGAATCCGAGGATGTCCTGCTTCGGGTTGATTACCCCGGCGTTGCTGAACATGATGTCCACCCGGCCGTGGTTCTCCACGGTGTAGTCCACCAGGGACTTCACCTGGCCCTCGTCGGACACGTCACAGCGGACGTAGGCGCAGCTGCCGGGTCCGACCGAGGACGCGACGGCCCGGCCCTTCTCGTCCTGAACATCCGCGACCACCACGAACGCGCCGTGGCTGGCGAGACGGCGCACCGTCTCCTCGCCAATGCCACTCGCTCCACCAGTTACTATGGCCACCTTGCCGTCGAGTTTCTTCTTGGAGCATGATGATGACGATTTCGAGGTCTCGTCCATCGTGGAGAGAGCTTCTCGTGTGTATCTGGACGCTCTCGATTACTGAAGCATGGTCTGCCGGGAGATATATATATGACAGCGAAAATATCTTCCTGGTGGGGGAAGATATTAGTCCGAAGATCAAACACGTGGGTGATGATCCTCCTGATTGATAATAATTCGAGGCCGTAGCATTCTGCAACTTTGAACAGGACATCATTGCGTTAGCTCGGCATCGTCTCGCATCCTGTATCGCGATTTTCTTGGTCATGATATGATCTCCTGTAGGACAGATCCAGGACTTGGGTCGGGGGGGTGGCTCGCGGCGAGGCCCTTTGGGGGCAAATGAGGTCACATGAGCGAGCTAACGGTGAAAGTGGTAACCTTACAAAGAAACCGAACAAGGTAGAATTTCCCAGCGTCGAAAATTTCGGTGCTTGGTCGTTGGTCCCCCTAATGAACTCCGAAGCGGCTGTGATCAATTACATCGTGTCCTTTACAGAGGACTGAGGTCATCTGTTATTTGTTTGTTGACCTTTGCTTGGGCTCCATGGTCACCGCCTCATGCGGCTGTATTTAAAACATCTCACAGGGGCAGTATCGGGTTCACTCGACGCTCCTTCCTCCTCGGGACAGAATCAAAGACCAAATTCAAGACATGCACGGCATTCTTCATACATACTCACATCAAGGCATGCCGGCTAGAAGGTAGAGAAGAACAGCAACTGAGATTTTCTCAAACATTAAGAGAATAATTTAAGTCTTACTCGCTCAGGCTCTAGAGGAGGGTATTTTTGCTAAGAATACAGTAATACTCTATAGAAGGCACAGACAACAGTATAGACAAGGGCACAGAGAGAGAGAGAGATTCTCTCTTCTTCAGATCAGACGGTGTAAGCTTGCTGAATTGTCTCAATGTCCAAACCTTTCAATCTGACCACCGACTCCACATGACCCTTCAGTGTCTGAAGCTCCCTCAACCTGCAAGACCAGATATGAAAGTTGCTAATGCAAAGACAATGCTCGGAAGAGAAATTTTGAGAAGTTCATGTGTAGGAGATGACAGTTAGGATTCAAAGGATCATATTTGCTTCTGCACAACAAGTGCTGACATTGACGGACATCAAACTCGGGGAAATCAGTTATAATTCCTAGAACTGGACATCATGTTCTACTTCCCATCTATCATTCTCCGGAAGTAGTCCTCTGATAAAGCTTTTACTCCTTGAAAATGCATAAAAGATGAGGGTAACCATAGATAAAAGAAAGTTCATCAAGCTCCAGTCATAATTGAAAACCATTTTCTGTTTACTTCTTTTCTACGAATAACCATATATCACCTGGCAATGTCAGCTCGCCTCTTAGCTTCTTCAGCAATCTGGTTGAGTTCTGTGAAGCGGTTTCGCTCAGTGAACATCTTCGTGTCAGGTGGCTGCAACCCATGAAGAGTCCTCTGTGCATGCGCCCATTGAAGCTCACGCTGTTCCTTTCCGAAGTCCTTCTGTCTCGTAAATGCAATCTAGAGAAGAGGAAAAGGAGTAAAGATCCTTGAGAACATGATTAATGATAGATGGAAGCACTCATTCGTAAATTTTTGTCATCCCATACCCTTTGCTCGATAACGAGATCCCAAGCCCTTCCACTCAAGGCATAGCGAATGATGAACTTTATGAAATCGAGAGGGATGTAAAAGATGATGTTGTAGAGCCATATCACACCAGCCCATCCCCACCCAATTCCTTCAATAGCAGCAAAACTCCAATTTGCATAAACAGCAATCAGGGTAGCAATCTGCTCAGAAGCAACATACACTTAAGGAACACAAATTGAAAATTTTCATCATCTCCTAGTTTTTATATTAATCTGATCAATTTCACTCACCAGCTGAGCAATCACAAAAGCTGCCACGAGCAGTAATCCAGGGCGCTCCACATAAGACCACCCGCGAGACCGAGTCACAAAAATAAGGGCCTGACTGATTGTACTGACTTGCAGGTATATTGCAGAAGCAAGCTTTCTGAAGTCATCATGAGCTGTCTTCTCCAGAGTGGCTACTCCGAATATTCTCTACAAGATCAACATAGCACAGCGAATCTCTCCACGATTCAAAAAGGAGCAAGTGATTGCAAGCTTGTATTGGCAATCCAAAAACAGGTGTTAGTTCTACAGAAGATTCGAACATTCAGAAAGACTTACAGGGAAGAAGTCAGTTTTGTATGCGGCCCAGAAGAATATGACAGTCATCATTGCTAGGTAACCTCCAAGAACAATCCCTGTGGTAAAGATTTCTGCTAGCTTCCAGCTGTCAGGTAGAGGAGATGGTTTTACCCGGTCTTTCGAAATTGTCATAATAGTTCCTAACATATCCATAGGATGACAGTTCAGTATGAAAGAAAAAGCTAAGAAAACACACGACACAGGAAAAAAAACAACTAACCATCATTGAGGATAGCTATGATCAGCACCATAAAAGGTGGAAAGTCAAATCTCCATATCAGGGCCAGCAGCATGAAACCGAGCTTTCAACAACAAAAGAGGGGAAAATAGATTTAGTTCCGCTTCCATCCACACTTATTATCTCTTTCAGGTGTCTCTCCAAGAAAAGGAAGACCCATTTGGTGCAATGGAATCATACAAGAATGGAAAATGATAAGAATAAGAATTGAAATAATAATGTTCTAGAATTGCATTCCATTTCCATTACAGCATAGATGATGGGGCTAAAAAGAGTATTCACTTACCACAATACGGATTGTGATGGAAACTGCATAAATCTGCCAAATAAAACAAAAGAGATTGAGATAATGACAGACATGCAAAACCAGGGAAAGGAATAGGGACAACTGATGCTTACTGTGTAATTCTTCATTCTCTGAAAGATTGCACGACTGGTAAGGACAGCACTGATGATGACACTAAGACCAGGTTCTGTGAGGACAATATCAGAAGCACTCCTAGCTGCATCAGTTGCATCAGCTACAGCAATTCCAATGTCAGCCTTCTTAAGGGCAGGAGCATCGTTAACTCCATCTCCGGTCATTCCGCATATGTGTTTCCTTCCTTGCAGACGTTTCACAATTTCGTACTTGTGCTCTAAAACCACATGATAGTTTTGAAGGAATCAAAAGGGCTGGTCCAGAAATTGTACGAATTTGACAAGGGAAAGAAAGAAAGATACCAGGGAAGACACCAGCAAAGCCATCTGCCTTCTCAATCAGCTCATCAATTGGTAGTGCAGCAATCGACTCATCCTTGTCTTGTCCCAGTAGAGCAGCAGAGGGATACATGTTTGTTCCCATTCCCAATCTGCGTCCAGTTTCCTTTCCTATCGCCAGTTGATCACCTAAAGAGGAGTGACAAGAATCAGATATATGACTAAAATCTTTAGAAATATTATTTTTGTCAGGATCTGTGCTTGGTGTGAAGGTTAGGACATAGGGTAGCCTGAAACAACATGATGAATCCACACTCTACTCATGCAGAGACAGCCTCATTGAAATAAGATGTCCTTCCAAATGTAACACTAAGAGTAATATGAAGACTTACCGGTGATCATTTTCACATTTACACCAAGATTCAGAGCCCTCCTTATAGTCTCTGCACTGTCGTGCCTTGGCGGGTCAAAAAGGGGCATGAGACCGATGAATTGCCATGGACCTCCAGGACTTTCCTTCCTTCCTTCGGGAACTTCCTGCACCAAATGAAAGGTAAATGGCAGGCACATAAGAGATGCAATGAATCAAATTACCCTGGACTTGAAGCCGACAATTATACGAGTTATCGAAATACCAGGTCAAAGTACAAGTTCCAGTTCAATCACCTGATACGCAACAGCTAGTGATCGCAACCCACGCTCAGCAAATTTATCAATCACAGCATGGACTCTACGCTCAATCTCAGACTTGTTGTGTACGAGGTTTAGGATCTAGAGATCAACAATCATAGCAAACAAAATAAATAACAAATAACTCATAGTAATGATAACATTCACCCATAAAAATAGTAACAAAAGCAACAAATACATCCACTAAAAGAGATCATTTGATGAGGGAAGATTGTGACCTGTTCAGGTGCGCCCTTGCTCACTCTGTGCATCCTGCCTTGACCATCAATGTAAGTCAATGCAGTTCTCTTATCAGTAGGATTGAAAGGAAGGAAGTGAACCTCTTGAATACCAGCCCGGGCCTTTTTAATCCATTTCAGGACAGAGTATAACAATCAGTATGTGAAATAATAATTTTTTTTTACTATATGATGAACGAAAAATAATTAGCAAGTTATTAGGTCACCTCCTTCGGATCAGCTAGCATCCCAACTATAGCAGCATCAATTGCATCTTGGTTTTCAGTTCTCGATGCTCGAGCTGACATTAGAACCACAGTATCTGGGTCCACCCCTTTTGAGAAAACCTATGGCCACAAAAAATTATTAAACAAGCAATTAACAAACTACGAATAGTAAATTTAAAATTGAAAAGGTGTGTTCATGATGAGGGAAGCACAAGTCCTCAGTCCAACCTCAATCAGATTCTTATCAACGGTCAGCTTGTTCAGCGTAAGCGTCCCGGTCTTGTCACTGCAAAGAACGTCCATACCTGCCATCTCTTCGATTGCCGTCATTCTCTTCGTGATAGCTCCCTGGAGTAAATAAGATGTTCAATCAAAGCCCTGTAATTATCAAACATTTCAATTAAGCACTAGTAGGGAACAGACTCAGAGCCCACCTGCTGAGCCAACCGGTGTGAACCAATGGCCATTGTAACAGATAAGACAGTAGGCATGGCAATAGGGATTCCTCCAATGAGCAGCACAAGAAGATTATCAATTCCAGGACGATACTGCCGGTCTTGAATTGGGTACATCACAATAATCTCTATGATCATTCCCAGAGCAATAGAACATATGCAGAAGTTCCCAATTGATGTCAAGACCTATAAAAACAGCAAGACAGATTTAAACAGAATTGTTAAACTATTCTAATGTTATAAAAAATCCGAAAGATTTTGAAGCTCGACTGCCTTGCCTTCTGGAAGTGGCCCACTTGGTTGGTGGTGTCAACAAGGTGGGCAGCCTTCCCAAAGAAAGTATGGACTCCTGTGGCAATAACAACTGCTTCAATTTCTCCTTGTTTACAGGTAGAACCCGAATAGACACCATCTCCAGGGCCTTTGGTAACAGGAAGAGACTCTCCAGTAAGTGCAGACTGCAGAATAGAATTAAAATCTTTTATTAAGATAAACCCCGTGAAATAAATATATTCGAACTTGGAAAAACAAAAACTAAAAAAAAAAAAAGGAACCCCACCTGATCAATTTTCAATGGATCTCCTTCAAGAAGACGAGCATCAGCGGGAATAATATCTCCAAGTTTGATGCTTGTTATATCACCAGGAACCAGAATAGAAGCATCTTGCTCACTCCACCTCCCATCCCGAAGAACCTATACATGATGTATTATTAACACATCAACAATCAAGAACTAGACTAGAGGCCCATTTCTAATCTATCACAGCGGCTTTCTAGACATTTTGAGAAAATTCTAACGGCATGATCAGAGAAGTAGCTGCATAAACTCCAATTACCTTGGCTTTAGGAGCGAGACGAGCCATGAGGGCAGCTGCGGCGTTACCTGCATTGTTCTCCTCAATAAAGCTAATGGTGGAGTTGATGAGAAGCAGCGTAATGATACCAACAAAGTCTTGCCAATCAGGGGGCTTTCCCTGAAAACACAAGTCGGAGAAAGAACTGAGCAATATACTCCAACATAAACATTTTACGGAAAAGTGCATAGAGAAACGGTAATAAACGAAAGGGGGCACAGAATATAGCAAATCACTCACCCCTCCATTAGCCAGAGCAATTGCCATAACAGCGGCAGCTTCCATCACCCATGAAAGAGGGTTCCACATAAAACCCAAGAACTTCAGGAATTTGCTTTCCTAAGACCGAAAATCAAAACCTCGTGAGGAAAAAACAAGAACTCGACCTCAAGTTCATAAATTTTTTGAAACAGAATGCGTCAGACATATAGAGAGGGTGGTTTGGTGCCTTCTTCTCCTCAAGCTTATTGTGCCCAAATATGGCGAGCCTCTCCTCAGCAGCTTCAGTCGTGAGACCCTCCCTGCTGCATCTCAAATTCTCAAGCACCTCCTCGATGGGTATGTTCTCCTGCCAAAAGGAAAACAGAGGGAGACAGGTTTAGACCCAAAGAACCAAATCACCACACAGTATTCCAAAGAACTCTTGCGTAGATCTGTCATTTGTAATTACCAAATCCACAGCTTCCTTCAGGACTGCTTCCAATACTTCGGACTTGTCACCCATCTTCTCTTCTATCCACTAACCCAATCCCGCTCTCCAAAGGACTCAAAGCTTTCCCTTCCGGCTCCTCACTCTATGGCAGCTAGAAACAAAATTTTTTTTAAGAAAACCAGTTAACAACAGGGGCAGGGCGACGCTCCGGGGAGCTCGGAGGTGCAGAGAAAAATCATGGAGAAAACGTTGATAGTTGGGACATGCGGCTGGGCATCAAATGGATGCTCTTAGAGATGGAAATGGGTGAATGAAAGGGGACAGCCCACCTACACCAAATCTGCAGGAGGAAGATGAGCAGGAGAGAGTAAACCAAAACAGACGAGAAAAAAGAGAAACCGCTGCTAGAGGAGTAAGTTGGCAGAGTTACCGTTCACACAACGAAACCAAAAAGGCGCCCCCTTTTTATAATGGAGAAAATTCTTCGCAATAAAATCAGCATCCCAGGGCAGTGACATCTACACCCGACAAAAGTATGTCGAAATTTAATAATAACTATTATTATTTTCATTTATTAACCGTGGATTTTTTTTCTTCCCTTAAATGTTCGAACAACCCCCAGTGCGGCCACCCATATTTTGTTCCGAAATTCGGCCCCGATAAGAAAAATTTTAGAGGTAATATATTAGGTTTGAATGGTATATATTTTTATTTAAGGAAAAAATTTATATTAAAAAGCTTTCACTCCTGTTTATTAATTCTTACTGCATAATATTGCAAAACAAAATTGGACCTTCCATGTCTCTTACTCAATTTTGAAGGAATGACAAGTAGCGTCTGTCTGATAATTGTCATGCTGGATCACTCGGCAACATGCGACAGCGATAAAAAGGTTCTCGGATTCCGTCCGCTGCGCTGTCGTCCCCAGCGAGAAGCCGTGTCCAGGCACATAGCCTTCACACCGGATGACAATTCGATTTTGATACGAACGATGTTGGCCGGAACCCTACGCACACACCCCTTTTGTCCCCCACATAATCTTATCCATATCATCTCGGGGCGGGGGTGAAGGGACGACGGACCCGTACGGACCACTCCCTCGGTTGGTCGAGAGCTGTGCTCTGTCCGGAAACGGGTGGAGCTGGTGCACCTTCTCGATCTCCTCCACCGGAATCGACGTTGTCGTTTCGGCACTGTAGGGGCATTGTTGTCATTTCACCGCGCGTCCATTCCACACCACCCACCACCCGCAGCACCCACTCTTGCGTAGGGATGAATCTGTGAAAGGTGACAACTTTGTGAGTGGGGAGGTGGGGGGTGGGGTGAGGACACCGACCAAGGGCCGAAGGGATAACGGAACTGCGCATATGCAATGCAACCCAATCAGCCTCGGAAGGGGCAAAAAAAGAGTATTTTTTTTCTTAATTGGAATAAAAAATTACATTAAATATCTTTCGTTTATTTTATTTTAATTTGAAAATTTTTGTATTTATAATTGAGGATTATCTTTTTATAAGTGAAAAAGGACGTTGTTACTCGCCAAATAAATAGACATATTATGTGAGACGGGTTTTAACCATAGTTTTAAAAACTAGACCGGGTCAACCGGTTCGATCGGTTCAACATGGAACTGACCACTCACCCGATCCAATTTCTATAAAAGATCCAATTGCACTTTTAATGAGATCAACTCCGGTTGAACCGGTTAGTTTCTGATCCGACCGATGAACTCAATTAAACCAGTGTAAAAACTTGTATACTTAAAATTAAAAAATAAAAATAAAAATATATTATAACGTACATATTTTATTTTACTATATTTATATTTATATTTTATTTAATATAATGGTTATATTAATAATTTTTTATAAATCATATTTAAATTATAATATCATGTAAATTTATTGGTAAAATTATATTATTAATATTATTTATTAAATACGCGATTCAGCCCATTGAATCCCGGTCTAATCTATCAACTCATGAACTTATGCCTACAGCAGTTTTTGACCCAATCTAATTTTAAAAACTATGGTTTTACTAAAACATTTAAATATGAAAATTGCATTGAAAGTTTTATAATTTTACCCCATTTATAAGTAAGTCTTCATATTTTTAAAACATAATATCTTATTATATATGTTTAGTTCTGTAACGTATTTAAGTCCTATCTGTCAACTCTCTCCGTAACGAGCATATTGATGCGGCAATCATATGCTGACATTAGAGTTGTCAAACGGGGCGAGCTAGCCCAGAACCGGACCGTCCAAACCAAAAACCGGCCTAGATCACCCCTAACCCGGGCCCATAACTGCTCTTATTAGGTTGAGAGGCGGTTACGAGCCAAGTCAACAATATAGACCCGTTGAACTGTAACCGGCCCGGACCATTAACCTACTAAACAGGCCCGGAACAGTTAAGAAACCAGCCCGAACTGTGAACTATAGCCCTTCGCCCACCAAGTGTCGCAATCTCCTACACTTTGTTGAAAAATTAAAGGCCACAAATGGGTGAGGCATCCAATCAAAGCAATGTTTATCACAAAAATGTTCATCTATTCAATTAAAACACTGTTTAGAGATACTATTTACCCACTAAAACACTGTTCACCGAAAGTAAATGTGTTTTATATTTTAAAAATATGGACGGTTCATGGGCCAAACTGGCTCATTTATCAACGGTTCCGGGCTAGTTCATATTTGCATGAATAGTGACTTGTAACCGGATTGCCCCGTTAAGCAAACAGGCCGAACCATAACCCAATCTAACAATTTCATACCTGTTTTGAACCGGCCCGGATTGCACTGTTAACAACACTAGCTAACATGATAGTTTATAGTTGACACACTACACCAAAAATATGATGGAGGCGATAGAAACTCGCCAATGTGGCACCAAGTTATTGGTATATCACACTGTATCAACCTGACTTGTCCATCGTGTAGACATTAATGAATGTCAGTTTGCACATATTATCTACGATTTAACAGCAATTGACGACTTGGACGTAACAATGTAACGTACTTGAACATAGATGACCGAATATGACTTTTCGAAACTTATATAACCCACTTATAATAAGGGACGCACATACTTATAAGATTTTAGTGTGATTTTCTCAAATACTAATGATAGCATGATTTCTTTTAAAAAAAGAGAAAGAAAGAAAGAAGAAAAATGTGGTTTGTTTTTGTAATTAAAACCAAGTATAAATCATTAAAAAAGGGTGGGAAAAAGGTAGCTTGGAGACACCGTTGGAATTTATTCCTCGGGACATACCTAAAGTCGCGAGGGTCAGCTGTCCCCCATTCTCCGCTGCCGCTTGTCTCATAGCTCCTTTGAAAATTTACCTCAATTATTTGACGTAAAAAATCTTTAAAAAATTCTTAGAATATAAATGAATGGGAATCTAATTATTGATAATTAAAGGAATTTTTTTATGGTTTCAAAAAAAAAGCATTTTGTCAGTGCAGTCTTGACTCTATTAAATAGTTCAGTTACCAAAACTATAAAGACTACCTTTAGATTACCCCTTTTTTTTCTTAATTCAATGAAAAGAAGAGGAAAAAGGAATATTTCCCTTTACACTTACTCACAAAATATTTAAATCCCCCTCTAAAAAATGAAGAAAAAGAAACCTAATCTCACATGCTTTGCACAATCAATGGTCAATTAATTAACTTTCCATTATGTGATTAGATGCATCTTAGTATCTTAATTGGAACTAGCACATCATATTAGAGGTGGCAAAGTTTGGGATGGCTCGAAAGTATGGCCGAGGCATAGCATGAAAAAACCGTGCCTGTGCTGGTGTTCTCGAGCCACATGAGAGATTGAGTTGTACGAACATGGCAAGAAAATAAATCAAGCACAAAAAAAATTATGCACACTTAAAAGTACGAAAATAAATTTTATAATAAAAATTAATATAAATTAAAAAAATATTTAATTATATACATATGATTATATTTTAATTATTATTTTAATATTTTATTTAAAATAATATAAATTATTTAAATTTATTTTTTAAAAGTAATTATTTGTATAATTCATGTAGTACTTGAGTTACCCAAGGCACGAAATATTCATGTTCAATTCGGAATTTTCAAGCCACAAAAAAATGGTGGCCATGCCGGCCATCTCAGCATCTGATCATCTCCTCAAATCATTTTGAGAACATGACATCAACCCTTAAATCTATTAATCCTTTTTTAAAATTTTTCATATGAGATTATTAATTAAAATTACACCATCTCAATTGGGTGACTTGGTTTTTCTCTCCTATACCTAGAGATGTTAAACAAGCAAGACTGACCCATAATCAGACTGAAATCGGACCGTCCAAATCTGAAACCGGCCCGGACCACTCTTAACCCGGCCAATAACTGTTCTTATTGGATTAGGGGCAATTACGAACCACTTCAAAAATATGGATTTGTTAAACTATAACTGGCTCATACAATTATCTTACTGAACCGGCCCAAAACCGTTTAGAAACATGCTCGAATCCATTGAAAACCAACCTGGACTACTTAAAAATTTTCAAATTAACAGTCGGATTTTATCAGATTAATTTAAAATTTTAAAAAATAAAAAATATATATTTAAAATAATTTTTTAAAAAAATTAAAAAAGATAAACAGTTCATAAATCAAACTGGCTTGTTTATAAACGGTTTTGTACCAGTTCATATTTACATGAATCGTAACCCGTAATCGAACCAATATGTTAAGCAAATAAGCCAAACTATAACCGAGTCTAATGGTTTTAGGCCCATTTTGAACCAACTCGAACCGCACTTTTAACAACGACACCATGGACCCACTGAACAGTGATTGCTCCAGATCAAACTGAAAATGATGGTTATTTAAAAGAAAAAAGGTTTTTTCCTTTATTGTAAAAAGAAAATAAAAAATTGAAATATAAATTTTCAAAGGATCTGCTGGAGGTCAGCTATGACGCGTGTTGCGCGTTGGTGACCAGCTTCTCACCAACCGTCCGTAATTCATTAATGAATTAATTAATTCGATAACTTATTAATGTGCCGTTATCACTTGGACCTGAATTTCAACCCTCAGCTACTACCCCCAATATCTTATTACGGTTCATTGCGCGGTATGTATGATTTCTATTTATACTTTTTTTAAATACATTTTAATTAATTCAATATTACAAAAAATTTATTATATTTATGTTAGAGATGTAGGCGGTTTTCAATTATTAGAACATACATTTTCAGGTGCAGTTATTTTACTTGAAAAAATATTATTAGTACTGATTGGTCGATTATCGCGGAGTAAATATTACCAATAATAAAAAATAAAAACATATGAGTGGTTGCTATAGAGACACACAATTACCAAGAAAACGGGCTCATGTGTGTAAACCAAATCTCTTCTCCATCAACAATGACCCAACAACTACCCGAAGAATTTTTAGTGAGAAAATTTTCAAACATGGTCTTGTTTTGTCTTTTAAGATATTATTTTATTATTATTATTATAAAAGTGAAATTACATTTTGATATTTATCACCTCATATTCCATTATCTCCCAAAAAAATGAAATAGAATTTCAGAACTATACGCATGGAAGGTGAAACCCTTCCACTAGGACTGGCCCATGATTTAGGGCACCATTGGATCGAGGGATTTTTTTTCTCTCTCTATCTACCTATTAAATTAGATGGTGGAGTCGTAATTCTTCAATTTTATTCATCGTTGTCCCTCGATATTCCTTCATACTCTTGGAATTATAGGAAAGTCAATCATTTTAAGGGTTTTAGGTGGACAACTAACCTTTCCAAGTCTCTCGAGCCTCTCTTCTAAACCCTAAAGGGTGACAGCCGCCGGCCGGTAAGCTGAAAACATGTAATAGCCCAGGTTTAGGATTTGAAACTCTCAAGGGTTGGCATCTGAGATTTAATTGGCAAACTCCAGACTGTACAATACATTATCTCGGTGGATTAGTCGGTTATTACGGCACAGTACACCACCAATATTAAGAAGAATAAGAATTCGATATAACAGCATTACTCTCACTCCTAGAGTAGACATTCTCGTACCTATTTATTTTCTTTACCAGGTCTTCTCTTCTGGAAAAAGAAGAAGAAGATATATATTTAATTAATTCTACATTTTTGCTAATTTGTGGAGGTAAGTGAGGAAAGCTTTATATATATATGTATATATATACATACATGAGAGGAGTAGGCGCGAGAGGTTGTCCCCTTCGCCGATACGCAAGAGGCGTACCACTCCGTACTATTCCGTAACGCCACACACTTTTTTCCCTCTCCCCCACCCGCCTCTTTTTTCCTAATTATTATTTAAAATTAAAATGTGAATAATTTATGCGATGCAAGAGGGCAGTCGCGTATGAGCCTTTAATGGTTGACGATTGGGACATGGGCATTGGACCTAATCGATATTTCTGGGCAGAACTCCTCTTGCGGTTCACGTAATCCGACGCACTATTTTCCCATTTTAGTATATTTCAACTTGTGCGGATTGACTTGAGATCTTGTCCCAACAATTTCCTACTATATATATATATATTTGGAGTAGGAAATTAAAAAAATCAAGAAATTTTTATCTACGACAACTAAATTTAAAATTTATTAATTCTATTTTAAAATTAAATCCATCTAATTCTCTCCATGACAACTGACCACCTTATTATTAGACATTGCAGATTTAACCGAGCATGTGAAGGTGAGTTCTTGATCATCTCGAGTAAGGCAGATTTAACGCAGATTTAGTGTCACTGACATTGTGTTCCCATCAAATGGAGATTTGATCGATTGCCTCGTAATCGAGAGATAGAGGTTTGATTTGACAGTCACGCAAAAGAAAAATTAAAGCAAGTAGAGATTTGGTAGTGCGGTTGGTCAAGAGGAGCGGGTGCGCGGAGGACCAACAGATGGTGACCTTAAATATTAGATTAAAATATTTGTTTAGGTGGGATAAAATTTAATATGTGAATATATGCAATAAATATATATATATGAGAGTGAAATATGGATAATTTAATGAAATATGGGTAAATTTAAATAAAGATTCATGCAAAATATATTGATTTTCCTAACTTCTTATAAGGGCTCCTAAATTCATCACCGATTAGACACAATAAGTAAATTACTAACTTTGAGTTTAACTAGTAATTTCCTTACTGA
The DNA here is from genome assembly GCA_900174645.1 of Sonneratia alba. Classification (NCBI taxonomy): domain Eukaryota; kingdom Viridiplantae; phylum Streptophyta; class Magnoliopsida; order Myrtales; family Lythraceae; genus Sonneratia; species Sonneratia alba. Next base: position 1,317,655 of record FWPY01000029.1, read on the forward strand.
GCTCTCAAATTAATGATTGAATGATCGAATTTCAAATTGGAAGGATTGATAATAATTTTTTTAAAGATTCCGACATGACTGCAAACTAATTTTTATATGTATTTTATCTGGTTCGAATATATTGTGCAATAAAAAAATATCACAAAACTAAGTTTTACTGTGATGAATGGACGGTGGAGGGCGGAGATGGCCCACGCACGAGTCTGACGGCATCGTAATTGACTCATCTTCAACACAGAGAGGACTTAATGCTTTGCCAACACCGACCGACAAGTCCATCATTTTTGTCCCTTCCCTTCCCGCCCCCACCCCCACGCCCCACCATTTCTATTCCCTGGCTTCAGTTCATCCTCTTCCTAGCCACGGATATGGATCCGGACGGAGCACATATATCTCTACAAGTATACCTTAGATCTGTTTGAGATGGCCCGACATCTTATGGTTCCCTTAATTCTATCTCCGAATGGGTCGAACCTCCCGATTTTATTCGTGTCTCATAGTGGGATAGGGCAATTCGAAGAACATGTACGTGTGTGTAATTTCGGAGGAAGGGGAGAGAGACTTTTACATGCAAGAGGAAAATCTTTTCTTTTTTTAATTTTCATTACGTATTGGTAGATTTATAATATTAAGAATAAGATTGTAAAAGCGGAGAAGAGATGAAGGGGTACGAGAAATCTTACGATGAGAATTGAATCGATAACGTCTTAGTTGTCACGATGAAAGGTTATTTCAGCTTCCTCTTTTTAGTGGAGTCCGATAAATAGTGCGCATTATGCATGACTTTAGGAATGTGATCTTTCAAGCAATCACTCACTCTGTTGATGATGACTAGTGTTGTTAGAAGTACGGTTCGAACCGATTTAAAATTAGTCTGAAATCGTTAGATCCAGTTGCGGTTTGGTCCGTTTGTTTAATGGACCGATTTAGTTATAGGTCATGGCTCATGCGAATATGAACCAGCCTAGAACCGTTTATAAACAAACCGGTTAATGGTTTGAGCTGATTTGGCCACTAAACCTTCCATATTTTTATATTTTTTTTAAAAATACAGTTATTTTCGAATCTAATGAATAGTATTTTGATCGATTATGAACAGTATTTTAATTGGAAAACAGTATTTATGAACCGTGTTTTAACTGCTTTAATTGGATGCACATTACTTTGATAGGATGTCACGCCCATTTTGTGAACACTGATTTTTCAACAAATGTTGGAGATTGTGACACTTGGCGGGCGGAGGGCTATAATTCACAGACCGGGTCGGTGTAGTTCAATTTCATAACTGTTCCGGACCGGTTCAATAGGTTAACGGTCTGGGCCGATTACGATTCAACAAGCCTATATTGCTGACTTGACTCGTAACCATCCCTCAACCCAATAAGAGTAGTTACAGACGGTCCGAGCCGGTTCTAGGTTTGGACAATTCGATTTTAGGACAGCCCGCCTGTGTAACAACTCTAATGATCACTCTCCTCCCTCCCTCTCTTTAACACACACACGTGTGTATATATATATATATATGTTAAATTCATCTTTCAAATTATGAATTTTCTTTACCTATAAGAATTGAATATAAAATGCTGCTTTTTAAGATTGATATATGCATTATTGGGACCTCGTGGCTTCCAATGTGGGGGACTTTCCTGTCGTAGACAAAGAGGATAAGGGATTAAATGATGAGCTTTAATAGTATTAAGAGTTCACGACATAGGAGTGATATCAGATCGTGAATTAATCAAACCGAGGCTGAGTAAGGCTAGGATCAATTTTTCACATAAATCAATTATAACTATATGTTATTATTAGGTAATACTCATCAGATATGTACTCTGCACATTTGTGTGTGTGTATATATATATATATATAACAAGGTGGAATCTGATTCCTTGTCACTCAGTGAACCCAACTCACCCACAGTTTCACTGTATCAAGTGGCAATCTCTCCTAAAGATACTTTGGAGCTGATTGTGGGGGGTGACTGGTCAAGAGCCTTTTCGGTCCAATTATAGACCACAAAGCCAGACATCCGATTCCGACCCACCGTGGGTATGGTCGAGTGGTTTGGCACTCATCATCCCAATGGGAGGACTCGAGTTCGAGTCCCACCTGCGGCGGGGAGCTCTTAACCCCTTAAATGGGCCGACCCGGAACGATCCGGATTAATCAGCTGGACAAAATTCAACTGGATACCGGCGGTTTATACAAAAAAAAAAAGCCAGACATCCAATTCTATGAGCCCTCCAAAAGCCAAACCAGGGCCACTGAGTCCTTTCAATTGGGACATCACTTTCCACCAAGATCTCACCTCTCTCTTTTCAAGATCTGATAGGGTTTGGCATGTCACTCAACTCGATACCACCGAGAAATTTTGAATTTGACTCTCATTGATGCGATCGCTCGTGTCCTTTTTATCGTCACATTTCTCTTGGTCCCTTCTTGAGTCACAGGACTCCTTCGTGGGACATTCGGACCTTCCATAATCTTTGGGCCTAAGAGTTCAGAGAGAGTTCCCCCGGTCCATTTTAATCACCAGCCCCGCCCAATCATCTGAGGACGCTCCGGCCCATTACTACTCTTCCTTCTAGGACACGCACCGACCGGGAGAACAAGTGCCATGTAAATGTCCTGTGCGTCGGTTCCCCTGTGTTTTTCGAACATGGGCTATAGCCTGCCATCCTACGGCAGCTCTTGTCCTTGGCGCTACTAGGAAGCTCTTCCGATGGACTGACTGCACGGAGCCTCTGTTTTACTTTAGCAGGCGGGGGGAGCCGAAATCGAAGAGAAAATGCTTGGTGCAGCAACTGCAAATCCTTTTTATCGTCGCCTGGGGAAAGCCCATGAAAGACTCTCCTTACAGCCCTTGAACAACGTCACAAGAACCTTTAATGAATGCACAAGAAATCATCAGCATCACCGGATGAGGAAAAAGGAGATTTACAGGTGAAGAAAGAATCTCTTTCAGATGCAGAAACATATACATCCCTTCACAACTCCTATGCAACTGCCACTGACAAACTGCAACCCAACCACCAAGACTTTGATTAGTCAGTCCATCAACGAATAGAAAGCCACTCTATATCTAAACCCCCTAAAAAAAAAAGAGAGAGAAAAGGTCTTGTATTTTCTTGAACCCCCCGTGTTGTTGTAGCTCCAGTACCTGGTCAGTCTTGTTGCAGGTCTGTCAAAAGAGACGGCTCATACTGCTACCGACTGACCCGTGAGGGTGTCATGAAGATGGAGCGATCCGTCTTTCATCAAGTTCACACTCAGGCTCTTGAATCTCTCCCGTGAATATTGCCGGGATGCCTTTCTCCAATCAGTCCCGGCCTTCATCATCGCGACGAATTCATCGTAACTGATTCGGCCGTCCTGAAAAGGAATTAGAGAAGGAGATTCGATTAGCAACTTCACTTGATAGGATTCTGGAAGACAGGGCTAAAAATGAATGAGACAAATTTAGGACCGAGAATGTTTCACCTTGTCTGTATCAACCTCGCGCATAATTTCATTCAGGACATTGGAGTCTGCCTCCCCCGATTCATCTGCGAGGGCATCGTGAAGCTCTGCCAGTTCGATATACCCGCTATCATCCTTGTCAAAGAACATAAATGCTCTTCGGAAGTGCTCGTCATTTTCCATCCTCTGCAAGTGAATTGTCACTGCCACGAATTCTCCATAGTCAAGTACTCCGTTCCCATCAACATCAGCCTGGATTCAGAAGTTCAAATATGCGTTCATCGTCAATAAACTGGGGATAAAAACGAATTTTACGATACCACTCAGTTTTCTCATTGATAATATATTTACCACTTCCATAAGCATCTTTATCTCAGGCTCAGCCAACTGTGAGCCCACCTTCTGAAGCCCAGCCTTCAGTTCTTCATAGGTCACCTTTCCATCATTGTCAGCGTCCATTAATGTAAACATATCTCTGATCACTTCTACTTCTTGAATAGACAGGTGTTCTGCGATAACCTACACGATTAATAAAAATCATAGCGGTCAACGTCATCGTTTAAATGCAAAAAAGCAAGGAAAAGTAGATGGAAACGAGTGAATTGATTGTAAAAACTTACTCGCAGGGCTTTCTTCTTGAACCTATTCATTAAAGAGAACTGCTTGAGCCTTGTTCTTACTATATCTCCAAGCGGAACATTCGAAGCCTTCTTCGCATTCTGTATCCAGGGATGGTCTGCCCATAAGTGAAGACAGCATTAGTAACAATTAACAACCATAATAAATTCAGAAGCTGTCCTGCTGAGATCTAGTCCGTACTTGTCAGAAGGTAACAGAAACATAATGTAATGGATTCCCTACACTAAATGTGCCAGTTTTATCTTGACGATCTGACGAGGTTTGCATTCCATCAAACAAGAGCACAGCACGGGAATCTTTGTAGAATTCTGAATGACAAGTACCAGATTATTGGCTACCCTAGCTACCGGCATGCCCATTTGCATGTCTCTTTATCACTACAACATTAAAATGCTTCCCAAGAAGAAATACTGGGATTATTCAGATTCCAGATGAACATATGCACGTGTTTCTCATTGAAGAAAGTGAGCAATGAGATGTATAATACCTCATCATAAACATATGGAACCATATGTTGTAGGAATGGGATTGAAATGAAAGATTCAGTTGACCCGAATATGAGCTTAAATTTCTTAACCAAGACAATATGTCTGCGCTTACCAAGCACCTGTTGAGCAGTCAACCGTTTCTGAGGAATGGGTTCCAACATCTGCCGTACAAGACTCTTAGCACTGTCAGATACATGAGGCCACGGCTCCCTCTTGAAATCGATTACACATCTCAGAATAGCCAGAGCGACACCTTGCTCAGTCTCTGCACCATATATAATACGAAACAGTCAATTTACCTTAATCTAATAGTACTCCATTGCAGCACTAGCTTGTTTAACATCTTCAGGAGGGAGTCTATGAGCATACCTGCCCAAAACGGGGGGACTCCACATAGCAAAATGTAGAGTATTACACCAGCACTCCATACATCAACCTCAGGGCCGTAGTTCCGCTTCAGTACCTCCGGTGCCATGTAGTATGGACTTCCAACAATCTCTGAGAACCGCTCCCCTGAAACAGACAACCCGATCATAAGAAATACTGCCCTGAAATTGTTGCGGACAATTTTCTCATAATCAACTGGAGTTGACAATAGTACCAGGTTTAAAGAACACAGAAAGCCCAAAATCAATGGCCTTAAGAGCTGCATTCTCCTTCTTGTTAGCAAAAAGGAAATTTTCAGGCTTCAGATCACGGTGCATGACACCATTTGCATGGCACATCCTTACCACCTCAGCAATGGTCCTTGCGACCCCAGCGGCTGCCCGCTCACTGTAATGCCCCCTGGCTACTATCCGATCAAACAGCTCCCCTCCCTCACATAGCTCCATCACGAGATGGACATTCTCGTTGTCCTCGTAGGTTGCCCTTAGTTTCACTATGTTTGGGTGCTCCGGCAGGGTGGACATGATAGCAACCTAGACAATAATAAGCAGAAGTTCAATCGTCTCTCGATTCTCTCCTGTTGGACTGATTTCAGAAAACAAAACCTGGAAATCCAACAGAACAGTTGCAAAACAAATTCTAATTTCACGAAATTCTCAGCTTTTTGGATACCCGATCCCAGTTCTGCCCAGGAAATCGAAGTCAACAAGTAGAAGTAATAGAAACACTAATCGTTAACGCGAGAGAAATCAGATAAAGCAGACCCAACCACAAAAAAAAGGAAGCAACAGCTAATCGTTACAGAATATACGGACAGCAGGAACATAGAATCCCGTCTATCCATCTTGAAAAGTTAGTTCATTTCAATGGAGAATGTACCAGATAAAAGAATAAAGCAAAATGATCGAAGAAGGGCAGGACGAATGGATAGTTCCTAAAAAAAAAAAGGTTTTGCGTGTGCGTATAGGACCTCTCTTCGGACATCCTCGATGTCAACAGCAGTCCTGAGCTTCCGCTTGGAGATGGACTTGCAGGCAAGGGCATCCTTGCTCTCACGATCGGTGCAGAGGTAGGTGATGCCGAACTCGCCGCGGCCGAGCTCGCGGCCTAGCACGTACTTGTCGAGGATCCGCGTTCGGTGGCTGAGCGGGATGACGTCCTTGAGGACCCGGATCGGTGCGGGGGATCGGATCGGATCTTCAGCATACGGATTGGGCCTCCGCTCCTTGGTCTTCTTCTGCGGCCTCGTCTTTGACTCCCTCTCCTTCTCATCCGCTTCCGGCCTCACACAGGCGTTACAGTTCCCCATAGCTGAAGCTTCTCCAAGTCACTGTCGGATAAAGGGAGGGAGCTGAAACTTCCGAGAGCTGAGTCAAGCCCGGGGATTCTCTGAGCCCGCGCGTTTGAGGGTGGGGCGCAGGGCCACCGGCGGCCGAGACGGTGGTGTTTGTTGGTTGGTGTGGAGGGGGTGGGTGGCGCAGCAATGGGGAAGGGAGAGAAAACGCGGGTGTCAGTTGAGTAAAAGAGGGGGTTTTGAAAAATATATAAATTCAGCAATAATTAATCATTATTGCACTTTTTTTAAAAAAGTTATATAATATCATATTTTTGAAAATTTAATTGTAATTAATTTATTGAGGGAAGGAGGAAGGAGTAAATGGGTCATTTTTGTTTTATTAATATTAATTAATTGGTTTTAAGGAAGTATTGGATTTGAGTTATAAAAAAAAATATCATATCTCAATGAGTGTTATTGTCCAATAGAATCGATCTAGCTTCAATTTCAGTAAGGTTATTGAGTTAATGAGTATTCTGACTTATGTTTATGGATGAAAATTTAAGATTTTTAAGCTAATTAAAAGTGAGAGAAGTGTATAAAGACCAGGTCAAATTTGACTTTATGGACTGAGCCGTGGACTAAGATAAATGGAGTCTTAGTTTCCATAATTTTTTTTATCGAGTGTAAAAGTCAATTTAGAGAAGGGGAAATTTTGGTTCTGTTGGCCGTCAGAAAATACTGAAAATTTTAAAGGAAAAGATTTTTTTTATAAAATTTTTGTCGTTGTTGGAGGAAAATTGGTTTTGTTGAGAGCGAGTTTGGCTGGGACGGGTTAACCTGTCGCTTGAGGAGGTGAGCTGGAATTTTCATTTAGGCGGGAGTAGATGAGTATTTATTCAGTGCATCGAGGACCACCTTGTCACGGTGCTCCTCCTCCTGAGCTGTCAGATGTGGGAGTCTCAGCAGGGGCCCGCTCCCGCTCAAATGCCGTACTTTTCCTTAGCCTTTTCATGATTGGATCACGCGGTCCGGGAGAAGAGGAATGAGTGCCGGTGTCCCCAGGCCCACTGGCCGAGAGGGATCGGACACCGTTGATCACGCGGTTGGTGATGTCTGTTAGGAGGCCACAATCAACGGCTAGGATCGTCCGGATCTGGTCGTTGTGGGGTAGTTCATCCGATTCTCAGGGATTCGTCAGCCTGCGGACGCCGGACGGTCGTGACAGTTGACCATTTTGCCCACCTCCCCCTAATCTTTGTCCTCGCAAATCTGAAAACACGGTTTGATTTTTTTTTCTCCTTCGATTGAATACTGTTTGGTTTGAAACCTAAAAGTCAAAATTTATGGTTTAATTTTATTTTTTCTTAAAAAAATGGTTTAGTGGGTATAGATATTAAACCGACTTGACTGCTCCTAAACTAGGATGTATTCGTTTTTATTTAATTAAAAGACGGTTATGAGCTAAATTCAAGCAATAGGTTTATTGAACCGGAGCCAACACAACCCATTTTTTCATTGAACCAATCTAGAACCGTAACTCGTATGGACCACCAAAAACCAATCAATTACAAGTTAATTTTTTTATTGGTTCAATTTAAAATATTTGAAATATTTTAAAAATTATTCATTTTACATAATTGCAAAAAATGTAAAAAAAAAAAAGAGGAAAGGGTTGCGGTTTACAATTCAAGCCGGCCCGAACCATAAATTGACCTAAACCATGAAAGACCCCCTTAGGTCTAGTTCAAGGTCCAGCCCATGATTTCCCAAATATTGGTCCATAACCAAATCGGCGTGTTATGCTTAACATGCCAAATTATAACCAAGCCGAACAATTTCAGACCAATTTTGAACCAGTTCAAATCATCTATTTAACATGTCTATTAGTGGCACGTTCCTTCTTCTTCTTCTTCTTTTTTTTTTTTTTTGAAGAACAACATCTATTTCATTTTGGTTTGACCAGAAGATGGTCGCTATTGAGACAAGTTGGATCTTGAACCCGAATTGCACTTACGTTTACTCCAACAATCAAAGGGGAGTCATTAATAAGTTGTTTGAATTGAACGGTCCAAATGAGAAGAATTGGTGGATCACGCCCCTCGGCATAAAGTTGGATTTCGTTCTTGAAGAACCGGAAATGCAAGCCGGAAATTCCACAACACCCAGGTCAACGATCACCGTAGTCATCCCTACCAAGGTTGATTGACAATTCATCTCTCAAATTGGGCATAATAACACTACTCTCGATCTATATTTAGTTGATTTCATGTTCAATATTCATCTGTCAGTCTCCCCACTTGTCCCTTCATCTATTTCTCCTTGTCGAATTTTTTTTCCTTCTGTCCCTTTCTAAATCCGTAAATTTGCTGCATGATGGATCCAAAAGTAGTGATTTGGAGCCCTCCATTTTCCGTTCTCCCCAATTCCTTCTTTCCAAAGACAAAGTCCACAGCTTCTAGAGGGTCCATTCGATTGGTATCCCATACATCACCATCAACGACATCAAGAGGTTGAAAAATCCAAGGCAGAGGGAGGAGGGATCACACATCATCTTCTTTGAAGTTCTTCCCTTGGGATACATTAAAATTAGGGTTTCAGACAGATACATAATCTACTAGAAGCTGCCGCCCCGCGCGCTTAAGCCGTACTCGAGACGAAGCGTTTCGGGAATATTACGACCTGCAGTCGAGGCAAAGTTCGGTTAATTTTCCTCGTCCCTTCCTCGACGAAGACAGTAGAGTAGGAGCTGACTTCCCGAGTAAGCATACGAAGCAATCGAAATACCAGAGAGCAATTTCAAAGCAGACAGTGAAATTGATATCATCATCGTACTGGGTCTATGTGTATGCACGATGCAGCCGCCCTTGGCATGAGTTGTTCTTCTTGTTGCCTGCTTGCGTGTCCTGTACATCTTTGGGGATGTTCTCCTTTATCATTATTCAATTCAAACGCCGACAGGTACTGATGATGTTGACTTTGAGGACGATGACTTTTCAACGCATCCCCGCGAGAGATCGCCACGAAATTGCAGTCCAAAACATCGACCAGTTCCACCTGTTAGCTCGTCAGATTTCTTCCGCATCCTCCACCAATTCAATAAATTGCAACTGATTCGTGATCGAATTTATCAGTGTTCAGAATCGAACATTATAAATTAAAAAAGTATGTACTTATTACAATTTTACTCTTTAGTATGAATGCATATTTTGAATTTTAATTAATTAACATATATTATACTACTGAATATCGTAGGTGGAGTAGCCCCATGTTGAGATCATCATTATGTTCTATTGTATATACCGTGTGTATAAAAGGGTTCATGCACATGCGTGCTCCACCCTCGACGGCGGTGACTGAAGGTTATCACAAATTCCCTATCCACATATGCTTTTAAGGACATGTATTTACGGTCGTCCGGTCTTCCGAATTCTTCCCATCTGATGTTCGAGTCTTGTAAACTAGAGCCCGCGACGGCAATCGAGCCTCGGGGGACACTGGGCCCAGGCCCAGCATGGCTGCAAGAGGCCCACTGAAGATCCACTCTGGTTCTTGAATCCTTGACCGTCACTCACGGTACAATGTAGCTCACCCGGCATTGGAGGATCGATTTGGCTCCTTCACACATGCGCAGATGTCTCGCGATTGTCGGAAGTCGTTGGAATTCCGGATTCCTCTGTCACCGCAATAAGTCGTGTTCGTACCCCCATTATTTCCATTCTCAATCGAACCTATGTGAAATAATATGAATCGAGAGAGTCTGCTGCAGAAACATATACACATAAGGGGTCTCCCATGCTATACCGTGCAAGCTTCACGGGCAACATCCCTGTCCCCTATTCTCATAGGACAGTCATGGATCTATGAGTGATTATGCATATTAATTCCACGTAACCACTCCGAATTTTGCCCTTAATCCTTCTACAAATTACATGTGCAGTCTTTGACAACCGACCCGAGAGAGGAGAGCTGGCCTTGGAAGCCTTAAGGACATTATAACAGTCCAGGGGCATGGATGGACCTCGGAATCCGAGCCCATGACTGAGGTATGTCGTGTGACTACACCAAGCCTATAGTATGGATGCATGGCGATGGCACTATATCACATCCCATTTACCAGCCGGTCACTAGCTATCACCTTCCCTTTATGAGTCTTCATGCCACAAATGGCCATATCTAAGATGTTTCGATCGCTCGCTAGTGCAAAATCCGAGTCTAAATCTTGTCCGTTGAGAGATTAAACTCGTCTTCTCCGCCGTTAATAATTCCCGACAAGTAGGCCTGCCCGCACCCGATTTTTACTTGTCTTGAAAGGGAAGCAACCCTTGCGAATCGAATATGGTACTCGCGGACCTCAAATCTTCAAATATCTGAATCAGTCGGTACTCGTTGAACTCGCAGATGAACGGGGAAAGTGGATGACTCTGTGGAGATTTCATCGGATTAGCACGACCACCTCGGCTCTCCCCGACTAATTTGGAACAAAGTGTTCATCAGCTGACGACAGAGAGAATCAGATAGAGAGTATCAGCCGCCAATTTCCATTCTCTCACTCTAAGTGCACTCTTTCCTGCTCCCGTGCAGTCCGGACACCTTAACGTCGTCTCAGGTAGTCTTAAAACCGTCCCCTCCCCCTGCAATCTGCCACCTTTAATTGTATATTGCTTTTATTTTTCTACTGGCTTGGTCTTGTCGTACTGGATGTGCCTTAAAAGGGGTTTCTTGATTGCACGCCCTCTCGTCTCGAAGCTTTTAAAATGGCTGCTTGTGGTGGCTGATCTTCTCGGGCTTGACCCCTTCTGCTGAATTTGGGCCGGGTGTTTGAAAGTTCTTGATTTTTTTTTTAATGCTCTATCGGGTGATTGTGTTTGCTTGTGGCCGCTTTTATTTTTGCACTGTCCTCCTGAGAGCTTTTTAGCAGCGGGAATCGTAGCCTTGGCCATCTGGGATCACGGAAGAATTTTTTTAGTGCTGACCGGAGGTTTCAGTTCCTTTTAAGATGTGGCCAGCTTCAAATTTGGGAAACTTGGAGAGTGAGTTTCGAGATCATTGAATGACATCCTTTAAGATTTTCCCTGACATGTTTCTGTAAGGGTCCTATTGGACGCTGAGATGTCCCTGTTAAGATAATCAAATGTTTTTCCATCTTATTCATTAGCACTCAAGCTTCAACTCTGGCTTTCTGAATGAAATTGCCATAATGTGCCATTCATTGCATCTGATTTCCGGTCTTAGAGCAGCAAGGGACGTCTTAGAAATCATACACGTTTATCGTCTTTGATCCCTTTAGAATACTTAGAAGGTGTGCCAGGGCTGGTTAAAGGTTAGTTGAGGGTTTGTGGGCACATGCATGAATTTACTAGCGTCTCGAAGCTTCTTCACTTGTTATATCCTGTCACACTGGTAATTATATGATGTCCCATTGAAGATGTTATTGGGAGTGAACTTGACTTGCTTCCTGTTCAAAGTCTGTTCCATGTCCAGTGTAGAAATTCTGTGGGTTCAAAGCGAAAGTTGCTGCTAGAGCTGCACTTTCAGATAGAAGAAATATGCTCCGCTCTCTCTCTCTCTCTCTCTCTCTCTCTCTCTCTCTCTATATATATATATATATATATATTCATAAGTTTGCCAAAGACATATGGGATTCATCTTGGACTGGATTTTCTTGATCAATTTTCTCGTTTAATAATCTCCATGGATGGTACTAGCGATCAATTTTTCTCTAAGTTCAACCTATATTAAGTACAACTTACGCCTACAGTCGCATGGGTACTAACATCTTCCCAACCTTCTTATGAAGGCATTGCTGGATTTTGCAGATTATGATGTTGCGTGCTAAGCAGATCTTTAACCTCTCCGCCAGTGCCCGATCTTTCTTCCTTAGTGGGTCTCGCAGTGGTACAGCAGAAGGAGGTTCTTGCTCAAGCTCTGAGGATGAAAACTGCACTCCTAAGAAGCAGCTACCAAGGAAGAATGCACCTCGAGTACAAAAGGCGCCCTCCTTAGTGTCCAGAGCTTTTGCAAAAGTGGAAGGCTTTGTTTCCTCAGACATTGTAAAGTCGACGCCTTCTCATAAGGCTGAGAGCACAACCCATGCCATATCTGCTAAACCTGACGTCAGAGCAGAGAAATCCGGGCCCGTCAATTATGCTACTGATGCGGATGTTTCAGAGCACTCATCATCAACTCGATTGTCTGACCAATTATTTCAAGCAGGTATTGCTGCCATAAATCTTCTGAATGACCTCGTAAACTATAAGATTCCCTCGTTAGATGGAAGTGGAATACTCTCGTCATCCTCCCAAAACTATATGGTCAATCCCACCGTGCCATCAAATGTGAAGGCTGGAAGACAAGAGAAATTCCAAGAGGTTCACCCAAGGTCATCAACTGGGAGCTCACATTCTTCAAGTCACGGTAATGTGAGGGACAACAACGGGGATGGCAATGCTGGAAAATCTAGTTCCAAGAGTTTCAGATTCCTCGATGATATTGGAAGTGGAAATTCAGCTGAAAGACCAGCCAAAACCGTATGCTCAGATTCTCGTAACAGGAGGATAAATATTCCTCAGCAACCAAAGGCGCACTTAAACAATTTTCTTCATTTCATCCCTGCTCAAGCCCCAGAAGCAAGGGTCCCAGAGAGTTTTACGGGGTTTGGGAAAGATGCTAGAGCACTAACCGGGATTGTCTCTGGCCCAAGGAAGTTTGTGAATATAACCAGGACGGTGGATCGTGTTTCACAGATACTAAAGCAAATGGGGTGGGGTCCACAAGCAGAGGAGGCACTCCAGAGGCTAAACTGCTCGATTAATGTGTATCAGGCAAACCAGATTCTGAAGAACCTCCAAGACCATGGTGTGGCTCTTGGTTTCTTCCATTGGTTGAAAAGGCACCGGGGATACAAGCATGATGGGTATACATACACCACCATGATTGGGATCCTCGGCCGCTCCCGACAGTTTGGAGCAATCAACGAGTTGCTTGAGCAGATGGTTAGGGAGGGTTGTCACCCAAACATTGTCACTTATAACCGGTTGATACACAGTTATGGTCGGGCTAATTACTTGGAGGAGGCTGTTCGTGTCTTCAAGCAGATGCAGGAAGCTGGAATCGAACCTGACCGAGTCACATATTGTACATTGATCGATATTCACGCAAAGGCTGGGTTCCTTGACATTGCCATGGACATGTACAAAAGAATGCAAGCTGCAGGTCTTTCTCCTGACACATTCACATATAATGTTATGATCAACTGCCTCGGAAAAGATGGTTGTTTAGCAGATGCCAATGGGTTGTTCTGCGAGATGGTTGACCGGGGCTGTGTCCCTAATGTGGTCACCTATAATACAATGATTTCTCTGCAGGCTAAGGCTTGGAATCATGAGAAGGCACTAAAATTATACCGGGACATGCAGAAGGCTGGATATGAGCCTAACAAGGTTACATACAATATCGTGATGGAAGTACTTGGTCATTGTGGCTATCTTGAGGAGGCAGAGGCACTTTTTCATGAGATGAGCCGGAAGAACTGGGTGCCCGATGAGCCTGTCTACGGGCTCTTAGTCGACCTATGGGGGAAAATGGGTCGGGTCGAGAAGGCCTCAGAATGGTACCGTGCTATGCTTGATGCAGGCCTCCGCCCAAATCTGCCTACTTGCAATTCCTTGCTCGGAGCGTTCCTTAGGGTGCACAGGCTCTCTGATGCTTATCATCTCCTTCAGAGCATGCTCCAGTTCGGCTTGAACCCATCTATACAAACCTACACTCTGCTTCTCAGCTTCAGCTCTGAGGCCCGGACATCATCTGACATGGGCTTCTGCTACAAGCTCATGTCAAAAACAGGCCACCCAGCCCACATGTTCCTTCTCTCCCTGCCCGCATCGGAGCCGGATGGGCAGAATGTTAGGGACCATGTGAGCAGATTCCTGGACCTCATGCACAGTGAAGAACGGGATGGTAAGAGAGGGCTCATGGACGCTGTTGTGGACTTTCTCCATAAATCAGGCCTCAAGGAAGAGGCAGGATCCGTATGGGAAGTTGCTGCAGAGAACGTGTATCATGACGCTGTCAAGGAGAAAGCTTCACGCTACTGGCTTGTAAACCTCCATCTGATGTCGAAGGGTACTGCGATTACAGCACTCTCCAGGACGCTGGCATCACTCCGTCAGCAAATGCTGGTCTCTGGTGTGGGCCCTGAGAGGATAGACATTGTCACAGGCTGGGGAAGACGGAGTCGGGTCACGGGATCATCTCTTGTGAGGAATACCATTCAGGAGCTTCTCAGCATATTCAACTTCCCATTCTCCATGGAGAATGGGAATATCGGGTGCTTTGTTGGGTGCGGAGAGCCGCTCAACAGGTGGCTTCATCAGTCATTTGTGGAAAGGATGCACTTATTGTGATAGTTGGCAACTTTTATTTACTGCTTCCCATAGTAAAAACCAGAACTTCTGTTGCAGAGGCAGAGCAAAAGGATTGCTGCTAAGGTCTTGCCTCATTGTAATTGCTTGTATTAGAGACTTATACCTGCTGATAAAGTGTATTATCGCTCATCTTTCCAGCTTTGATCGAGCATCCGATGCTCTCTTTCACTGAGACTGATTTGCTAGTGGTCTCGATTTGGAGCTTCTTCAGCTCTGTCATCCTTCACAGCAGTTAGATCAAGGTCATACATTGTCATAATTCAGGAAATTCACCGGCCATTGCAGCATTTGCCGTGGACTTCCCGATGCTTGCATTTACAAGGATTTGGTAACCCCTCTTCCAAGCCTTCCCGATCCTTGAGTAAGTTCTTGCTCTTTCTGAATATCACAAAATTGTCGAAGAACCCCTCCTTCTCAGAGTAATGCCGGACTCCAAATGGGCAAATACTGACTCAGGATCACCCACATGAACATGAGGCCCAGAATGGTAAATCCCATTGTTGCCCACATTTTGACTATCTCTGGACACATAATCGCCATGATTGTCGCCTGCTGGTTCGGGAATATTTTACTTTGAGAAATGACTTGTCCTCCCAGGTCCATTAGATGGCCACTCCTCAAGTAGACGCATAGAACGGACAGATGTCAATCAAATCAAGTGTTCCCTACTGCTGTCGCATCTCATCAGAACCGCTTCTCCCGCGCTTTGAAAGTCAAAATTATCTTCTTTCACACCATTCTTGACTGCGAAATTCTTCTCAGAGATGTCGGACAAGAAAACCATAAAACTAGTAAGCAGAAGTGTCATAGTACAGTAATTTAAGACTCTTGATCATACGGGCACTCGTGCAAGTTGGAGCATTTTCTATACTATGGAGCAGGCAATCTTGATTTTTCCAAGCTTGGAGTTTCATTCGTGCTCTTGCTGAGAGGCTGATACATTGAGAGATTCAACAGCCAAACAGTGAGAACTGGATAAGGGGTAGATCGATCTGAAGTCTCCCGTAGATGATGGATCCTTCATGATTCTTCCTCACCTTGTTGCGGCACATTGGAATGCGTCCATCATGGTGCTCAAGTCGTATGTTCTGTCATGAACATGGCATTCCTTTTCACCATTCAGTACAATTCCCCCTCAGAAAAACAAGCGCTTCACCACTGTTGGCTTCTAAAATGGAGTGACTGATCAATCACATCGTATGGAGCAGGCAAAGCCGGTAATTAGGAATGGGAATTAGCAAAATCTATCGCAGAATCATGTGTATAATCGACAAGTTAGATGATTATAAGCAGAACGCATGTCTCCATAGTACTTTCTCTGTGGGTATCCATGACACTTCTCAATGTCTCGACCTTCTCTGTAAAATAAACAGCGAGAGCAATATGAACATGAGATACATACGGAAAATCCTGGACTTCACTTGATCGAGACAAACCGAGCTTCTCTGAGGAACCTGACACTTCAAGCACATCAAGCGGTAGCCCACCGAGAAGACCTCCAAAGAATTACTGGAGAGCCTAGATGGGACCTAAAGCCTATAAGAACATAAGAACAGCCCGTCCAGCCACTGCCCCGTTTAAGTGAAGAAAGAGATGGAAACTAATAGTAAGATGAAAAGTACCTCTGGGAGCGAAGAGATAAAAAAATAAAATTGATTTTCTATAAGATTTCATTGCCAACTTCAGCTATGATGTGGAAGGTAAATTACAGGAGTGAGATTCCTTTCATACTGTTTTCCTCACTGTCAGCCTCCTTTGCTGATTCAACCTCCCTCAACCCTAACCTGAACCTCGTACAAATGACAAAGAAAAGCAGGAGAGACAGAAATAATGAATGAAATATCAGCCAGGTCACTAGAGGAGGCCTAGGACTAAGGACTAGTAGATACAGCCAACTCACCGGTTCCAAACTATACAGAAACATGTCATTCGCTATGACTGCAAAACTTGTTTCGGTGCTCTCTCTCCCGATCTTGATGGCGCCATCCACCATGGTCTCTCTCTATTGCCATCAATACCATCATCTCATGTTGCAGCACAGAGGTTTCCCAGTCAGTTGAAGCTTCTCCCACATGCAGATCATCTGCCTTGGCGACTGGTAGTGTGCTGTGATATAGCCTTTTATACATCCGAACTGGCAGTACTTGTGACTGTGAATATACTCCACAGGCTTCGAGCTGTTGAATTTCTCCACCCACATCCCCACGCTCACATCCTCCATCTTGAAAAGCTGAACAACAACATGTACAGGTGTTGGAGATGGAAACCAAGCTAAAAATATTTAGAAAATGATTTTGGTGTTCTTTTGCTTGTTACCCGTAATTTAAGTCTCTCAAACTCAGACACGATGAACTGTGCAATGTCCGCAGAGAGCACATAACCTGGTCCATTAGCATAAGGTGGATATTCTTCTTCAGGCCATTCCTATTATCAGTGTAAGAGCAAAAGAACTATATGAAGCGAAGGCCGTGTAAGAGGAATACAAACAAGCTAGTCATCACAATACTGCAGATAAATCAAGTGGGTGAGTCAACAAAGTTCATGTACAATCAGGCCGAAAATACTTGGCTTCATTGTAGAATATGTGAAGGAACACTAGAAAGGCAACGTGAAGACAAAATCATTGCATGTTGGCACTGTAACAGGTTTTTGAGAACCCAAACAGGCACATCCATGAGTTATTACACAAGCAATGACCCGTTCAACTAAGAATTTAATTGATGCAGGGAAATCAAGAAAGATATTACATGACAGTGACAATCCGGAAACAATGTTATAGGCCAACTCAATTACTGGTAAATGCAACATGCAACACAAAAAGAGCATAATTCAGACACATGCAACAGACAACACAAATTGAGATACACATAGATCTATTCATATGTATTGTGCAATCGTTGAACAAGATAGAACTTCAAGAAAATTCGAAGGTCTAAACATCTGAAAGAACAGAAAGAGAAAATTTACAAATATGCGGTCTAATGCAAGGATTAATCTTTACCTCATAAGTGACTGCCCATTTACCATATCGCAGTGGCTTATGGTAGTAGTTAATGTTGCCAATGTACAAGCTGCTGCCTGCAGGTACTCTCTGCACTTCATCCAAGACCGAGTCAACCCTCACAAATGTGTCGTCATCACATTTCATTATATACTTTGCAGACAAAGTACGAACCTGCAGATTGCAAGTTATCAATTCAGAGTCAACTCAGTGCTTTTCAAAGTCCAAAGGTGAAATTTATTCCAAGTATTGAAATTCCCACCCCATATTCGCAGATTGCAACAGTTTTCAGGACAACAAGATCATAATTATCCATATATGGAACTATAATAATGTCCCTGAAGAACTCCGCCTCTTTCTTCAGCTCCACATTCACTTCTTTCCTTGCATGCTGTCCAATTCGACACAGGGTACAGAAGTTGAGATGAAGACCTTGAACTTCATAAATATCAGTATCACTTACCAAAATGCTAAACCAAAGGCATTTACTCTTTACCAATGCTACGAAGAAACGTGCCACGACCAATGAAGATCTGATAAGCTTGTGCTGCATCCAGGACTTTCTCACTGCCATCCGCTCCGCAAAATGATTACCCGCAGAAAGTATACCTATGAACATCTCTACAGGGTGGTCAGGAAGCGGTGGAGCTTGCCATCTACTTGACAGCTCAAGATGCCTCTGTGGCGCATAATTAGGATGGAGGGTGGGCAGAGAAGCAGCAAACAAGGAATGGACATCCACGTCTCCATTCAAGGTCAGTCCAGTGGCATCCTCTAGAGCGAATCCCTGGCAGCATCATAAGAAACACATCGTGAGCTCAACAACAAAAGATACCTCTTTGTGGCATTTGCGAATTATTGCATTTGTCTACTCACAGTTCGGTAAGGAAAAGAGGTGACATGCCTCCCGTCAACATTAACATGGTAACCTTCCAACCCTGCACTAAGAGTCATGACAAAGAGTTTGCCTTCAGAGAATGGATATGGCCAGTCAACTGTGACCTTTTTTGTTCGGCCAATAAGACGGCTCAGCCACCAAGTTGCCTTCGACTCCTCTGAGTGGTCATCATCATCCCGGATCCACTTCTCGCACTTCAACTGCCCATCAACTGCATGGAATTTATAATATTAAGATCCATAGCAAGAACAAGGTCCATGTGGAAAATAGAACTGTATTTCATAAGACTACACCGTCTTGCCCAAGAAAAAGGTACAGTCTTGCAAAACGTTTCCCAAAAATTTAGTTCCCCTGATTTATGAAAAGTCCTATCACATGCATGATGCTACCTACTACAGTTTTAAAATTCCAGAATTATTTCGAGTATGGCCAAAAAAATAAATAAATAAATAAATCAGCTTGAAGATGTGCTAACAGAATTTTCAGCAAATCTGAATAACATGAATGAACTGATGATCAATGTCCTGCACGTATGAATTTGATAAAGTAACACGGAACATTGAGAATAACTCCACACTATGCAAGATTGGAACTTTGAAAAATTAAGGCATGCAGAAAACATGGTCATGAACTAAAAACACAAGAATGTCCCATATGCTACTTTGCATAGATGCAGCATTCACAACCCCAGAATAACAGCACATGAGGCATTTTTCAATGCAAATTGGAAATACACAACAAAGAAGAGAAGGAAACAAATCGCTCACCAGTCTCCTCATCAGCCTTAGACTTCCACCCTTCACACCTCAGGGCAGTTCCCCACTGCATCCTATAACAAGTGTTCTGCTCAATCACCGGTTTCCCGCTCCAGTCCCCCCTCAGCCTAGGATTGAAATGCAAAATCCGCGGCGGCTCTTCTCCCTCCACGGTCTTCAGCCCCTGCAGCTCCATGTAGAACTGCGTCACCATCACTGATTCGTCCCCCTCTTTGAGCAATGATATCTTCGGGTCGCGTTCCGCATGGGCCCCTCTCGGCTTGCCTATCACTGTCACATGGGACCCGAGCGTCAGCCCGCAGGGAAGCACCATCACCCGTCCACGGGCCAAGAAATCCGACCCAGATTGGGAAATCGAGTGTGGGCATGATTCTGACCCGTTGTCGGGCTTCTCGGGTTTAGCCACCTTCACCTTGCCCGAGAGCAAATCTTGCCAGAACTTCTGGCCCAGTTGCCAGGCGACAACCGCGGACTTGTGGAGCTCCGAGAAGCCGCTAGAGCCGCCGCCGCCCGGTCGGAGCGCGCGTTCGAAGTTCAGGCCGGAGACAATCCTCTGGGGGTCGGCGGGTCCACCAGGAGACAACCCATCGGAGTTGAGAGAAACGGTGATGCGGGGGCGGCTGGGGGCGTGCTTCTCCGGTAATTCCTGGTCGGTCTGAAGGCGGGTCTGAGAGGAAAGGGTGAGGGCAGGGGGGTCCTCAGGGAGGGAGCTGAAGCCGGAGATGAAGACGTAGGGGATTTCGACGGTGACGATGAGGAGGTAGAGGAAGGCGACACAGATCAAGATTTGGAGGGATCGCTGTCTCGTGAGTGACCAGAACATGTCAAATTTCTCGAATTTCTCGAGCTTCGTTCTCTTCATTACCCGGGTTGGGGGCGCGCGGCGAGGGTGTGGTTTTGCTTCTGCGAGGAGAAGGAGAGGGAATGAGGGTGTCTCAGAGTTTGCAGTTCAATCCCTTGTACGTATTTTGCTGCTTAGAGGAGGTGCAGATCGAGCAAATCCACCCTCAAGCTCTCCTCTCCCCTAACTGCGTGAATGAATGCTGAGATGATAACGCAAAGGAGGAGTTAGGTTACCGGAAACCAACTCAAACACACGAGAGAGGGAGGGAGAGAGAGAGAGAGAGTATTAAAGAGGTCAGGGGTGAAGGCCGGGAGAGAGGGGACTCGTCGTGCCATGGCTCCTCACCGAAAAGACAATATTGAATAATAAGACTATTTTTTTCCTTTTATTTTAAACAATTATACTTTCTTTTTTTAATTTTATATTAATATATTATTATTATTATTATTATTATGATGATAAATAACCAAAACGGTATCTCTACGTAAAAGTACCATCTTTCGGCAGTTTAATCCCATGTGTCCCGGTCAATTAATCAATTAATGGGGTGGCTTTAATTTTACTTTCACATAAAGTCTTATACGTATATAACTATTATTATTATTGTTGTTTAATCTTTCTTGCAATGGTAACCAAAATTTTTTTTTATTTACACTACACAGTATTTTTGAACTAGTCAAAACATATATTGAAATTAGTCTGCAATCGAATCAAAATTTTTAAAAAAATTCTCATCAACCCTTCCAACCTGATATTCAATTTTTGGATCATTCCTTTAAACATCTAGTTCAAAAATTGTAAGTACGTGTATATATAATATGTCTTATAATGATTTTTGTATATATATAATTGAAAATGAGTCGTAAAAAGACTCAAAATTTGGAAGAATCGCCTGTTCTTCGTGCTTATTCCCAACATTTTCATTAATTGCCTCGAGCGGTAACGGTCACTCATTGTTCTTCACCTGTGTAGTTACTTTCCTCCGGTGTTATTTACATCATCATTAAGATTACCACAATAATCGAAATGATACCACTATTTTATCGGTTGAAAATTTTAAGTTAAATATGAGCATATTATTTTTATAAATCTAATAAAAAATCCTACATAATATTAGAATATGCTGTGGCAAAAGCCCACATATCATCGAGGTTGAAGAGTAAAAGAAGGCTTAAAATTAATTGTTAATAAGTCCGAAATTTTTAAAGGAAAATGCCTCGATTTTAGTTGATCATTTATTCGAGTACATAAGAGAATGTCCAATTCGTATACGATTGTTAATGGTGAGTGTTGGATGACAGTATCCCATACCATAACCGTATTTTTTAGATTAAATACAGATTTGTTACTCTTTTAAATTAAATTTATTATTAAACAAATAAAATTACATTTTTTTATTAATAATTGAGGGGGGAAAGGGGGAGGAAACTGCTGGGAAAACAGTTGAGCTAATTAAAACGTGCTTTGAATTTATTTTTCCCCTTCCCAGAATTTTTTTAAAAAAAAGGGGAAAACTCGCTTGAATTTTGTCCTGTGAATTCGACTGCCAATCGAGTCACTTGCGTGTCTTAATTCACGGTTATGAATCGACTTTTCCGATGAGAAAGAAGAAGAAGACAATATGTTACGTGAATAATTTTGCGTTCGGCTGAAGGTGACGATGAACATGGAAAGGGCAACACGCACATGAAGTCGGGCTGGTCGATTCCCATGAATTCATCAGGTTTGAAGATCAGAGACGATGACGACGTGTGCCTTGATTGCACAGAAACAAAAAATTTTTCCAAACCTCTTCACCCCCATGCATTAAAAATGCGGGACTGATATTGGACCCGATCATATCGTTGAACCATACCGTATTGTAATTATCGATTTTTGAGTAATTATCCGTTTTAAATTGAAATTAGGTGAAATTTGGTAACACGGTTTTTATTAGAAAATGTCCATACAAATGAGGCAATTTATTATGCAATAAGTTTTCATCGGTTATATATTTATTTTTTGAAATTACAGTTTTTATTATTTAGTGATATTGTAGGGTCGCGACATCCCAACTTTATTTTATTTAACATGTTATTTCTTTTTGTACGTTTCACTCCAGTTTTCTTATAAAATAAAATAAAAGCACATCTCAATTTTAGTGTAAAATATGTAAAAGTGGGAAGAATTTATCTTTTAGTGATGATGATGGTTTCCTTTTCTATAGTTAAGTAATCATAATTTTTTAAAATATGATCTTACAATTTAATCCATGTTTATAGTTAGACGAGGACATCAAGAACATATTAAGGAGACTCGGGGTTTGGTGGCAAACAATTTTTTTTTCAATTATATAAGATGTACATGGGTTTAGAATGTGATGAAAAATGATGAAAATAAAGGAATATAAGAAATTTCACGATAAGAATTGAACTTATATAACTCGTTGGATGGTGGTGCCACTGCACCGATTCTCATTTCTCGGTTTGGCCGACAGTTGTTCCCACCGATAATGGCTTTTTTTTTGTAAGTTTCAATTTGGCAGTCACATTAAAATAATGACAATTATTGAATACTAACCGTTGTTAATTTGGTCAATGGAACCTGACCTTTACAACTAGTTGACTCCACTCTATCATCACTGTCATTATCATTCTTACCGTGGGCATTTTCAAGTTCAGATTACAGATTAAGTCAATTTGTGAATTTCTTTTGACTCCAAACATCAGAGGCCCACAGGGTTAATCATTGGGAAAAACGACCAAAAACTTCCGGTGGCTGTGGGAATTTCAATTTCAGGTTGCCAAAAGCTCTCATTCATTCATTAGCCGTGCAGTGTGGCATCGTTCATGGATGAGGATCGTTGAGCGGAGGGGGAGAGAGAACAACGACAGAAAGGTTTTCTGATAAAGACACGGTATAGAGCCACTGCGGTTCCCACACCCTATGCTCGTCTCTTCTTTTGACTTGGAGCCCATAAAACTTTGAAACGGTGACGTTGGAATATTTAAAATTTTCACCGGATTTACACCGGCGATGGTTACACGTGTAATCTAAACGCTTGGCACGCATCCTTAATGTTATTTTTTCGATGTGAAATTTCGTTTATCAACATCCGCCCCCATGTGTTAACGTGGCTTATATGTGTTACGTGCCATTTTGACATCCACCCTCAACAACCGTCAATGAGCTAGGCATTCCGTTCCGTGCTCGGACGAGGGGCCAACTAACCTGATAGCCAGTTGGGCTGTCGGCCTCAATATTTACCGCGATCCGAACATTCTTCTTCCGGTCTCAAACTTTATCAACAAGGACATGCTCTGATGCGATGTAAATTTTCTATCATATATAATCAAAAATTTTAAGTAAATAAGATAGTGATACATAATATCTCATATACCAAGATCTTATGTCTCGTTTTTCTTATATGTAATTCCGTTCCCCAACAAAATAGCATATATTCGAATGGATCGCCCGGTAAAGAGGCAGCCTCCTGTGATCGTGAATTTTATGTCACCGAGACTCCAACCGACAAGAAAAGATGGAGGCCAGACTGTCGGATGGGTAATTTTTTCTTGTCTCTCAGCTTTGTTCTTTGCATCTCTCAGATCAGCCGCCTCCCCCGATTTTCCTTGCCATTTGTGATTTACAAGATGGTGGTGGAGATGGGTCGTGGCTGCTTTCTCTGTGCGAGTGCTTCGATTTGTCGTCGATCATCTTTGTCGCTTCCTATTCGTATCGGGAAGATTGAAGGATGAAAGGATTAAAAGAGAAAATCGAGCGACGAACGATGATTGGATCAATTCTCTTCTTAAAGTTCGATGATCCGTTCCTCGACTATGCGGAATACTTGCAGGATAGTGCACATCGGCGGTCGCTTTCACGCTGTCTCTATCGATCAGTTGGAATTCGATAGAAACTAGGTTGACGCACAAAATCACTAGGAGAAGTACTCGAAGTATTGACCATATCGATCGCGTAAGTCAAGGTCCAGGAGGATCATGCGATAAGCCTTCATTGTCGGGCACCCCCGAATGCCTCTCGAATTGCCGGATTCCACGTGTACACTGTAGATATACACGTAAGTGGTGATTTTCAGATTGAAGGTTGGCCCATTTGGCTTTGAAGTTGCTAACCAACCATCTCATCAAGCTTGTGAACTACTATGCAAAGCAGACATTCACCTTCTGTGTTGAAATCTTGACGATTCCTTAGATGCATGAAAATTTCATCAATGGCATTAAGGTGTCGAGAGTATATAATCATCATATATCATATTGAGAGGGCCTACTTCAATGGTGAAACAAGTCATGAGGAGCCCTACGTTGCTTGGAGATCGGAAGTACTCCACATGAGATAATGTGATCTATCTATCAGGGACTCTTAGGGTCAAAACCTGAGCATTCAGTTGATGCAAAGAGCATGGCATGTTCCACCATCTATGTGCTTTAGAGCTTCATTCTGTAAACATCCAGATAAGCGGCATTTAAGAGACTAGCTTCAGTGGGTAAAAGGATGATGAGTTGATGAAATCGACGATAGCTGTTACCTCTCTGAGAAAGCAGGCCTGATGTGAATCACACCAGCGGGGGAGACGACAGCATCCACGGGGAAATCATATGGAGTGACTGGTATAACTCCTTCATCCATAATCTGTACCGAATAAGATAATGCAACTGCACCAGAAAAATGGGGAAACAAAAGGTCTCAAGTACAAGATTACCCATGCAAGTGAAAGCTATATCAATGTGTAATGTTAGTGTCTCAATTTTCATAGCAAAATATATATATATATATACAAGCTATGCGTCTTGTCTTAGCACTCATTAATTATGACAAGAAGATACGCAGTGCAGGTACTTACTCAGGAGGGGTTGCTTCCAACTCTGTGCCCTGGCAAGATCTTGGTAGTTCTTCAGGAAGGTATCATAATAACTTCAACAATAATGGAATAATTCATATATTAGCATAAAGGTAATGCATGGATTAATAGAGAAGAGACGGTATGAGTGCAAGTTTCCCACAGGTTTTCCAAGTCAAAATGTAGTCTAATAGAACATCATCAATATTTATGATATATACACCATAAAAGTTATCTTCTTACAAAACATAATGCTGTCCACCACTGCCAAGTGAAGGAACAAGGATTCATTTATATTACATGCGGATTCAGTTAGCAGATAAAATGTAGAACTTGATAAACATACCCTCCACCACGACCCAAGCGCCTCCCCAATCTGTCAAATGCCAGTCCTGCCGACAAATTCAAGCAGAGAAGGCGACACTATTTCAGTTATTCAAGCCGAAAATTAGAGAGTCCAACATAAAGAGATGTGCTCACCAGGTAAGATGAACAAATCAATTGGTTCCTTTGCATGCATAACTGCGTTAAAAAAAAATGTCCAGTTAGCAGTTAAGACTTCATTCATCTAGAAGAAGAAACCACAGCAAAACAGGCAAAATAAGTTAGAGCAGTGTCCACATAAAAAGATAGAACCAAACAAGGGCATGTTATGGTCCAGCCTTTTGAACGAGAGTTCATGGATGATAGTAAAAAAACTACCCGCTCCGCACACAAAAACTCACTAAGTTAAGGCTGCCCTCCCCATACAATCTTCAAGCTCTTCATTACTCTCAATTAACCATGGTTAGAGATGAAATCATCGCTGACAGATTTTGATCTTTTGCCAATAAGTATGAACAATGTGGACATTTCCAGTTAACGATAGACATTCAATATCTGCAACCTCCTTGCCCATGTCATTTCGTAATAGAAAGTGAGCTGACGTATTCTGTTTGCTCTCACATCTATCTAACAGAAACTGTTGAAAACAAAGCCAAAGACTACGCCATGTTCTGATTGTAAAAATTACCATCTTCACGTTCATTTCCATCAGCATCAAATGGAGCTGGTTCAAGTATGTCCATTGAGTTTGCAATTAGATCGTCAACACTTGAGATGTTGAGCATTCGCATGTGACAGTTCTTATCCTCCACTCTTGGAACATACACCTTTTTGCTCTTATGAGCCTGGCTATCTGAATCTACAAAAAAGAAAACTTTAAAACTTATTAGGCAATACATCAGCAAATTCTCTAGCAACAACTAGTGCGTTGTCATGACTTTGGAATAACTTAAACTGAATTCTGTGAATTCAATCATCCATTTTCTCTTAGCAGCAAAAGCATTTTAACGGAATTCTACTGCCTAAGAAGCTGGAGATGCGACAAACCTCGGGCTGGGTTCTGCAGAATCTCCGATAGTATTTTCGAGGTATCTACTTCCCGCAGAGCGCTGCAGCTGATATAAGCGCACAATCTCTGACTAGATCTGAACCATTGAGCATCGAGTACGATGCGCTGAATTGCATCATCTGTAAAGGAATTCACATATCAAAAGAGCAAAAGAGGATGATTTCGATTGCATATATCTATTTGCACTGGAAATCCTTAGCTCTGTTGCAGCGATGTGAATGAGGGATTAGGACAGGAATACCTTCTAGGGATCTCTGCAGAGGGTCCATTGACCTGAGGGACTTGCGGACCTTGGAACGGAGAGTAAGCTTCTCCTTGAAGACGGCCTCGAGACCGGAGCCGAGCTGCTGGTCCCCTCCGTTGCCATCGCCGCCGTTCATGGTGGCAGAGAAGGATCGGAGACCGAGCAGAGGAGGAGAATTTGCAGAGGGGAGCCCAGCGATGCGACGGATAAATCGGGAGCGGGACAATAAGCAGGAAAGGGAGTTGAGAGAGCGGGACGCTGCGACTGATATCGTTGATGTCGTGCTCAGGCGGCCCATTACCGCCGCCGCTTTCAACTCCCCACGCCAAGCCAACCACCACCGCCGCCACCACACCAGAGAGCTCCTCCTTACATGACGGCGTGGCTCGGCCTGCGATGGTCGGCCCAGATAATGAAATGGATCAGCCCATTATTTAGAATCCGACAATTTATTTGGGCCTCAGCCCTCCTTCGGCCCATGGATGAATTGCATTAGTGGGTAGTTCCTTGTCATCAACCGCTCATCCAATCATAATTTTTAAAATCGGACTGAATGAAGAATCGATTAAAGCATGAGTTCGTGGGTCAGATTAGGAATTCAATGGATCAAACTGTATATTTAATAAATAATATTATAAATAAATTGACATAATATAATAATTTAATAATAATTTATAACAAAAATTATTAATATAGACATTATATTAGCTCAAAGTTTAACATAAAATATAAGTATAAATATAATAAAATAAAATAAGTATATTATAATATACTTTTTTTAATTTTAAGTCGGTCAATTTTTTCAACGGTTCAATTGAGTTCACCAATCCGACTAAGAATTAGCCGATTCAATCGGAGCTAACCACATTAAAAATGCAATTAGGTCAATTATGGAAACAGAATTGGGTGAGTGGCCGATTCCCAGTCGAACTGGCCATGCCGGGTCCGGTTTTCAAAACTACGGTGTAGATATAGATGTATGTTTCCATTTTTGCCCTCGGAAGTTATTAAAGAAAAAAAATATATATTGTTCAATGGAACGACGTGAGAGAAAGAATGATATGGTCGGTACCTGCTTGATTAACCAAAGAGGGAACATATGCAGGAGAGAAATTTTCGGTGCAACAGCACCGCACTCGACCCGAGATTAAGATGTCTGAATTCGATTCTTGTCAGTTGAATTCAATGCATTTCCAAGGTATTCGGGCGCCGTGCACAAATCACGCATAAGAATCCGACTGCGTGGTGAAAACCTACCATTTTCTTTATATTTCTCCACGTATTATTATCACGCGGTTGCATCTTACACACAGTGAAGTCATCCATTGGTCTTTCTTGTGATCCGTCATAATCATTTGCGTTGAATTGCTTGCCCGAGAAAGAAGTAACACGAGCATTACGCTTTACAATGGTGCGGACTTGATGGGCCTTGTCGCTTCTTCTGGTAAGTTTTTTACCGGCGGGATTTAACCTTTTGACGCATGCACTCGGTTACCACCGACCAAATCATTCGGTGGTATCTACAGGAGTAGTAGTACCACCGCTGGACCCCAATCGACATTGAGATAAACCTAGGCAAGTTCAACGCTAACATCTACTCATTATAAATTATATGTTGCCCATAATCAATCGGTTTTTCGCATTAGATGTTATGTTAATTCATCCACAGTGAACGTGGGTTTGTCACCAAACATGTGCTCATGCCCAATTCATCCGCGTGCTTGTCCTTGCCCAGTCAATACTTATACGCGCCCACCCAATAATATAAAGGGTTAATAGCCTAAAAAGGCGTATTTTTAAACTTTTGCACGAATTTTTTTTTATTAATGTAAAAGGGGTAAACTTTATACTTTATATTACTATCGGATAAATTGACGTGATAGTTTAAAATTATATAAATAACAAATGGTAATGAATTGGCATATGTTATCGTGTAAAATTATTAAATGATCATTAAATTTATGTTGTTTAAAATTTAAAAAAAAACGTGGGCAATTTAGTAACTTCCTCAAACCCCAACGCTAATCTTCACCGTCGTTGCCGCTGCGCTCATTTGGCGATCAGAAAATTGATCGATGATGAGGAAGGGAAGAGAAAAGGGCAACCTAGAGGTGGCGGCGATGGGGTAGCAGATGATGATATGTTGAACATGGGGAGAGATGAGGAGGAGAAGGAGGTGAGTGACCATGAGGCAGGAGGAGGAGGAGGAGGAGGAGGAGGAGGAGGAGGAGGAGGCAAAATCAAGGGAGGGATGTAGAGGCAAAGGAGGTGGATAGCCATGGAGGGTGTAGGAGGAGGAACCGGAGAACAGTCATAAGGATGACAATGACCGAATGGGAACGAGGAAGAAGAGGAGGATGAAGTGTCCATGGAGGAGGAATGAGGAGGCGAACAAGGAGGAGGAGGGCAGCGGTGGCTGTGGCCGTGGCCGTGGCCGTGGCCATGGAGGAGGTGAAGATTAGGATCAGGGTTCAAGGAAGAAAGATGTGGGGAATTTATTAAATTACCCTTTTCTTTATTTTAAACAATATAAATTTAATGATTATTTAGTAATTTTGCACGAGGATAGATATCACCTGTATGCAATTTTAATGTATAATTAATGTTATATCAAATGTGATATTTTATATTAACAAAAATAAAAATTCATTCCAAAATTGAAAAACATTCTTGCCTTTTTGGCCTATTATCCCTAACGCAAAACCCAAAAGATCAGCTCTGGTTTTCTGCTAGGTTGCCTGAACAGTGCAAGGGCAGCTGATCATCGAGCACGGAGAACAATGCTACAACAGATTTGCTAAGGGTGGGCTCTACACGAGAGGGTTGATATACCTAACTTAATATCTCCAAGCACCCACACAGACCAAACAGGCCACACGCATAATCATGCTCGTGATAAATATGCATCTCAAACATCAAACCAATTAGTTACACTGGCACGCGACTCGCAGAGTCTTTCGGGGTGGGGGCTTGCCCAGGCCCCGTGCCCCTCCAATTTGTATGAACAGCAAGAGACATTTCCCAACTTATTATGCACACAAAAAGGGGAAAAAAATGTACAGAAGAAATCATGAGTACTGCACACAGAAAACAAAGATAGGAAGAGCCATTTCACGGCAGGCCTGATTAGTAGAGCAGGGAACACTCTCCATGACTTTTCTCAACCTCTATTCAAGTACTAATACGTCGAGAGAAGCTCTCAATGCCTCTCCTTCGGTACTGATTCAAGTAAATATAGAGATAGAGGTGGGGAGGGAAGGTAGCCTTACAAGCATCCTGAATGGAATGTCTCGACCACAGCATATTGCAATTCACTAACTACTAATCCATCAGGTCTGAGGATCCATATCATCCTCAGTGGCCACTTCTCGTGATCGGCCATGCTCTGTACTGGGCATTAAAGGAGTAACAGCAAAGTAGAGTGAATAGCTGCCTTTAGGAAGTCGAGAAATCAGCTCACCTGTCATGGAAAATGGAACGGTTCTGAAATCGAAGAGTTTAGCAAGAGCAGGGACAATGGAAGAACTATGTAGTAATAAGCATAGTTCATGTCAAGTGAGACCTTGCACATATCTATACATCTGATCATCATGCATAGTAATGTCAAGAATTTTTGGAGGCAACAGCTGAGGGTAGGACTAGAGGATCCACCTACCGCATCAACTGATTGCTTTGGCTACTGTGCTGTCTCTGAGATTGATCTTGACTCGCTGTGAATCTTTGCCAATGGATTCACAACAAATCCAGCACCACACCGGTGCCGAAACCTGCAGTTCTCCAAACTATACGGTTCGACATCACTTCTCATGTCTGCTCTGGAACGTATTGCAGCTGCCAGAGTTCCGGTGGAAGCAGTAAGCCTTGAGTTCAGATTCTGAGCGCCATGTTTCCTCCAGAACCGGGAGCACAAGAAATCCGATGGTAGCATGCAACAGGTGGTTGTGGAAGAATCAGGATGCGTCATCCTTCCACTTGTTACTGCCAAATCATATGAGATCTCATCCAGGGCCAGCTCCAAACTATGGACTCGGGTCTCTAGCGAATGCATCCCACTTTGGGAGCTCCCCATGAATTTCTGAGTGATATGAAAATTTTGCAAGGAATTAGATTAGAAAACAACAAGGAGGATAAACTTAATCATCTGGAAAGTTTAATGTCTAATTTATGTTAGAGAGGAAACTACGAAGTCCATTTTCCAACCAGAGTAACATGCAAAGATACCATGAGATACTGAAGCATGAAAATACTCATTTGTTAATGAAACTTAGATATGTAAATTACTTATCAAATCGTAGCTATAGCATACTTGACAATGAACAAAGAGAAGGCATTAACCCATAATTTTTTGATAATCCATATCAGCAGATAATTGCCAATGTACAAAGGCATAATGATTCGCCTGCATTCTTGGCTCTTATAATTATATCTAGCCTTTTCTTGAAATGATGAAGTTAGAATTCTATTAGTAGGAAGTCTCTTCTCTGAATTGAGGAAATATCATATGACCATTAGTAGATTCTCATGCTGTTAACTTAATTTGGTTATTTCTTCCTATTGATGCACTCCAGTTAATTAATAACGTCATATACCTGAAGGAGATCCAATAAGCTCGACTGCTGCTTCTCAATCTGCACGAGCTGGTTACGGATCAAAGACAAATCTTCACAGTCCCTGTGATTCTTATGAACATCTTGGATGACGTTAGACTCAGAACTTTCCTCATTACATGGAACAACACGAGATCCAGACCTGAACCCACCAAACCTTTGCACCTTCTCATCAGAATTCCTGCTAAAAAGAGCTCTTCTTGTTTCCGGCTTCAATGTCCTGTATATCTCACCATTGCTCCCATCTGGAATGTTCTCATTCCCTGCCCTGGGATCATCCTCACCAGTTCCTCTCGATAAGGAATTGGAAACAGCAATTTCAACTTTCCAATCGGAAGGCTTCTTTCGTTCCACCTTCCTTGTAATCGCTGGAGTTGTGTTTCTATCACTGTTCTTTAGAGGACTTCTCTTCTTCACAGGGGTTGCATAAGAACTGTCAGGCTGAGCTGACCTTCTTACAGGACTTTGTTTATACCTCATCTGGGTACCAGCAGAAGAAACATTTCTTACCCCTGTTGTATACTTTCCATCACTTGCATCATCTGTCCCAACAAAGGTATATGGAAAGCAAAGAGAAAACTCATGTCAAGTAAATGGTAACAATAATAATGACCAAAAAAAAAAGGTACAAGATCTGCTGTTAATTTATGTATCTAACCCTTAGAGGATGACATCGAATTATTTGGTGGGGCTTCCTCGTCTGATATATCAGGAATCTGCTTCCAGGCTTCCAGCATCTGGTTCATGGCTTCCCTTACAGCTTTCACCTGCAAAATGAGATTTATCCAAAATTTTTCAAATTTTCGTTTAAGAATCATTACAGATCCCCAAAATCGATAACCGGCCAACTTATGAACCAAAAAAGCTCGATATGCCCAGAGGCAAGACCCTAATTAACAATAAATAAATCTTTAGTTAAAAAATCATGAATGAAATATGTCCAACAAAAGGATTCGGCATAATTATATCAAACTAAAGGTCAAACCTTATCAAATCTTCGATTATCGAACACCTTCATACATCCAGTTTTGTACTCCGCCAAAGAATTCCTCTCCACCAGAGCCAACTTTAAGAGTACCTCCGCAGCTGCCTTCCTTGCTGCCCAATCCTCAGAACTTAGAAACCCCATTACAGAGGGAACCAAAATTTTCAATGCTCCAACGCTCCCCGCACCACCTACTCCAACCACACTCCCAATCAGGATCAAGATTCCTGCCTTAGCCTTAAATGCATCAGATTTCAGCAACCTCTCGAATCTTGGCAGCAGTCTCCCTAACTTTGCTGGCTCAGGATTGGGAGCAGAATCAATTGCAGAAGATAAGCAGAGAGCAGCTCCCATTTGAGCATTCACATCTTGCTCCGTGAAGAGTGCATCTGCGATTTGCGCACGATGGCATTTCAGCCAACAGTAGTTAGTCTATGACTTCAAGGCAGCAAAATCCTTGAATCAAAACAACCAACCAATCACGAGTCAAATCTCCTACAGATTTGCAACAAAATGAAAAATGAAATCTCAGATCATAAACATCGCAAGTTTATACCATGAAATCAATTGTTACAAAAAAATAATTAAAGAAAAAGGAGGTCATGTGTCTTAAACCTTAAGATACATGATCGGTGACAGGTTTCCTTAATTCTAAACGTGTCAAATATAAGTACCTTCATGGATAGTGGCCATTCTTAAGCAGATTTTCTCTTTAACGCTTCAGATAGCAATTCAGCAAAAATTGTTCTATCTTATAGTGAGCAAAATATAATTCAAATCAACTGAAGAATCTATTGATGTAAAAAAAAATTGAGTTAAATTGCATCAGTTCGAAATAGCTTCCATGCCCCCCCAACCCAAAAGAAAAGCCCCCAAAAAATCGCCGTTTTAGCATTGATATTCCTACCAGAAAATGCCTTCACGAAAGACTCAAACGAGGGCTTAGTGATTTGTGATGCGATGGTAGATGCGGTGTTGACGCAAGCGGATCGCACGGCGGAGTCAGGATCGCGCAGGCGTCGCGTGACGCTGGACAGCATCTTCGAGAGATACGGAGAAAGCGTGTTTCCGTAGGTGAGAGACAGCGTAGCGAGCAGGTTCACGCATTGCTTCCTCACGGGAGATTTGTCGGCAGCGTCGGTGGACTGTATGCAGGACAAGAAGGTCGGGAACGACGAAGGATCCAGAGAGCGGGCAATGGAGTCGAGCTCCGAAACCCCGAGTGCGTAGGTGTCACGGTCCGACAGCTTCGTGAGGCAGATCAGAACCCGCTGCTTCAGGCTCTGAGGCGGCGGAGTAGAGACGGAGGCACTCGGCATTGCTGCAGCAGAGCTGTGAAATTCTTCTTGGCGCTGATGCGGGGGAAGGCGAGGGGAGCTACAGAGTGGGGGGAGGAGCTTCCGGTATCTCCGGCATTACGCCAGGGTTGGCGGTGGCGCGCTTTCCCGGTGGCGGTAGTTAGCGGTGGTGCTAGCACTTTTGAGCTGGTAAAGCGTCGTGCTGTCTCTTACCTTTTAAACTACCAGAAGGGAGGACTAGTGGGGCCGTCGCGAGAGACTGTGTGGACTGATCCCACGACGTCGTTTACTAATTAATTTTGTGTGAAAATTACGAAGCGAGCGAGACAAGGTAGCCCGATGAGACATCCGAAGAGTGAAACGAGGCCCTGAGATTGGATGGACAATGATCGAGCCGATGCACGGCCAAGTGAACTCAGAGGTATTACAGCTTGATTCTCTTGCCAATTCGCAATTAATGGCGATGGATTTTAGCTGAATCATCCATGAAATATTACAAATATGGTAATCAAATTTTCCATATCACCACGACCCTGTAGTTTGAGTGGGTGACCAATCTGCTTACTGCACCAAAATTATAAACCAATGGGATCTTGCACTCATAAAACATAATGGAAGTAGATGTTGAACCACTTATCACCATTCTAAAGTATAATTTTTAAAATTAGATCGGATCAATAACCATTTAATATATGAGTTCATGGGTTGAATGATTGGTTTAATAGATTGAATCATATATTTGATTAATAGTAATAATAATATATAATTCATTATTATAAGTGATATACTAAATATAAATGTATATTTTTAAATTTTTAAATATTCATCATAATATTTAAATTTTACAAATATATATATATTTAAGTCTAAGGAAAGCAAAATGTAACGTCAATATATTTTTTTAAATAGATGACATGATTGATAAGGTTTTCTTAATAATTTTTAATTTACTTGATTTAATTATTGGTTTAATCAAATTAATAATTTGGATGAATTTAATTGAATTTAGAATGTATTTGAATTAATTAAGTAAATTTGACTAGAATTAATTCAGTTTAATTTTAAAAAATTATGTTTCTAAGGATAGCTAAAATATGAAGTAGAATTTTTTAAAAAAAAAATGGGAACCGAAGAGAAGCGAATGGAATATTCGATTTTCTACTTTTTAGAATAAAATGATTATTGTCACAAAAAGTCGCTTCCGCTGCCTTCCACGGATATATAATCTCTAATTAAAAAAACAAAAACAAAAACAAAATTTCCTCTGTGGTTGAGTTGGGGGGATGAAAGTAGACGGCCCAGATAGGTTCACCGACTGGAAGCAGAGGGCCCCGCTTGGCGTTGCGATCGACACTCTCCATCGCCCTTCGTCCATGTGACTCGCCACCTACTGGGCTTCCAACCCACACCTCATTCTCCTCCTCTATTTTTTTCCCCCATTTATTTTGCTTTATTTCATAGTTTTTAAAATCGGACCGGGTTGGGAACCGGTCAAGGTATGGATTCATGAATCGAACCGGGGGTTCAATGGTTGAATAGCATGTTTAATAAATAATATTAATAATATAATATTTCAATAAATTGATATAATATTATAATTTAATTATAATTTATAATCAAAATCATTAATATAGTTATAATGCTAGTCTCAAATTCAACATAAAATATAAATATAAGTCTAGTAAAATAAAATAAGTATATTATAATATGTTTTTATTTTTATTTTTATTTTAAAATTAGTCGGTTTTCTCATCGGTTCAATTGGATTTATTGGTTCAAGTGAGAACCGGCCGGTTCAATTAAATTTGACCTCATTTAAATAATAATTGGATTTTTGTGAGAACCGGACCGGGTGAGTGGCCGGTTCCCAGTCGAACCGGCTGGCCCAGTCCGGTTTTAAAAACTATGCTCTATGTAACATTTCCCAACATTTTTTGAGGTAGAGTTTTTGACACCGTTTTTAAAATCAAATCAAACCGGATTGAAAACTGGTTAAGATATGAGTTTATGAGTTAATGGATCGAACCATATATTTAATAAATATTATTAATGACATAACGTTTATTAATAAATTAACATAATAACGTAATTTGATATTGATTTATAATATAAACAATCATTAATATGGTAATCATATTAGCCCAAATTTAACATAAAATATAAATTTAGATATAGTAAAATAAAATAAATATATTATAATATATTTTTAAAAAAATTTGAGTCGACTAGTTTTTTTATGATTCAATTGGATTAATAAATCCAATTGAGAATTGGCCGATTCAATCGGAGCTGACCGTATTTACAATATAATTAGATTAATTCTAGAAGTTGAATCAGATGAATAATTGGTTTCAAGTCGAACCGGCTAGCCTGGTCTGGTCTTAAAAATTATTGTTGTTGATGGTAAATTGGAAAACCAAAAAAAATGGAAAATTCATCCAAAGTAACCCAATAATATATATATATATATAGGGTTAATTTTTTAGGTTTTATGGTATATAAGGGACTGGTACGAGAAATTCGGAGCTGGATCTAGAAAACCCAAGTGGATCTACCTGGCAACGCCTTCTATTGAATTTTGACAACACAACGAATATGGTATTTTTAAAATCAATAATTAATTAATTAATTATTGGGGGTGAAGATATCTTAAATAATGTGATGCAACTAACTAATACGACGAATTTCATCCGTTATATCGGATTTAATGTATTATTAAATCGAAAAGCCGTGGCTTTGATACATGCGCATAGATCTACAGTTGTCCGGTTGACCCTCTTCTTTGAAAGTGCAATTGAATCTTTTATAAGGATCGAAGGTGAATGACCTGTTCACAGTTGAACCGGTCAAACCAGCCCGGTCCAATTTTTAAAACTATGATAGAAAGATAAAAAGAAGGTATATCTAACTATTTTTTAATTTTTAAAAATATCTATAATGTATTTATATTTATTTTAATTATGTTTACCATTTTAGATATTTTTAAAATGTGGTCCAACAGATCAAACCAATTAACAAACTGTTTGAACTCATTGATTAATCGCACTGCTTCACTTAAAAAACAAAAACTATACTATATGATAACCAATTTATCATAAACCAATCTCTTAGATTTAGTTTAATTCGATTCAATTTACGGTTCAATTTCGGTTCATCGATTCTTCCCATGCATTCCTCCACCAGACAGTAAAAGCACCGACGCTCGTTCACTCTTTTCAGCGGTTGGATCGTTTTTCCGTGTCCCCGTTGTGCTGCAGACACAAGGAGGATCAAATCAATTATCTTTTCATCTAATGATTCCGCTTAAGACCGAGAATCCTTCCATCTGCTCTGCTGAAGAATTGATTAAGCTCTCGGAGAGAGAGAGAGAGGGGCTTGAGTGCAGTTTTATCACATTCAATATAATAATTAAAATATTATAAATTTAACTCATCTATTTTATTATTTTTTATTATATTTTAGATTAATAAATCTTATATTAATATGTAACTGGATAATAATAATAATAATAATAATAATAATAAGGAAAAGGAAAGATGGTGCGGCGGCACCGAGGCACACAGGGATCAGAGCACTGAGCAGGGGGCACATTTGCGGGAGACGAGGGGGTCATGTGAATTAACAGTGAGACTCTCATTAATTCACGGCAGTAAATGCGGGGGGGAGGGGCAGGGGAGAGGGAGGTGCTTTTGGCGCCAAGATTGAGGGATCACGTGACGCTGTACTTTTTATCGATTCGATCCCTGATTTATACTGTAATTCTACCCCAACTTTAACGTTTAATCTGATTAATTGATTTTATATTGGATAATTACTTAAAAAAATTATTATCATATAAGAAGTTTGAATATTATCGATCATCAGTTTAGACTTTTACGTGAAAGTGAATATAATTTTTCTTGGGTCCACAGCAGATTTAATACGGCATCTGCGAGTGTGAAAATTTGACCGTTAGTCGGCTGCTGACAAGAAAGTTAAGCGTTGTCACCAACCAAAACAGTTTTATTGGGTGAAAAAGCTAGATACAGTTGAAGTTGAAGGTCGATTTAAGTGTGCGAACTATTTTTTTTATTGTATTATTATTATTATTTATATTCAGTAGCAAGGCAAATGACGACTCGCCCACTCGTGGAGGAAGAAGGACAAGTGCAGTTGTACGACCCAATTTAAACCTAAAAGCATGGTTTTAAAACGGAACCGGACCGGCCAGTTCGACCGAAAATCGACCACTCATCTTGTCTAGTTTTTAAAATTAATTCAATTGCATTGTAAATACGGTTAATTTTGATAGAACCAGTCTAACTGGTAAACTCAATTGAACCGGTAGAAAAATTAGCTGACTTAAAATTTTTAAAAAATTATTATAATGCGCTTATTTTATTTTACTAAACTTATATTTATATTTTATATTAAACTTGATGTTAGTATGATGATTATATTAAAGATTTTTATTATGAATTATTGTTAAAGTGTGATATTATGTCAATTCATTGGTAATATTATATCATTAATATTTTTATTAAATATGTGATTCGATCAATTAAACTCCCAATTTAACCTATAAACTAATGGCTTAACTAATTCTTGGTGGTCGATTTTAGTGTAAATTTTTTCTGCCCACAAAAAAGATTAAATAAAAAAATTCTGTCCTAGGTTCTCTAATATCATGTCGTAATTGTCGTAGTTGTTGCGCATGCTCCGATGATTGCCCGCAAGAAGAGAAGTCCCGATTCCTCTCCCCACGATAGTTGGACAATTAATGCGGAATTTTGGTACGTACGACTTAAGATTGACTGAGCCTACTGCTCCCTCATCGATTTTCTCAAAAATGGAATGAAACGGAAATATTTATAATTAAAGAGAAAAATTTTGAAGTTTCTGGGCAAGAGGAATTGGGCCCATTTGATATAAGGCTTCTTTAAAAAAAATGATAATAATTAAAACAATTGCGTGCCTATTTTATATTATCGGCATTGCGAAAATGAGCTGGGAATAGACACGTGGCAATATTTGGCATATGCCGATTACAGTACCAAAAAAGTCCGTGTATGAACTGATATTTTTAGATCAATCAATGTTATAATTGAATATTTTTCATGTCAATCATAAGTATTTTCTTTAAAAAAAAAAGGAAACTTTGGGGTAATTTTGGAAAAAATTAATTATAATAATTATATTTTAATATTTTATAAAAATTGGATTAATCCATTAATGATAAGTCCATATTTTATTTTTAAAACAATTATTTTGCTATTTTTTGACATTGGCGTGGTGGCCCAAAGTATGAAATAATCGTGTCCGGACCAGTGATTTTGGGTCGCCCGCCCGAATTGGCTAGGTTTACCTGGGAACACACAGTTTTGATCTAATAGCTCTCCAAATATCTGAATAACGAGATATTATTAGTTTGGTGTATAATGAATTTACCAAAAATCAAGATGAAAATTTATTTTTGTTAAATAATATTGTTTAATAATTTTAAGGCAATCTATAAATGATATTTTAAGCGGTCACTGACTTACGTCGTGTATCACATAATGTATCCATTACATGCAAACAGCTTCTTGTGAATAAGGCGTCATATATTAGTGTTTTTCATCTTAATTTTATAATTAAAATGTTAAAATATCAAATTATTTAAAAGGAAA
Source organism: Sonneratia alba (assembly GCA_900174645.1). Lineage (NCBI taxonomy): Eukaryota > Viridiplantae > Streptophyta > Magnoliopsida > Myrtales > Lythraceae > Sonneratia > Sonneratia alba. Next base: position 1,356,864 of record FWPY01000029.1, read on the forward strand.
AAAATATAAAAGCATTTTCAAACTATTCAACGCATAGTTTTTAAAATCACACCGAAAATCTATTAAGGTACGGGTTTATGGATCGAACCAGGAATTCAACGTGTCAAATCGCATATTTTATATATAATAATTTTATGATTAATGATTATAAATTAAAATATTATATATTAAATATTAATTTAAAAATTAAAATTTTTAATTATCAATTATAATATTTAAATTTAACACAACAAATATACATTTAACTCTAACAAAAACAAAATTTAACATAAATGTTCTTTTTAAAAATATATATAGATGTGGATGAGATATTTTTAATAAATTTTAATTTATCCAATTGAATTTGACGTTTGAACCAGAAATCAGTTAATTTATATGAATTTGGTTAGATTTATATAATGTATTTAAATTAAATTAATTAACTACTAAGTTTCTAATTAACTCGATTTTAAAAATTATGATTCAAGCGAGATATTGTATTGGCTAAAATGTAAATGGCGGCCCGTAGGTATGTGGGTTCAGTCTTTCTGTCGTATGGGTCAGACAGATCATGAGGGAAGGTCCAGAATGTGATTAAGGGAATCTAAATTTTCAAAGGACTAATAAATGTACTGAATGCAATGTTGGGACAGATTTATTTATTCACACACCACAGTAGGTAGGCAGGTAGACCTACCAAATTGCCCATCGAATAAAGTCGGGAGATATTTTTCATATCGATTGGTTGAGACCGATGTCTCTTTATAGTAAGGGAATCTCACTATGGATCAATCGAGTTAGCCCCATTGAATTGTATGATGGTGAGTGGTGTAGACAGAGAGAGAGAGAGAGTTAGCAGCAACATGAATAATCGATAGATCCAGTGCATGCACCCACGTGTCAGTGGAATCAATCCTTCACGAGGGCACATCGTATTACATTATTAGCCACATAGAATTATAAGATGGGACAGATCGATGGGGGAAGCAAAACTGAAACTGGTGATCAGAGGGAGCGTACCTCGGAGTCGGTCCATAAATACAGACAGACATGTGTATGTGTTTTGTGTGTGTGTCCAAGTTATGAGTCCGCGTGAGAGTGGCTATGTTGGGAGGAAGACGGACAGCTAACATGGGAGTGGCGCCAACAGGGTGTGGACTTCCGCTGCGTTTCGTACGTAATATGTCCACGCGAGCAGTTGACAGTAGGCAGACTCCCTTGCACGGCGGAAGTCTCTATGCATCCGTGTCGGATAAGATCGGAGTTAACTCATATAATCATGAATTTTTACGGGGTTTATAAGATATTGAATCGAACTTGTTGAAATATATGATCTCGTATCAATTAAATGAAAAAAAATTATGAGCTTATAATAAGGTTATACACCGCCATCTATTGGTTTAAACTTTTAAGAGAAAACGGGTCCGATCATTTATGGGTTCACAACGAATTTAATATGGTATCAGAGCGGGTTATTGTATTGGCTCACAGCTCGCCAAGGCTCGAGTTCAAAAGGAGGATCGAGGTCAGTTGTTGATAAAATTGAAACCGAAAGAAAAATGATCGGCTCATGATAATTATTGAGTATATTGGATTAGTTGACCCCCTCATTCAAGACTGGAATAAGAATATCAGGTTCCTAAATAATTGTTGAAGGCAAGTGTTTAATAATATATGGCAAAGTGGATTGCGTTGTCACGTGGGGACGGATGTTGAGATATACGATCTCACATCGATTAAATGGAAAAAAAAATGTGAACTTATAAGAAGGTCGGGTACTGCCACTTATCAACTTAATCTTTTAAGTAAAAACGGATTCGATCGTTTATAAGTTCATAGTAAATTTAATAAAAACTAAATAAGAAAAAATAGTTAATAAATCACAAGTGACTTATAAATTCTACCATATTTTTAATATTTTTTTCTATTTTTTAACACGAAAATTTGTTATTTCACGGAGAAAAAAAAGGGAAAAATGACAGCGGTGTTTATAGTTCATACATCATTGTGAAGTTCTTTATTCGAAGGAGACATGACAAACATCCCGACATCCTTTGCCCACATATTGTCTTTTTACGGTAAAGGATTTTATCCGATAAAAATGTTCTTGCCAGGGCCAGGGGTGATGCTGCAGTCGGTGTCCGGGCGGGCGGTAGAGCCTGCCCGAAGAGATTGAAATGCCGATAATCAAACTTAAATTTGAATTAGTGATTTCTTTATTAGGTTCTAAAATAGAGGATTTAATAATTAAATTTCAGGTTGAAAAGATCAACGAGAATTTTTTCAGAAACTTGAGTCCGATCGCGGATTAGTTTTAATGTGTGTTTGATGTGACCCGAAAAAACTGCTTGATAAAAAGAAGATATTTACTATTATTTTTTGAAAATATATAAAATTCATAAATTTAAGAGGTGTAGAAGAAAAGAAAAATAAATAAGTGTTAAAAGTTGGAATTAAATAGGTTTCATTTGTAATACTATACCGAAATTTATCTTATCTTATTATTTTATTTTATATAATTATTACGTGCCACATGAAGATATGCGTGCTCCAGCACAAACGTACGCATGTATAAAATTTGAACGTGCGCATATTTTTATCACTCAATATTGATAGTAATACGTCTCTCTCGTGCCCCTCTGATAATTGACGCTGCTTTCTCGAACGGTATCGGATTCCGATTGTCCTTGGGGCTACGGTAGGCCCCTGCCTCCTACGGCTGCGGCGTTGCCTTGACAAAGATAGCCCCAAGAGTTGGTCACTCGGATTGTCTGATATGTCCTCTGTCAAATATAATAATTACTATTGCCTTCCTTCTTGTGACAGTGTAAAAGGTACTTTTAAATACAGTGTATTAAATTTATAATTTTTAAATTATTAAATTAAAGATAATATTATTAAAATAAATTACCTTTCCAATAAATAAAGTTTTCATATTTTACTGAAATTTAAATCTAAAATTTCACTTATTTAATAGCATTTTTTCATGCTAGAAACTTACGATCCGATTTATTTTGGCATTTATACTCTTTTTTATTTTTGTTTCTATATTATGCATTTAATCAGTTGAAACACACATCAAAACTAATATGCGTTCGAATAAAAATCTCTATATAAGTGTCTAAAAAAAGAGCTAAGTCTACTCAAAATTGGTCAGCATTTGTAGTCACTTCAGACTATGTGACTTACACTAGAAGCCAAAGGAAGAGCAATTATCTTATATATTTTAAATAAATTATTAAATTTAAACTTTAAATAATAAAAAAATTTCCGAACTGAATTAATTAAAGTGCTGGCTCCGCCATAACAGTATATATATATATATGTATGTATATGTCTAAAATAAAAGCGATAGAGGACTTACCTTTCCCCCTACGGCGACAGGCAATCAGGGCCCCCACGTGGTGGTCCCACCTAGTAATTATAATTATTATTTCTTCTTATAAATTTCCTCCGTCCTTTTTCTCTCTCTTCTTTGTTTTTTGGAAATAATTCTTACGCTGCCACGAAGCTAGAGAGGCCCATGAAGGTTCATGTCGTGCAATAATGGCATGTAGACTCGCTCGAAATTGCATTATAATATTCCTCACACACGCTTCATAATTCCACATGCAATTGGGCGAGTCTCGTGCCAAGGAATCTTCCGCAATTCCATCCCATCACACCATGTGACGAGAAAACATCGGTGAAAGTTAACAGTGAACGAGGTAATACATGCGCACCGTCCAGATAATTACGACGTTCGTGTTAAATGTGCCGATCTAATCGGTTATTCCGTTCAAACCAATCCATATTAGTGGGTGAGGGTAGACATGTTAAATCGGTGGTACAGGTCGATTTGACCAAATTACGGTTTAATCCGTTAAATATGATATGTCGATCCGGTTACATGCCACAATTTAAGAATACATAAACCAGCTCATAGTCGTTCATAAGCAAGTCGTTTCATTTTTAGGGTCAATTTAAACCGTGAAACACTCGTCTTTTCTTTTCTTTTTCAAATTACTTAAACTAGATTTTTTTTAATTTTTAAATTAAATCAACAACACTAACTATGGATTTACAAGTTTTTTTGCGATCCGGCCTAGTTTGGGAAAACGATTTTTGGGCCGATTACGGTTCAATGAACATATCCGTTAACTCAATAAGAATGGTTAGGTGCAGATTTAGAGGTGATCGAGTTGTTACAGGTTTTGGTCGGGCGGTTTGGGACCAAATCAACATCCCTTCCTGCCATGCCCATTGCCCCCCTTCTCTTCCTTCGCATTAATTCTACTTGCAGCATATGCTCTGCCTTCAACTTTGGTGGCTCTAATGTGGTTCTCCCCACCCACGCCCCCCACCGACACGATCTGCATTCGCATTTCGGGCATTCACACTCACTTCATGCTCGTAGCCATTCAGTGGTCGGCTAGTTCTTACCGTCAATCGTGGTCACGCGGATGGACGGTCCACCTCCGGTGCCGTACTTCTGGCGGATCATAAGCCTCTTGTTCACAGGACACGGCATCGCCGGCAGTCTCATGAGCAGTCTCTTATTCGACGGGCATAAACGGGGAGAACAATACAAGTTAATGAATCCTTCAGTATAATGATAGCTATACGTACGAATGATATTACAGGTCAGTCAGTGTCCGACACGTCAACACAGTGTTTGTTAACCATTTTTACTGATTTAGTCACATCATTTTCAGTATAAGATATAATTCTTAGCCCATTTATCCTTCTTGGTTCAACCCAAGAAAATACCGTGGCTGCCAATATGGGCTTTTCGAGTTAACATTCATTGGGCCGACATGAAAGAAAGCTGCTTTAAGTGGGCCTACATAGAGGCCCGAAGTGAGCCCAACTGACTGGGCTTTATCCTTGTTAGGAATAATAATTGGGCTTTCTATTTGGGCCTCAAACAACACGGCACGTGATTCTCGTCGCGGAAGAGGAAGGGAGAGAGGCAGAGACGGTGACGGCGCTCGGCAGTGGGAGGCTGCAAGCTTCGTCAATGGAGGAAGAGAAGGCGGCGGCGTACTACGACGAGCTGACTCGGAAAGGCGAGGGAGCCGCGAGGTTCAAGCAAGGCCTGGGCTTCTCCTCCTCCTCCTCCACCTCCTCGGCCGCCGGAGATGGCTCGGCTCCTCCGCCTGCGAGAGGCTCGGCCTTCGTGTCGTCATCGTCTTCCTCCTTCCTGAGCGGTTTTGTCAGAGCCTCGAGCCCTACGACGGCCTCGAAGCTCGAGAAGCAAGCCCAGCTCGAGTCTATCCAGGACAAGCTCAGGAAGAAACCGGACAGGGACAGTGATGGTGACAGGCACCGGGAGGCTAGGGTTTCTGATAGAAGACACCGCTCTAGGAGCAGAGAGAGGGATCGGGATAGGGAGAGACATTCTAAACGGAGGAGTCGGAGCAGAGAGAGGCATCGAGATAGGGAGCGGGATAGAAGGAGGGGGAGCAGGAGTCGGAGTAGAAGTTCTTCACCCCGGAGATCAGGGAAGAGGCGTAGCGTGTCGCCACGAAACCGGAGGAAGTCGGAGAGGGGGAAGAGCGGCGTTGGAAAATCGACTGATTACTCGAAGCTGATCGAGGGATACGATAGAATGGTAATGCTTCTCACAACTGTCTCGTGTATTTCCTTTCTCCAATTACTCCAGTAAGATTAAGACAATGAAGCTTTCTTCATTTATCTGTAACTTATCCTTCGTCTTTTTCTTTTTGAGCAGACTCCGGCTGAAAAGGTTAAAGCCAAGATGAAACTTCAGCTTGCTGTAACTGGTAAATCCTCAGATGAACTTCTTATCGACTGATCAGATGGGAAAATTGCGCATTCGGTGAAATTGTTTTGATTTTTGCATTTTTTTGGGACTATATGGTGGTGATCAATAGATGAAGTTCTGTTTCCTTGCTGCCATTGTCGCATCCCTAAAGATAAGACTTTTGGGCATTTCTCTTGATTGTGTTGGCTTCTGCCACCTTTGCAGCTGAAAAAGATGAACCCAGTGGAATGGGCTCTGGTTGGGAGAGGTTTGAGTTCAATAAGGATGCTCCCCTTGATGATGAAGAGATTGAAGGTTAAAGATTAGCATACATTTCCTTGCTCATTAAATTTCGCAGCTTCACAGCATGGAAGAATTTCATGTTCAAATCTATTTTCTTTGGTCGCTCTTGATTTTTACTGGACTTTGCCGTGCATAGCAAGTTCCTTTGGTGTTCATGAACTTAAGAGTAAATGATTATTTATGTTAAATAAGTAAAAGAAGTAATATTCACATGCCACAAATCCTTATTCGTGCAGCTGCTGAAGATGATGCTACTGTAGTCAAACATATTGGCCAAAGTTTCCGATTTACAGCTATAGAGGTGATCTGCGATTTGTGTTTTGTAGTGGCAGTTCATTCTCATGATTGAAAGAAGTAGGTTTCTTATAGAATCTATTGCTTTGCCTTTCCTTACTTGTCTTCATCTAGGCTAGGAGAGAGGAACAAATCAAAGCTGCACATGATGAGGCCATGTTTGGATCTTCAACACATGTTCCAACTGTTACTGAAGATACGAAGGTGGAAGCGGAGAAAAATGATAAGAACAACGAGAGCAACCCTGCAAAGAGCCTCTTAAGCGATAAGGTAATGAGAAGTGATTGCGCTTTGGATGTTTTTGGGCACTTTGGATAGAGACAATAAGATTCATTATTGCTGTTGATGAAGGTGTTGGTGAGGCAACAAGGTTCATGGCGAGACCGAGCTCGGAAAATGTAGTGGTTGAACATTTCTGTCAATGGGATATCATGTTCAAATGGGATCATCGAGAATTGCATTTGGCAATATTGCTGCAATGCAGTGAGAAATATTTATCCAGGGATACCTACTTGCAGTTGCAGCTGGCTGTGAGATTCAAAATCATCAGTGATCACCTCATTTCACCAGTCATTGTCGTTATTACATGTTCCGCTGTCAGGTTTTGAGAATCATAAGCCTATTATATGCTGTTGTCAGGCAAATATTAGTTGGGTAGATTGAATGAAACATTCCGAGAATGTTGCGCCCGAGTACGGGATGATGGAGGATGGATGTATCATTGCCTTTGTTTGAGATGTATATAAGAACCTCTGTAGCGTGTGTTCTTCGTCCCATAAGAACCTGCGCCTCAAATGCAGTGATCCAAGCTTTGTGCTGACATGGTTGAGCCCTTGACATTCTTGTATTAAGTATTCCATTCAAAACTGGGCGGCAGCATCATACGTTGTTCGAAGGATCGGGTTTTTGTCTTGGATCAAGCATCAAAAAGCCGTCAATCTAAGAGTTGCGCAAGGTTGCCAAGATAGTCGTGCCTGCAGCCCAGAAGGTCAAACTACGGTGAAAGGGGATTTGAGACCAGCTTAATTTTTTTCGGTGGAAGTTCATGCGATTCTTAATTACTCTCTCATTACCTATATTAACTGAAAATAACAGTCAGTGAAGAGGTCGGAGGGCCGAAGAGCTGATGGGCTTTATTGGGCCCACAAGAAGGTCCATTTTCACCGCTCTGTCGCTCCATTCGTGCTTGCTCGTTTGACAGACAAGCAGACGCTCCTACATTTCATTTTCGAATCTCCCTAACCCGCAAAACGCTGTGTGTTTGTGTGTGTGTGTGTGTGTGAGAGAGAGAGAGAGAGAGAGATCTGAGCTCTCCTCTTCTTCTCCTAACTTTGGTCCTTACAGGTTGACTCAGAACTGGAAGAGCAATGGCGTTGAGTTCCAATTCTGCCGCTAAGAACATACAGCGACATTATTCTTACAGCAGAAAGCAAAAATCCCTCGGCCTTCTCTGCACCAAGTACTCCACCTCTCGTTTCTCAATTTTTTTTAAAAAAAATCTGCTCCCTCGATTTTAGTAAACACTCAAAATTCAAGTTGGTTTCGTGCAGCTTCTTAAGCCTTTACAATCGAGAAGGCGTTGAGCTGATTTGCCTAGACGATGCCACGTCTCGATTAGGTCTTCTACAGAACGGATTGCTATGGTGTTTCGAGCAATTTGATTTGGCACGAACGGGTTTGCTGATTTCATTGGCTTGAATTTTGCAGGTGTTGAGAGGCGGCGCATCTATGACATCGTCAACGTGCTGGAGAGCATTGGAGTGAGTTTGTTTTTTCAAAAAAAAGAAGAAGCATGATGGGTTTGGTCCCCCTCATAATTGTAGGGTTTCTATATTGATAACAATTTCTTTGGTTTCTGCTGCATTTAGGTTTTATCTAGAACTGCAAAGAATAAGTACGCTTGGAGAGGTTTTGGAGGGATACGAGGGGCCTTGCAGGGGTTGATGGTAGTTTAATTTTGGTTAATTGTTTTTTGCTTCATTTGTTCAAACAGAACTCTTGCTCTCCTTTCGGTGATGGCACTGATGTAGGTTTGCTTGTCTTAGGAAGAGGGCTCAAAGAAGGAGTCTCTCAATGTCTTTACCAGCGAAAGTTGTTCAAAAGTGAGGCGTCTATATTATTCTTATAATCCCATTCTTTCCAAAAAAAATTATTGAGATTACCTTATGTTGAAGTTGTGTTCTTCTTGTTCTTAGGAGTTGGAAGATGAGGAAGATGAAGAAAGTCTGTCCAATCCCAACACAGGAAGCCAGAATAGTAATCCTGATGCATCCATTCTCAGTGTTTCTGCATCATCCAGAACTGGTAAAGCTTTTGGAACCCTGTTCATTGTATGGTAAAAATGGCTGCATGATCAGAGGCTTCTTTTTTTTATGCAAGTTTTATAAGTAGGCAAGGGGATTCTAATGGGGGACATCGAAGAAAAGTTGTGAAAAGTCAAAGGGGGACGGTGAATGTATAAATCTTTTAGGAGGTGTTCTCATGTATTTTTGTTTCTCTGTCTTAGAAAATAGAAGAGAGAAGTCCCTGGGGCTTCTGACCAAGAACTTTGTCAAGCTTTTTGTCTGCTCTGATGTGAGTTGAGCATTTATTTCTTAGTTGCTTCAACACATGCAGTGTTTCTATTTTGTTTCTTGCATGCACTAAATGAGTAAATGTTTTGCCCTTGAATGTCAATTGCTCTGAAGGAGGATATGTACTCACTCGATGAAGCTGCATCACGACTGCTTGGTGATGGTCCCCATTCTGCAATAATGAAAAGTAACCCTTCCATCTCTGTGCTCTCTCCTCTTAAACTGAATCACGGAAAGTACAAATTGTGGGCTTCTTCTGACTAAGCTTTTCTGGATGGATCCTGTAGCAAAAGTAAGAAGGCTATATGATATTGCAAACGTGTTATCATCCATGAACCTTATTGAGAAGGTAACTTGAGAATGAAAAAACCATTAAAGACCATACTGGTATTTCCTCACTGATCTCAGGTAAATAGTCTTGTTGGTAAATACATTGTTGTTGCTCAAATAATTCCTTCTTTTATTTCATTTTACATGCAGACCCACACTTCAGACACCAGAAAGCCTGCCTTCAGATGGCTGGGGCCGAAGCCAAAATCTGATGCCGAAACTGCTGGTGTTTTGGAGATCAAGGACTCTAAGAAGAGAATGTTTGGGACTGAAATAACAAACATCCTTCAAGATAGAAGTAGAGGCAGTTTGTCAATTGATAAGGATCAGGATTGTGCGTCAGAGTTAGAGAAGCGAGCTAGGATTTTGACTAGTGAGGCTAATGGAAGCAAGTTAAAGGACTCAAGGCAGAGTCAGAATTACCACTTTGGTCCTTTTGCTCCTATTGATACATCAAAAGGTGATGCGCCTAAGAGTAGAAAGATGAAGCAACCTCAAGACTGGGACAGTCTTGCATCAAAATATCGTCCTCAGTATCAAAATCAAGGTACTACTGAGCCATATTTGATGCAATTAAAAGACAATGTGCTTTTAGATCACATGCCCACAGCTGAATGACCTTTTATCAACTGAAGGGGGGTAATCTGTGGAGCAGTATCCTAGTTTCAGCTTTCATGATCACATAGGATCATTTAGCATCCCTTCATCATAAAGGTCTAATATAGCTACACCTTGCTAATGGTAGTCACTTGGCATCAAAACCAAGAAAGTCTGCTTCCAACTTTTGCTAGAGTTATATATAAACTATTCCATCACACTGCATGTTCACATTCAATTTTTGAGCACATCCTTTGCTGACGATTGATTGATGCCTGAGATCTATCAATTGGTCTTGTGATGAAAGTGGAAAAAAAAATTTTAATGCTGCAAATGATGTTGCTCAGACAACTTTTTCTTGTGGCATTGCAGCTTTGAGAGATCTCTTCTCCCATTACAGAGAAGCATGCAGAACTTGGTTCTACGAAGTCGGCGGGCAGAATCCAATAAGAAACTGAGAACGGTCTGGTGAAAGTTTCTACAGATGTAGTATATATTTGACCCAGAACCATTCCATGATGAGAAGAATCTCAACTTTTAATGCACAATCTCTGTGCATCGTTTCTGTTGGTTTGGCCAGTAGATATTCAACAAGAACTTGTTCTGTTGCTGAGAATTTGCAGTACAAATGGGGGCAATGGTAAAAAGTTGCTTTTATCGTTTAAGCTTTCATTTAATATTGATCCTTATCTATGTACGGCTTTTATGCTGTAGATATAGATGGTTCCTCTGAAAAAAAAAAAGAAGAAAAAAAAACACTACTGAGCTTTCCAAAACCTTAGCTTGATCGATCAGATAATGATTGCCATTTCATTGCTTGTGGCTTTCTGTTATGAACTTGTCAAGTATGTCATTTTCATAAATAGAAAGCATGAGCAGAGAGGTATTTCTGGCGTTTCTCGATTTCAATCCTTCATCTGGCCGATCAAATGCTGGAGGGTTCCTCCTGTCTTCTCAGAGGAAAACAAAAATGGTAGAGAAGATCGGATTGGGTGACCTTTGCTCAATTTCAAGGCTATTATATGAGCGGGAGACTTGTGTCGTTGTGATTTTAAATATTTTAATTTAAATCAAAATTGTTTAAAAATCCCGATACGTATCCCATCGTAGCAATCAATCGTCAGAACAGTTATGTGGTGTTGGGCCAAACTCTTGGCCCATATCACATTTAATTGGGTCCTTAACTCTTGATGTGGCCCAACTCCTTCCCGACCCGAATACCCGTTGCGCTCCCGTGAGTCTGTCACGGACGTTGTCTCACGGTCGGTGCTTCAACGATAACACCCCCAGGGGGAAAAGGGACAAGCTCTGCTGTTCAGTTCTGAGCTCGAGCGATTCGATTTCGAAGAATTCTTCGGTTCATTCTATGCGTTCCTGGATCAATAATTGGAATACTCTACCAATGATCCCACTGAACTTTGAACGTTCGCCTCCTCCACCTTCTCCTCCTCCTCCTCCTCCTCCTACTGCTGCTGCTGCTGCTGCTGCGTGCTTTCAATGATCTGAGGTTCGGTTACTTCATTGGAGGATTTGGCATGTCGAGGCCTCAGGTTACCATCACTCTGGGCCGGTCTGGTCAGGTAAAGAATTCCGCGTCTTCGTGCTTGGATTGGTGCCGCTGAAAGCTCATGATCGGTTTATGAGATTGTGGATTGCGTTAAATGTTTGTTCGGATCCTCAGCTGGTAGTCCGACTGTTTGGTAGTGACTGGAAATTGTGTTTCGTTTTTCCTCCGTCTGGTGTTACTAAATTTTATGATTAGTTGGAATTTTGGGGGGGAGATTGAGCTCGATCGGGGTTTGATGATTTGGACCAGGTGGTAAAGAGGGCTGGGAACGCTTTGAACGATTCTCGGTTCGCTTCTTCGGCGTTATCAGGCAGTAAGAGGTCAATAAGAGAGCGACTTGGTGGGAATGCTGATAGCTTCTTGGCTGGGAGCCGATCTAACGTGAAGCGGTCAGTTCAGTTTTACGGTTAGCTTAAATTTAGCCTAATGTTCATCTGGATTGCACTGATTTTAGAATTCAGTTGTTTCTGGGTAACTGATCATAAAGTTTCCGACGTATTATTGAATCATAAATATGGTGTTCTTGCCATTTGGTTTTGAGTTAATTTTTATACTAGCAACTTGGACTGTGCTTCTCGTAAGACTGATTACCTTCATGTCATGACCACTGCTTTGCTCGAAAAGAGTTCTGATTTTTTTATCACAATCTTTTGCCTTTTTGGGCAAGGCCTTTCTGCTTCCTTTAGTAACATCTGGAATTAAGCATTTAGCTTTGATGAGATCTGATGAGACATTGCAAGAGAGTGTATGGTCTGATTTGGAACTTCTATTACCATTGCCTGCAGACAACGGGGGGAGAGCAATGGGAATTCAAATGGTATGCATGAAATTGAGCTGAATGAATCTCTTCATCTTTACAGTGAATGATATTAATTATATTTATGCACTTTTGTCTCATCCATAATAGCTAAAGGTATAAGCAAAATCTTTTATATAAACTTTGGTCACAAATTACCAAAGGTCTGCAGGACCACCAAGTGAAGCTCGTGCAAAAGAACAAGGCAAAGCAAATTAACGATATGAGCATCAAGCATGATAATACGATCCTTTGTGGAAATGTTTCCATGGTGAATCCTTCTCCTTTGAGTTTGAGACATCATATGCATGGTGCATATCAAGGGAGCTCTCTTAGGAGAGTTCCACCTACTAGGAGTGCCAATGATCTGCTCCAGTTAAACTCCGTGAGGAAATCTTACTCTTCTTGGGATGGACAGAGACATGGATCTCCTGATAGGATAGCTGGTGCACCAAGGGAGTTATCATTGAGATATGGATCTCCAGATAGAAGAGTTGGTGCTTCTAGAGGACATTTGCCACTGAAACTTTCTAGTGTTCAGCCCCAAGTAGTAGCATATAGACCAGTTGAAGTATCAAGAGTTTCTTCCTATGCTGGAAAAGATGTCTATGACCACTCACAGCCTGTGGTGAGAAGAACAGCACTATCTCTTGAAGCCACAAGGCCCATTACACATCAGCATCATCAAAGCAGCACACTGCAGAACAACTCACATCTGGTAGAGTTAGTTGCTTGTCATTGATATATTCTTTATATAGTTCGGGTTGATGCCACCGCAACTTATTTACTGGAAATATATTTGACTAGTTCTTGGTATCATTTTCCCCCAGTAACATGGAGATACTTCATGGTGATAATAGAAGTCCTACACCATAACTAAGCCCCCGTAAAATTCACTTATACTTGAGCATTTTTACATATACAGGACCCACTTACCATTGGGAATTTCTTGAATTCACTTGGCTTGGGCAAGTATACTATTCTCTTTCAGGCTGAGGAAGTGAGTAATCTGCTCTCTATTTGAATATGCAAAAAATCACATGGGCATGCGGTCAGGAAGTAGAAATTGGTGTCTGGAATTAGCTAAGGGCATGAAGTTCGCAGTCCAGTAAGAGAAGGGAAATAGTTGGACATAATTTTTTTGGAGAGATTATATTAGTAGCTGGTGTCCGCGATCTGGAATTCCTTTTCCTTGAATGCTATTCTTCAGAATTCAGGTCATTTTCCTGTGTCTTAAATTACTAAGTGTCATCTTTATAGGGATGAAGTTTTAGGTTCGATCTATCTATCCAAAAAAAGTGGGGGAAGAAGGGGAGGTGAAGAAGTTTTAGGTTCAATGACCTACTAGATGTGGAAAGGCATGAAAATTTTGCCCTGATGATTACCGACATCCTAGCACTTCTATCTTTCTAGGCACTGGATGCTAGTTATTTGGCCCTTAATGTGAATTCTGCTGCAACATGGTATTTTTCTAGGTAGGAGTATGTTGGCCAACTAAGTTTGACAGTACTAGATCTCTTGCTTGTTGCAGATTGACATGACTGTGCTCAAGCATATGCAGGACAATGATCTCAAGGAGTTGGGGATTCCAATGGTATATCTGGGGCTTCTTTGCTTTATAGTTTTTTCACACCTCATATAGCTCAGAGATAACTGTGTTTTTGCCATGCTGCTTTGTTGACAAATTGTTCTCTTAAGAGGAGCAGTTTCATTTATGAGTTTGATGACACTGTTACAAGTGTTCTAGTTTTAGGAGCTGTCAAAAGAAATGCACTCTGGAACGTCTACACCCCTGCTGAATAATTATTTCATGGTGTAGTATCTGGAATTGGGTCTTAGGACGGAATCATTATGCTGGTCAATATTTGGGTGCCTCAAGTGTGTTTTGTCTCTCCTATAGATAGAATATGTCATGCCTCGCCCATTTTGACATATTTTTTATTGCTGTAAGCAACATTTTGTTAGCCAATTGAGATTATCAAGCATGTTCTTATGACAAAGACTGCTTTATTCACAGGGGCCTAGGAGGAAGATACTTCTATCCCTCTTATCTCTTTCAAGGCGAATATAGCGGTGCTCAAGTAGTGTATTATTTCTAATCTTCGCCATCACTCATCTATTTTTGTTGGTGTGGGGAAAGGACAGAGGAACTCATTGGAAGGGATTGGGCTACTGGCGGTGAAGGTAAACCATTGTTGCTCCATCTACTTGATACAGCCTCAAACTCCTACTCACGTTTACGAATCTGTATATCACACTAGTGATTCTATAGTAGTGATCAAAGATGGCACGCGTATTGCACCTTGTTGACCCACTAAGATTTAATGTTTGTGTGTTTTTCCTTTTTTCTTTTTGTGTGTGTGTGTGTGTGTGTTGAAAAGACTAGTTGTTCGAACGTTATTACATGCCTGTATGAATTTTCTCTGGAAAATGAGTTGTGAATCCACGCGTATAATAATTCTACTGGAGCACCTTGGCCATTGATGAAATGGCCAGACACCTCTTGTTCGCAGCAGGTAAAAACGCTCTTGATGGGTGGAAAATCTTGAAAGACCTCGGTTCACTTTGGTACTATGAAGGCCACTATTACGTGTGATAATGATAATGTAGATGTCGGACCTTTTAAACTTTGATTTATAATGGTATGGGAAATAGAAAAAATATTATTTTTATAGGATTAATATATTAATTAAATTTTATTATTTTTTTAATTTTAGTATAAATATTTTCATATATTTTTATTAGGTATCAACTATATATCATTTATCAAATTTAATATAATTGTTCGTTTTTTCTGTCAAGTTATTCTAAGTCTTATATAAGATATTGTTAGTTGATCAGTCAAATTAACGTGTCACGTATTATAATTTAATAAAAATGGATATTATATTAAAATTGATAATAAAGTAAAGTTAGTTTTTAAGTGAAATATAAAAAAATTTCTGTTGAAATTTATAAATTAGTTAAATTATGTATTTAGGTGGGATATTAACTTTTTTTTTCATCTGAAAGGAATAAGAAGAATTCTTTTCCAGTGATTATCGATAAATTTTTTATTAATTCAAATTCTCACCGAGTCGGTAAATCTGTCGGATAGATCCGCTCAACAAATGGCATGCCTGTAATTGTCGGACCATCAAGGGTATTTTGCTTCAAGGAGATTTTTCCCGGGCCTTTGTTGGCTCAAGTTTAAGGCCCATATTGGTGAAGGCCCACTGCCCATGAATGGAGCCCACAAAGGCCCGTTTGTGTATCAGAAGCCATCGGCTTCTAAGCTCCTCCCAGTTCCACCCAGCGGACGTAAAAATGCAGAGAGGCCCCCGTAAGAGGAAGCTCCGAACACCGCCGAGCTCAACCTCCGTGTTGAAATCGGCCGAAGTAAGACCCAACAATGTCGCCGATGCGATCACCAACAACCATGAGCCATATCCGACCCACCCTCGGCCAACCGCGGTGGAATGCCGAGCCATTCGGGACGACCTCTTGGCACTCCACGGGTTTCCCCAGGAGTTCGCCAAGTACCGCAGGCGGAGGCAGATCAACGGAGTCCTGTGCGATGTTAAGTCAAAGCCTTTAGATGACGACAACGACAGTGATGGTGATGGTGATGAGAGTGTGCTAGATGGTTTGGTAAAGACAGTCCTGTCGCAGAACACCACTGATGTGAACTCCCAGAGGGCTTTTGCCTCGCTCAAATCTACCTTTCCGACCTGGGAAAAAGTGAGTGCTTTGAGTTTTTCTTTTGATTTATTTTATTCACTTTCCCTTCTTGTTCTGAGCTCACTTGGGCACGTTCTGTTGATTGTGAAGATTTTGTTTGTTGATTCAATCAGTTGTTCTTTTTATATAATGATTTCATCGTCCGTGGTTTCTTCAAAAGTTTAGTCTTTTTTTTCTTCTTCTTGGCCATGAATTGTTTTCATCTATATTTTTAGGCGGCATTCTTCTGATGGATTTAGTTCGTTGTCATTTCTGAGCTCTTATTAGTTCTAGTATCTTTTGCTTTCCTTTCCCTCCCCTCTCATCATAGATCAGATCGTGCTGGACTATTTGCATGCATTGTCTTGGGGTACTTTGTGCGACTTCGGTCAGGTTTCACTCGTAATTCCATGTTGTTAAAACTTATACGATTTGCCATGGCTCTTTTAGAGGGCTCTGACAATTGTTTGTTTTTGTTGCTTTGTGACAGCTTAGGCTAGTGTAAGTTCTCACCTTTTTGTGTCTTGATCGTTTTATGAAATTGGACAAGCTCGTCACTTCCTTATCTGTCGACTGGTTTATTTGATTGTATAGCGATGTTTCAACTTTATAAGGTTCTTGCTGCTGAGTCAAGATGTATAGAGGATGCTATTAGATGTGGGGGCTTAGCCCCGAGAAAAGCTTCATGCATCAAGAGCATACTGAGCTGCTTGCTTGAGAAGAAAGGCAAATTGTGCTTGGAGTACTTGCGGGACTTATCCGTTGATCAGATTAAGGCAGAGCTGTCTCACTTCAAAGGGATTGGTCCGAAGACGGTAACTATCTCTCTTTCGATTTAGTATTTCTAATGTATTTTGGTGATACAGCTTCAGAGTGCCAGGCCGTACGAAATTTGGCAGATATCGAAATGCAATAATATATCTATGTATAATATAAAAATACAGTATTTAATAGAATGAGCTCTGACGTATTGTCAAAATCCACTAGTATTAGCCATCTGTGGCCATATTTTTTTCCTGCAAATCTTATTGAAATGAAGAACAATAGGTAAAAGTTAATACTCAAGATTCACTTATGCTTCGAAATGTATTTTTCCCATCTAGTTTATCCTTTGCTAAAACTTCCTCGGCTCAGCTCAGTTGAATCACGCTGGCAGGTGGCTTGTGTCTTGATGTTCAATCTCCAGCATGATGATTTCCCTGTTGACACACATGTGAGTGTTATTGTGACATGTTATTTGGGACCCTGGAAATAATTTCCTCAGCCTCGTTCTTATCATAGAAATCGAAATGCAGGTCTTCGAGATTGCAAAGAGGATTGATTGGGTCCCTTCGGGGGCTGACAGAAACAAAACGTATCTGCATCTGAACCGACGTATACCCCATGAACTTAAGTTTGACTTGAACTGCCTTCTGTTCACCCATGGAAAACTATGCTGTATATGCAGTAAAAGAAAGGACAACTCCCAAAGGAAGGAATCCCGTACCATCGACTGTCCTCTGTTGAAGTACTGTAATACTTCCGGGCAAGATGCTGTTCCTGGATCCAAATGATACTTCTGGATCTTCAAAAAAGGTTTTAGTCTCTTCCATGTATATCAACTTTAAGCTGATTGCAAAAAATGACAGTTTCTCGGAGAACTTCATGCCAGCTGAAATTGAAAGCGTGATGCTTTCTCCAGCTACATGCAAAAGCTTTTCTTCTGTCAAGTCAATTAAGCGAAAGCTGGAATCCTAGATAATAGACCATAAGTCCTTGACGAACACTGTTGGGAAAGCTCGGCCCACATTTCGATCTCAGATGTGTAGCAAGCCCTTGACCATGTAGGAGAGGACTAGCGGTACTCAGTAATGTATGGGAACTAATGTGCAGCTTCAAATCGATGTGAATTAGGCTATGGCGATACTGAATGATAGAGATTGCTGTTTTAAGTCATACCATGACAACTGATAATGTTACCCCTCAAATAAATTGCCTGAAAGTCTGTCTTTCCCTCGGCCCCAGGAAGCAGCAAAGCGAATTAAGTTCATAATGTTCTAATGTTTCTAAAAGGGAGAACAGCCCACCTACATAAACGTAAGGGTCGAGGCAGCAATGTGCCAACTTGACTTCGAGGTGCAATGAATCACAATGACTTCTTGTGGCTTGGTGGTGTTGTGGAATCAGACGGCCGGGAAGTACTTGTTCAGATTGAAGGGCAGGGAGTAGAATTCTTCGTTCCTTGTATCGCCCTTGAAGTTCCAGAACTTATCCCACCAGTGCTTCCCTCGGTCTTTCCTGATTGCAGCATCCTTCTTGTGCAGTGTATTGTCGAGGAAGTATGCCAGGCAACCAGCAACAAAGGGCTCCGATGAAAAAGGGACATTGACCATATCATTGAACTGCAAAGCAAAGGAACGGAAACAATTGCAATCGGATACCAAAATGTGAGGGGCAACTTGTTTCACTGGGCATTGGACCTTAAAGCTTAAACCTGCTGGCGACAAGAAGAATAAGACTCGAGTAGACTGCCAGATCAAACTCATGCTGTCAAGCTTGCGTGCATCCTCATAAAAATACTTTCTTCAAGTGTGGAAAAATATTTTCACGAGACTAGAATTAACCTAACGATTCAAAGATAAAGGTTGAGGGAAAGAAAGTTCTGCACACCCATCTTGCACCGGTGTGAACTGGACCGTAACCGTTGATGGCCGTGTACTCGTTGAAATAGTGAGCCACAGACAAGCCCATGAAGACAGAGAAGCCAAGAATGAAATTGGTTCGGAAGCTGTTCAGGTTGCAAAATTGAAGAAAACTCACACCTACGGCGCCTGCTCAGCATGGGACAAGGAAAGTAAGATTCTTTTACTCGATTGACGATCCTCTTGAACCATATAAATCAACTACATGTGCCTGCAAATGAGATTGGCTGGAGACCGACTTACCGACATAAGCAAAGAAAATGCAGTATAAAGCAGTTACAATGGGCACAGGAATTGATGCAAATATTGCTCCAAATTTCCCTGCGCAGGCAAGAATGTAAGTGCTCTGATAAAAGAGTAAGGAAGCACATAAATGAGGAAAGAGAAGGCTAGGGAAAAACTCACTTTAGGCTCAAAAATATATTTGGTTATGTGATTGTTGATCAAAACATTGAAAGGTGAACAACATACCAAGAATGGAGAAGAAGATCATGAACCCAGCAGATATTTGAACGACCCTTCGACTCCCCACACGGGTCAGTGCAAGCAGACCCGCATTTTCTCTAAAGAGAAGAGTTGACCCTCATAAATTCAAGAGTTTCGAGCATTTATCTAGTCAGAAAGGCAGGCAGATATCTTACACTGATACGGAGGAGCCATTTCCTGTTCCAAATAGTCCTGACATCAGAATGGCTACACCCTGAGGATATTAAACATCTGTGAGTTCTCATTAAAAAGGTTTCGTTGTTTCAAGAAAATTTTGAAGTTCATCTATCATCTTCAAAGACACCAAGAATGAGAATGTATTGGAACTACACTTTGAAAGATAATTTTGACCATAATGCATCTAGCAAAAAACATTATCCAACCCTAGAGGATATGTTGCAACAACAAAGTTAATTACCTGCCATCCAACTCCACGGCTGAGGACTGATGGGGGCAATGGAGTTGCACTTGCAGACCTTGACACCGCGATAAATGCACCAACGGACTGATGATGGGATAATTCCAAGAGAAAGAACAGAAAGATCATTCCAATAAGTAACTGAACTTAAAAAGAAAGTGCTAATGTGCCTGGACGCAATAATCTGGAAGTCAAAGAAGCACAGGGACACCCCTTGCTGTCAAGTAATGAATTGCTTTCTACAGCCATTGAGAACCATTAATTAACAGTACACAAAAGGCATGAAGAGGAACTAATTTTCCAGTTGAAATTACAGGAATGCGTTGAGCATTTTCCTCCTGTCTAGAAAGAAAGGAAGAGTGAACAGCTTTCACCTTATTCAGGATCAACTAGGAGATGGGAGGCACTACTTATAGAGAGCTATAGGCATGGTATGCTATTCTTATCACTGGAAAGAATAGAAAAAGAAGTGGTTTTCAGGGATTGAGACTGATAAAGCCTTGTCACAAAGAGATGGTTAATGGTTGAAAATTTCTGGAATAGTTAAATGTACAAATGGGACATTCATGTTGTCTGGAGGCAGCTAACTCCCTAGATTGTTCTTGCAACAAGATCTTTTGTACCTTTTGGGTTTTTTAGCTCATTTATGTCATTCTAGCTGAGGTAATTAAGTCTTTTTATTCATCATGCACAAAAAGAGAAGAGCAAGAAGAATAGTGGTTGGTTTGAATTATTTCTCAATAACAGAGAATCCGTAATCAAACCTCTACAAGAGCAACAAAAGAAGCCATCATCATTGCAAACGCTTCACCAGCATCAAATGAAGGTGCTCCCCATTGAAAGGGATAAGGAACTCTTATCCTGCAATGCCAATCTCAGGTCAAATTAATTCCCAAATACAAACCTCAAACTAAGATAGAAAGTGCATCATATTTGACTGATAAATCAGCAAGAGTATCAAATGGTCTGACTAAGAAAAAAATGAAGCGAAATTTTAGAATTATAAGCCTTTTTTTCCCTGTTCAAATATGACAGCAACTGAGACAAGACAAAACCATCATTAACTTTTTTTTTCCCCTGAAGAAGGTAGGTTGACATGGGCTTATCCCATGAGTTGTCAAGTTTAAGAAAAAGTGAAAAAGGCTGGGAAAAATAAATTTGATACCATTGTTGTCCGTTATAGGCAGGTCACTTTTTCACTACTCATTGTTTGTGACCAGAGAGCTTTTGTAAATGTTACAGCTGCAACAAAGGTCAGATAGATTTTTCTCCTGAACGTATGGCTGCTTTGCTCCCTCCTAAATCTATTTTCATTTTGAAGATGGCTTCAATATCTCAATTTCTCTTAATTCCACTAGGAAATAAAATAGAGACATACAAAATCCTCACCATGGAGCACCATCTATAAGACCAGAACGATCTGTGCGACAGCTCAATTGAGTGTTCCGAGGTGCACCATTGTAGGCTCCACCAACAGTGAGCAGATGGGCATAGATCCACACAATCACAACACAGAAGATGACAGCAAACCGCTCAAAGAGATGCTTCCATGAGTGAATCACTTGAGGCATGTACTGCATGACAATCATTTTTAACTATATTTAGCTTTCAAGAATAGTAATGGTAGCAACAGAAGCGCACTAAATTATGAGGCTCTCTTATGAAAAACAATGCCAATGCAGTTGATTTTAAATTGAAAGGACTATGAGAAAGGTAGCTTAAAATGGATTAAAATGGGATCTTATCCTACCGTTTAGACAAGAACATACCTGGGAAACAAAGACTAACAGAATAAGCTCTGGCAATCCAATCTCCACACATTTAGCAACCTGAAAACCCAAACAAGAGTCCATCGATGAACATCGAGATCTAACCTCACAGGAATTCACTGATCAGCATGTAATGTTGAAGAATACTTACACCAGCAAAACCTAACTCATAGAGCCCAAAACCAGCTAGAGCCACCAAAGGGACAGCAGAAAGTGGGCTCAAGAACCTGCAAAATGTAAATATTCTTTTTGAATTTAACTAGTTGTGATCTTTCATCTGCTATTCAGCACATGCAAAACGCTCAAAATAGTCATAACTCCCATAATAGACTGGATCAGATTTGCGTTTTAGATAAATCCCTTCCCCTCTTTTGCCTTTTATTCAAGAAAGAAGCTGAACTGACCTTGTAACATTACGCCAAAGCCCACTAAAACCCAGAACAATCTGAAGAGTAGAAGCAACAATAAGAGATCCCTGAATAGCCCGCATTGTCCTCTTGAATCGCTGAAAAGGCACCAAAATCGTAAATTAAATATATGAAAAGTGCCAGCAAGGTCAGTGTTGTGATAGAGAAAATAACTCATTCATTAGTAAATCAATTAACGAACTACTTCTATGAAAAAGTTTATTTGCTCCAATAACTGAAGGCTCTTTCCAACACAAGATTCCCACAGTGTAAAGATAATAACTTACTGCCAAAAGTACTATAAGGGTATCTGGAATAAAATGAGATCAGGTTTTGGGTAAACTTACATCCACGGGATCAGAATCATCACTAAAGCGACCAGCAAGAATAATGGAAATAGTGGTAGGCACAAAAGTATAAGAAGCTCCGATGATGGCTGGTAATCTTGTTCCGAACAGTGTTTGCAGTATTGTGTTAATACCAGCAACAAACAGTAACGTACAGACCACCTTTGCTTTCTCCTCCTATTCCCGTAGAAGTTTAATATCAATTATATGAAACAATAAATTTGATCTGTGAACAAAATATTCATATTTTCATCATTTTTGGTCTTACATTTCTACCCCCCATCTGGGGCACAAGAGCTGTGGGAATGATAACAGTAGTCCCAAGCATCACGAGGAAATGCTGGAAACCGAGGAGAATAGCTTCAGCTGTATGAGAAACCAAACGTCTTGATAAGTCAGCTCCTCAGTCAGTTGTCTTAGCAAACAGATCACATAATAAGAACAGATAACATAGGCCAAAGAGAATTTCAGCTGAAATCTCAAAACCCAGAAACTCCTTTGTTCCAGGCAACCTTATAAGTTATCCGACACAACCCGTGAACGTCCAGTGAGAGTTCAGGGAAGGAACTCACGCCATGGAGGAGGACTGTTAATGCAGTAAGAAACGTTAGGCAACTGATCCTTTGGTGGGTGTGGTAGTGGCTCATCTGCTTTGCCTGCCATTGAACTGACTCCTCCTCTGTCTTCCCTGATTTCAGTCCCGCACTCTCCCTCTCTCTCTCCCTCTACAGTCTACAATGCACCTATAATCAGTAAATCTAAGAGGTGTTATATACCACAGTACCCAATGTAAGAATGATCCAAATCTCAAAACACAAAAGAGTGCATAAGATGAGCAGAAAGTAAGGAAAATACTCCATCCCCAACATATTGACATATTGTTAGGGAAAAAAAAAAACAAAAAACAAAGAAAGTAAAATACCCACTCAGTTAGGCTGATACAGAGGAAAAGGAAGGAGTGGGTCAGACGGAAATGAAGATAAGAAGTATATGCAGAAGAAAGCGGAGAATCAGGTTAATCTGAAGAGAAAAGGAGCAATGAGTGGCCAAAGGGCCAAGGGGAAAAAAGATAAGTAAAAGAAAGAGGGAAAAAGAAGAAACCTTTTTCTCACCTCGAGAAGCAAAAAACAAGTGGGGAAAGACATCACATTATGGAGCTAAAAGGGTTCTCAGAGACTACCTTTCTGGCCTCTATGAGTATCAGTGGAGAGATAATGACTTGAAGCAGCAGAGATGGAAGAAAAATGTGAAAACGAAGAAGGTGAGGAATATTAGAGAGAGGAAAAAGATGAAGAAGAGACAATGTAGGATACGGCAAGGAAGGTGATAGAAAAGCGAAGAAAACAGAATCTGCAGGAGGTTCTGCACCCAAAAAGCAGCAGAACGGGAACCTTCTCTCTCTCTCTTTTACCTTTGAGGAATTTTGCCTTTTTTTTTTCCGCGGGCAGCTGCTGAGATTGAGGAAAAGGACTTAAATTAAGCATCTGTTCATGGCTTCGTGTCTCTAATCAACGGAAGTTAATGCAGAGAGCAACGGAGACAGAGGAAGGAGACTCCACTGACATCCGATCCGACAGTAAAAATGCCTTGACGTTGACAATGCTACGGTCACCGAGTCGCACTCGCTAGTCAGTCAACTTGCATTGCAAGCCGTGACCCGTCCCGTCCCTAAGCTTCCCCTGATGGAAAATCTTAATCCCAAGTAAACCTCCCAGATGAGCTTTGCATTTGTCATCAATCTCTTAGATTTCAAAATGATGAGGAAGATACATAGGAGGAGGACAATCCGACACGAGCATTGCTATCCGCACATGACAGGTTCTGAAAGCGAAAGTCCCGTTTTCCCATCCCCCACTAATTGTGGGTAGAGGAAAAGGTAAATACAATGGTCCATTACATGTAATTGAATAACTCGGAGGGAGAACCGCTATCGTAAATGTGAAATCTTAATTAAAAAAAATAACTGTTCTTGGTGAATTCTTACTCCCAAGTAGCCCTCCCAGACTAGCCATGTATGTACACGATTGTGTTTTTTTCTATTTCCCAGATGAGTGATGAGTTGTGTATGAGCATTATTGTGAATGTGAAGAGAAATGAGCTGCACAGAGCTTGTCTTCTTCTAGGAGTCCACTAGATTTCTTTGTCAATATTCCCCCTTCTTTTTATGCCCTTTTATTAGGACATGTATGTTAAATTCGTTGTGATTTCATAAGAGATCGGGTCTCGAGTTTATTTTCATTTGAAAACTTAAACTGATAGGTAACGACGATACACAACTTTCTTCTAAACCCACAACGTTTTCTTTATTTAAGTAACGTGAGATTGTATATTTCAACACCCGCCTTCACGTGATAACGTGGTCCACTTTTGTCACGTGCTATTAAACATCCACCCTCAACAACTATTTACGAGCCGAGCATTCTTCTTCTGGTTTCGGACGAGGGGGACAGCTGGCCGTGAGTCGGGCAAATTTCTTTCGTACTCGGGCTTATATCAACTGACCACGAGCCAGGCTTCTAAACTCGGGTCGGGTGATGTGTGAGCCTACTGGCTCTGATATTATGTTAAATTCGTTGTGAGCCCATAAGAGATCAAATCCGTTTTCACTTAAAAATTCAAGCTGATATGTGGCAGCACCTAGCTTTCTTATAAGTTCACAATATTTTCTTTATTTAATCGATGTACGATCGTATATTTCAACATCATCATCAATCATCAAGATCACTCCTTATGAACTATTTTTCTTAGATAAATGTACATTATGCACGTAGATGTGTGTGTGTGTTCATGCACATGGATGTAGAGGGCCTAATTTGTCTTTGATCACCTAACCCCTACACTCCTAGCCATGGTTTCCAGGAATAAAGTCTTGTCCACATGATAATCTTAACATTTTCGGTGGCGCAAAAAATTTTAAAAAAAAAAGCACGTTCTTCTTGGGAGTACACTAAACAACAAGCAAAGTCATGGACACATGAACATGGCGGTTGAATGGAAGGACCATCCCTCTCGTGGTCTCGAGGAGGAGGAGTTTGCAACTCACCGACTCTAGCTGAAGCACGAGCCCGGCTGCTCGTCTCTTTTGTTGTATCTTTCGATATCCAGAATAATGAATGTAGAGATGCATAACTTACGCAAGACGGGGAATACAAGGTAAAAATATGGGTACGTGCATCACAGGCCCGAACACCTCCTCCTCCTCCTCCCACAAACCCAAACTCGAACTTACTAATAATAAGAGAGGAAAAAAAAAAAGGGTCATTGGCCCATCATCACATCAGGAGCTTCGCCCTCTCTTCTGGGCTTCGCGCTCGGATCCACGTGCCCGATGATTGAAGCCAGCCCGCTCGATAAATAACACCGAGCAAGTCAGCCGCGACGAGTTCCGACCATATCCCTATTGACAATTGAATTGGCTTCTCAGCAGCTCCTTTCCTCCACGCAGGCCCGCGTGTATCTAAAAGGAAATACCGTGAAAATGGCTGCAAAAGGGGTACGATGAGTCCGACTATCGACAACCAAAAAGGATTCGGATTTCGGAGATGCATGGCATTGATGCTTATTGTGTTGTTAAAAGTGTAGTCTTAGTTGGTTCAAAGCGGGCATGGAATTGTTTGACCAAGTTGCGGTTTTACCCATTTTACTCAACAGGTCGGCCAGGTCATGGGTCACGGTTCAAGCAAATATGAATCGGTCCGGAACCGTTTATAAACAAGCCAATTAACAGTTCAGACTAGTTTGGCCCACGAGCTATCTATCTTTTAAAGATTTTTAAAAAATTATTTTAAATGATTTTTTTATTTTTTTAAAATTTTAGATTCACCCGATAAAATCCAACTATTGATTTGTAGGATTTTTTACGGTCCGAGCATGTTTGAGTTAGTTTTCACTGGTTCCGAGTCAGTTTTCATTGGTTCCAAGCCGATTTAGTAGGGTAATGGTCTAGGCCGATTACGGTTCAATGGGTTCATATTTCTAAACCGACCCGTAACCACCCAAATCCAATAAGAATAGTTATGAGCTGGGTTTTAGGTTTGGATGATTCGATTATAGGCCAGTCCGGCCCGTTTAACATCTCTAACCGTGTGCTCACCCATGACCTTCAGATCCATGCACCCAGCCCCAGCTAACCCGTCTCCCTCCCTCTCCCTAACTTGGGCCGATGAAACTTCAATTTAGCTCCTCATGGTTTTCATTTAGCTTCATTATGATCCTACAAATTGTAGAGCTCTACTCTCCTCTTAAAGATGTTAAACGGATTAGTTTGGCATAGAACTAGTTTAAACTACTCCTAAACTTATTTATAATCGCTCTTATTGGGTTGAGAGACGATTATGAGTTGAATCTAAGAAATTGCCTCATTGAACTAAAATCAACCCGATATGTTTTCTCATTAAACACGCTTGGAATCATTATGAAACCGATCCATATCACCAAAAACTCACAGTTAATTTTTTGTTAGTTTCAATTTAAAAAATTAAAGATTATTAAAAAAATTATTCATTTTAAATATTTTAGAAAAATTTCTAAAAAAAGGAAAATGTTATGGTTCAAACTAACAAGAATCATGAGCTAGCTTATTGAGATCGATTCATAATTTTATGAATTATAACTCAAAATTATATCAGCCAACTATACTTAACGGATCAAATTGTAACCGAATTAAACGATTTTAAACTCTTCTTACATTGGCTTGGATGACTTATTTAACATATCTATCACCTCCTAATCTTTGTATGATACGATCAGAGTAGAATCCCATGGGTTGCAAAATCTTTACTTTGCGAGTAAGATCTCAATTTTGAGCATTACAAACATAAAAAATCAATTATTGAAAATTTTTTATCTTATAATAAATCAGCTAGACTCAATTTTAAATTTATTACAGCATATTGAATTTTGACTATATGATTATACTTCCCGCAGAAACTAAATACGACTGGAAAGGAATACCCGATGTCTAGCACCATGGAACCGGTCAACCCTAAGTCCGGTCACATCCCTCTCCTTCCAGTCAACTTACCCACGTCACTCCTCCTAACCTGACCGCCCGGGGACTTTACGTTTCCTCTGCCCGAGCTGCCCGGTCTGCCCCCCTCTCTCTTGCCCGGACTGGCACGGTCCCAATTCCACGTCTGTCTCTCTCTCTAATCACACAATTATAGGCAAATAGCCCCTCTTTGTCGTCGGTGATTAAGAGTTGGGCTCTAACTCGCGCAGATTTCGATCGATACGAGCTGAGCTTGGGGGCTGTTGCTTTCGTGGTGGTCCCTAGGGCTTCTCTGAGGTGGAATCAGGTCTCCTCGGAGCTCGAATTGGTGAGGGATCGAAGAAGGGTTTCTCTTCTCGGGTTTGTTTGGTCAGGGCCTGCGAATCTGTTTGGCGGAAATGATAAAAAGCTGTTGGGCGGGGGCGGCGGATTGATTGTGGTCGCCGGAACTCAAGAAACTGGGTGGAATGCTAGGCTATGAATGGGAGGGAAGGTGAGGAGAGAGTAGGCAACTCGGGAATCCGCACATGCGGGCTGTGCCCTCGCGCCCAGGAGCTGCGCGTGATTCTGACAGTTCTTTATCCTCTCCTGCCTCCTCCTCTCAGAGTTTCTTCTGCAAGGTATTCTCTTCTTTCAATTGTACTGTATTCTTATTTATATTACTGGGCTGAGTTACCATTCTTCCGACAGCTCTATCATTTGCTAGGTTGCTGCGATAGCTCTACGCTTTTAACTGGTAATAACCATTACTTCTTCTTATTCAAGATGATTAATCTGACTCCTGGCCCGTATGAAACACTGGGAGGTGGCAGACCCGGTCCTGACTCCTGAGGAGAATATGGGTTGGCTTCCCTTGGGAACGGATCATTGGCGTTGAAATGTAGATGAGATATGTTGGAAGCTGGATTTTGGATGACTGTTGTGTTGGGACTTGGGAGGGGGATGGTTGGTATTTTTGTTGCTACTGATATTGGATAAGCTAAGAGTAGTCCTGTATAAAATCCTGGATCAAATTGGGAAATAAAATGAAAAGGGCTCTTTTGATTTTATTAGAAGTTTGTGTGTTGCTTTCTGGGTCCAACTTCCTTTTTGGTCTCTGCCTAAGAGAGATGGTTTAATTTCTGATTATATGAGAATGATGAAAAGCCACTTTTCTTTCTGTCTAGAAGACATGCGATGGCTTAAGTTAAATCTTTGACCTAAATTGAGTTCATCAAGGAACAGTTTGTCATTTTGGTCCTTGACATATCAGAATCCATATCTTTTCTGATACAGTTGCCTTTGGAGATAGATTGTGGTGTTACATGATCTTCATAGGTAATGGCCATGCATTACTTGCATGATATTAAACCTCTCTCTTTCCTTTATGCATTATATTGTGGATCCAGTCACATGCTTATGGTGAAATCGGTGCTGTTAATTGCCTGAAACATCTGTTGTCCTTTTGAAGAAATGTTTCTTTATCTTGATTTGATTTCCTGCCCACTTGTTTTCGAGGGCAGGGGTGTTGCAGAGACTGACTGATTTGTTTTAGCAGTTTAATATTGTGTCCTAATTTGTTGCCATATTTTGCTTCATAAATAGTTACATTTGAAATAAAAAAATGTCTTGGGACATAAGTGTGAAAGCTTACCTCATATTTCACTTCTGAGAATTGATTCCACATTTCTCTTCTGCTGTGTGGGAAAAAAACTCTTGACCATTCTGCGTGCCCTCTCATTTTGGTATGCTAGGATCCGTGTGAAACAAAATTTTAAATGAAGTGCGTATTCTGATAAAGAAATATGATGTCTGACTTTTCTTTTCTAGGATGGACGCAAGATCAGTGTAGGAGATTGTGCTCTTATTAAGTCACCCCAGGATTCACTGCCTTCTATTGGTTTGATTTTCCGGATAACAGCGACAAAAGATAATAACTTGAAGTTGGGTGTGAATTGGCTTCTCCGTCCCACTGAAGTTAAGCTTGGGAAAGGCATTTTGTTGGAAGCTGCACCAAACGAAATATTCTACTCCTTTAAAAAGGATGAGATTCCTGCCGCATCACTGCTTCATATTTGTAAAGTTGCATTTCTTCCAAAAGGTGTTGAACTTCCACCGGAGATCTCTTCTTTTGTTTGCCGACGGGTGTACGACATTGCAAACAGGCGTTTATGGTGGTTAACTGACAAAGATCATTTTAATGTGAGTTCTGATTATGTTTCTGTTTAAATTCTTCCTATTAATTGTTGATTTCTTCTTATTTATGGTCTCTGTATGATCTGTAGGAAGAAATAGATCAGCTTTTATACAAGACTCAAATGGAATTGCATGCCTCTGCTCCACTGAATGGACGATCTCCTAAACAGACAAGTGGTTCAATGTCAACATCACAGTTGAAACCTGGTAAAGACAGCCTGCAAACTACAGCATCCTTGCCAGCTCAAAGCAAGGGGAAGAAGAGGGATCGCTCGGATCAGAGCACTGATCCTGTTAGACGTGGACGTTCTTTAAAACTGGGAGATGGTGATTCTGGCTGCTGCAGTTTGGAGAGCCAGCTGAAGTCAGAGATTGTGAAAATAGCAGAGAAAGGACAACTTATAGATACAGAAGGTGTTGACAAATTAGTACAAGTAATGTTCTTTGAGTTAAAAGAGAGAAAAGTGGATTTGTCCATCCGTATGATGCTTACGAGTATCATCATTGCAACAGAGAAGTCCGATTGTCTCAGCAGATTTGTTCAGATAAAGGGCTTGTTTGTATTGGATGATTGGCTTCAAGATGTTCATAAAGGAAAAACTGGTGATGATAATAATCACCCCAAGGATAATGATAAGTTGGCTGAGGAATTTCTGTTGATTCTGCTCCGTGCGCTGGATAAACTGCCGGTGAACCTGCCTGCCTTGCAAATGTGTAACATTGGGAAGTCGGTGAATCAATTACGTACACACAAGAACCTAGAAATTCAGAAGAAGGCAAGAAGTCTAGTTGACAAATGGAAAAAACATGTTGAGGCTGAGATGAATATCTATGATGCAAGGACAGGTTCAAATCAGGCTGTTTCTGGCTCTGCTAGAACTAGGTCTCTGCTTTCTGAGGTCTCTCATGTGAATAGAAACATAGGTGGATCATTTGAAGCTTCCCTGAAGAACTCCAGCAACCAGCTTTCTACTTCTAAAACTGCTCCAGCAAAACTCCTCCAAGGAGAAACAGCTTCCAAATCTGCATCTCAATTTGAGGGGTCCATCAGATTAGCTAGTAGACAGGCCTCAGTGGGTGTTCACCTGAAAGATGGACTGTCCCATGTTGGCAGCAACTCTAGCGAATTTCCTTTGACAACATCCAGGGATGAGAAAAGCAGCAGTTCCAGTCAATCTAACAACAGCAGTCTGTCTTCTTCAGGTGACCATGTCAAAAATGGGGGTTCTGCTCTGAAGGAAGATGCAAGGAACTCTTGTGCTGCTTTGAATAAGATGCCATCTTTGGCTTCTCATCATAGGAAATCAGTCAATGGTTTTCCTATGTCAGCTGCATCTGCTCGAGAGGCTGCGCCAAGCAGAAATGCTTCATTGCATAAGAACGTGGCTCCTGATAAGGCATCTCACTCTGGATTAACAAGTGAGAAGACAGCCGATGTGGCTTTTGAGGTAAATAGTCACAAGTTCATTGTTAAGATTCCAAGTGGAAGTCGTAGTCCTGCTCAAAAAGCTGCTGGAGGATCCCTTGATGACTCCTCTGTGATGACCGACAGACCATCTTCTCTGGTGCTTTTGGATAGGCATGATCAACCAGATGCTGTTGTGGAGGAGAGGACTGATGCTTCCCAAGCTAATACATCCTTGGATGCAAATACTGAAACTTGGCAAGGCAATGATTTTAGAGATACTGTGGTTGCGTGTGATGAAGGTGATACAGCAGTTGATCCTGGTCCTAATGAGGAAAATTTGAATAATGAAAATGTTAACACGCCTGTAGTATCTAAAAGTTCCACTTCATCTCCAAGGGACGTAATGGAGGAGGGTAAAGTGCCAGGAGCTTCTATTAACCCCATGAATGCTTTAATTGAGAGCTGCATCAAGTATGCTGGAGTTGATGCACAAGTTCCCAGTGAAGATGATGTGGGGATGCATTTGCTTGCAAGTGTGGCTGAAGAAGAGATCCTCCAGTCTGAACTGGCATCACCTGCTGGCTCTACACATGGAAATCCCTCGCCAGTGGAGCCATCTTGCAATGTTGGTGATCCTGAAATGAAACCATTGCCTCTAGGCAGTCATTCACAAGATGGTGATCCGTCTAAAGACGCAGCCAATGATAATACTCAGAAGGACCATCTTGAGGGTTGTGCCCATATTTCTAGCAAAGGGGATGGTAAAACTTACTGTTTGTGCCCCAGTGAGCAACCTGTTGCGGAGGAGGATAGAAATTTGAATTCTTCCTGTGTGAATGCAGTTCAACTCGCAGTACAATCTCCTGGGAGCAATAAGGTCACTCATGAAGTAGCAGTGGATGCTTCTTATGCAGGGAACTCTGAACAAGGCAGACAGGGGTCAGATGTAATACAAGATACAGAAGTTAATGTTAATTCTCCGGTCTCACCTGTAAATAGAGTCAAAGCTGAGATTACAAAGTTAGAAGTTGAAACTGAAATGGGATCTATATCTGGGAGGGATGGCAGGAAATTAGACAGAGATTCAGACTATTGTGGCCAACTGGAGGTAAAGACTAATGGGAACATGCTCTTTGTGGAAACTAATTTGAAAGAACTAAAGACTGTAGATGAGCTAAGGGCAGTTGAGGTCTCTGAAATGGATGCTGTAAATAAAAACGATCCAAACAAGAAACCTGATGCTTTGATGATTATGGAGGTTCAGACTGTCGCTGGACCTGGTTCAGGTATTGAGGAACCAGTGGAGAGTGAGGCAGTCTCCAAGGAAAAGTTTGTTGCACCAGCTTCTAGGCCGCAGTCAGAGCTTCCTTTGCAAGGCGTGAGGGACAAATCCAGGGAATATAAGGGACTAAATAGCAAAGAAGCTGATGAGACAGAGGAATGCAATTCTTCTGGAACTAACGCTTCTGTTGCACAGACGTTAGGTGGAGGCATAAAATTGGCGTTTGACTTGAATGAGAACCTCGATACTGATGATTGCAAATTTGGTGAATCCATGAACTTCAGTACTACTGCATCATCTGCTGTCACTGTTCCTTCAGTTAGTCAATTGCCTGTTGGTAATTCTTCACTGTCAGCCAGTCTTTCAGCACCAATTGCTGTGACTGCTGCCACTGCAAAAGGGACCTTTATTCCCCCTGATGATTTACTAAGGGAAAAAGTGGAAATTCGGTTGAAGGGATCAGCAGCCATGAGTGCATTTCACTCAGCTGAACCCAGAAGGGTCCTGGAGATGCCAACATATACCACTAGTTCTGTTGACATGTATTTAGGGAAACAGAGTCACCCTGTATTGGATTTTGACTTGAATCTTGCTGATGAGAGAACCATCGAGGATACTGCTTCTCAGAGCCCTCCTCTTGGGACTGCTTCCCTCTATAATTTTGGGAGTAATGTTGAGAAGGTGCATCATGAAATGACTGATTCTGGACCCACTCGTGGCTCTGGAGTTCTTGATCTTGATTTAAATTGTGCTGACGAAACTTCTACAGATGGTGCGAACTATTCAGGGCAAAATGAAGATGTAGGTGCATTTAGGAAGTTTGACTTGAATGATGAACCTGTAGCTGATGCTTCTGAATTTTCAACTTCAGGCCAACCACAGCTGAGGAGCAGCAAGCTTGGTCATCAGCCTCCTCTATCCGGGCCTTGGGTAGATGGTGCTGATATTAGAAATTTTTCGGCCTTGTTTCATGCTGGGAATGGTTATCCTGCTGCACCTGTTCCAGCAATTTTGTCCAATAGAGACGAGCAGTCTTTGCCTATTGTTGCTCCAGGAGGTCTGCCAAGAATTCTGGGGCCTTCAGCTGGTGGAATCCAGTTCCATCCAGAGATGTACAGAGGTCCTGTACTATCATCTTCTCCAGGCTTGTCCTTTCCCTCTGCACCATTTCAGTATTCAATCTTACCTTATGGGACCAGCTTTCCTTTGCCATCAGCAACGCTTTCAGGTAGTTCAACAACATATATTGATCCTTCATCTGGAGGAAGGCTTCCTGTCCATCCACAGCTTCTGGGACCTGCAGGGGCTGTCACATCCCATTTTTCTCGGCCTTACATGTTTAGCCTCTCAGATGGCAGCAGAAATGGCAATATTGAGAGCGGTAAGACATGGAACCGGCAAGGGCTGGATCTTAATACTGGGCCAGGTGGTCCAGAATTAGAAGGCCGAGATGAGAAATTACCTCTTGGACCAAGGCAGCTGTCTATTGGTGCCCCACAGAGCCTGGCTGCGGAGCAGGCAAAGATGTATCAGGTGAGTGCTGGGCTGCGTAAGAGGAAAGAACCAGACAGTGGGTGGGATGGATACAAGCGGTTGTCATGGCAGCAGTAAATTTCTTCCTTTGGTCTCCTGATGAAGATTGTAAGTTTTAAGATCTATATTTTGTTATCGTTGACATTAACATGATTTTGATCCATCATGTATTTTGCAGTCTGGCTTTTCTTCACAAATTGGGCTTGATAATTGAAATGCATGGATGAACCGATTTTGAGAACTCGTATTTGATCAATTTTTGTTCATTTCCCTATAGGTTGCATGTTTTTTATGACCTCTGTCCATTTGATGCGGAAGAGATGATATTGATGTTAGAAAACCAGAGGGATGATGGACCATCTTTAGAACTCTTGGTGTAGACTGAAGGTGTGAATCTTCTGAACTTTCAGTTGAGAAACGGATTTTACATTGTAATTTATTCTTTCATTTATGATATTTTAAACTAACGATCAATGAAGGTCTCATTATGCTGAAAGCATAGTCTATAACTGGTGCTCTCATTCTCATTATTCTGTCCATTTCTTCAGTCAGTTTTATGGATGTATGTCTTATTTCTTCTCAGCTTCTGAGGGTGGGCTTAACTACAAGAGGTCATCATCTTAGCTCTGGGTTTGATGGCATCGTGAGTATTTAACTCCAGAATCTCTGATCCTTAATTATACTGACTGCATCTAAGCCTTTATAGGAGATTTTCATATCAGCTCAAACTGTTGGTCTGAGCGACCACAGATACTTATTTCACTGTGTATATATACTCCCAGCTGATGGGAAAAGAGATAAGGGGAAGGAAAAAAACATGAGATTCGTGTCGAGCAGGCTGGAAAAGAATTGACATGTTAATGACTGTATCATCATCTGCTAATACATTCTGGGATATTAGAAATGGGTGAATTTTGTGATGCTCTTCATGCAGAAGCTTCTCTGCCTGCGCTTGTCTTTAATATAAGCTAAATATCCTTCTGCTGCTATTGTAGAGTTCCTTTTACTTGAGCTTGCTTCATCAAGCACTTATTCCTCTATGATGAGAGTATTATTCAGGCGGTCCGTTTAGTAAAACCTGCGGATTTTTTCTTACGCCTACTGAGACTCCATTTCTCTTGACGGCAGAGTTGTCCGAGCGATGTCTTCTAGATATCGGCGCGATGAACTAATGCTGCTAGGTCACAGTTTCGTAAGATCTGCTGTAGCCTTGTGGATGGCAGATACTGTGCAAATGAAATTGTAGACAAGATGTCCTTTAGCTACTCGATGATGCTGCTGTTGCCGATCGCTTGTTAAAGGGTGCTTTACCTGCAATTACAGGGGTAGGGGCAGGGGCAGAGGATGACAAATGACAACTTTTAAGCTCGAGAGTATCCATCATCCTCTTGCTTCTCCCTCTCTCCTAAATTCATAGTGTTCAGCATCGTAATAATAGAGTAATCTATTGAACAGGTTCATAATCGATTTTCAGACATCAACCTTAAAAGTTTCAAATTTTAGATCTGAGTTATTACATAATATCAGTTTATCAGCTCACTGGTTCTGGGATGCCTTCTCGCTTCTCTTTCAATTTCATTTTTTTTGAAACGGTTCTAGTTTTGTCCATTTTTTGGAGCTCAATTTCTAGATTCGTACCGTGCCGGACTCTCCTAAGATCGGTTGAAGTATGGTTGTAATGGGCCGAGCATGCAATTATTATTGGGCTGGGCCCATTAAGAAGTTGACCAACGCCAGCGCCAGTCTCATATTGGCTGGAGTAATTAATGGCGCTGGGAGCCTGGGATAGGCGAGTCCACCTTTTCTTCTTCTTCTTTTTCTTCTTCTTCAAGATTTCGTCGAGATCAGAGTAGAAGGATGGGAGCAGCGGAGCCTGGCATGGAAGAGTTCTTCGAAGAAAACAAGCCGCCTCGCAACCCTCTCGTCCCTGTCGGTAAGCCTCGCCCTTCTTCTTCTGTTTTTCTTTTTCTTTTTTTTTCCCGCCGCTTCCATGTCGGAGTTTCCCTACGGGTAATATCTCCTTATCGGCGGTCTGCTGTCTCTTGCTCTTCAGTTCATATCATGTTCTTGGGATTAAAGCGTGATTTTTAATATATTTTTTAATTTTTTTTAAATAATTTGCGAATGGTCAACTTTAGTTTTAAATCTTCTCTCCCGTGGAAACCTCAGCTGGCAATGTGCTCTATCTGAAGAGATAAATAATTATAGTTTATCGGGATTTTATGGAGGATAGACTATGGTGAGCTGAGAGCTTGGCTGAGCAATGAGCAAGAGAACTGTGGGCTGTTATTTTCTCCAGTTTTTCTAATGTCGGGGAAGATTTGCTTTATCAGAAGAGGCTAGTGGTTGCTCTCATACGCGTGATTATAGAATCTGAAGATTTCTTCTTATGTCAACATGTGAGGTTTTCGTCTTGTACAGGAAGGACAAGCTCCTGGTGGCTCTACATTGTGTTTGTAGGACCATTTATTTTATTTTATTTTACGGTTGTAGAGCTCTGTTCATCTTCCGTTGGCTAAGCCTACGTAGTTTCCGTTTTAGTACCATGCTTTAGGATGATCCATTTTGGAGATACAGGAGAGGAGAGGAGATAAGATCATTTCTTGGCTTGTTTTATAACTTGGAGCATTAAGGATCTTGAGCATTGGGTTTCTTAGGATTAAGATGTTCGATGATTTTTCTTTGCTTAATTTTTTTTCCTCTTATGCTGCAGTATTTTAAAAGATTTAAGATTTTCATTGCTTGTTCTGGTACAACCTACACTGCTTGCATAAGCTATATTATGCGACACTTCACGAGATTGAGCGTCTTGGGCTCAATTACGGGATGAAACTGATACGTGCTTTGCTATGTCCCGAAGAATTTCCTGATACATGTATTGGCATGGGGTGTAATTTCAACTGCCTCCAAGAGAAGTTACCTCATGCGCATGGTAGGGGGATATTAAGATAGATCCTTTCAGAAAATTGATGACTTTTTCACTCGGTACGTGCAGGTGCCCTAATGACTGCAGGGGTGCTTACGGCAGGCTTAATCAGCTTTAGGCAGGGCAACTCTCAGTTGGGACAGGTATTGATGAGAGCCCGTGTTGTGGTTCAAGGTGCCACTGTGGCTCTTATGGTTGGGACTGCTTACTACTATGGAGGCAATCCATGGAAGAAATCAACCTAGTGATATCCATTAAAAACTCGTCTTGCATATCGTTTTTCACATGGTGGCTGTCCTGGTTTGGGCAAACATCATTCACAATCTTGTTGTTGACATTCATTACTTGATATGAGCAACTTCTGCTGCTCCAGCCCAAGTTTTAACATTCGTGGGATGGTAATAAAGAACCCTTTGTTGGAGGATGATCCTCTCATGAGTTGTGACCTACGCAAAATTGTCAGGAGAGTTGTGCCTTGATCTTATATTGCCTCGCACGCCACAGAGACAGATCTGTTGAGTTGAAGTTGAACGTAAGGTATACAATGCTTGTATAATCCAACTTTGCCTCTCAGGAAATACAGTCTCTGGGTCAGTTAATGGCATCTTTACATAGACTAATGCCTTGTAAAGTCCATCTGATGTCTACGCTGCTTGTGCCTTCTATTGATTATGTCATTCTCTTGTCATGTCATATTGCAAGTCATGACGAGGTGCAAACTCATATATCTCATATATGCCTATTACTGCTGTCTGCAACTCAACAGATAATAGGAAAATCCATCCCGAGTTACTATAAGGAGATTGATGTCTCAGGTTTGTTTTCGAAAGGGGTAATTCAGTGTCTTTACTCTCCAGTCAATTGCTCTCCAGTTGAGCGCCTTCTCACTAAAGGAATGAGTGACCTCCAGCTGCCCCCAGTTCTGTGTTGATGCCAGGTTATTGAGAAGGTTCAGTACACAGAGATGGATGTCAATTCATGGGTTTAAATGCCCGGGAGAATTTTGAACCCAAAAGTAAGTTACTTTAACAGCATCTGTTCACTTCACTCCCACTCTTGTGTGCTCGAATGTGAAGGGCAAGACCGATTACTAATCCTGTGGGGGAGTGGAATGGCTACCCCATCAGGACCTGCAGATTTTATTTACAACTTGCTGTGATCGTCTGGAGACTTGATATGATTGTATGAGCTCCATGGTCATCAGACCCTTTTCTGCCTGTCTAGATGTGTCCTCGGAGTGAAGTTGCTTGTTCAATAAGCTGATTGCAATGCTGATACAGATGATCAGTTTCGATCTACATCTGGTTTGCTGTGCTCCATTCAATTGATATTTTCCCCGAGCTCTTGCAGAGGAACTTGCAATGGATGATCGACATCACAAACACTACTAATGGAACAGTCTGTCCCTGGTTTCCTCTTAATTCACGGAAATGTCCACGTGTAAGAGGACAGGTTCTCATCAATTTGACTTACAGTGTCGTGATCTCGAGTGCATCACAAGTCAAAGACCGTAGGAGCGGTCAACGCTCGAGCAAGCCGTCAATGCTCGCGGGCATGTAATTTGACCATGACTGTACTCTGCCCGATCTGCCGTTTCTTTCGGCGAAGTCCCATTTCGTCTTCGATCTTGCCCTCTCTCTCTCTCTCTCTCTCTCTCTCTAGGCCCCAAATTCTCTCTCTTTATCTACTGATAGGTGCGCTGCTTCGAATTAGCGCACGTTTCGATCGATGCGGGGCTGAATTTGGGGTTAGTGGTTCTGTGGTTGTGGCTAGGGTTTGTTGGAGGTGGAGTTGGGTGGCCTGGGTGTTCGAAGTGCGGAATAGGAGTTTCTCTTGGTACGTTTCGTTGGAGCTTCCGGAGCTGCAGGGTGGAGAGGGAAAGTGCAGGATTGATGGTGGTTGCTGGGATTGAAGAAATTGGAGGGGAATGCGAGTCTATGCATGGGAGGGGAAGTGAGGAGGCGAGGAAGCAGCTCAAGAGTCCGCACATGCGGACGGTAGTCCCGCGTGATTCAGATGGTTCTCTATCTTCTACCGCCTCTTCTTCGCCGAGTTTCTTTTTCAAGGTATTTTCTTCTCCGAGTTTCTTTTTCAAGGTATTTTCTTCTCCGAGTTAAAATATATGATATGATTCAACAAATTTCCATCCCTCGGCTCGATCATTTAGAGACCACTAGGGGAGAATATCATTTCTCGTCCTCTTTGGGTTGGTTAATTTTGATTGATAGAGCACAATCTTTGGGGAGATGGTGAGCCCAGTTTGGAGAACTATATGGTTGGCTTCATTGGAAATGATTTGCATGTCATAAATTTACTCGGTAGCAGGAATCGGGGCAGTTCTCTGTTCGGGTGCATTTTTTTCTTTTGTTGGAAGACGAGGACTGGGATGGAGATGTGCAATGGTACCGCAACTGTCAAGCTGAGGAAAGCTCTACGGAGTCGGTGGTATTAGCCTAGAAAAAAATTTTGGATCACATTGGAATTCTAGGCTGCTGTTTCAATCCAACTCCTCCAACCCTTGGTTCTGTTTCTGCCTAAGAAGGTTTAGTTCATGCATGGTGTGATGTTATGAATATCACAAAGATTTTCTTTCTAAGGATATAGATGGAATCCTGCAAATATTAGAATCACAAAGTTTGTCCTGGAGATGTCGTAGAGATGGAGTTTTTGTTCTATTCTGCTTCCGCTAGCTGCTCACTTTGTTGAGCTTAGATAGCAATCTTGTATTTTTAGATACATCTGTGCTAAATGTGGCTTGACATGCAGGTCTAATGGCATTCTTTGTATTTCACTTATCATCTAAATCATTTTAGGCATTTCTTTGTCTGTTTAAGAAAATATTTTAGTCCTTCTGGACAACAGACCTATTCTGAGTGAATCTTTACAATTGTAGCAATGTTGAACTTCCTTTTTAAGAGGGGTTACTATTTTTCTTATTTAAGTTTAATCTTTTACAGCACGGATACAAAATCTTCATAGGAGACTGTGCTCTTTTTAAGCGGCTGCAGGATTCACCTCCTTCAATTGGTATATTGTGCTGGTTAACAGTAACTAAAGACAATAGCTTGAAGTTGGGTGTGAATTGGCTCTACCGTCCCACTGAAATTAATTGTGGGGAAAGCACCCTGTTGGAAGCCACACCAAACGAAATCTTTTACTCCTTTAAGAAGAATGAGATTCCTGCTTCATCTTTGCCTCATTTGTGTAAAGCTGCATTTCTTCCCAAAGGTGTTGAACTTCCATCAGGGATCTCTTCATTTGTTTGCCGTCAGGTGTATGACATAACAAACAGGTGTCTATGGTGGCTAATGGACAAAAGTCATTTTAATGTGAGATCTAAATATTTGATTTCCATATAAATGTGTTCATTGTTTTGTTTGTGCACGGTATATATCATAGAAGGGTTCCTGTGGTTTTCATTTGTTAACTTGTCATTTATCTTCTCTGTAGGAAGAGCAAGAGGAAGTAGAGCAGCTTTTGTACAAGACACAAATAGAAATGCATGCCTCTGCACAAACTCATTCTTGATCTCCCAAACCGATGGGTGGTTCAATGTCAATATCGCAGTTGAGACCTGGTTCGGACAGTCTGCAAAATGCTGCATCCTTGCAATCTCAAGGAAAAGGAAAGAAAAGAGGGCTTACTGATCGGAGTTCAGATGCTGTTAAACATGAATGCTCATAAAAAATGGGAGATGATGATTCTGGCTACTTGTTGAAATTGGAGATTGCTAAAGTACTGGAGAGAGGATCTCTAGTAGATACAAAAGGTGTTGACAGATTAGTACAAATAATGTTTATGGAGGTAAATGAGATAGATTTGTCTGCCCGAGTAATGCTTACAAATATCATTGTTGGCACAGAAAAGTCAGACTGCCTCAGCAGATTTGTTCAGACTAGGGGCTTGTCAGTATTGGATGGATGGCTTCAAGATGTTCATAAAGGAAAGGCTGCTGATAGCAGTGGCTTCAAGGATAATGATATGGTGGGTGAGGAATTTCTCTTGGTTCTGCTCCGTGCACTTGATAAGCTCCCTGTTAACCTTTCTGCCTTGCAAATGTGCAACATTGGAACCTCAGGCTTGACTCAGGCACTCAAGGCATAGGAACAACATCACAAAGCACCTTATCCTCATATTTACCGAGCCATCAACAACATTACAGTAAAATATTGTCATCCCATCCCTAGATTAGATGATATGCTAGATGAATTGCATGGTTCTTGTATTTTTAGTAAAATTGACCTTAAGAGTGGATATCATCAAATCAGAATGAAAGAAGAAGATGAGTGGAAAATTGCATTCAAAACAAAATATGGTTTATATGAATGGTTAGTTATGCCATTTGGGTTAACTAATGTACCAAGCACCTTCATAAGACTTATGAACTATGTTTTGTGTGCTTACATTGGTCATTTTGTAATTGTCTACTTCGATAATATTTTGATTTATAGCAAGAGCTTGGATGACTATATTGAGCACTTGAATATTGTTTTAGATGTTTTATGGAAAGAAAAGTTATTTAGATGGCAAGAAGAAGGCTGAGTTTGTGAGACAAATACATGAGAAGGCACGACTTAATATAGAAAGGCAAACTACGCAATATGCAAAACAAGCTAATAAGGGTCGCAAGTAAGTAGTGTTTGACCCAAGTGATTGGGTGTGGTTACATATGAGAAAAGAACGCTTCCCTGAGAAAAGACGTTCTAAACTACATCCAAGGGGTGAATGGCCATTTCAAGTATTGGAGCGTATCAATAATAATGCCTACAAGTTGGACTTACCAGGTGAATATCGAGTTAGTGCCACATTTAATGTTTCTGATTTATTCCTATTTGATGCAGGTAACGATTTGAGGACAAATCCTTTAAAAGAGGGGGAGAATGATGCAGAACTCATACCAACTTCCACGGATCCTATTCAAGTTTCAATACCAACTTCTATGGATCCTATTCAAGTTTCAATTTGGCCAATTACGAGGGCACGAGTTAAGAAGTTTATGGAGGCACTCAACGGGTTGGTTCAAAAGCTTATGGCAGAAGAGCATACATTGGAGCCCATTGAAGGAAATTCTTGTGAGCTGCAGGGTCATATCAACTTGATTCAAGTTCAATAGAAGTTCTAGAAATTTGCTGGCAGTTATAACTATTTAAGGATACTCTCAAATTTAGAAAGATTTATTTAGTATTTTAAGATATTATTTAGATATCTGGATATACCCTAAAATATTCTTATAATATAATATTTTAGAATATCTTATAATATTTTAGGATATATATTTGTAAGATATATTTAATATATTTGATTTACTTTTTATGTTGACACTATAAATACCTATTGAGATATTCAGATTGGACGAATTTGATATGCTCTGGTGAGAAATACATATTGCTCTTCTTGGTTCTTGAGAAGATTTATAATTTATCAAGTTATCTTGTGGAATTCTACAATCGGACTTATCACTTTGATTCTCTAGTTAGTGGAATTCTTAGTGTGGCGTTCTCCTTGATCTGCAATTTTGGTTATTGTCTCGTTAGGTAACGGGTCAAAGTTCATTATTTCAAATTTGTTCTTTGCAGTTTTTGGAATTCTTTTTCAAGTTTGGTGTTGAGTCTTATTGAAGTTAGTGGCGCTTTTATTATATTTGATATT
This sequence comes from Sonneratia alba, assembly GCA_900174645.1. NCBI lineage: Eukaryota > Viridiplantae > Streptophyta > Magnoliopsida > Myrtales > Lythraceae > Sonneratia > Sonneratia alba. The sequence continues at coordinate 1,398,819 of FWPY01000029.1, forward strand.
GAATTTCACCACGGGTCGGTAAGGATCACGTCAGGGTCCTTGGAGGATACCTCTAAGAACCTTGGCGTCCAGCTTTCTGCTTCTAAAAATGCTCCAGCAAAGATCCTTCAGGGCGTAATAACTTCCAAGTCTGCTTCTCAATCAAAAGGGTCAATGAAATTAGCTAGTCCACAAAACTCAGTAGTTCTGAAAGATAGGCAGGCCCGCCTAGGCAGCAGCTCTAGCAATGTTCTTTTAACATCTCCAAGGGAGGAGAAGAGCAGCAGTTCTAGTCCATCTTACAACAACAGCCAGCCTTGTTCAGGTGATCATGTAAAAAATGGGGGTTCTGCTGTGAGGGAAGATGTGAGAAGCTCAGCTGCTGCTTCAAACAAGATGCCTTGTTTGGCTTCTCATCATAAAAAATCAGTAAACAGTTTCTCTATATCAGTTGAAACTTCTCAGGAGACTGGGCCAAGCAAAACTACTTCCTCGCCTAAGAGTGTAGCTTCAGATAAAGCGTCTCTGTCTGGATTAACAAGTGACAGGGCACCTGATCTGGCTTCTCAGGAGAATAGTCACAAATTTATCGTGAAGATTCCAAATAGGATAGTCAGTCCTGCTCATAGAGATGCTGGAGGATCTAGGGATGATTCCTCTGAGATTATTAGCACACCTTCTTTTCTGGGGCTTTTGGAGAGGCCTGATCAACTGGGTGCTGTTCAGGAAGAGAGAGTTGATGCCTCTCAAGCTAATGTGTCACTGGATGCAAATGCCAAATCTTGGCACGGAAATGATTTTAGAAGTTCTCATAATGCACATGATAAATGTGATGGGCCAGTCCCTGGTTCTGGCAAGGAACATCTGAGTACTGATGAAGACACCAAGAAGACAGTAGTATCTCAAAGTACCGTCTCCCCTCCGAGAAATACACTGAAGCTGGGTAAAGTGTCGGATGCCTCTATAAGCCCTATGAGTGCTTTAATTGAGAGCTGTGTCAACTATGCCAAAGCTAATGCGCCATTTCCTGTTGGAGATGATGTAGGAATGCATTTGCTTGCTAGTGTAGCTGCAGGAGAGATGATCAAGTGTGAACTGGCGTCACCTTCTGGTTCTCCACATAGAAACCTGTCATCAGTGGAACCCTCTTGCAAAGCCGATGATTTTGAAGTAAAGCCATTTCCTCTAGATAGTCATTCAAGTGAAGATGATCTGTCTGAAGATGTAGTTAGTGGTTCTACTCAGAAGGACCATTTTGAGGGTTGTGTTCTCACATCCAGCAAAGGAGATGATAAAACCTCTCTTATATTCTCTAGTGAGCGACCTGTTCAAGCAGAGGCTACGTGTATGAACTCTTCCTTTGTGGACGTGGATCGACTTGTGGTACCATCTCCCGGGAGCAATAACGTCACTAATGAATTAGCAGCTTACACTTCTGATTCTGGAATGAGCACTTACGTGGAAGAAGGCAGACAGACCAGAAAGAATGCACTGCCAGATGGGTCATTTTTGGGTGAAGTGCAAGATGCAAAATGGATGTTGATAATTCTACCTCACACATCAATACAGTCAAGCATGAAGTTACTGATATGAAGTCAGAAAAGGAAGCAGAAGTGGGATTAATATCGAGTAGTGAAGCCTGGAATACAGGCACCAATTCAGATAATTGTGGGCAAGTGGTGGCAAAGCCTTGTGGGAGGACCCTATCTGTGGAGACAAATGACAAGGAACTGAAGACGGTTGATAGGGTGAGTCCAGTTGATGATGTCTCTGAAGTGAATGCTGTAAATAAGAATGCACACAATAATATTTTGGAGGTTCAAACAATTTCAGGACCTGTTTCAGGCTCTGAGGAGCATGTGGAAAGAGTGTCAGTCTTTAAGGACAAGGTCAGTGGACCCGTTTCTGATCCACAAGAGGACCTTCCTTTGCAAGACATGGATGTGAAGGAGAAGTCTCAAGGACGTGAAGTTTCAAGCAACAGAGAAGCTAATGAGGTGGAGTGCAGTTCTAGTGCCGGTGCCCTTGTTGCAGGGCCATTGAACAGAGACATAAAATTGGAGTTTGACTTGAATGAGGGCCTTGGCAGTGACGACGGAAAATTTGGTGAAACGATAAACTTCAATACTACATCTTCAGCCGTGGCCGTTCCTGAGGTTAGTTCATTGTCCTCTCCTGCCTCTTCATCATCAGCCAATCTTTCTGCTCCAATTGCTGTGAATACTAATGCTGCAAAGGAACCCTTTGTCCCCCCGGATGATCTACTGAGGGCAAATGTGGAAGCAGGGTGGAAAGGATCAGCAGCCACAAGTGCATTTCACCCAGCTGAACCCAGAAAGATAATGGAGATACCGACAAATATTGCGAATACCTCTCATTCTCCTGATTGTTTAGGGAAACAGAGTCATCCTCCATTGGATTTCAACTTGAATGTTGCTGATGAGAGGATTATTGAGGATGCAGATCCTCAGAGCTCTCCTCACAATATGGTTTCTTTGTGTGATTGCAGGGGTAATATTGAGGAGATACATCATGAAATGACTGGTTCTGTACTTGCTTATGGATCTGTGGGTGTTGGTCTTGATTTAGACCATGCTGATGATGCATCTACAGATGGTGTGAGTTGGTCGCTGAGGAATGGTCAAAAAGCTGATGTAAATGTACATAGGGACTTTGACTTGAATGATGAACCTGTTGTTGATGCTTCTGAACTATCAACTTCAGGCCAACAGCAACTAGGCAGTGGCTTGCTTGCTCATCAGCCACCTCTATCTGGTTTTTGGGTGAATGGTACTGGGGTTGGAAATCTTTCGACTTGGTTTTGTGCTGGGAGCTGTTACTCAGTGGTACCAGTTCCATCAACTTTGTCCTATCAAGGTGACCAGTCTTTCCCTGCTGTTGCTGCTGGAGCTCCACCAAGAGTGGCGTGTCCTTCAGGTGGAATCCAGTTCAATCAGGGGATTAATTGAGCACCCATAATATCATCTTCTACAGCCTTGCCCTTTCCTACTGCTCCATTTCAGTATTCCATCTTACCATATGGGACCAACTTTCCTTTGCCATCAGCAATGCTCTCAGCTAGTCCAACAACGTATATTGATCCATCATCAGGAGGAAGGCTAGGGTTTGCTCCTGTCCCATCACAGCTTCTGGGACCTGCAGGAGGTGTCACATCCCATTTTTCTCGGCCCAATATTTTTAACCTCTCGAACAGCAGTGGAAGTGGCAATGTTGAGAGCAGTAAGAAATGGAACCAACAGGGGCTGGATCTTAATATTGGGGCTGAGGGCCATGGTGTAGAAGTTCGAGACGAGGTATCACCTCTTGGACCAAAGCCGCTGTCTATTGGTGGCACACAAAGCTTAGCTGAGGAGCAAGCTAGGATTTATCAAGTGAGCAGTGGGCTTCTTAAGAGGAAAGAGCCAGACGGAGGGTGGGATGGTTACAGGCAGTCCTCATGGCAGCGATAAAATTCTACCTGTGTTCTATTGGTGAAAATCTCCAAGAAATGTTAGGTGAAGTCGATGCAAATGGAGGGTTGCAGAGTCTGGACTTGAGTTACTAACTTGCTGCCCTCTGGATGCAATCAGAGTTATTATGATGGTGAATTATTGTAATCCGCGCACCCTCAGAAGCTGAGAGGATATAAGAGAAAGAAACATCCATAAAGTTGATAAAGGGGAATATGATGAGAATGTGCGTGCCAATTTAGAATTTCAGCATAATGAGCACTGCATTGAAAAGGACCGTGAAGAAAAAACAATGAATCAACAGTGTCCCTTTAGTTTCCCTGATGAAAATTCAGGAGCTTCTCATCCCAGTTTGCATCAAGAGCCCTAAAGATGGTCCACCAACTGACGGGAAAAGTGGTAATACATGGTATTTAAAGGAAGTCGCCAAAGAATCAACATGTTTTAAGGAATAACTGAATAATCCTGTGCTGATACTTTCAGGTCATTACAAGTGGGGGGTTCTTTTTTAGATGCTCTGATGCAGAGGCGTTCTCCTCAGGCGCTTTTGTTCCATGTAAGTTAACATGCCTCTGGCCTTCTTGGTCTTTTGAGTTTGTCTTCAATGGGCATTGTTTACTCTCTCTCTCTCTCTCTCTCTCTCTATTGCTGAAAGCCATTGTTTATTCTCTTGTGCCCTTTTGTTTTGCATGATGATAGTTTCCCGGTGCTCCCTTTTGTAAAATCTGAAATTCTCTTAGGTTACAGGAAATTTGAACATGATATGTTGGTACTTGGCATCTCCTGGCGTAGGAATCCTTGCCTGGTTCATTTTTGCTTAAACAATACTTGAAATCCCAATCCTAAGAGGTCTGATATCCGTAGATTTTCAAATCTCATTGTCCTTTGTAGTCTGCTTCAGGCTTGTGAACTTAAACTCGAATGAAATTTACTTCCGAGATGATCTTCAGCTAGTTTGAATGGAAATGGATCACTGGCTGTGGCAATTTGGCACGTCTCTAGCCATGAAATAGCTTTTGCTTTGGAGAAACTGTTCGTGGTTCAACTTCCATGGCATGGGCTGCTCTCTTCACACTGTAATTGAAGATATGAGGTCGGTGATCATGGGTGATGCCTCAATAAATGTCAGTAGCTCCTCGAAATAGTAAAGTAGCCGTTTATATAGATAGCAATATGCAAAATGTGTAAGGTCACATGAACGTGTAAAATCGTGCAATAGATGTAATTTCTCGGGATTGAATTTTATAAATATAAAAATATATATATAATTATGAGTGTTAAAGATTTGGTATTATTGTTGTTAGGGAAATATATTTTAGTATATCAAATAAATTAGATAATTTAGATTATGAAAATATCTCATATTTAATTTATATATTATCGTGATATTTTAATATTATTTATTTTTAAAATTTATTATTATTATAAACTTATAAATAGGTAAATTATCTGATATAATTTCATGAGTTATTTTATCTCCATTTTATATGTAAAATTTGACAATGAGAAATTCACTATTTACCATATGGATTGTATGGAATTGAAACTGGTGGCACACTGTGGACAGTGTGAAAGTAGAGCTTGTAATTTGGGTCGACAGGGAATTTTTGGATTGTACTAAGACAACACGAATCTAGTATCGGATTGTATGGCATGGCACAAGAGCTTAAATGGTTTGGCGGCTGGACTTGACATTAATGGTACAAATATTTGTTTTTTAAAAAATAAATTGAAGTAATTTATATTTTAAAATAAAATTAATTAATATAAATTTATATAAAATATTAAAATAATTATTAAATGTAATTATTATAAATTTTATTTTTTTACTACTGTCCCGAAAAATCTGGCTGTCCGAAAACAGTGCCATGCCAGGCCGTGCCTTTCTTGCCGCCTGAACGCGAAAGATTGCGGGACTGTCACTTGTAGCTTGGGCTAACGTACGCAAGGCCGCCACCTGCCTAAAAAGCTCATGCCACGTCATCGGATCTCTTCCTGACACGTTCCCCAGCTTCCCTCTGAAATTGGCCGACATGCAATAGTCAGTGACCCTCTCTCTCTCTGCAGCGTCTTGCGCAATTTTTACCCTCTGAAAACTTTGAGATGCCATCAATTTTTCGTTTCTGGGGACTTCCGGTAGAGTTTCTCTGCTGTCTCGCCGCATTCGTCATCTCCTCCGATTCGCAGCCGATCCCCGTATGATGATTTCATTCCCTTTCCTTCCGACTACCGGACTGCCTCTCGATATTCGAAGATCGTCGAAAATCAGAACTTGATATACGGGAACGTGCCTCGTTTGTGGGATTTTCGACAAATGATTACCAATTCTTGCGGCTGGTCTTCTATGGATGCTGTTGCTTTCTTTCTCGCCTGATCTGTTCATGTGATTGAGACTTGCTGAATCCGTCGTTAATTTCTGTGGAGAAATCCCCATTTTGAGCTTGCAACTATTGTGGCATCATTACCTGAGCAATTCTTAAAATTTACTGTTCTGTCTGCCGCTGCTGCGATGTCTCTGTCTCTCGGACATGTGTTCTGAAAGACCGGCATGAATGCGTCTGTGCATTCCAGATGATACAATCAGTCCATTGATTTTTTCTATTTATTGAGATTCGCTTGTTTGGTCTTCCAGGTTGCTCCTTTGAAGGCAGAATGATATGTCCTCAGCTTCACACTTTCTGCAGGTCTGGGAATACACAATTTATGAGCATAAAACATGTCATCTCCGAGCAAGAGAAGAGAAATGGATGTTATGAAGTTGTATGTCTCTTATTCTAAAGCATTCCTTGGTCTTATGCCTCCCCTGCATCTTGGTCTTTACCACTACGGATAGATACTGCAGGGATACACTTGAAAAGAAATCTTCTGCTGCCTTTAAGTATTACACCACGCCCCCTCTTAGATTCAGCTGTTTAGCATATGTTGAAGCCATGGCTGCAAATGATCTGTCTAGCTTTGAGTTGTGCTGCTTATTGTTTTATCCAGGATGATGAGTGATTACAATGTGGAGACAATCACTGATGGACTCAATGAGTTTAATGTGGAATTTCCTGGGCTGAAAGAAAGTACATTATCAATCACGCTTCTCTTTTTCCTCTTTGCTTCATTTGATATCATATCTCTGTACCTTGTTCAATCTACATGTCCTCTTCCAATGCCATCTAAATGTGATTTTAGGCTTGTACGAAGGTGGAGTTTGGAAAATCCATGTTGAGCTCCCAGAATCATATCCCTGTAAGTCCCCTTCCATTGGGTTCATTGACAAGATACATCACTCAAATGTCGATGAGACATGAGCAATCCTCATCATGTTAAAGCTTGCAATCAGCTTCATCCTTGATGTCTAAAATTATAAATAACACAATACTTTCTGTTGAATTTCTGGCCAATTTGCAGGTCTGGCTCTGTCTGCTTAGATGTCATCAACCAAACATGGAGTCCTATGTTTGGTTGAGTGTAATATTCTTCAGATTTTCCAGTAGAGGACTATAGTATCCATTATCTCTGGAAAGATTGTTAATGCAAATGGGTTTCCTCTATTCTTACGCACAGCAGGGAAGAGTTCTGCTGCCTCTTTTTGAGTAACAGTTTTCTTTTTGCTAATTGTTGCAGATCTTCTAAATGTTTTTGAGGTGTTTCTTTCCCAGCTCTTGCTTTATCCAAATCCATCAGACCCGTTCAATGGTGATGCAGCTTCCTTGATGATGAAAGACAAGAAACAGTACGATTTAAAAGTGAAAGGTGAACTTTGTTCTTGTTTACTTTTTTTTCCCCTTGTCATTGCACACATAAATTTCAGATGGCATGGCCTGCATTTATTTGGTTGCATCAAAATTGAAATAGAAATAACTAGAGTAATGTGTAGTTGTGAAAGCTTTGGTGATGGGACAGTTAATGGAAGTTCCTCAGTCCATAACTAATTGATAAGGCGATGTAGTTAAAGTGCAACTGTGACATCATAATATGAATCCTACGTTGGTTTCAGGTTTAACGCTAGAAAGAAAGTGTAGTTTTTCACCGTGACTTGGGCTTCAGCTGTTAGTTTCATGGTCTAACCATGGGGCAGATTCTAAAGCTTGCAAGTCTCATTAAGCTGATAGAAGTTGCTTAAATTAGTGAACTAAATTAAGATGGAACAATCATTAATTTAGTTTTACATGCAATAGGATAAGCTGGTAAGTTCTCCCTGCTAAGTGCTTAAGCTTTATTTGGATATGACAGTAGATATGTGGAAGAGTACAGCGAGAGATTATGCGAAGAAGGAAAACATCACCAATCAAGATGAAGAGGACAGTGATGATGAGGACATCAGCAGTAGGGGACTGGGGATGTGAGTCGAGCGATGATGAGCTACTGGGACATGCAGACCCATGACAAAATAGTCGAGGATTATATGATTCAGAGTGGCACACTGTATGGTAGTGATCAAAGGAGGAACCAATCTTGTACGTCCTCTTTCACTCCCTTTTCAGTCGCAGTGGCTCATAATTAGATATATAAACCGTGAAGTGTAAGATAGCTGTTCACCATAGGAGGTCAAAGAAACTTCTGAAGTGAAACTAGATCGCAGCTTTGCTTTGCTCTTACTGGCAATCGAGATATTGTTTGCCCATGTAACCGACTCCTAGACGCGACAGAAGATTTTCAGGTTTTATGTTTCCATGGTTATCAAGCACGAATTTTTTTCCATCCAGTTTTGAGGTTGATGAGACAAGACAATGGTCGATCCGTAGGCCTATATCCACTGCTACAGTGTCACGGGCCGGGTTGAAGCCCAATTTATGCAAATCCGGCCCAAAGCCTCTGTCAGTCAAACGGCCATTCTGTAAACGGCTCGTTGACGGCCGTGCAGTGGGCCCCACTTCCGGGATCTCATTGCCACGTCACAGAGAAGGTCCTCTGTCTCCCTTTACTATACCGGCATCAAGACCTCTGTGGCTCTATCAACACATAGCACGCAGCACTACTGGTCTCTCTTTTCTCGGTATCCGCCGATGGACGCGGCGGTGGTGGAGAGGCCGACCCTTCGGATATCAAACATTCCCCAGACGATCGCAGCCTCGCACCTCCTCGCCTACCTCGAGTCCCACCTCGGCGCCGGCTCTGTCTTCGCTATCGAGATCGTCACGGACCGCCGGAACTGGAAATCTCGGGGATTCGGCCGCGTGCAGCTCTCCTCCCTCGAATTCAAGTCGAAGGCCCAGTCCCTGCCGCTTACCCTTAAGTCCCGCTCCCTGGAGCTGTCCGACACCTTCGATGACATCATCCCGAGGCCGATACACGCTCACCACCGAGTTGAGGGCAGCATTGTACACTTGGGTTTCATGGTTGAGGAGCATCGGATTTGCGAGCTCGAAAGCTGGAAGGATGTTAGGACTTGGGTGATGCCGGAGAGGAGGAGGGTGGAGTTTTGGGTTCGGAAGGAGGCGGATGGGGTTTGGAAGTACAAGGTCGAGATTATGTTCGAGGACATCTTGGAGAGTATTGCGTACTGTTTGGGCGGTGAGAAACTGAATGCACTACTCTTGAAGGTCTGTTATCTTGTAACCACTGCGGAGTCTTCTTTTCTTGTTACTAGCTTATATCAGTTGATTAGTCCTTATGGGTATGATCTCTCTACTTCTCGGCTTAGTTACGACAAGATTTGATACAATGTCGGAAGTAAATTTTCTGGATGATGTATACCTGTCCGATAGTTATCCTTCCTAATATTCTCCTTTTGGTGTTGGTTGTCCCCTTATATGCATGTACGGATGGTAATCTGTAGTTTGGTTTTCTTTTGCAGTTTAAACATGGACTGCGGATTTATGAAAGGATTTCTGGACCTGATGTAGCATCGAAATTCCAGGCAGATCGGTACCGCATTTGCAAGGAGGATTTCGATTTTGTCTGGGTCCGAACAGCTGATTTTACATCTTCCAAGTCAATTGGGCAGTCAAATTCCTTTTGCTGGGAAGTTGGTGAAGGGTTACCGGCTTCAGAAATTTTCTCAAGCTTTCCATATTATAAAGAAGAACTCATGGATCTTGCTCTAGATGAGGGTGAGGATTTCCGCTCATCATCTGAGATAGTTCCTCTTATGGATTGTGATGAAGGCCCTAAATTGGATTATGAGATAATCTTCCAGCTCAACACTCTTGTCCACACACAGAAGATTAGTCTATCAGCTGCTTATGAACTTGTAGATACACTTGTCCCGTTAGATGTTGATACTGCTATATTGGCTCTTCAGAAGCTTCAACAGCTGAAAGCTACCTGTTTCAACCCTGTCTCATTGGTGAAGACTCAGTCACATCTCCTCAGGAGAAATCATAAACAACTCCCCTCATCATTTCACAAGAGTTTGACTGATTGTAATGTTATGAACTGCCACAGGGCTCTGATAACTCCGTCAAAGATCTATTGCTTAGGACCTGAATTTGAGTCCTCTAACTATGTGGTGAAGCACTTTGCACAGTATGCTGCAGATTTCCTGAGAGTATCTTTTGTCGAAGAAGATTGGAGCAAGCTTCCTCCGAACACCATTTCTGCAAGCATTAGGAATGGTGTATTTGCAAAACCATATAGAACCAAATTATATCACCGGATACTGACTATTCTCCGGGAAGGGATTGTGATAGGAGGGAAAAGATTTCAGTTCCTTGCTTTCTCAGCGAGTCAACTCAGGTCAAACTCCGTTTGGATGTTTGCATCCAATGATAATGTGACTGCTGAGCAGATCAGAGAATGGATGGGATGTTTTAACAAGATTCGCAGTGTCTCCAAATGCGCTGCTAGGATGGGTCAACTATTCAGCTCTTCATTTCAAACTCTCTGTGTCCCAGCTCAAGATGTTGAGGTAATTCCTGATGTTGAAGTCAACAGAGATGGCATTGACTATTGCTTTTCTGATGGGATTGGAAAGATTTCTCTCACCTTCGCCCGGCAAGTTGCTCAGAAGTGTGGACTGACTGATACCCCTTCAGCATTTCAAATTCGGTATGGTGGCTACAAAGGTGTGATTGCTGTAGATCGTGACTCTTTCAGGAAGCTATCTCTTCGTGGGAGTATGGGGAAGTTTGAATCTGAGAACAGGATGCTCAATGTTACCAAGTGGAGCGTGGCAATGCCCTGTTACTTGAATAGGGAGATCATTTCTCTTCTCTCAACCCTAGGAGTTAAGGATGAAGTGTTCTTGGAAATGCAGCGGAAACAGTTGCTTGCTCTAGCCAAAATGCTGACTGACAAGGAGGCAGCTTTGAATGTCTTGGAGGGTTTAAGTGGTGTAGATCGGAGGAACATATTGGTGAAGATGTTACTTGTTGGATACCGACCAAGTGCTGAGCCTTACCTCTCAATGATGCTGAAAGCACATCATGAGATACAATTGGCTGATCTGAGAAGTAGATGCCGAATTCATGTCCCAGGTGGTCGGGTCCTCATTGGCTGTTTGGATGAGACTGGTCTGCTAGAATATGGCCAAGTCTATGTCCGAATTACTCTCACAAAAGAGGATCAGGATAGTGATGAACATAAGTTTTTCAAGAAAATTGACGATGCAACCTCGGTAGTCCTTGGGAAGGTTGTCGTCACTAAGAATCCCTGTCTTCACCCTGGAGATATCAGAGTGCTTGAGGCTGTTTACAGGGTGGAGTTGGAGGAGAAGGGTTTGATGGATTGCTTGGTCTTTCCCCAGAAAGGAGAAAGGTACGAGTTGCATGCCTCCAGTGATGATGGTAGAGAAAACCTGAAAGGAGGAAAAAGACCAATCATTATGGGCTTATATTCTTGTTCCTTGGGCTTGTGTTAGATTCATTTTCTTATGGTTTTCTGTTTTTTAACTTTCACAGGCCTCATCCAAATGAATGCTCTGGCGGTGATCTTGATGGAGACTTATTTTTCATAAGTTGGGAGGAGGATCTTTTCCCAAGTGAAACTGAGACTCCCATGGATTACTCTGCAAGGAGGCCACGCATAATGGATCATGATGTGACGCTAGAGGTGATTTCTGCTTAATGCATCAGATTTAAGTTCTGTTTCAAAGAACATTTCGTGACTTTATGTTCCATATACTTATTGCTTTTTAGAAGAATATAGACTTTGGGGGAAATTACCGGCCCCCACAACTGTACTGATTTCTGAAACTCTAACTTAGCTACACTCTTCTTTCAGGAAATTTACAAGTTCTTTGTAAATTACATGATCAATGACACTCTTGGTGCTATCTCCACTGCACATTTGGTTCATGCTGACCGTGAACCTGAGAAGGCCCGGAGTGGGAAATGTCTACAACTTGCAAACCTTCATTCCATGGCTGTTGATTTTGCAAAGACTGGGGCACCCGCTGAGATGCCTAGGATCTTGAGGCCGAGAGAGTACCCAGATTTCATGGAGAGGTTCGACAAGCCCATGTACACCTCTCATGGAGTTCTAGGGAAGCTCTACCGAGCCTCCCTCGACTCAAAGCCTGAGAAGTCGAAGTTTGTTTGGTCTCATCAAATTGCCGAGGCAAGTTATGATGCTGAACTTGAGGTTGATGGATTCAGGGACTTTCTTGAAACTGCAAGTCGTCATAAAGAAACATATATAGAGAAACTAAGTGCCCTGATGCACTTCTATGGGGCACAGAGTGAGGACGAGATCTTGACAGGCAATTTGCGGAACCGAGCTCTGTATCTTCAACGAGATAACCGTAAGTTTGGGGATATGAAGGATCGGATGCTGCTTTCTGTTAAGAACCTACACATTGAAGCCAAAGAATGGTTCGTGAACAGCTGCAAGCCTGATGATAGGCAGAAGCTGGCTTCGGCATGGTACCATGTAACTTACCACCATTCCTTCTGTCGGGAAGACATCAATTTCCTTAGCTTCCCATGGATTGTAGGTGATGTGTTGCTTAAAATCAAGGGCGAGAATCAAAGAAATTTGTGTGGCTAACTGACATTTGTGGTATTCTTTTGGCTTGACTCTTAGTTAATGGAGAAAATTCACCTCTGTTAGACCAACTTTGACCCAAGTCAGATTAGTCAGTGTCTCTATGGACTTCTGGATACTAAAATGGTGTATTCCAAAAACAAAATTTTATGTACCTCTTCTGGATATGGTTGCATTGCCTAACTGCATCTTCCCTGGTTCTCTTGAATGAGAATTTGTAAAAGAGAAAAAAGAAAAAAGAAAAAAACCCTCACCTCCTGCAGCTACTTCTTTTGAGTACTCATTAGTCTGGCCACGAGAATGTTGATTTGGAGCAACTAAATCAGTTTTTCTTTTCCTCCCGACTGACAGCAAAAGAATCACTCTTGACAACATATCTTAGACTGCAGTAACATGGCATCTTGTCATCCAGTGTCCTGTGACTCTAGTTCAGTGACTCTGCCATATACGTTTGTTATTTCACCTACTTTCCTCATCTTTTCAAAGAAGAAAATCAGGTAATCCGACAGATTTTCTGGCATCTCAGAACCAGATAGACAATACTTAATTAAATAAAGACCAGATAGTGTAAGTAGCTTTCACAAATTAAGTATCCATATGCCCAAACACGGCAAAAGCATCATCATCTTATATAACATTCATTGTCTAGTAAGAGACCTATCGACAGGAAACGCCAGCTAGTAGATAGCAACTGCAGCGGAACAGAGAAAAGTGCAGGGTGCAGTAGAGAAGGACCAAATCCTAGTTAACAAGATGAAATCACAGAGGAAGGGCGGCTCCAACTTCACCACCACCATGAACTTTCCAGAAAAGAGCCGCAGCATTGTCACATTCATCGGCATCAATGGTGATGGCCCCGAAAATGGCCCTCAAGGCACCACATATGACGGACGGATTCGTGGGGTCAGTCTTGGGAGATACCCTGATCACCTTCTGCAGTCCCAGTCGAGTCCCGTCGACTGCACATGAAGATTCCACCTTGGAGATCTCCACAATCCTTCTGTTCAGGTCCTTTGGGGAAATATCGATATTCTTACGAAGTGCCTGGAAAGAGATTGAAGCATCAATAATGTTCGAGCCGAGAATGCCCAGTGCCCTATTGTTCTCCTCGGAGAAAGAGGAATGAGTCATTGCTCGGCGGAGGAGACCAATGTCCTTGAACGTGTAACTGTAAGCAGAGCAGGAGAGAAAGAGGCCCATCAGCTGAATCCGAACCAAAGGCAGTGAAGACGGATTCAAATCAGAATTTTCTCTGTTGCGAGACATGATCTCCACTAGGCCGCCCATTAAGAGAATAGCATAATGCAATTGTTCAGTTATTCATCCAACAATATGCAGGAACAATAGTCGGACATAACGGACTTGCAGAATAGCAATCCCTAGCTTGCCCGTGAAGCCGACAAAGGGCAAACGCAAATCCTCCATTAACGGGCACATATAACATCGAAAAAGCAAAGACAACAAAAATGGTCTCTCTCAGAATAAAAGTCGAAACTTTATGGAGCGAATGGGAGTTCTCACCCGATTTGTCTCTGAAGGGTCGCAAGGGCTACTTCGAAGGGAGATGGAGAGGGTTTGAATCCCTGATCATCGGCTTCATTGGCCTGCAAAAGAAAACTATTTTTTTATGTAGTTACTTTCGCTTTGACAAGGAAAAAGGGTAAAGGAAGACGATTTCTCCAGCCTGCTTTCCCATTGATTTCCTCAGTGGTCAAACGGCAACATAACACACTCAAGGTGTTACGATCACAGCCCAGAGGGATGAGAGATTTAGAGTTACCTCGCAGACCGACGGAACGAAGGCGGAAGAGAAGAAGACCACTGTGAGGAGAATAAAGGAAATGAGCTTCACCATTTCTTCTGCTTTCTTCTTTCGATCTTTCCACTGTCTGGTCTTCTGTAACACTACACTTCCATATAAAGAGATGAGAAATCGCTTTAGCGGACCAAAAATAATTGACAAATGAAACAACCTTCTCGAGGAAGTTAATGAGTATAGGCCCGGTTCAATAAAGCCCACAAAATGGTGTAGTGTTACCTAATGTAAAGGATAAGCCCGGGGTTGGCTCTGGCCGTCGTCTCCGGCGGCTGTTCACAACTTCACCTACAGGCAACGCCTTCTTCACATTCGAGATCGGCTCTTTCTACGAGTGGCTCGGTGCTGCCATCGCCGACCCTGGGCTTGCTTCCAGCTCCCTCGAGTCCTTCCATGCCGACGGCGTCCACTACCCTTCTACTACGAGCTGATTCTTGGGCTCCCTCTGTGTTTCTACTCTTGAGCCTCCCGGATTTTGATAAAGAAGGGCATTCTTCGTTCCGTCTCTTGCGTGATTATCAAAGCTCAGCTGCTTCTGCCTCGTTCCGGTTTTTGAACCTTTTTATCTGGACTTTGGCTGCTGTGAATGATTGTGAGGATGTTGGAAAATTGGATTTTTGATGATCTAGGATTTTCCAGTTTGCTGAGAATTTTCTTGGAAAGAGGAAGAAATGGCATTGGTTCCGTTATGTTTTATGGAATGATATGTTGACTTTTCTTCGATCATTAGTGTTCTTCTCTTCGATTACATTTTCATTAGCTTTTAATTGTCGCTTAGAACAAATTACTAAATCTAACTTGCCAGCAGAGATGAAGTCGCGAAGCTCAAATCAATGGTGGTGGCGGCGGCTTCGGGGGACTTTTCAGTTAAGCATCCGGATATTAATCTTTTGTGTAGGTGATAAAATGGTCTCTTGCCGAAGAAATTAATTGGATCCAATGGACCATCTGACAATTCTGATATGCCGACAAATGGCCGTTCCTCGATGTGTGTCTGAATTTCGAGGACCAGTTGATGGAAAACCCAGGCACCCTTCAACCTCAATTCTGTCATAGTAACTGGCTGATCAAGTTATAGCGATTGCTCCTTCTATTCGTATGAGAAGTTTATTACATTCTTATGCATTAATTTGCTTAGTCTGCGGTGTCATTTGCCTACACAGGTAAAGAGAATTCTGTCATTACGCATCTCTTGAATGTTTTTCTCATCTGACAATCATCTTGCTCTTGTTGACTGAATCCCAGAACCCTGTCAGTGTAAGATCAGATATCGTTGTAGTTAGTCATCAGGAGTATCTGTCGTATGATGGTTCGACCCTTGGACGGCCAGCAAATGGGGAAGGGGCAGATCTTGGAGTTCCCGTGTTTACATCCCATTGATTTCTTCCTTCCCGACGGTTTTTATGTGCTCCTCATGAATGCTAAGCATATAGATTCTGAGCTTCCTTCTGGAGATGATTTGACGGTATTTGCTCAACAAAGCTAGAAAAAAATATTGCTTTTTCACATTTGTGCAATACAATATCTGTTCCATCTTGTTGGAAAATTCGGGACGAGGTTTATTTGTTTGTGTGTAAAGCATATGAACAGGTAATTGGATGGGCTGAACTTGCATTGATCAACTCCGAGCCATGAGGATTCATCTGCTAATTAAATTGCTTAAAAAACATTGCTCTGCCACAGAAAAGAAAAAAGATAAAAGAAGAGAGAAAGAAAGATGTTAAACGTAAGTGAAGAACAGATACAAGGTGGCTGCTTTTCTTGGCCTCCCTCCCATTGTGAGTTAACTTTAGACAACTTCAGTGCCGGTTGCTCTCTTGGCAAAAGATGGCAGGCAAAATGCAGCTGTATGAATCTGTCGTAGTAATTCCAGTCTAAGTTTATTCTCATAAAGAACAGTATTATGTCCTCCTGAAAACGGGAAAACTGGAAACCTCACCTCAGAGTTGTAAAACTTGGGTGGTCGATTAGCCACTCCAAGGTTGCGCGGACCCAGAGGGTTGATGGGGTTCTTGAAGTCCACTTTTGGTCCCTTTTTGGAGCAGAGCATGAACCCAATACCCCCGCTGAGGAAAAAACAAAATCGAGCTCAAATTCATGATGGAAATGGAGCAGTGAAGAGAAAGAAATCGGGAACTGAGCGTGCAGAACTCCTACTGGGTGTATGATGGGATTGTGGTCCAGGCATAGTTTACTGATCCTCCGAAGATTCTCCGGCACCTTGCTATGCACTCCTCCATCGAGAAGTCCTTGATCCACATGTTGGAAGCCGGGGTCGATACGATGCCGCCAGGGCGAAGTGCCTCAGCAATTGACCGGAGGAGATCCTCATCAGCAAGCTCAACTGCATCTTTTCCTGACAGGAGTGCCACAGGATCACAAGTAATTACAAAGTGCAGGTGAGATGCGACACCTTGAAATTGTTCGAGGAATGCAGTAAAATCAAGAAAAAAATTTTAACATTAAGAATTGAAACAGAGACATAGGATGAGAAGTATAAGTGACAGGTACCCATGTCTGCAAATGCATCGACAATGATGGCGTCATATGTGCCTTGAGGAACCTTATTCAAGAATGCTACTCCTGCATACAACAATTTAATGACTCAGGCGACATTGATCAAGAAGCGTGTTGGTCAAAAAGTGCTTAGACACAGATGCAGACAGAGACATACCATCACCGATGTGAACTCTGACTCGAGGATCCTTGTACCCGACTGCTATATCGGGGAAGAATTTCTTGTAAGTCTGCCAAAAAAGGAAAACAGCACAGGTGATTTCTGCGGGCCCTGATTTGCCGGGGCTATCCAGGCAGTGTTTGTAGCATCAAATGTTCAGTGAAGTTCAGAAGGATATAGCATACATCAATGATCATCTGGTCGAGCTCAAATATATCGATTTGCTCTACTGAAGCATGACGAGACACTTCTCGGAGGATCCCTCCATCTCCCCCTCCAATGAGCAGAACCTGAATACACACACATATACAAAAGTATACAATCATATAAAATATACATACATGATCTTATTAGCACACGTGATTCTAATGTGGGAGAGAAGGGTAACCTTCTTAGGATCAGGGATTGAGCAGAGACTGAGGTGGGTGAGCATCTCCTGGTAAGCAAACTCATCTCTCTCTGTTAGCTGAATGAATCCATCCAATATTGCAACTTTTCCGTGCTCCTTTGACTACCAATCAGGAAGAGAAAATGAAATGAGGAGTAGAAAACCTTATATATATGTCTAATGGATATATCCAATTTGTGTAGACTAAGTTAACAATTATCTAACTTATCACTTTGGTTAACGTCATTTGTCCCATCCATTATAGCATGGACCATGACAGGGACTTACGGCTAAAGTAAACCATTAAGCAGCAGATCGTCGCGGTATCACCCACCTGCAGGTATCTCATTCATCTTCTTGAATTGGGTTATCTGCTTCTCGGTTCGAGTTTATTAGCCCGTAGGCTCACGCAATGGTGTCTGGTCTAAGCGCGTGTATAGTGTATTAGGTCTAATTATACAATTACCTGAAATACAAGAAGCTCTTGATATTTGGATCTGCCGTGGAACAGAACCTTTTCCACTTCATAGAGGCGAGCTTCCCCTTCAAAATGATCAACGTGTTGATTAGTCAGCAGTAGGCTTATCTGTCTCTGATATGTCAATCATGAGGACACACACACACACACACACATATGTACATGTCGATAATAGTGCTGTCATGTCTATTTCCACATGCTTGGTTTTTTTTTTGGAAGAACCCTTGATAAGGACTGGCTTGGTGATTACTATGTTATGGATATTATCGATTTCTCCTTTCCTGTCGATATCCATGCAGTTTCGAAATTTCGCCAGCTCCATATCATATGATTGTGACGTGCACACCAATAAATCATACCTTCTTATAAATTTGTACTGGCCAACATTTACATATAGATGCAAATATACGTAAGAAAAAATATTTGATACAGTGATATCATATACGAATATAAAGATAGGATACTATGAGTCATATTATTATTAATAATGAGATTCACGGTATCTCAATTAATCGTCGGTCATTTTAAGCTCGTGTGTATGAATCCTGTAAAACTGAGGAAGAACATCTGTGTATATTTTGATTGTTACCCGGGCAAAGAGGGTGCATGTCAGCGTACCACCCAGGTATCGCAGGAGTCGAAGGAGCAGAGACCGACACTGACAGCCCATTATTTCTACTCTTGCCGCCATGATAGAACTTATTGGACATTGTCCCGTTCCCGTAGGTGGGTGGAAGACCTGATGATGGTGAGATCATGACCGCCTCTTGATCGCCATTCTCTTCTTCTTCTTCTTCTTCTTCTTCTCCTCTAACCCTTTTCCTCATCAGATCGACATAGCAGCAGCTCCCATTGATCTGCCCCATGTGCCAAAGAACTAACTGAAAAAATGAAAACAAAAAAACTGCCTGATGAATATCCTCTCTCTGTGTTTTTGCTCTTAGAGCTTTGTGGGAGGGATGGTGCCCGAGCTCGACGATGGAGCTGAGTATTTATCGATGGAGAGGAACTGAAGGCCCGCGTACTGGGGACGGAAATCGGGGCCCCTCTCCATTATTGCAGTTGTCCTCTCCATGCTTTCCATGAGCTGCCCCGGGGACAATAAGCGATGATCTGCAAATGGGATCATTATCTTGACGGAGTCACCATCACATCATCTCCAAACCATAGATTATCGGTCAAATAACTAGGCAAAACCCGTGGTTTGTCCCACCCGCCGGGGTAAGAGCACAGACACACCACGTTGATGGTAGTACCGTCGGACGGAGGGAAAATGCATCTGCCAGCACGGACAGGTGGCTTTCAAGGTGAATTATTAGACATAACATTTGGGGTACGTAAATTGTTGCGGTAGTTGGGTACGACCAAGCCAGCACCACCTTACACTTACTGTACTCGGGACCCCCTCAGCGCCAGCTGCCTCGCGAGCTGCGATTCACTCCGTGCACTGAAACTGTAAATTCGTCTAGTTCTTCTAGCTCAAATTTTCACCTCGCTTTAACCCTGTCGGCCGGTGAGATTCACCGAAGACTTTTAACTTCTATCCAGGAAAAGGGAACATATATCGGATCTCCCTGGGGCCAGGTGGGGTCTCGGGCCCTCCTCGTGTTGGGTTGGTGTGGCCAGCCACACGGGGACCATAAGCGCAGCGAACACCATTTCTTGCTCTGTCGTTCTATCCGTCTCCACCCAAAATACTGTTTCTTTACTCGGATTGAGGAAAAAATCCAAGAAGATATTCGATGATAGCGTGTGCCCGACCAGGCTCGGGGATCACGTGCCGAATAAGGAATGGCCGGAAAGATGCTTAAAGGGCCATACTTTTAAAACCAGACCGAGCCGGCCGGTTCGACTGGGAACCGACCACCCACCCAGTCCGATTCCCATAAATAACTCAATTGTACTTTAAATTAAGTCAGCTCCAGTTCCGGTCAGACCGACGAACCCAATTAAATCGATGAAAAAATTGGCTCACTTAAAATTTAAAAAAATAAAAATTTATTGTAATATAATTATTTTATTTTACTAAATTTATATTTATATTTTATGATAAATTTTAGATTAATATAATTGATATATTAATTATTTTTATTATAAGTTATAGTTAAATTATAATATTATATTAATTTATTGATAATGTGATATTATTAATATTATTCATTAAATAGACGATTCAATTCATTAAATCTCCGATCTGACCTATAAACCCACAAATTCATGCATTGACCGGTTTCTGATCCGATTCGGTTTTAAAAACTATATAAATAGCTCCTCCTTTGGGTAAGGAACGGTTCTACGGTTCGAAGCCGAGTCGGGTATCAGCGAAGCAAATAACATTGATCATTTGCCAGCGATGTAATTAAGCGGTATGCATCGGACAACAGTGGCATTCTGATCGGGCATCAAATTTCTTTCTTTTTTTTTTTGTTGGGGGGTGTGTAATAGTAAGTGGCCTAAAACATTTACAATTTGTCGTGGAAATGAATTTTGTATTGGCCTCATCGGTAAGAACAAATAAATAAGTAAAAATTAAAAACGGGGCCCGCAACGCCGGGGCAATGATAAACACGTGCGTATGTGCCTGCCCGTGGGCTGAGGCATTGATCGATTTCCAGTACCCGAAAACGGACGTAGGTATTATCCACATTATAAAATTAAGAAATGCTCCAGAGATTAAGTTTGATGATGCGATATTTAACGATTAAGATATTATAAATTTAATTTTCATCGTGAGACTTTCATTATATCATTATTCTTCACTTTTTTATCTCGTTATAGACCATCAACATATTATATATATATATATATAACAAAAAATTAAGAATTTTTGCCATTTGATTTTGTTTTGGTTTCAAAGAGATTTATACGCTTGGAAGAAATGTGCGGAGGAGAAATTATTGAAATGGTGAAGGTCATATTAGATAATAAATATAAGAATATTGCATTCTAAATCCAAAGATATATTTAAGATATTTATTAAAAAATCCATAAAATTACAAACTGAAAATCGAGGAGTAACAGCGAAAACGAGCCCGTGTGTGTCAACTCAGATGTGAGAGCACGCAATCATACTCCAATTTGGTCCGTCAGGGATGTTGCAGAAAACCATTATTTTCCCCAATTAAAATGAGGGCCTTGATTGACAAGTGATGGGCACGCAGAATGTCCTCGTGGGATATTCCCCAACGTTGGTCATTATAGACTTATTGCATCGATCGATGATTAGAAATTTTCTAATTGCTTGCAAAATTAAAAAAAGAAAAAAAAAGAAAAAACACCCGTATCTCCATCTGGACTAGAGACGTTAAACGGATCGGATTGATCCGGAATCGGCCCGCCCGCTCTTATTGGGTTGAAGGACTATTACGAGTCAATTCAAAAATACATGCCCGGTAAAACCATAACTAGCACGGCACATTTTATTGTTAAATTGGTCGAAAACCATTTAGAAATCTGTACGAGACCGTTGCAAAACTAAACTGCACTGGCCCACCCTCCCAGGCTCCTGCCTCGTCCAGGTGCGCTTGCCTGAGTTGCTTCCTCGGTCAAAATTTTGCTAGACCTGCAAAACAATCAATATGGCATTGGCAGTTGCAACTTGCAACAACCGCGTTGCAATTAACGGCCCAAAATTTGCCTATTCATTGCAACGGTCATAAAATTGAATGGTCAACATATTTGTAAAATTTTTTATCCGGAAATTTACCTTTTTCTCATCTTCATTGTCAACCCTAAAAAATATTATCGATTTTAAATAATTTGAATTAAAAAAAGAGAGAAAATAACACTATTTATGATTTCAACCGGCCCAAACAATTAACTCGCCGCCCGCTTAGGCACGGTTCTCGGCCGGTTTCATGTTTCCCTAAACTGTGTTCCATAACTGGCACGATCTGTTAATCATAATGGCCCGAACCATAACCATGACAAATGATTCCGTGCTAGTTTTGAACCGACCTGGAGCGTCCATTCAATATCTCTAATTTGGGCTTTGGTTTGAGTTTGAGTTTTGGGCCTACGAGGCGTCAATGTTGGGGGGAAAATAAAAACCAAACTCAAAGCTCAATGCCCAAGACATTAAACTCAGTAGGCATTAAATGGCGTAGCTTTTGGGGATCTGAGAATCCCGAGCTCATTATGCTCTGATGCTTCGCGGGAGCTTCTCAAGTTTCGCAGCATCGCATATCCCGTGTTCAAGATTTCCATTGAGGGTGGCCGAAGCACACCCATTTGATTTGACAATTGGACAAGCGAAAGCCCCAGTGATGTTCGCGATTCAATGGCAAATATGTGATCCCTCCCCCACACAACGACAGTGGCTGAAACAGTCAATGATCGGAGGCAGTTTCAAAGCCCATTTTGTGAAGAGGGTGACAAAGAGCTGCATTCTCCATTAATTGCGTGAAGGCAAAAAAAGAGATAAGGTGGATTTGGGTCGACCCGGGTAGGTGCTGATTTTCTACTACAGAAACATGGCAGGTTCCGAGGAGTAAGAACAACAAAGTTCGCCGTGGGGAAACTTATAAGGGTCCCAACACCTCATTTCGCGCATCATAGCTTCATCGGGTGCTTAGTTGTCTAGAACAGATCGTACACAATGGATCGAGTCGCTTCTCGGTGCCATCATTTAAATTTTCGATTTTGTCGTGCTGCAACGGAGTGCCGATGTCATCTATTTCTTTTACCAATCAATTCACAAAGTATAGATATGGGGGAAAAGTGGCGCACATGTAATTCGATTAGGTCTGTGGGAGACTCGTTTGAGAAGCTTCACCGGACGGCAGAATAGTTGCGAGACAGGAGTACAGCTGTTACGCTGCTGAGATTTGCGCGGATTGCTTGCCTCTAACACAAAGCTTTCTCCTACGATCTTAGGTCGTGTGGTGACTCAGAAAGCATGGTGTGGTGTGGAGCACGTTATAAGCAAACTTTTCGTGTGATCTCGCCGTGTTGCTTCTGGGATTGCTGTAACAGAAGCAAGACCTTTTCTTCCTCGTTCAATCACGCCGGTCATCGGATTCATCTTTCCATGGTACGTACGCGGATGATATGATTAATTGCGACCGGTGGAGCTTTTTGGGTGTTGTTGTGCACGCTCCTTTTTCCCACAGCTTTAAAAATCGGACCGGATAAGCTGGTTTGACTAGGAACCGGTCACTTACTCAGTTTGATTTCTAGAATTAAGCCAATACAATTAAAATACGGTCAGCTCTAATTGAACTGATAAAAAAACTGATCGACTTAAAATTTAAAACAAAAAAACCTATTATAAAGTATTTATTTTATTTTATCAGACTTATATATATATTTTATGTAAAATCTGTGGTAAATATAATGATTATATTAAAGATTTTTGTTATAATTTATAGTTAAATTATGATATTATATCAATTTATTTGTAACATTATATTATTAATATTATTTATTAAACGTGCAGTTCGATTTATTGAACCTCCGTTCTGACCCATGAACCCATGCCTTGATCGGTTATTATATTAATTTATCATTTTCCTCTCGATTCTTTCTTTCTTATTTGCATGTGGATCAGTTAATTAAGAGGATTTGATCCATAGTAGGGAGCGTTATAAAAAGGAAAGGAAGAAAACAAAAGGGTCGATCAAGCTGTCGGGGCAAGGGGCGGGCACTCGCTCTCCCTGTCGCGCTTTCTCTCCACGGACACCCCGGCGATTTCTACGACGCCCGTGGACCTGAGAAGAATGGCAGGCGGCAGCCATTTCCCGTCTACACACATACGCTTCATCCCTCGCCAACGGACCGGATTAAACTAACTTAAAAGCTCGGCGGTCTGCTTTCACATGCACAGTCACAGGATCTGCAAAATGCAGGCGCTCGAACTCTTCCTGCCGCCCGCGGCTGCAGAGGCAGCAGTCCTGTGTGAACGCCATCTAGTAGCGGGTTGAGCCGGCCGCCGTTACACGTTTCGAGGCTGAAACATGCATGCGGCGGATTCCTTTCTCATCTGGGCTTGATTGGGGCACTAGCTAGCTATCCTGTTTATTCTGGTTATTAGTTACAATTTTATGGAAAGAGGCTATAGCTTGGTTGATGAGTGATTCTGAGTTGAATGAATAAAATATTATGAATAAAAAAAGATTATAATTTGAATGGTGTTTTACCTTTTAAAATTCAACCCCCACTTAAATATAAATTAATTGAATCCATTAATTATATGTATGAACACTATATGTAGGATCGGGCTATGCCGGGCCAACCTAGGGACACATCTTTCGTTCTTATTGACGTTGATATCATGTATTCACCAATCAGGCTGTAAGAAACGACGAGAAGCTGTGGGATCTACCTCATCCGGTGGGATCGAGCGCAAAGTCCATCTTGTTATGTCGATTGTCAGGTCACGGGCCTTTTTCAGAGTTCAAGGGAGTCGGCAGTCCCTCTACCATCTGGGTCCATCATCCTGTTGATAGCCATGTCAAATTGACCGGAAGAGGTCATGTGATTCACATGTTGGGATATTGAGGTCGGCCCAAATTCCGTTGTATTTTCGTCCTTTGGTTTTACATTATCTTCGAACTCCCATGAAAGCAGAGTCGAACGTGTTGTGGCCGACTTCCTCTGTCTGTTAGGCAGTAGCCGGTGAAGGTCGAGCTCGACCACGAAGGGAAAGAGAGCGAGTCTCTTCCCTTACCCTTGACACTTCAGAGTGAGCTCGTAATCAAATAGCTAGGCTTTTCAACGCTTGAGGGCATGAATAATCTTGCTTCGCTACGCATTGGATGACTGGGGTTGGGTCGACACGGTCTGGTCTGGTCTGGTCTGGTACACATGGCTCGAGCCTATGCGAAGTTCGCGCTAGCTTCTTCGTGTTTGGTCTCTCTCTCTCTTGGATATACGCAATGCGCACGTGTTTGCATACAGTCAACCAATCTGTCGAAATTACTGTGATTAATTTCATTGCATAATCGAGGTGAAATGACGTCTCCGAAATAGCTTCAGCTTCCCACTTGGATCGAGCATGCCGTGCGAGAGGCTTGTAGCCGGGGCATTTTGAGAAATTGAGTTAAGTACGTCCTTTGTCCCTCCTCCAACCTCGAAGTCAACCCTTTTAGAAAGTAGATTTGATATAATGACACAACTCTCGATCTAACAATTAAGATATTGTGAATTTGATTCTCATAATAAAACTTTTCGAACTTATTTATCATGTTCTCACACATGGTGTGTACGTGTGAATAACGCAGTTATTTACATAATTATAACAATAAAGATCCGTGCATGCACCAACAATAAAAAAGAAATATATCCTTCCAAAGAGGGATAAAAAAATCTCAACTCGATCGTTCCACTCGAGAGCATTATTCCTCGTACTCCTCAAGAAAATTCCCAATTTTGTTTCGACGCTGGTACATCTTCCATTATCAGACTCACTGGCTTGGGTCCCATCATACTAAAATAAGTAATTTTGAAGAAAAAAAAAAGAGGAAGATCGGGGAATGCAATAAGATAAGATGCTCATCAACACTTCAAAACTTGTCGAATGCCTCCCATGTCTTAATTTCGTCCACCCTTATTATGGTCCCGTACACCTCTTGACAATATTTAACGCAATATTCCATCCTCATTTTTCACCGTGAAATTAGAAATGGATAAAAGGAAAAAAGAAAAGTGAAGACATGCGTAATATCTCTCCGATGAGAATCAAAGACAAAACCCCTCTCGGTTTCAAATTACGAGTGATATCATTGCACCTGCATGACCCTTTCCGGCACCCGTGCTTTCGTTTCTTAGATCATCGTTTCAATATACTACCGAGGAAAGGTCATAAATATGAATCGAGTCGCATAAATATAAATCGGTTTCAACAAACGTGTCAAATTCCACTTTATATCTCTGTTCATACACAGAGCTCCGATCGTTCTGCACGCGGCTGGCACCTCGGAGGTAACTTGGAAAAGGCATGTCGGAAGGAACATTAAACATGACCGTTCGTCTCATCTTGGGGATCCCGGAAATTGAGGGGAAGCTCACATTTCCTCATTCAATTATTACATATATTGGCTGGCTTTCTGTTCCAAAGGCTGCACGCAATTATTACATACTAGTGCATGTGGAAATGCTATTGCGGTGCTGATTTGATCCGACGGGGTAATATCTCCCACAGAAAAAATCAAACCAGTTTGCTCAGTCCCTCCAACCTCGCGCGCACGCTTGATGTCTCCATCCCGATTCTTGATATTTTCGCCTGAAAATATACGAAGATTAAGTTGTTGAGACCAATTTCCGAGGGATTTCGTTCATGAAATGTGCCCTCGACAATGGTACCAAATAATATATGGCAATGCATGAGCAAACCCGATTGGTTACTAAAATTTAGCATAATTTAAAATGACTCGAACTCTTTTAACAAGAGAAATGTAAATTAATATTGTAAAGGTAATAACTAGCTTTTAATACACAAGTTGTTTGAATCCAACAGATCTCTCATACTCATCAGTTTTCTTGATTTTTAAGAATCGTATTTACTATATATATAATTATGTTGATATCTGAAATCTAGTACGGTTTCTACATACTTGCTCGGTCTATCAAGTGCACCCGTTATTGTTTGAGAAATCGAATGAAATTAATCTATGTTTTGATCGTGTAAATAAACAAGGTTATTGAGTACCGCGAATCTTTAACCTACCCGAGCATGGATGGTGCAGAAAACCTTGTAACCTTTGTGGGCGAAGCCCGCACCGACAACCTCGGCTCCTTCTTCCTGAAGAATACTGACCAATTTAGACAATACGAGGCAGGAAGTAATGTCACACTTGTCGTTGCTCTGGCAACCCTTGCTAACTACGTTTACTTGCAAATCGGAACCGCCGATTTCCTTCAGCTCAATCACCGGCAGGCTCAGCCCCTCGAGTTCCATCATCGGACGGTCGATGCCACCGCCATCAGCTTCTGCGCTTGTGCCTGCTGCTGTTAAGGCTCGCTCTTTCCTCAACCTCAGTTCTTCCACTCTTTCTCTCAGTCGCTTGATGTAGGATGTGGCTCCGTCAATCTGATCTGGCAGCGATGGCATTACCTGGCATAGATATAGTGAAGAACAAGATTTGCCACCCCTTCAAAAAGCTGAGATGATAAATGTTACCGGAATGAATATTATACTGCTCTTTCCATCTCGTGCAAAATAACTAATATCTATATGAGATGCGGATTAGAACTCATGCAAATTATAACCTACCTTGAAGGAATTGGATGGACAAACAGTGGAGTTAAAGATATTATCGTATGACAGAGCACAGTACATTAATTCCACCGTCTCATGTCATGCTAGGCCTTTAACTTTGAGCAAATCAAAGATACATGAAAGGCACTTGACAGATTATAAACGTTAATCAAGCAAATTGATCAACAGGGCTTCCCTACTCATCTTGCTTTCTCGGAATGATATAAGTATATAGATTGGTTCCATACCTCGTTATGCATAGCCATCCTATTGATGAACTGCCGGGTCAATAGAAACCTTGTAGCAGAAACCCTAATTAGACCATGCACGTCTCCCATTGAGGATTGAGAAAGGGGGATTATAATATGGCCTTGCAACAAGGGATTAGGAAGTCCCAAATTCAATAGATTATCACTTATTTTATATTCCATTTTCCCTTACCTTATGAATGTTCTTTCTATAACCAAAAAAAAAAAAAAAGTGCATGCATGCAATACACACACGTAAACACAACGTTTCATGTATCTGATTTCAAATGAATCTACCATGTATATTCCAAGCTACCTAGAATGTCATAACTCGCATGCACGTATTCATCCGGGGATTCGAAACACACTTACACTCATTATGACCCTAAGGCATCGACTGCGACATGTCTCTTTCAGAGAGATAAAGAGATAACCTTAGAAGTGGTAAAATGCTGGGGAGGGAGGAGAGAGAAGAGCCCAGTGCAGAGATCCTTCATGCGAGTTCTTCGGTCCTTCTCCGCAGTCCTCCGATCAGTCGTCACCTTGCCGGCGGAAGGCGGCTTACCACCTCCGCCTCCACCCCCACTGGTTTTCTCCTTAGACATTTTCTCTCAATTCAGCAATTTCTCTTACTTATTGTACACAGCCCGTCCTTCGATTGTGTTTGTGTTTATATAGAGAGGGAGAGAATAAATTCTTCCATAGTAACAGGAAATTTACGGAAAATTATTATAGAAACTAAAAGTTTGTTATTTTTTACACTTAAATCCTATATATTTCAAAATAGTCATTTCTTTCATACATATTTGGTTTCGTAACATACTCAAATAATAATTCTAGCGGCTAGACTTGTCACCGCTAGCCTGCAATCAAAGACCCCACTCTCCTGGCAGTCACACCGTCCAGGCCAATCGGCCGCATCGGACTTGAGTTGAGCGATCCGATCATTGACTTTCCTGTAAATGGTTACCATGGAAATAATCTCTAACTATTTGCGGACTTGCCAACCGATGTTCCCCAAAATTTGGCTCTTATTCCAAACGACATCGAGTCACTGTCGATTTATCATTCGGGCCACATCAGATCGCATTCAAATTGGAGGCATCGACCACCACTTGATACGGGCCGCATTTTTGCCGGGTTGTTGAACAGCAAGAAGAATAACCACGATTGTCACTCGATCAACTCCATGTATTAGCCTCGTCAGCGCTTGCATCACAGCTTAATGAGATAGCCACTCCCGGACCCGTAGTTAATTATTCTCACGCTTTCGCCCCTCTAGTGTTTCAAGCTCTGCTTGACTGTCTGCTACTTCCTCAAGTCTGGCCTTTAAGTTGGGAGCTGATTGTGTCCTTCGCTGCGAGGATCACCAACTTGGACTTTGAGAACGAAGAGTACGACATTGTGAGGGGACATATCATAATTTCGATCTTTGGGGTTGCAGTATCGGAGCGGTGTATGCCTCTCCCCGGCAATCGGGCCCGTAGACACTGTTGTCAGAGGTCCCCTAGCTAGCTGGAAACCACGCATGATCTATCCATAATGTAATAGACAAATTAGCCCTAAAAATCGAATTCATAAAATAATTCCATCTCAAATCGATTTCTACAAATTCAATCCATATCTATAATTTCAACCAATTTTCATGGTTAAATTCTTCATTAAAATAATTTTACAAATAAATTGTTGCTTCACATCATAACTCAACTTCATAGTGTACTTGATTCTCTTTTATAAATCATAAAACATATTCCACGCTCAAGAATTAATGAATATTCAAATATCATAAATATATTTTCATGATAGATAATAAATATCATATTTTTTAAAAATTAATAGAAGTGAGTCCAAGTTAGTTATCTTGATTCATCCTGATATATCAATTCAAAATAAAAAATTTGAATCTGAAGACAAACCCATGATTGAGATATAAGATCAAAATGCATATATATAAAAATATCTTCATGGAAAAAGTCCATAAATTACAATAAATTAATTTACTAATAAAAATCACTACTCAAACCAAATAGTTAGATTATTTCTTTTTAAAATATAAATTTTACAAGTTTTCTAACAATAATTCTTAATATAAGTAAAACTGAATAGAATTAATTTTAGTTTCACAGAAAACTTGTAAAATCAAATATTTCATAAAATTCTAGAAAAAAAATAAAGAAAATAGAAATTTTGACTACTAGTTCAACATCATAAGAATCATTTAAATCCGAGTTCAAGGAAGGCCAAATGAGCCTCCTAAAGTTGCTGGTGCATTTGGGACTACATCAGTTTATCGTTTTTGCTTGACTAAGCAGTTTTAGAGGTTGAAGGGACTGATATTATGAATACCCAAACTTCTGTTATTGTCTCCTCGCAACTCCTTGAAATGATCAACTGGTCGTTTTTTGTTTCTTGTTAGACTTCGGACAAAGAAGTAAAGGGTTTGACTTCATTGATGCAACTGCAAAATGATTGTATAGTTACTTAATAAATTGGCCAATGTCTGCTTGTTAGAGTAGAACTTCCATGGAGCAGTAGGACTAAAAGCTGGTGGTCTCACTTGACATTTCAGATTCAACTGGAAGAAACTATTGAGGAGGACTTCCATGAGGCTGCCAAATTGAAAATGGCTATTGCAGAAGCAAAACCAAAGGATAATATTGCTGAAATCATGCACAAATTGAAGGTCAGAGCTCAATTTGTTCTCCAGCTGAAAGCTCCTGCCTGCCTTTCTATTTATGGGGTAAATTCTATCGCTGTTGTACTTGCAGGATGCAACTGAAGAGAAGTACTACCATGATGCTTCAAGGTTGTGCAGACTGACGGGTAATTCTCAAGACTATGGTCTTTATGGGCATGCATTCTCCTTTTAGTAAGTGAGCAATGTTCAAAGACCTTGACAAAGTGTCACTTTGGTTATTTATTATCGTCTTTCTCATCCATTGTTACCATTCTGTTCAGCACAAATTAGTTAGGAGGTAATATGACAGAGTAAAAGTGATTAATAAATTATCTTTTGTGTTTCTAATGTGAGATTAAACCATTTCATTTGCCACTATGATGAAAATTGTTGGAGAGTTGCTAACCGTTACAGTTGCTAAATATGTGATCATACCATCATATATTGAGTGAAACCATGAAGATCAATAGTTGTTGTCCAGTCAAATGAGCCTCCTGTATTGAAATGTCAAGTAATAATTAATTAATAATAATAAAATAACTTTCTTGATATAGTTGCATCTTTCCTAGTTGATTGTCAGGTAGGATGGTGGGTTGGTCATTCAAAGGATTCTGATGAACCCTTTGGAAGGGTAATACGCATTACTCCTGGTGTGGGAAGATTTGTAGGCAGGAGTTACAGGGGCCAAAGTAAGGGGTTTTTCCTCTGGACTTCTCATGCTCCCCCCTTTTTAGTCTTTAGGCAGCCAGTCACAGCATTTCCTGGAACTTCATTGGTCGAAATTTTCGTGCTCAAGGAGACGGATGAAAAATATGTTATGCAGGTGCTGTACAGGTCTGGTCTTCTGGTAGCTTATCTAATACTATTAGGATTTACTTGTGAATGAAAACCTCAAGAGCCATTTATGTTTCAACTCAAGCTAAAATATTCGCATGGGATCCCCAGGGCTTCACTTATTTGTCTTGATATTCGCATGAGATTGCTTCTCACTGCTCTTGCAGAGAGCATATCTGCATCGAACCAAAGGGAGTTCAGGTGCATCCACTAGTCCCTCATCCAAATCATCAAAAACCCAGACTTCTGCTGAAGATGATGATACACCTGCAGTTAGATAAGAAGTAGAGCAAAGTGAAGACTGAGATGAATGATGACTGCAGCTTGAACATTGAAGGAGTGGCCGAGGAAGAGATAAAGAGCATAACAAACCTTCTTAAGGGGAAAATCCTGGAAATGAAAGTAGAAGTTATGAGTGTTAATGTTGCTGAGAAAGTTATAGTGGAGAGTGATTCCATGAAGCAGTTTATCCAGGAAGATGATGAGGACACCAGTTCTATATAAATTCCTGAAGATGAGGATGATAATTTGGAAGGAATTCAGACCGACAAGGTTGTTTTGGGTGAAGTGGATAGTTGCAAGGTGGGGGATGAGAGGAATTTGGATATGAATCTTTTTGTTGGTGGGGTTGTGCATAGCGAGGAGACCCCCTCAAAAGGATGAGTTTGTTCGCCTTCCTGCTGAGATAATGGATATGGAGAGGGATTCATTCTTGTTACATATTCCTGGTCAGACTTTAGATGAGGATGGCTGGAACAGTAAAGTATCAAAGATAAAAGTGACGTCTGTGGCAGCTCAGGTATTTCTGAGTTAATGCCTCTTGATGATGCCAAGGCATTTTGGGCTGCTGACAAGGTCTCACCAAAGGTGAGTGAGATCAAGAACCAATCCTGTGGGTCAGGAATCTGAGCAGTGATACCTTAATAATTTATTTCTACATTTCTAAATTTATGATAATGAAGTATTGTGCAGTCTGAACTTTTTCAGCATCTGGGTTTTTTTTTTTTTTAACTAGGTTGTTAGCTCCTTTTCTTTGGTAAAGAAGTAGTTATTATTTGTTTGCATGTACATGCACGGGTTTCCTACTAAATGCAATCAAATCATAAAGTTCTGTCAATGAAACACATTTTTCATGTAGGTCTCAGGGAATGTGCAGGAAATCACGAAACTTGCCGTTGCTCGGGCCAAAAAGTGTTACAAGCTATATATCTGAATTCACAAACTTTAATGGAATCAATACCTCCAGAGGCTATGTGGATCCATTTGATGGTGGGTTTTTGGATCTGTGATCTTTCTTCGTTTTGCTGTTTTCTACCTCTGTAACGTGTAATGGAATTACGAGGCTAAATGTAATCGCTCAGTTTCAGGTCTTTATGTCAGTGCCTTCGAGGGGCCTTATGGCCAACCGAGGTGGTATAATTGAGGCGCAAATTTGTGGCACTGATGATAGCTCATCAAAAGTGAAAATTTTCGAATACGTGGAGGCAAAGAAATTAACTGGGGGATGTCAATGTTCCAGCAGGACAGGTTTTTTTCATTTTTTACCTTAAATTTTTTCTGTACGATTTTATCAATCTAAACTATGAATCTTGGAGCTTGCTTGCTAAAGTCGAAAGAGAGGGTTGAACTTCGAACCATGGGTGTATCCAGATGAATTAGGATTGGTAGACTTCGCTCTCTCAATCTTTTACGGAGAATTTTGACAAATTTTACTATATCCTCTCAAAAATCTTTTTCCTATAGACCTATGGACAAATTCAACTGAGCAAATATGGGGGAAACTACTGTTTTTCGGGTTGCAAGTTACAAGGGCCAGGGAAGAATAGCAGAATTTGGGTTCCAAAATTTCAAATGGGTCGAGGGTGAGCTTCTTCAACTGAATGGCACGGTAAGGATAGCCTGAAAAATGTTGTTTTAGGCCATAGTGACCTTAGTCGTGGTGTTTCTTCGTATGATGCTGTGTTTTCTTTTTTCGTTTTTCAATGTTTATATCTTTAGGTTATAGGACCATTTTTGGAAGGTGCCGATCTAGGATTTCTCAACGCTGTCCCAGAACAGAAGTCTCCTTGTCCTCTTCGACCGCCTTAGATTACCGGACTGAGTTAGTTTGAAGTCTTTTCACTCTTAATACCTTCTCCGCACATAACACTCTCGAGTAATCCAATTGCTGAGTGGAAAGGCTCTCTCTGAAGAAGCCTGATCAGAAATGCATGATCAGACGAGTGTGGATTGTTCACTGGTATAAAGTTCTGGGTGTCTTGGCCTTTAAGCTTTTTGCACATTTCTCAGTGTATTCTCTTTTAAGTCATATAGATTTGTGGTGCATCTTGTCTTGCTTACCACTGTAGATTGGTTGATCCCACTGCGATGGGGGAGATTTTGCTTTGAATATAATGCAGTTCTGGTCTACCTGAGTATATGTTGCTTCTGTTTGTGATAGTCACCGAGTTCACAGCAATGCTGTGGTCTTGGTAGAATTCCGGGCTACGGTACCTTTCTGTTGGTGATAAACCTTGCCCAAGAGGAACCTTGGAACGGGATCCCAATCTTGCTTGCATCTTATTGCAAAAAAAAAAAAAGTCTGGAAAGCAGATTTTGGTACAGAGCAAAAGACGGTTTCTCTTTGTGCTTTAAGGCATATATTCATATGAAAGAAAAGCACACAATAGCAGCACAAGCAGAGCACAGAAATTTGTGGTTTGCTTTCTGAGACAGACAGGGAGGGATAAGAGTCTCCCATCCGTGAGCTTTTCTTCTTTCACACGATTCAGACGACAGAACCATCTTAGGACAGCGTCGCTTCCATCTCCACTGCTTTGCTTCAAGAGGTTCAACGTTCATTGATATTATATGACTGCTTTTGGATCTGTATATCCTCTTGCCATTCTGTTAACCGTTTTATGTGGATGAATGGGTTGGTGATTAAAAGAGGGAGAACCAAACAAGTCTGAATGAGACTTTCACCAGATGAGAAGAGTAGGAATCTCCTCAATGGACTCAGCCATACAAAAACCAAAGTGAAAAGGGCCAAAGGAGAAAAGGTTCAGTGAGGCATCTTTTCTTCTCCCCCCACACCACTCACCATGAAAGCACTGCCACTGCTTCTTTAAAGCAGCTTTGTGGACATTGTCTCTTTTCCGCCGATCGGCATACCAGCGGGTCCGGGTCCGGGTCTGGGTTCGGAATAACTGATTCCATCAAGATTTTAGTGATGACAATTGAAATCCCATGTACAGGTGAATAATCGGGCGAATAATGCCATGCCAGGTCATCAAATCATTAGCAGATGACACTTGGCAAGGAATGATTGGTCGAACGAGTCGACGGCGTTGACCGATCCTTACTTCACTGTGTCTTCTTCTATTTGCTGTGCCTAGCTCACCGTTACACTAATGTGTATCTGCCTGTGAGAGACACAGAGGGGGAGAGGTCGATGGAGGCAAGAAAATCTGTCTCTTGATCTCTCTCTTCCCCATGCTCTTCTCTGACAGAAAGGACCCACTTTCTTTCGTTAAATTCCATGCTGAAGCCCGCAGTCAGTTCAATCATGGAGACGAAGACAAGCGTGCAGTTTCAATCTCAGAACAACCACCATGACCACAGCCGGCAGCAGCAGCGTCACAGGACCGTCATGAACAAATCCTCGTCCCGAAACTCTCGGTCGTCTGGGAACCTCGACTTCCCCCAGTCGCCGACCCGATCCGAGACGCCATATGCCTCCCCGCTCGCGTCCCTAGAGAGTCCTCCCTTGCCGGAGAGCTCCAAGGCCATAGTCGTCGTCGACAATTATACACAATGTTCTCCGTCTCCTCTCCGGCAGTCGGCCCAGAGGGAGAGCAGGAATCCGGCGGCGGGCGCTGGAAACGTGCGGGATACTGCGTGGAAGGCGGTCTCAGTCAGCGTAGAGGGGGAGGATGGGAAATCGGCGGTGGAGGCTATTCTCAGGAGATCGAGGGCCAAGGATACTATGAAGAGAGCAGCGCTGTGGGCTAGGGTTTTAGAGGCGGCCATCTGTACGAGCTCATTTGCGGTCATGGCGGCCGATAAAACTCAGGGATGGAGTGGTGATTCCTTTGACCGTTACCGAGAATACAGGTACAAGTAAAAAGGTCTTGTTTTTTTTGGGATACAAAAGCCTCAGCTTTGCTTCCTTTTGAGATCATATCATTGATACCATCGGGTGGTTTGAAGTAATCGGATTCGAGTAATGGAAAAAGGTTTAACAGAAGAATTTTATACGATGACTTGCTGGCTTGACTGGAACCTGATCATTCTGGGTTAATTGGAGATTCTTGGAATTAATTGGACCAAGAAGGACCACTTTTTCAATGAGCTGCAACCTTGTCAGACATTAAGCATAGGATTTGGATGTATGGACTTTTACTTTCTATAGTCTTCTCTTGCTTCTGTTCCCTATCCAATCTGATGATGAAGCTAATCTTTTGGCAGGTTCTGTTTATCTGTAAATGTGATTGGGCTCGTCTATTCGGGATTTCAGGTTTACACTTCGACTTACCACTTGATGACGGGGAAACATGTGATCAGAAACCACCTTCGCTATCACATTGATTTCTTGATGGATCAGGTAGGCAATAATTGTGTCTCGTGCTCCTCTCCTCATGCAATATCTTATTGTCTACGATGTGATGAGAAGGCTGAAGTCCTTGGTTATAATGAACGTATCAAAGGAATCACAGTTGTCGGTCTAATGCTCATATCGTTTTGCTGAAATGGTCATCGGTTTTGTGAAGTTACCAAATAAGTTCTATATGCCAGAAGACTGGCATTAGCTAGTCTTTGTCAGTGTACTTACTTTCTTGATCGCATGGAATGGAAAACGAAACTCGTAAACACTGATGGGACTCCTTTGGCTGCGCCGGCAGAAGGGGCAGCTTCCCCTTTCCGCATTCTTCTGCAAGTCAATAATGGTTACCTTTTCAATCTGTTGCAGATCCTGTCATATCTCCTTATATCGGCTTCGTCTGCAGCAGCAACCCGAGTTGATGAGTGGGTAACAAGCTGGGGGAAGGATCAGTTCACCCAGATGGCGAGTGCCTCAATTGCTCTGGCATTTCTAGCATTCCTGGCCTTTGCGTTCAGCTCTCTCCTCTCGGGTTACAACCTCTGGACCCAGGATTCTACGTGATCTTCTCGGGCAATAAATTCAGCCTTCTCCTTCAATTCTTTGTCTCTCTTCCTCCCTTGTTGTGTAGATAGGCATAGGCTACTGCTAGAGTTTCTTCTCCTCCACTTCTCAGAGGAACAGTAACAAGTAATCTTCTGGAACTGGAATGTATGTTTTCTGCAATTAATCTTCTGTCTTGTGATCATACGTGTCTCACTTCAGGTGTGTACCGGTGAACCTTCGGAGGAACTTGCTGCTGGTTCTGCTTCAACCACCAATGTGGCCTTTTCATTTGTCCTCTTTATATGGCCACAGATTTGTTTGATGATCAGTAAATTGAACATGAGGCTATTACGTGGTGTTTAGATTGTGACAATCCTTCTGGATTGCATTCCAAACATGAACTTAACACTATGAAATATTGTAATTTTGAAAAAAAAAAAGGAGAAGAAACTACCAGAGTATTGTGACAACATATAAAGTTTATTGTGAATATGGTATGCAAAGAAAAAACACGCGCAATAGCAATTAAGTTTATAAGTATTGTTTTGGACTTAAGACAACAACGACAGTTTGGCCGAGTGGTCTAAGGCGCCAGATTTAGGCTCTGGTCCGAAAGGGCGTGGGTTCAAATCCCACAGCTGTCACATCTTTATTATTTTCCCTTTTCTTAATAATTTTTTTCTTCATTTCTTTTTTTTTTTCTGGAGGCCTATTAGGCCTGTAAGTGATCAGTCACATTTCACAGATTAACAACCGTCAAACATGTGAGCCATCCTCATTTCTCCCGATCCAATGGCCTAGTTTTCGGAAGCTTTAAGAGTTCACCTCTTGACGGAGCGAGTCTACTTAAATTCATATTAGTTAGTGATGCTTTTTGGTTGTTGGGAGCAGTTCCGTTTGATAAGAGGACGTAGCGAATCCAGTCTTCTTAGGAGGTCCACTATCTCGGTGAGCCTTGAATGCCACGAACGGACCTACAAGCAAGCCGAATCTAGATGGTGTTCACCCGCAATCGTCCTCCTCCGATGCTTAGATCAACAAACTATGGGAAGAGACGATTGTACAAGGGAGATAGATGTGTTGCTTCAAGAGTGTTCAAAAAACTTAATTCCTTGATCAAGTGGTCCGACTAGACATAAGCGAAGTGCGACTTATCAACTAGGCGCAATTGGGTGGTCCGACTAGATACGAGTGGAGTGCGACCAATCAACCAGGCGCAATTGGGTGGTCCGATAGGGTGGGAGCAGAGTGCAGCCAGCCGATTAGGCGCAGACCAAGCGTAGTCAGGTGGTCAGACCAGATGGGAGTAGTTTCCCCCTATCAGTTGGGATATATACTTCCGAACACTGGGTTTTACCCGCTAAAGAAGACCTCGATCAGACTCCCTCTTTCTTATTAATGGAATATTAAATAAACCAGAACGGTCCGGTCGACATCGAATGCCTTCAGGCCCAGCCGTATGCTCCACCTGACAGAAAAAAGGGTGTGAAGACCGCAGGCCTGGCCCTGCAGTTTGAACGTTAGGAGAGGAATCCGACCAGAACCCTCTTCATCCCGATTCAAGGACAGTGCCACTCAGCGAGCCTCCTCTTCTCCGTTACTTTTCTAGCGTCAGTGACTTATTTCCTCTTTCTCTGTGCAGCTCACAGTGCAATCGATTTGTTCCGTCAGGCCCGAAGAAAGTTCGATCGTTTTGCATGGTAACTGAGGGGCCTTGCAAGATATATATATATATATATATAGAGAGAGAGAGAGAGAGAGAGAGAGAGAGAGAGAGAGAGAGGCGACAATGATAGTCGGCTCCCTGGCTATTTGGACGGCTGCATTCTCAGCGATCGAGCTATGCTGCCGCTCGGGTTCATTTTGACCTGGTCAAGCTTCGACTGCTGATGATCCATGGAGTCGCACATTAATCGTGACGACCCACACATAGAGTTGTTAAACGGGGGCCTGGAACCGTTTAGCCCTATTACGGTTCGGCCCATTTATTTAATGAGTCAGTGAGCTTACGTGTCATGGTTCAGACATATATGCACCGCCTCAAAACCGTTTATAAGCGAGCCGGTTCACAGTTCGGGCCGTTTTGACCATGAATCGTTTATCTTTTTTATTTTTTTTCAAATTATTTTAAATGAATATATTTTTTATTTTTTAAAATTTTTAAATTGATCCAACAAAATTCGACCATTGATTTGCAGGATTTTGGTGGTCCGGACCGGTTACGGTTCTAAGCTTGTTCAACAAGAAAGTGGCCTGGGTCGGTTCCGGTTCAACGGACCTATTTTTTGAACTCGGCCCATAACCGCCCCTCAACCCAATACGGTTACGTGCCAGTTTGTGGTGGTCCGAGCCAATTACAGGTTTTGACGGGCTAGTTCTGGGCCAAACCGACCCGTATAACATCTCTACCTACATAGAGAAGAGGATAGACCACGGTCGATCTTCCCTTCCGTTCATTCATTAGACATATGTCATCAGAGTTTACCTAGCTAGCTGTTGCCCGCCGGCAGGGGATACACGGCAAACCTGTCTGTCAGACATACTAGAATTATCCAAGACCGCACACTTCACACACTTAATTTACCTGGCTCTTGTGTCAGTTTAATCCACTCATCTTCCTATTCTCTTATGTGCCGGACAAACTTATACGTATTGCAGGCATCGACAACTTTGTGACATAAACCTAGTCAACATTGGTAGCTTTAGGACGGGCCGAGAGAGCGAGTGCCCGGCACGGTGAACCCGACACACTCCTGTGGGACCAATTTCAACTCCACCATCTATAAGTTGTATGGACCCATCCATCATCAGACTAATGATATATATTTTCCAATTATAGACGGGAGGGTCGCGCGCACTCTTAGAAAGATAGCAGAAATAGAGAAATAAGGAAAATGGGTGATTACCCATTAGTAATAATTTAATACAGAATTCCATGGATATATGTGAAAAGTGATATTATTATAATTTTATAAAGAACTCTTTCTAATTAAATAATATTTACATTATATGCATTTGTATATATATATATATGAACATACTTCTTTTTTTTTGTCCTTGATGATGCAATGATGGTCCAGAGATCCAACTTGGGAGTGGGGACTACTTTCGTTCGGTGTCATCATTGCCATCCACGTGGCCAGAAAAGCATTCTTGTGGGGCCCAACTCCAGTGACACAGATTGACTGCGGGAACTACGAGGTATATAGGTTTGCCCCCATCACTACCAATACTAAATCATATATATATATACGGCACGAAGAGGACCACACCCACACACACACACACACACTTCGAATCTATCCATCATATGCTCATATGTGCTTGCTTGTTTCGTCTGCATCAAAATCTTCAGACACACTTGAATCGGGGACGGACAGCATACAAGCACAGCACCTCTTTACGTGCACGTCCCAGTACCGCATGGACCAACCTAAAGTGCTCTTTTTTTTATAAATTAATTCTCCGGCTGGATCATCAAGTTCACGATGAGTGAATACTTCCATGGGACTTAAATGTATGAAGCGGCTGGCCGGTTGTTCTATGCGGGGGGTTTCCAGAGAGTGTTGGGTGTTTAACGGGTAAGAATCGATCTTGACCGACAACTGTTCATTACATCTCTTTTGTGGGAAGGAAAACACACACACACATATGCATACATATATGGTGGGAGTAGCATATTGGGGAATCAAGCTAATTTTGAATGTGTCTTTGGATATTATAAGGTGAGGTACCCCTTTTGCGACCATTTTCATTAGAGAGAGAGAAGGAAGAATTAAAAAAAAAAAAAAAGGTTCAAAAGCCGAGATATAAAAAAAGAACATGTTTTTTTTTTTAAATATAGAATTATCAAAGATGTATCTGTCTCTGTTTTTGGCCGGGTATCCTTCACTTGCACCGAGAAGGAAGTGTCTTCGTCCTCCTGTTTGCCCTTTTGATGGTGAGGGGGGCATCATACTATGCATGTGCAGTTGCATCTTCAAAGTATGAAAGACAAGAGTTCTGGGTCGACGCAGCGCTATCACGACAAAATCCCAACCATAAAATTGTCAATATGCATATGTATATATATATATATATATATATACACATGCTCTCCAATTAATCTCAGAGAAAGTGCTACGGTTGTGAGAATTTTATATTGCAGCGAATCTACTGTATTTAAGGCACAATTTGTGGGCATTTATACACACATATGTCTGTGAGACACTCCTCCCTGCCTTAAAGGTAGGTCACCGGGATCAAGCATATGTAACGGCGAAAATTCATGATCACGGGATATGTTCCCCTCTTAGGGGGCCAACCTGAAGGTCGAACTTTCTGTACCAGTGAAGATTCTTTGAGGTCCTTAGATCTCATGGGATGAGAGAGATGTGTCTGTATAATGATGAACTACAAGATAAGTGTGTACGTTTCCCCCCTCCTCCCCAGGCATTCCCTGAATAAGGGTCAGGCCAGAAGTAGATATACTTTAGATGCATGATTTTGACTAATTATTGATTAGTTAACTTCTAAATCGGCAAGGCGGGCAATCGCATGTGGAGGGCTCCTTTTCTGTTTCAAATGGTAGACCAATTCGAAAGCTCCCCATGAAGGAAAGTAATAATAATACAGAGAGACACAGACAGACAGATACACAGAGAGAGAGAGAGAGAGAGATGCATGAATGAATGACAAGACAGAGCAAATAGTAAATGAGAGAGCTGGGATTGCTTTAGAGAGACATTCTGAATAATTTGACACTGATAAGGTGGTAGCCTAGATTCTTGGTAGCTTCAGGGACACTCCTCCACAGAAAGAGTACCCGATGTTCACGGTATCACGCCCGGTCCCACGGTTCGGGCTTTGCCCTCATATATGCTCGTGGAATCCACCAACATTGTCTTCCTCGTCTATTCTGTGAACTTACACAAGCCCCCCACCTAACAGGTATATTGACACTGAACGAATAGTACTCATATGTTATGCACCTGAGAGGAGGAAGAAGAGGAGGAGGGGGGTGGGTCTTTGAGGTTTAAATTTTGGTGGCCGGGTCGGGTTTGGTTTTGGTGGCGGAGAATCGATACTTTGCTTGTGGGAGGAGAGCCGGTGGGCCCGTTGGAATTCCGACCCTTTATCGGAAAACTCGAACTGTCCCTCTCGACTCCGTCCGCCCAGCCTCAATCTCAGAGAGAATTAATTAATTAATTAATCTTAAATATTAATATATACGAACCTGGCAGCAGCGGTCACGTCAGTGGGATAAGCCGATAAGTGGGGGCAGTCGCCGGTCGAGAGAGTAGTGACGAGGAAGCCCGCTTTCTGTCTCTGACGCATATATTCTCTTCCTTCGTCCTTTACCAGTCCCCATCGAGCGGCTCAGATTGTCCCCGACGGACAATCGGAGGGCCATCCTTAGCCGTCCGATGGCAGCCCCCGACGCCAAGCAAGCAACCTGACCATCCAGTCAAGCTGCCCACCCTGCTGGCACGATTCCCGGGGTGGGGCAGGCCGACACGTGGGCCCCATGAAAGTAATATACTGCCACCGACGGCCCTGTGTCGTGGCTCATGCAATGTGGTTCGGCCTTACCACCACTAACCTTTGTTCACAGTAGAGTCCAGAACTCCCTAAAACATTTATTATCATTGCACGATCATTAAATAATAAATAATGCCTGAACCTTAGTCCGACCTTATTAGTGAAAAACGAAAAGCCCAAAAAACGTGCCATTCATGTCGTGAAATGTGTCTGCCCGATCTGATTACTAATTGGTGTAATCTCGGTATTGATTGGGTGCATGAACGACCATGATTTCATGGCTCATCATAGTAAATATCCAATGAGCTTGAAGCCGATGACTCTTGCCTAATATGCGTATGTGTTCATGCTGTGTGCCGAGAGTGATGCCGCTTAACGTCCACGTCATGTGACCCTTTTTCTTTTCTTTTTAAATCTTATCGGGAGGCATTATCGTAGGAAACTTCAATTGAATTTCGAGCTTCTGCGCAGGTAAAGTCTGTTACATGGAACAATTTCCCACTTGAGGTCCCATGTGTGTGTGTGTGTGTGTATCTTTGAGCAATCCCAAACAGCCAAAATTCCCATTATTTTCTACGCATTGATCAATTGATTATCGCTCGTAATCTTAATTTAAAACATAACAATTGATGAGCTGATGACAATGGGGAACTCTCTCTCTCTCTCTCTCTCTCTCGATCTCTCTCGATGCAGCGCTTTTTCTCCCTTCTTATTCGCAGCCTCCCACCACCCCCCGCTCTGCTTATTAACTCCGCTCTTCTCATCACTCTCCTCCATCACCGCCCTCTCTTATCCTTTCACTCATCTCTTTAGATCGTGTGCGCGGTGAAGTGTTGGAGGGATGAAGTGGGCTTGAAGGAGAACTAAGGAACATCGGCTATCGGGGCCTTTAGGGTTTTGAAATTGGATTCTCCCCCTTGTCGACTCTCCCTTCCTCTCTCCCCCTCTCTTCGATTTCACTGTCATTTTGTGTTCATTCTCTGAAATGGGTCTGACTTCATTGCAAGTGTGCATGGATTCATCTCACTGGCTGGAGGTACATATATCATCACGTCTATATATCTTATATACACATAATTTTGCATCATGACCGGATTGTGTTACACATTAATCTCCTTTCACGTTTCTAATCGCTAGACGGTGCATTCCTTCTTCTAATCTCGCGTGAGACTACATTTCGTGTCATTCAACACGGTGTTCCGATACCGAAGTTCATGACATTTGCACCCACTTGCATGCCCAGCAAGTGCGGAATTTAATTTCCCCCGTGCAAATGTAGAACCATTTAACATGTTATGCTGCCCGAATACATGATAAGAGATGTAACTATAGATAATCAAAGCTAATATAATACCTTCTTGTCTCATCTCAAATGTGTGTGATTCCTTTGTATCAATTATTTTTTTCCCTTTTTGTAAAATGTGATTTTAAGTACATTAAAAAAAATAATGATCGGAAGTCGGAATTGTGTTTACACAAGTATTGTATAATGCCCTTGATTTGCTTTATCCTCACCCGCTTTGAAGGCAGCGGTGGGGGGAAAAAGAACACATCGGAACAAGTGCAGGAATGGAAATCTAACATTCTCTGTCACAATCGCACGAACGATATCTTCTGACGTATCCGAGCGGACAGCTCGAGCTGTACTGATCGTCCTTCGAATTATTTGGCACTGAATTACTGAATCGAACCCAGAGAATTTATGTCTTGTCCCATCATTGTACTGCACACAGTTATTGATCACGCGGTGGAGGATTTGAGATGATGTTTAGCGACATGCATTCTGTTATAAATTGCTTGCTTTGGTCAGGGCTCGCTTCACGACGACTCGGAAATGGATTCATCCTCCTCTCCTTC
This sequence comes from Sonneratia alba, assembly GCA_900174645.1. Taxonomy (NCBI): domain Eukaryota; kingdom Viridiplantae; phylum Streptophyta; class Magnoliopsida; order Myrtales; family Lythraceae; genus Sonneratia; species Sonneratia alba. The sequence continues at coordinate 1,442,000 of FWPY01000029.1, forward strand.
GGGAGACGTGCTCGCCTGCTCGCGGCCGCTCATGGAGCGGAGGCTTCGACCGCAGCACGACCAGCCGCTCAAATGCCCGAGATGCGAGTCCACCCACACCAAGTTCTGCTACTACAACAACTACAGCCTCTCTCAGCCTAGATACTTCTGCAAGACCTGCCGGAGGTACTCTGCTCAACTTTCATGCACATGAGAATGTGAACTTATATGAGATGCATTGATGGGCTCTCGAACCGACAGTAAATGGATCTGTGTTAAATGGTCCGTCTGCTTTTCGAACAGGTACTGGACAAAGGGTGGAACACTGAGGAACATTCCCGTGGGCGGTGGTTGCCGGAAGAACAAGAAGTCCGCCTCTTCCAAGAAACCGATGGAGCACCACAGTGTCCCCATGTTGATTCAGAACCAGGGGTCTTCTTCCTCCTCGTCCAGGAACCCAACAGATCTCCACCTCTCTCTCCATAACGACTTGCAACTCTCGTCCCACTTTGGCAACTTGCTGGGGAATGGGCCATTCTCGAGCGTGAACAATTTCCTGGAGAGCAAGCTCGGCACTACGACGGGGCCCAGCGACTTCATGGACAGCAGTAGGCTGGAGGCCATCGTTGGGAACAACCCGAGTCAGAGAAACTATGATATCATGGGCAACGATAATCCATCACCGGAGCAAGTGCAGCTGGGAGCGTTGAGCGGTGGCTGTTTTGGAGATCTGAGCAGCAACGGCTTTGGCCCGAGCTTTCATGGGCTGTGCTCTCCTTACGGGATTATTCCCTCATCTGCTGATGTCCCTAACGGCTATAATGCACATTTCATGGATAACAATTACCAGAGCGCCGTAGATGTGAAGCCAAGCCCTAAGTTGATCTCCTTAGATTGGCAAGAACAGAATCGCTCCGAAGCTGGGAAGAACATCAACGCCACGTTCGGGGGCTATGGCTTCAATAGCTTGGGATCTTCATGGACCGGGATGGTCAACGACTACGGCCCCCCAACGACAAACCCCTTGGTCTAACTTGGCATTGCGCCTCGGCACTTCAATCTGCCGATCGACTGGCGGCTCGGGATGCAATATTGTCGTAGATTATGTTTTGCGTACTGTCTATGTTAGTTAAGTGATTCAGATTATTCTCCCGATGATCCAGCCGAAGAGGGTGTGTGCGTGTGAACAAGGGAATGTGGCTGCAGCATCAAGAAGTCGATCAGTTGCTTGCATCTGATCTTATCGATGTTGACTGAGATGATTTCAATTTCTATATATATATATATGTATGTATGTATGCAATTTTTCCTATTTTAGGAATGTGCTGTCTTGTGCCGAAGACATAGTTAATTATTGTTCGAAGCTAAACTAAGGTAGGCTGCTAGGATTTTGTCGTTCCTATGAGCGGAAGACATGGAGAGTGCTGTTGTTCTCCCTTTAATCTTGTCTCCTGTCCTTATTGTGATCATTATGATATAAAATGTGCCTCAGATTATTGCCTTTTCATAAATGAATTTGTCTCACTCATTATTTTTCATTTGCAAAAAAAAAAAAAACTCGAAAACATAAAACGAGATTGAAAACAAAAAGAGGTGAATAATAAGGATAGAGAAGTTGATTCATAATAATCCAACTCAAAATTCCTAACTCCAAATTGAGAATGATAGTGCTACGTGGACGAGATGGAAGAAATAGTTTAACGCAGTTATTTTGTCTGTTGCTATAAAATCAAGATGTTAATAATTCCATTATCGTCGATATCCCGACTTGACTACCGATAATGTTGTGAGCAATATCACTCTACCAAACTTTCCTTTATATATATATATATGTGAGGTGTAAGACTATATTATATACAGAGATTAGTCTAAGATAAGATAGGCCCGGGTCAAATAAATCATCGAAAGGAAGAAATCAGAGAGGACGTATTTATTCACACACAGGAAGCTTCGCTAGATGCTTTAATGGGGGCGAAGCTTTCGGCCCAGTGCGGGTCGCCCTCCTTTTTCTGCCCACTTGGATTTCTTACCCACCCACCTTTTTTCTTGGTTTCGAAAAGGAAAAATCGATCGAGGAAGATTGTTAGATTCCGGCTGGCCGATCGCATAGGTATCCAATGCAATCGTTGCATGGCATTCGGAGGCGTTCGGGTTGGGTTCTATTGGGAACGTTAAAATCCACCACTGGACTCAACCGATCACTAATTTTTTTACCGGCCGTGGCTTCCGGCACTTGCGATGGACCGGCTTCGAGAAACCCTCTTTGGACCATATCCGGGACAGGTAGCCTCAAATGTCAAATTTTCGCCATCCAGACGAGGCTTTCTTTTCTATGTATTATGCTCCTCCTGGTTATGGAACAGCCATACCGCAGGCAGACAGGGTGGCGCGTTAAGAAGCAATCGCAGTGATCGATGAAGCGGGGCTTCTAGTGAAGGAGATACCCCCACGATGCCCCACGGTTCCGAGATCAAGCTGAAAGAAACCCAATAAGAGCCTCCCAGCAGAAGTGACACAACCACAATCTGTGCCCCCAACACGACAAATGATTCAGTGGTGCTCCTTGTGTCTGATTCTCTTAATCATCTGATGTACAGTTGGTTCATTTCATCCTAATGCAATCATTCATTGCAGAGACAATCAAATAAATTGCTTGACATTGTTGGATGGTTAAACAAGAGCTAAGATGAGACGGAGAGCAAGAGCAAACAATCACCCTTTCGGGAATGTCTTACAAGAGCATGCCGTTATTCTTCTAGCAATCTTATATTTCATCTACCATCTGCATCTTGAAGTTGAATTGCAGTGATGTATTGCCAATAAAATTGCTTCGCAATCCACAATCAAAATCGTCGAAAGAAAGCAACATATCTTGGATGACTAAGAATTGACCAATGGAAAATGGATAGGCTGTCTCCAAATGAACACAAAGGCATAAGCATGTTCACGGTCTCCGAGATGAATTATCATCTAATGTCACAACCTACCGGAATTTTTTTCTCCACGAGGACTCTAGGCTGCCTTTGGCTTAGGCTTAATACGCTTCACTCTCGAGTACAGGAACACTCCGGCGAGAGCAATGCCAGTGCCTGGAACATACAGATAAGCCAAGTGACAACGAGAACAGGCAATAATAGTACGTTGAATTGAACTAACAATCTGTATTAACTAAACTCCTGGCTGAGTCAAGGTGATGTTAGTATGTTACCGAGAGAATTGATGGGGGAAACGGGTGTCTGGAAGAAGACAACAGAGCTGACAATCACTACGACCCGCTTCACGCAGTTGCCAACGGAGTGGGTGACAGGAGATACCCTCTGTAATATCATATAAGAGACCTGCATATTTCCACTAAACAAGATGAGCACTCCCGCAAGCAGATAAAATATTTGCAAGAACTTGAATATCATTGCAAATACATGCATTGATGGAAAAGATGGTCATAGATTTCAGCTGAGTTACCTGCTGATAAGCATGGAAGCACAGCGCTGCCAGTAAGGACCTAGTCAATACTTGTTTGACATTCATACCTTGCTCTGCCTGTTATGCAAGAGAAGAAAAAGTGATAGGTGAGAAAATTCATATTAAATGAAAAGGAAGGTCCCTTTTTTATAACATTATTATAAGTCAGCGAATACTCACAGCTAGCTTAAAGTATGCTGGAGAAAACTTGACACCTTCCAGATAGCAAGTCACAGGGAACAACAGAACAAAGGACATCATGGTTATTATTGAGAACAGAGTTATGTTGTCCACGGATTCCTGGCAAGAATCAATCCTTATCACAAGTGACAGCTCAAGAGAAATTACATAATAAGTTGTAACAGATTAACTGTTAATTGCATCAACGCACAGCAGGGAAGATTCTAACATATCAGAATCTCAAAGGTTGAGATTATGAACCGTAGATTACCTCTTTGTTAACCATGACCTTCTTGCTGAGCACATTGCGGGATTGATTTGACAGATTTGAAGCCATGGCACTCCAAAATCCAGCCCTTGAAAGAAGCAGAGTTAGAATAGAAGAAATGTGAAATCAACCATGAATCCTGTTTGTTTATATAATAGGGCCAGCTGAACAGAATCTCTTGATGTTCCCTTTTGCTTTCAGAAGACATCTCTCACCAGTTAAAAGAAGCCTCGGTTACTGATGCTAATGCAACACCACCCACAATTGGAACTAAAGAACTGACAACCCAGAGAGTGGGCATCTGCGGAAGACAAGAGATACATAATCAAAAATTTTCAACTAACATAATAATTTCAATTCTACATAACAATGCAGTGAAAAAGAGTATACAACTATACACAATGAAGTTTTTGACTACCCATATGCAATAAAGTTAAACATAATAATATCAGAATTTTATTTGGCTTGTCTAATTTGATAACAGCATGTCATTAAATTATTACAACTCAAGTGAAAAATAAAGGGTGAGAAGCAAATTTCAGAGCGCAGAAAAAAAAAAAAAGCACCTCCCCTAGGAACGCTGCAGATAGAAGAACTGAGAAGAAGGGCTCCATAGCCTTGATTGTATGAGTGAATGAAACAGCCACTTTCCCGAGACTCATATTGGTGAAAAGGTTGCCTAACGTGTGTACCATTGCTAAAGGCACAATTGCCAACAGCTGCCATTACATAAGTCACAAGAGCAGTCAGAATAGGGCAAAGAATTGGGACCTAGAATTCAAATAATTACAAGCGCCAATTATATAATGATCCCAAAGAAAAAAAAAAGCACCAATCTTATAACTAGAGAAAGATGTACCTGGGAACTGCTGATTTTCGGTCTTTTGTAGAGATTGAAAATCCACATGAAAAGGACAAGCACTGAACCCACTGCAAACTGAACTAGAGTAACGGTTGCTGGATAGTGGAAGGCCTTCAGGACCTGTTATGGAAGGCATGGTCAAGTGAGATTTAACAACCTAACAAGTTGCACAAACTGCACAGAAAATCGCATTAGATCAGGCAATTCAACAGTGACAATCAATATGTGATGCAAAAGCAAATTATCCATCACAAATGAAACGCAACAAATATAAAAAGAATGTTCTTGGAGGGCCCACAAGATTAGCAATTCATAATTCTGAAATGAACATTGCAGATCCACATGAACTATTTCGAACAGAAGCATTGAGCCAAACATGAAATGAGCTTCATCTTCAATTAGATCCTATAACAACAGCACAGACGTATGCAATGATGAACAGGCAGATTGCAATCCAGAAAGCACAAGAATGAGGAGCAAAGTCGCAAACCTGCTTGTTATAGATGTTGAAGTAGATATTGAAAAGATACCAGAGACCAAACAACAGCCCAAGTTCCAACGTTTTCATCAAGCTTCCCGACTTCTCGCCCTCCCCGGCCGTTTCAGGCATCGAGACAGCTCGGACCTCGAAACTATCGTTCCCCGAATCGGAACCAAGATGCTGCACGCCGCCCCAAGGTCTGAGCTTGGAAGACGAGGATGGGCAGCACAGGGTCCACGACCGGCGAGGCAGCGAAGAACCCGAGAGGCCCGGGGCGGCATCAGAGCCGAACGAGGCGAGCACCGGAGGCGGGGTCGGCGGCTTCGAGGAGGCTGAGATGCGGATGGGATCGAAGTTGAAGGCGGAGCTGCGGCCGCCACCGGCGCGGCACCTGAGGGATGGAGATCTGTGGAAGGGGAGGTGATGGGAGAGGGTGAAAGCCGCGCTCTGCATCTTGGAGATCTGAACACTGGCTCAGAGCCCGCAGAGAGAGGTGGAGGTGGAGGTGGAGACGGAGGAGAGGAGAGGAGAGGAGTGGAGGCGTTGGAGAATCCGTCGGGGTTGGTGAATCCATCGATGTCTATGTAATGTAACGTTACGTTAGGTGGTGCCGAGACTTAGACCGGCACTGCTGCCGGCCCTGCCACGGTGAACCGCTCTTTTCCTAAAAATATTATATATATATTTATATATAATTACAAGAAAAATTAAATTCTTAGGAATTAATCGGAATATTCCAAGGATTTTCATCTGAGAAAAAGGTTTGTGTCTTCTACTATTTTACTGTTTCATGTGTTTCGACCATAGTTTTTAAAATCGGACTGGACCAGCCGGTTCAATGGGAATCGGCCTTTTATCTGATTCAGTTTTCATAGTTGACCAAATTACATTGTAAATGCAGTCACTCTCGATTGAACCGGCCGGTTCTTAATCAAAAATATGAACTAATTGAACCGGTAAAAAAATTACTCAACTTTAAAAATAAAAATAAAAATAAAAATATATTATAATATATTTATTTTATTTTATTAAATTTATATTTATATTTTATGTTGAACTTAAGTTAATACAATAACTATATTAATAATTTTTTTTATTATAAATCAGTATTAAATTATTATATTATGTTAATTTATTAATAATATTGTACTATTAATATTACATAAATAAGTGGTTCAATTCATTGAGCTCCCAATCTGACCTATAAACTCCTAAACTCATACCTTAACTGGTTCCCGATTTGATCCAATTTTAAAAATTATGATTTTTATCTCGTGGATTATATATATTTATACCCACCGTGTTAAACATTATAATAATTTATTAATTTATTAAATAGTATATTATATATTCCAGAATTAGGTATTAATTCATAAATCCTGACCCAAGAGTTTTGGACCGTTTGTTAGGCCTACTGCTGGCACGAATATATACACTTGCGGATGTTAATGTTGCCGCGTGGTGTGAAGGTTGAAAGTGCTCGTATATTACCTTCCCCGAAAGCCTCTCATTCCTGCCGACCCAAAAATCCGTGCTTGAGGGCCCTGGAATTGTGGGGTTGAATCATTGGTGGGGAGGAGTCGAGAGTTGGGAGAGCCAAGCCGACATTTCTGTAGGCAGCCTATACGGTTCATTGCAACAAGAAGTCTCCCAACACAAGAGAAGGCCAGCGAAGAAGAAGAAGAAGGATTGACAGATGGTCAAACATGAAAGGTAACATTGAGCTCTCATCAAGACTTGCTAGTTGCTTTAGTTGTTAGCCATCACAACTCATCTTCTCCATTTCTCTTCATGCCATCCTTAAGAGAGCTCCTACCATTGTTCTTCAACCTTCGGTCGACAAATTACTGCAAAATGGAAAGCAGGGGCTCAAATTTCACCAAACTCTGCCATGCAGTCTGAAAGCAGCGGTGAGTGAACTTAGATCGGAGAAACCAATAGTAGTTGCACGATTATCTTACTTCTATGCCATATGAATGCAAGAAAGATAAGACGGGCATCATACATTCCGACCCAAATGGCATGATAACAGATGAAAATAGGACCCCAAACTTTTTACTGAAAAGCCATGCACAAGAGAGCAAAAACACCACGGAGATGGAATGAATCCAAACTCGCATTGAACAGTTCACAATCAATGACAGATGCCTAGATCAAAGAAGAGAAGGATTCTTCTCATTAAGGAGGCAAACCCAATTCATAGGTCGTAAACAGGAGCATACAATGACCATGCAATGCTGTCATTTTTTGATAGTAAGACTTAATAAAATAAGGCAATGAAGAGCACAAGTGCCTAGTACCATATTGCTTTCAAGCCATGTATACATGAACACTTGCAGTCTTCATTGCCTGACAGACGGGGCAGAGATGGACAAACCCTTCACAGTCTTTGCACAAAGAAAGATGTCTACAGGGCAGGATCAGGACACTGATATCCTTCGCCTTGCATGCTTTGCAAGTCATTTTCTTCACATTCCCAGGGAACAAACTCCCCTCACCATCCATTAATTTAAGATGGCCCTGATTAGCGTATGAGGTAGCATCATCAACCTCACTGTCCCCACACCCTTCTCTCCCATGCATCACTCCGTGTGCCATGACCTGCTGCAAGTTGTTCTTCAAGACATTGATTACAGACTCATTGTACTTTGACCTGTAATGCCATGACTGGACCTCTCTTGTGACCTGCTTAATTCTTTCTTCTAGTTCCTGGTTCTTGCGGTTCATGTTCTCAATTTCGAGGTCCTTTTCCTGTAACTTCTTGTCTACACATTTCTCTACTCCACTCAACAGGGAAGCAGTCTGTCTTCTCTGGAGTTCCTTCACACCCTTTACAATGCCTTCTACCTGATACACAACAGTGATATGTTTCAATAAAAATTCAAAGTAGATGGATGAACCATTTGCATCACACATGAAGCATGTTTTAGAGTAAAACTCCTACGACCGAGCAGAAGCAATCTACATCCATCAGCAAAGCTGGACGAGACAAATGCTCCTTCTGGGGAGAAATCTCCAGCTAAGGTCTAATCTTATGAACTTCTTACCAATGCCACAACAACGGGGTCTTAATAAAGCAGATTTGTAAGCCATGAGAACCTGTGATTTGATGTAGCAATCAAATTCTTCTTCTTGTCGATTAATTTCATTCTTGTAGTCATTGTTGAGCAGCAGCATGGCAGGGAATGTAACAGGCATTCCTTCACTGACAGAGGAAATGGAGGAGTTATGCTCATCTTCCTCATATGCAAGTTTCAATCCAGTCGACACAGGCTGTGGATTGAAAATGCTCCCAGAATGACCAGCTTCGTGTTGGGAAAGTTTATTGTTATGGGTTATAAGCTTTTGCTGTCCAGGAAAAGGTTCTGCCTCCTTAAATCTTTTAGCTGGCTGATCAATATTTGTTGGGTGATTCTTCCCACTGCAACCTAAAGGAAAAATGTTGCCTCCAACAGTATCTATAACCAAATTCCAATTTTAGTTCAAGCAAGGTAAAGATAAAAATAAAAATATGGATCTGAAGTACAATGCATGATCATTTGAAATATGTAAATGCCAATAATGAAAACAAGGGTGATGAGCACCGCTTGGAGTTCAATTTGCAAGCTCAGGCCTAGCAAATTCCAGATGCAAAGGAGAAGTGTATAGTCTGTTTCTGGATCAGAAAGATCCATGCCAATAAACTTGACAAGAACTCATGAGATTATCTAATCGACTCATCATAAAAATTGGTCCAAGACATGGACTGCAAGATCCTCTGAAAGTCATTAATGAAGGTACAAGTACTTCTAGACTTTTCAAAATACCCCCTGAATGAAATGAAACCAGAAGAATTTTACACTAACTGACCAGGTATGTTTCAATAAAAAAGGGACTTCTTCAAAGAGGTCCAAGAATCTGTTTTTTGGTCCAAAGGACATCAGAATTTCACAGATCTGCCCATTCTGGTGCTCTCAAAGTTAACCAGTCAGCAACACCACAAGATTCATCTCACAAGGAGAAGAATCAAGTTTAGAAAAATAGATAACATATGCTGATTGCATGATAGATCGTGGACATGATCAGCAACCTTAACAAAATTCACCAACCACATCCCAATACTAAAAGATAAACTTGCAGATTAGAAAAACATGCGAGAAAACAACTCTTCAAGCAAGCGCATATGACAACAGTGACACCTACTCCAGTTTGGCTTCTCTTGTCGATTATATGCAAAATCCATATTTACCCTACACCAAATAGGACTCAGCTCAATCCTGGTAATAGTATAAAAAGTAATTCTAAAAAACCATCACCAAACTGAAGAATTTTCCAGGCCATGGTGGACATAAAGAAAATGCTTTTCTGAAAAAGACGATAAGAATAAGTTCTTATTTGAACCCACAGTCTCCAATTAACTGCAGCTGAGGCAGCGGACTGGCATCATACTGTATCTGGTTATCCTGTAGCAATAGAGGAAAGCTAGGATTGCTCGAATCGCCTACAAACATTACTCCTGAAAGGACCACCATGCACAATATATCAGCCAACGAGCTTGCAAAGCATGGTCTGCAGACAATCCAAACATGATAGAGCCAAAACCGAGTACGGATGAATGGTCTCACTAGGAAATACAAGCAAATAACCAGATCAAAAATTATGTGAGATAATGTGGTATCGTCTAACTGAAAGCCATCGCTAGGGGAAAAAAATAAACAAGCATGAGCTACGACTAGAGCCACGCACAAAGATCAGAGCCTAATCCCTTGGAAACTGGAGTGGAAATGAAAGCTGAATGTGATGAATGCGGGGCAATCCGAACCTCTAAGATCCAGCCAAAGCCTCGAGAAAATCAGCCGTAAATCACAGGTGAATCGAGGGGAAAGAGCAACATAAACTCCTCCTATCTGAAACGTCTAAACGAATGAAAACGTAACCACCGCCTTGGGCTTGCAGTCAACAGACAATTAATTGCACCAGAAATCTAGGGAAATGAACATATATATATATATATAAACTTAGAAACCCATTGATTATATTCTGAGGCGATTACCTTGGAGGAAGACCGATCAACAGCACGATCGAGCTGGTGCAGCAAATGGCGTCTGGTATGACGTTTCTGGGAGGCGAATTGAGAAGCGATCAGCAGCGGAGGGAGATGGTGATTGGGATGATGATGATGAGAAAAGTGGGTTTGGAGTAAAGGAGGTGGAGGAGGAGGATGAGGAGGAAACGGACGATTCCATCCGCTAGGACTATTTGTTGGTGTAGGTATTGTCGTTTCCGTAACCTTCTTCACCGCTATCTTCCTCAGCTCAGCTCCCTACTCCTTCCCCTTTTGTTTTCACCCTTTGTCGGATCTTATCCGGATTGGCCTAGGTACTAACCGGTACATGGATGAGAGTGCGGGCCAGTCGCTGGACCTTGGACCGGGCTATAGGCTGGGTATGGACTGGGCCCTTGGCTGGACCATGGCCTGGCCCGTTACTAGTCCATCGGCCACCGGCGGTCCTGTGTCGGTCGCTCGGGATGATCGCTGGCAGCGCTGCGCACTCGTCCCAGTACGAGGCCCATCCTCTTCTCGGAGGCCCTTGTTGATGATGCTGTGGACGCTCTGGGTCCAGTCGAGGAGCAGGGCCCAAACCGCCGTCACAACCCGAAGCTCCTCCTCCTCCTCCTCCTCCTCCTCCTCTCCTCCTCGCCCTTGTCCATCGGAGGATAAGGCAAAGCTCGACGGCTCTCGCTGAAGAATGAATGAGATCGGTGGAGGTCCCAGTGTGGATTTGCTCATTTGTGGGTGGATTTGAAGATGAAGAGAAAATACTCAATAGGGAGCTGGCCACTGCTGTAGAGGAGGGATTTTGGGTGGGAGACGAGAGAGAGAGCAGCGCTGTTTGCTTCGGGCGATGAACGGTGTCTCCTCTGCGATGCTATCCATGTTAGAGGACGAACATGAACTGAATCGAGGAGAAGATCAGATGGGGGGTAGAAGTGTAAGAGACAGGAGTAGGGGGACTGAAACCGGAGATTCGTACTCCTCTTTGTGCTTATTTCAGTTCCCCCCCTGAACTCTCTCACTATCAAGAACTATACATGATTTAAAGTTGGGGGAAAAAAAAAGAAGGTTGAAAGAGATTCCCTAGTGTGTGACCGCTTTTAGTCACTCTGCCAGATGACCAGTCATTGTCTCCTGCCGGGTAAAAAGAGGGTTCACATACACGTACGTGCATACCTCGAAAAAGCTCGTCCCACGATTTTGCTTTATGATAATTGAAATGGCCTCGTCTGTCGGCTGTAACTTGGATATCAAAATATCAGAAGTCGGGTTCATATTGAGTCGACGCCCCCATTGGGCGGCAGGCGGCGGGCGGCGGGTGGTGGGCCGGCCTGGGGGGGTGGTGTTGCGGCTGTCTTAGTCTAAGCTGTTCTGTGGAGGCAGTTGAATTTGGAAAGAAATTCCAATTACCAGGGGCACAGTTTTTCATCGTCTATTTCATGCGATGATAGTTTTTACTCAAATCTCGACTGGCACCAAATGCAGCGAATCTCACCGGGGCCATCACCGACATTTGCGTGTATCCCAAATGGGAAGCTAATCATGAGGCCCGTAATCATCAAAATCCAGCCTTTACGCTTTTAGCGGTACTCTGATTGCTAAATCATGGGCTCTATCAACTGGAATGAGTCTGATTCGTTCATAGAGCATCCCCTTATTTCCGAATGTTCTTTTCCTCTTCAGATCGATGATCCGACCCCGCCATTGAGATTTGAGAACTGATTATTTATGGTTTTCATATTTATAATATATGTTATTTATTAGTTGTCAAAAGAGTACGAGTAAATAAGCTAATTTTTTTTATTATATATGGTAAATTTTATAATAAGAATTAAATTTATAATTTTATATTAAGGGTGATCTATTATATTAAAAAATTATGAAGAAATGAAAAAAGAAAAGAAGAAGAAGAAGGGGGGCAAGTATTAACTTCCTCTCTTTTAATTCATGTTCACCATTTTCTTTCCTTTTCACCTTTTCTTTGTCAGCTTTATTCCATTTTTTATTGGGAGCCCGGCTGAGAAACTTGCATGGACTGAACGAATTAGCCTTGTGGGTCTTTCTTGTAATGGAAGATAAGGTTGGTGCGAGTCCGGTCTCTTGAAAGAAAGCTTCAACCGAAAGACTCCGAGTTGCTCTCTCTCTCTCTGTACTTGTAAATATTTCTGTCTATGATCTTCAGCCCCTTTGATCTCCTCTCTCAGCAGAGCCTGTTGATTCAGCTTGACAAGCTCTGATTGCTTCGCTGTGCTGTTCCTGCGCGGAGCGCTCCACGGGCAAATTGCTAAATCCATCATCTTTCATGCGAAATCCCTGGAAAATTATTTGTATTTTGATCCCTTTTTGTGAGCCTAAGTCTTCTTCGTCGGATTCAACCCTCTGCAAATGCGTCTTCTTTGTTGTTTTGTTATCTCAGCTTTTAAAACGCTTGATCTGTTTCCATCATTGTCAGCACAAGTCAGCGGACGTTCAATGTAGAAATATGAGATGAATTCACCTGTTCAAACCCAAGAGACCATCCTTCACTCCCGTTATGCCATTCTTCCCCTAATAGCCTTTTTTCTGGCGGCTCTTCATTTGCAGTTTCTGAGATTGTGAATTAATCGAAAATCCTTGAAAGCAAAAGAATATAGAAGAGATGGGTTTGCTAGCTGGGTCCTCGGAGGATTCTTGGAAGCCGTCCATTACAAGCGACACGACCACCCGGAGCTACTGGTTCAGCTGGAGGGTCCTGCTCTGTGGAACGTGGATAGTGTTCTCGATATCTCTCGCATCGCTTCTCATCCGAAAGTATGAGCATTTCTGCAGCTGGAGGCATTGCGTCCAAGAAACCGAGCACCAGAAGATGGAAATCTTGTATGACGACGAGACATGGAGGCCATGTCTGAAGGGAGTCCACCCCTCTTGGCTGCTCGGATTCCGAACTCTTGCTTTTGGTCTGCTCCTTGCAATGCTCGTCGCCATGGTTCTCATGGATGGACCAAGCATCTACTACTATTACACTCAGTAAGCTTTCTTAGGCAGTTGCTGAAAAGTACGCTGTCTTGGTTATAGTTTTATTTAGCCTACAGCAGGTTCATCTTCGACCCCAGAATCACGAACTACGACATGGTATGAGGAAATTGCCCGATTAAAATTCTTTGAGTACTTAGATGGCTCAACATTTTTGTTTTTCTCCTCTTTTGGAACAGGTGGACCTCTACATTGATCACCATTTATTTTGGGGTATGTTTTCCTTTCCTGCAGAGCCATCCCCAGTGTTCTTCAGTCTCAATTAAACACTATATGAATCATGCTAATATTGTTGCATTAGTGGCTTTGTTGTTGCATAGCTCGGTCTGTTGCTTTCCGTTCGTGGATGTATCAAATGCCACAATGCAGCAGGAGGCGAAAGGGTTGACAATGTGGACATCAACTCGGAGCTGGGAATCTCTGCAGCTTCCACACTGACAGAGACTTCCATGGACTCCAGCTCTTTGAAAGCACCAGGCAGAGGTATACACCATGCTCGACAGACTTCAGACTTATGGGGTCACGCCTTTCAGATACTTTTCCAGGTAAGATCGTTCGACCTCAATTAACTTCCGACGAAGAAATAGATAGACAGAAGCTTCCGGGTAATGTTATTCTCTTCCGATGAATGACTTCTTGTTTTTACCCGGGGATGTGGGGGAAAGCAGATAAATGCGGGAGCCGTACTGCTCACAGATTCCGTGTTCTGGCTCATAATCGTTCCGTTTCTCATGGTGAAACACTACCCCCTGAGCTTCGTAAGCACCATCTAAAAATGCTTCACTCCTTTTTGAGGTATGTCGGTTTCCTCTGGAATTTCTACGACAAGAACTTTTGGCCCTTTGCAGTTGGACATCAGTATGCATACGATCAACGTCATCTTACTACTGATCGATGCGGCTTTAAACTGCCTGGTAACGTCTCATTCTTATCCTCTTCTTTTCTTCCCCCCTCGCTATCCTGGTTCAGAAAAATCAAACTCCGATTTCCGAACGTTTCTGTTTTCCCCTTTCAGAGGTTCCCTCTGTTTCGGATCGCCTACTTCTTCTTGTGGACAGCCTTCTTCGTGGTATTCCAGTGGATTCTCCATGCCTGCGTCCCCATCTGGTAAAGTCTGGGAACCACATTCTCCTTTCCTCTCGATTCAATATCATCAAGATTCTCGGCTAATTCCCCACAGTGAATTTGCGTGTCTATATGATAGGTGGCCATATCCATTCCTCGACTTATCTTCCCGATATGCTCCAATATGGTATGCCTCCTTACTTTAACATCTCGACTCCCAGCAGAATAGTCTCTCGTACACCCTTTTAAGGTGTCTTCTGTTCTTGGGGGATTTTAAGGTACTTGTCAGTGGCATTGATGCACCTTCCCTGCTACGGAATGTTCGCTCTCGCGGTAAAGCTGAAGCATTTTCTTCTGGTAAGCTGGTTCCCTCAGTCCACTCAATTTGAGAGGTAACTGGCTAATCAAGATGGGACGCAAAACTCGCAGAACAGATAAGGTTCAGCTTGGCTTCGACTGGAAAACGGGGATCGGCGGATTATTAGCCCAAAGCCGCCAGGATTAGTAGTTACTCAAAGAGTGAAGAAAGGGAGACCATGGCAGAGCTCGATGGACTGACTCATAGCCAAAAGGATGTGTAGCGAAGTTCTTGGGTAAAAGCAAATGGCAATGATAATTCATTAAAGAATGGTAATGATGATTACACACGGGAAAAAAAATTGCTATAATTAGTAAGAAATTTTTTTCCCTTTGTCATCTTTAACCTTTTCCATTTTGTCAAATTTTATTATATACATGTAGAAGGATTATGAAAATACAGACCATTTTTTTCAAACCGGCCGGATTCCACGTCACAGGGTGCTGGTTCGAACGTCACGTCAATCAGTCAGCCCACCGACCAACGGCTTTTCCTCAATGCTTTCCCGCCGGTGGGCTATCATGAGGCCCGACAAGAACTATGAACGCGCGGCCTGGTCTGCCGTGGCACTTTTGAGCTGCGAAGCTTGAGAGTTCGTACAGCGCGTAAATACATATATACATATATATATAGCCGTTAATTTGGGCCAGGCCGATCTATTCTTGGACCGTATCAGGACGGTTCACCATCTCGGCTGTCCGAAAATTTCGGTCCCGTTCGAATTATTAAATAATTATTTTTTAAAAATAAATTTAAATAATTTTTTATCCTACAAATAATCAATTAATCTAAATTTTATTTTAATTTGAAAAAAACTTAAAATAACAGCTAAAAGTCATAATTTTTAAAATTAAACCAGACTAAGAACCAGTCAAAGCATGTATTTATCGGCTCATGAGTCAGATTAGGGTTCAATAGCTCAAATCGCATATTTAATAAATAATACTAATAATATAATATTACTAATAAATTGACATAATATTATAATTTCATCATAATTTATAACAAAAATTATTAATATAATAATTATATTAACCTCAAATTTAATATAAAATATAAATATAAGTATAGTAAAATAAAAAAAATTACATTATAATATATTTTTATTTTATTTTAAATTTAAGTCAGCCGATTTTCTCATCAGTTTAATTGGATTCACAGGTTCAATCGAAAACTAACCTGTTCAATCGAATCTGATATAATTTAAAGTGCAATTAGATTATTTATATGAACCGATCCGAGTGAGTGGCTTCCTCTATATTCAACCGCCGCTTGGGACCTCACTCGAGAAGGAAAGGCGCAGCTCCGACACTCAGCCCAGAAGACGCACTGAAGACAGCGGGAAGTGCGTTTACGTCATCATAGAACAGGTGTGGCAACTTACTCCTGCCCAGCTGTATTTGACAGGATCCAATCTTCTGATTTCTCCGGCCGGGGACTTTGAGGCCTTACAGTCAGTCACAGGCGCCACAGCTCAAGTGAAAAAAATGGATGGCCCAATTAGTCGGGCGCTGTACGGCCGGAGTTGGACCAGTCCAACAGTAGTTCTCTTCCAAGTTCAAGGCCGTAATATCAGCAACAACATCGAAAAATCCGAACCCTCATGTCCTCCCATTTTCCCACTCCCCCTCTTCTCTATCTAGACATACGAACATCCACCGTAACCCAAAAAAAAGGAAAAAAAATGAAAATTCGGGATTTAACATGAGTTGATTTAGAAATTGGGAATACGCAAGGTAATATGGGTTGATTAAGGTGGTTATGCAAATCTCGATTATCATCCGACATCCGCTAATCCTACGTAAAATAAGAGAAATGAATGCTATGTTCGGTATGTGTCCGGCTGCATTGACTCAGCAAAAGTCCCGCCGCCCATCCCTCCCTTGTCTTCTGAAGAAGTGGGGTTTGGGCGGGGGAGGATTAATTAATGCATCAATTAATTATCTAATGACTAAGCTCATACTGGGCAGACAAAACAATTCATTAAGGAGGAATAATTTGATTAATTAACGAATCAATTCGGAAGGTTTTATCTCGTGGGCGAGGCCTGATTGGATTTCCGCCACGTTTGTCAACTTCGATTCGGCCGCGCCGGTGAGGTCGATACTGCCCACCCTCTCATCATTAATTTCGACAAAATAAAGTGGTTTCCAGGTCTCCTCCACATATATATATATATTCAACAATTTATTTTATAAATATATTTTTAAAAAATTAATAATATCACAAAGTAAACAATTTTATAAGTTCATGTAGAGTTGGCAATTTGGCCTGTCACAGTCATAAAATACTAGTCCAGCACCAAATTTTAAATAGCTCAGACATGATTGAATCTTACCAATAATTATTTTTTAAAAATAAATTTAAATAATTTTTATTATATAAATAATTAATAAATCTAAAATTTATATTATTTAAAAAAATATTCAACTAACTATTCAAACATGATTACATGTATATAACTAATAACTTTTAAAAGAAATTTCTCATATTTTTATTTTTATTATAAAATACATTTTCACATTTTAAAACTGATACAATTTTTTTTTTGTACTGATATAACTTAAAAAATAAGTTATCTAAAAATACCGACCTAAACACTAATTTTTCATGTTTTGCACAAACTGTGCTACTTTTTGCCAACTCTAACCTCCGAGCATCATTTCGATAATTAGTGAAAGGCTGTCCGCCCCCACTTTAATACAAAGGAGAAGATACGCTTTGCCTCCTTAAAAGAGAAAGAAAAAGAGAAGTCAATTATACTCATTTTTGTTTTCCACCCAAAAAAATTTATTTATTTCCACATCTTTTTTTTGAAAAAAGGAGAAAATATTATAAGAAAAAGCCGATGCCTACCCATCCATGCAGCGGGTGGGTCCACGACGATCCATTCGACATGCGTAACATACATTTCCACAATCATTATTTCTAATAAATTCTTATTTTTTAATGGAATATATCCCTCTGGTCCACTCCACCCTTCCACCTTTGAAATGAAAAAAAATAATAGTCCATGGAACATTACTGCCAAACAAATTCGTCACAATGACTTACACCATAAAACATAATTAATATATATATATATATATACAGAGAGAGAGAGAGAGAGAGAGAGCATGCAAATGGAAGCTATGATCATTGACTCTCACAATCCATAGAGCTCATATATAATACATGAAATGAGGATGAAGAGCTCCGAGAACACGTTTAGAGTTGACAGTCTGTTAGTAAGCTGGTAACACGCAGTAAGTAGGTCAAATTTAATGTTTGAAACTCTTGAGAGTCGCTATTTGGGGTTTAATAGACCGGTCCTAAGTTGTATAATATACTGTCTGATATATTAATCAGTTATTACGATACCGGACATAATTGATATAAAAGAAAAAGAAAAAAAAAGAAGAGCACCCAAAAAATAATAGTGGGGATCCATCCCAGTATGATATCCTTAAACAATAAGATATAAAATGGTATTTGACGTACACTTTCGATATATATCTCGACTTCTGATGAAATTACCTTAAATTCGATCCATTATTATTCGTACTGGTCTTGGCTATTGTATTATAATATTAAAGAAAAAGCAATCCATGGGTAGACAAAGAAATTGTTCTTTCTAGCCCCCCACCGATGCTAAATACTTTCTTTTTTTTTAATTTAAAATTTTATTTAAGAAAAAAAAAAGATATCAAATTATTTCGAATAATTTGGTGTTGAATATCTTTTGAAGAGTAAACATCTTCGTATTTCTGTTGATAATATGGTTAATATGATAAAATTGCTCCACTTTAACTTTTTTTTATGTTACATACGAGTCCATTAGTCTTATAAGAAATAGAAGAAGAGAAGAATAAAAAATATAAAAGCTATCATAATAAAAATTAAATATATAATATTTTAATTATTAAATTAAAAATACATATACAAAACCAATGATTGGACCATAAAATTCAATTTTTATTCCTAAGTATTTATTTATTCCTCGATGCTTTTTTATTCTGGAACATTATTATAACGGGGAAACGAAGCTCCAATGGGAACCCTGGCCGACCGGGAAAAAAAACAGGAGAGTCTTTCAGGTGTCCTGCTTCCCTGCTTTTCCGCCATTATTCTGATGATGAGCTTCTTTCGCCTCCGTGTCTGTACGCTAAAAATTACCATCCCCGAGGACTCTTGCCTGCCCGCTCCATTTTTCAGCAATCACCAAGCTCGCTAGACCTAACAAAAGCGCAAAGAGCCCCCACCCCCGAAGACCCGGTACCTTTTGTGAGAGTTCGCACGGTGAATTTCGTTCCACTTCCTTGGCTATGTAATACGTGCATCTATATATACATGTAGATACACGCTCAGTCTCCGCACAGTCGTCTCTCTCTTCCCTATGTTGCCTTGAGTCTGAGATCTCCTTAGCCCTGCACGCAGAAAAAAAAAACTGTTCATGATCGATGGAGGACGGCATCTACGGACTACAGTTCGGCGGGTGCTTATACGGGGATGGAGCTCATAGTACTCATGCCCATGGTCAGTCCCCTCCTCCACTGGCAGCCGATAGCGGTTACGATATTAACCAGCAGCAGCACCTTCCTCATCCCTACGAGGGTTTCCCTCTGCTGCCGGTGGCGGCAGCGGCTTTTGACGTTCCGCCCGGGCCAAGCAGCCCGTGGATGCAGACGGGCGATACGTCGGCCGTATCCGATGCCGCCTCGGACATGGCGGTGGAGGTGGAAGAGGAGAGTGTTTCGGTGGCGGGTGCTCGAGCTAAGATTGCTGCTCACCCTCTCTACCCTAAACTCCTTCAAGCTTACATTGATTGCCAAAAGGTACACAAATACGTACTCTGTAAATTTGTCTACGACTGTACATGTATGAGTAGGACTAGCAAATGTGCGCACGGACTGCCAAAGAAAAAACATCAGTTGTCAAACACACACAAACGCACAGAGATAGGGAACTGCAATATAGTCGCAGAAGCACGAACCGTTGGTGGGTTCATCGGAAATCGAAGGATGGGCTTCAAGGCGGTCATAAGTATCCTCCAGCTATCGGCCTCAACTGGTCTCTGTTCGAGCATCGGCTTATGTAGCTTCACTATGTTTCAAACATTGATACGCATAATGTCATTACGGTGATGAAGAACCGTCGGTGGATGTCACCTTAAAAAAAAAAAGAAAGAAACAAATAACACACAGGAAACATGAAAATATTAATGTTCAAAACCTAGGGATAGAGTAATCCGAACATGGAGGGTTGCTTTGCTTCGAAGCACTCTCTTTATCTCAAGGGCTCTTTTGCTGGTTAGCGGTAGCAACCCTTGTCCGGAAATGGGCGAATTGCTTCTCATGTGATTTAACCTTATGCTTGATTAAGCAGTACTAGTTCTGTGGTATAATTTGCACGGAAGAGTATATATATCTCTGTGTGTGTGTGTGTGTGTGTGATTCGATCAAATTTGACATGCCTCAATTGATTTGATTACTTGCTCATCCAGGTGGGTGCACCGCCAGAGGTTGCCAATGTCCTGGACAAAATCCGGCAAGAGAGCAAGGCCCGCGACAAAACAGACAATTGCTGCCTGGGTGCTGATCCTGAACTCGACGAGTTCATGGTACGCCTCAATTGAGAAAACCCTAATGTGGCTGTTCTTTTTGACTCGCTAGTCCTTGTAATTGTCTCGAGGGTGGAGATGAGATCAAGGCCTAGTTCAACATTATTCTCACCTAACCCTCGATTCGTAACTGCATAAGTTTGTTCCCTAAAACAAGTTTAGTAGAGATGATTCTATTGACAGCTAAGGTTACAATAACCAGATTATCGTAACCAACTCTTACCCACGAATTGATTGAAATGATGAAATTTATTGATCTGTGCAGTCTTTTGAGGCAATAATCTGATGTTGGTGCTGATGAACTTTTCCTCTTCATTTGGCTGTCTTAATTGAGTTAAATTAATACATAATAGGAAGCATACTGTGATACCTTGATGAGATTCAAATCGGATCTTTCCCGACCTTTCGAGGAGGCGACTTCCTTCTTGAAGAAAGTAGAAAGCCAGCTCAACACACTCTGCAAGGGTTCTTACGCAGGCCATGTCTCAGGTATCTTTCTTTGCCTACTGATCTTTAAGTTATGCATGCGTCACTGTCCTGAATCTCACAAGATTGTTCTGGTTTCATGTTAATATCGTTCGTAAGGGTTCAGTGGTTGCTAAAGAAATATATATATATATATATATATATAATACATATTGAAAGGCAAATATAAGCTTGTGGACCATAATATATGTTGGTTATGGATACTAATTATCATACAGATTTGACTTTGATAGTAATACAGTGCTAACCATAATTGATTAAAAAAATGGTATGGAATGATATTATTTTATCCTAAGCTAAGAGGTCCGAAATTTGTTCCTCATCGGTGAGTGAATGAGATTGCCCCTTTCATTCTCCTATTTCTCGACCTTTAACACTGTGCTCTGAGCAAGATCTCTGCGCTTGAAGAACATTTATTCTTCTCAGGTTGAAAGCTGTAGTTACATACAGCGATATCTCTGGGGGCCCCAGAGTGAACTCTAGATATAAATCCAATAAGCCTCTACATTGAACTAGAAAAGGTACAACAGAGTCAATTATGATATTGAACTACCAGTATCACCATGGCTTTTGTTTAATTTTCTAGAAGGCCGAAACCTTGGTAACCCCAAAGGAGGTCTTCTGTGCTGTGGTATATCATGTGATGCACATTAGAAATCAGTATATGTATAAATATATCAGCACCGTAGTTATAATATATCATAAACTTATCATTGTCTATATTAATACGGTGAACCCGCCCTTATTAACTTAGGTATAAGATCTTTGAAGTGACACTGGTCTCTGGTTGAGTCTGCATATGTTTTTACCAGGTTATAATTTGATCAGGGTCGTCACTCTCACTTGTCATGTGGACTCGTTCTTTCTTATACATAATCAGTCGTAAGTTTTGGGGGCAAAGGGAGAGTCTTATTTAGTAGGTGAGTTGCAGAAACTTAGTGTGTATAGTCTACTCTAATGGTGGCTGATCTATGTAATTTAGTTTCTTGACTCATTTCTTGGAAGATTGCATATCGATAACTCGGCCAAATCATACGGAATGTAAACGCTGAAGATCTCAGTCTGTTTCGATTGGACTCATCAAATTAGTGAGTGAAGCTGCATGGTGGCAAGCAGCTGTCCACAAGGACAAGAACCTTGAAAAGACAGCTCCTCCTTTGGAGCTGTGCTCCTTAGAGCCTTGCCTATTCATTTGCCTTTCGTGTATTGTTGGTCTTTACACTCTCCACCCCTCTCCATTTCTGATCTCCATTTGAAAAAATCTGATGCGCACACACAACTTTAGTTGTAATCACTTAAAATACTTTAAAAAAAATTATTAGGAGTACTTTTTTTATCAGTAACGTTATTAGGAGAGTCAAAACTCTTGTGAATTGACCTATTTTGAATAAGAATTTATTGGGATATATTAAAATTCCATAGACCAGGATGTACACACAAAAATCTTGGTTATCCCACATTCCCCCGTACAACCAGCTTCTCATTAAATGTACGGCCATTCCCTCCCTCCCTCCCCCGTGCATAATCCATTGATTTTGCTTCTTGTGTTGTAAATTCCGATTAGAAAGAGATCAATTTTTTATTATGTAGTTATTCAAAATCTCGGCAGTAGAAATGGATTAGTTATCTCCAATGATATCTTTCTAGGGCACATACCATATCAAGAGCGGTGTCTTCGAAATCTTCTTTATGTTGGGACACTCAGTAGATCAATGAGTACCCTTGGAAAAGGACTAAGATATCCAGTAGGGTTTTATGTAAGTGGAACCAAGACTCAGTAATTTAAGCAAGTTCTTTTGATGTTGATGTTGTGCCCCAGGAGCCCGTGCTGAGAGCTAATGGAAAATTACATTTTTAGGGGCAGAAACAATGTCTTGTAGGGTTCGCAGAACTTATTTCTCTATGACTGGCTGACATCGGGTGGGATGTTACCCACCTCAATATGACACGTGTCTATCTGTAGGTTGAGGATTCTTTCTATTAGTATGATGATCCCGAATGTCGTGCTGGCGAGCACAGACGAGACGTTGTTGAAGAATCTCTCCTGCCATAACTTCGTGTTTCATCAGACAGATTTATGCATGCATGATATAAAAATAAAAGTTAGGGTTGAATCCTACTGTCCACTTTGTTCTTGATCCAGGTCAGCTTTGTCCCCAAACTGTCTGTAGATTGGGTGGGTGTGGGGAGAGTGATCCTCGGACTTTGTTTAAGAAACACAGCACGGTGATTAAGGTTGCTGGTCATGGCGGTTAGCTTTTAGTCCTTTTCTCCCTTAATTTATGAGATTGATGAACGAATTAAATAATCTCAGAATCTCAGTATCTTAAGAATATTCTCTTCCTCGGCAAGCTTCAATCCCCTCAACTGTGGTCCCAACTCGAATCCGGAAGATGGAATTATTTAGTAAGAAAAAATGGGGATCCATCCGCTTGTTGAAAACCTGGGTGCCCTCAGTGACCGCCACTGAGCACTGATAGGCTTCACAGTCCCTAGTACGCTGAGCCCTTCAGGGAAGAACTCTGGGCTGAGTGGAACGTGCCTTGCGGGTTAAAATTTATGTCTCTGACCTCTGACAGTCCTCTCTCTGGCTGTCTTTCTGTTCTGTGTTCTGTCATCTGCATAATCAAATTACATCCAAATTTCTATTATTAATTCAACTGAGTCGATTTTGTGCCTTCTCCTGTAACCCTGTTAATGAAAATCTTTGATATCATCGATATAGAAAATCTTCCCTCAGCTGTCTATTTTGTCTTGTCCTGAGTGTATTATGGTTCAAGCATATAAATAAATTGTAAGTACGTAGACACTGATGGCTCGGACAGGGTGGAGAGGGCACATCAGAATCACATCCACTGATGGACAGATGGATTGGGGTGGGGTAGGTGGAATCTCTGACAGTACGTACTGTCTGGATTTAGGGAAATCCTGCCGCCTTCGATTCTTTCAATAACTCAGACGCGAACACTTCCCCCACCTTATGCACCCACCCGGTGACCTCATCGGTTTATATTATTTACTGCGTTTTATGTGACCGATAATAAAAATAATTGAAATGATATCTTAGTTTTTCTAGTGTCATGCCCATGGACCAAGGACTGTATATTATTGCCAAAGAAGTTAATAGTATTATCATGCATTCAAAATGTTCTCTTGATCGTGTGAGGGGGTCATTTTGATGATTGATAATGTTCTCATTGTGGAGGACGTTTTTTGATTAGATCCAGATCTCTTGAATTTTGGTCAAGCAGTGTAGCATTTCACCAAGTAAACCCCTTTTCAATTAATGGAACTTCATTTTACATTCGGGCTGATTTTGTGCACTTTGTTGCTAACTGGCTGCTGATATTTATTGGGTTCACAGATGATCATCCATATCATCACGCTGGTAATTCGTCGGAGGACGACCTCAGCGGGGGAGAGATCGATGCTCTGGAGTGCAACCGGAGCAACGAAGAACGGGAACTGATGGACAAGCTCATGCGCAAGTACAGCGGATACATCAGCGCCCTCAAGCACGAGTTCTCAAAGAAGAAGAAAAGGGGAAAGCTGCCCAAAGAAGCCCGGGACGTCTTGCTCGAATGGTGGAACGTGCACTACAAGTGGCCATACCCTACGGTAATCACATCACTGATTCTTCAATTCATCGTACCTTAAAAAAGATGACAAAGTTCGCACCCAAACATAGAGGCTGTCATTATAATTTTGAGCTGCATATATACATGTGTGGGGGATTGTACTCGACTGTCGAGCTGTAACATACATGCATAATGTTTACACACACACACACACATATGGGTATCATATGTATTTGTATATTATAAGTATGAGCTGTGCAGGAAGTGGACAAGGTTGCACTGGCGGAGTCGACGGGGTTGGACCAGAAGCAGATAAACAACTGGTTCATTAACCAGAGGAAGCGCCACTGGAAACCTTCCGACAGCATGCACTTCTCTCTCATGGAGTCCCTCTATGGTCCCTTCTTGCCCTCCTAGCTAATCTATCTATCTGACTATCATTACATATATATATATATATATTAGAGAACTACCAACCTCAATTATGTATTACGTACGTGTGCATGCTTTAATCAACAGAGCCATGTATTACTTTATCGAAGCTCTCTGCATGTTAACTGGATGGATACCGACTGCTGCTGCTATGGATCTGTTTCAAGTCCAACATCCTTTGGGTGTCACTGATGTGCTTACTCCATTTAGGCCCGTCCATCTTAGTATAGCGGGCTTCGATCAGTGCTATGTGTTTTGGGATGGCTTAGGCATGTCAGTAACCCGGCCTAGGTATAACCAGTACGGGGCCCAACACCTGAAACTTTTCCTACATGCGTGTCACTAGACAACCGAGGCTTCTTTTACTTATCGTACATCATCTGGAATCAGACATTTGATGTGTTATTCGACTGATTCAAGTTTGAGGGTCAAGTTTAGGCTTACTGAAAGGGTCAAAGTTCAACCGATTACGAAATCAGAAATCTTCGTGAGTGTTGTTTATCATTCGATTTGTAGAAAAGGCCGGAAATGGATATTGGGAAGGTGGAAATGGAGAGTCTGAGTCATATGAGTCGTACGCATGGATTGATGATGACAAGGGGAGAAAGGAAGTGTGTGGGGAAAGGAATTAGAGTTTGAAGTGGGTAGTTGTGCAGTCACAGGAGCTTTGCCATAACTCTTATTCCTTTTCTTGAATCTGGAAAGTCCTTGATTCTTCATGTACAATGGATAATATCGGGAATTGAAATGAGAACGAAGAACACGAACCTGTTAAGGTTGATTCAGGAAATCGTCATGCTTCTAATTCAACAGATATGGTGGAATAGCGAACGATTCTCCGTATCTCACGCGTGGAATAATCACTTTCGACATGGTGCGCTTGACAGGGACGGTGGAAAGGAGGACCGGCCATGGCAACACAGGATGCTAGTGAAAGTCCCATGTGAAATCATTTCCATGACACATCACTGTACCATTTCCAGAAGAGTACCACATTTCTCCCCATCTCATTTCTCCACCTTTCCGCCATTCCATCATGGATTTCTCGATTCCTTGCCCACAATCATCAGCTTCTTTCTTCCTTTCTTTCCTGCCTCTCCTATTTTCTTCCCCGGGTTGTCTGGTGACTAAGGTAGGAAGATGCTTGACGTCTCCAACTAGTCACTGGCCCGAGACGCAATGATGTTCCGGAGTCTTATCTGGTTTGTTCATGAGCCGCCGCTTCGATCCATCATCTTGAGCCATCATTAGGAATAAGTGCGCATGTATGTCTTCTTGTCGTATAGTCCATTTCGGCTTTAGGTTCGGGAAGGGTAGCAGTCAAAGTGCTTGTGCACAATATTTCAACTCACAGTTTGATCAACTTCCATATTCCTTCCTCTTTCCCGATTGTCTGAAGAGAGGGTAGAAAGATGTCTGACGTCTCCACTAATGGGCTGGATGCAAAATCGTCTCAGTTCTCAGTCGGACTCTCTTATCAGTCATCATATGACACTACTGATACTTTATTGTGTAAAACTTGATAATAGTACAGATTTTAACTCAATCATTGAAATAAATACCGCGCAAACTGTTTGCTAACAACAGTGTCTTCACCTATCACAGTCAATTCAAGGCTCAACCTTCTGCTATTTAGTTGAAATTACAGATGACTTAGCTATGAGCCACTGAAAGGGGGGAAAAACAAAGGAAAGAGAGGAGAAATGGAACCCCAAATATGACATCTTTGCTGAGCTTTTCCTTGACTGTTACATTTTTCTCAAAGAAGATTGGAGCTGAATGAGAGGGAGCCGATGAAGCAAGCGAGAAGACAAAATATAAGCCCCGAATAATTCCAAAAGGAAAAAAAAGAAGAAAAATATACAAGATTTGCACCGGGGGGGCTGTCAGACAAGAGTAGAATCTAAGCTTTGTGGATCAACTTTGAGCTGGAAAATGCAAGCATTAGTGGATAAGTGCTTATGATCTTTGGAAGGGACCGTAATTGAGTTCACCTTCAAATACTCACCGTTGCTCGTCTTCTTCTCATATGTGTCATCATCTCCAATGGCCCAAATCTCCTCCCTCTTATTCTCAGGTCCTGTTCCACTGTCAGAGCTTGAAATGGAGACTCTCCTCCAATTGGACCAGATCCTGAGCATGATGTATAGCAAGATGAGGCAGATGATTGTGGAGGTGAAGACGATCCCCGCTATGATCCCTGCAACTTCACCGTTTGAGAGCACTTTCTTCTGGGCCAGGGACGAGAAGCATGCTCCTAGTGGTGGCCCACACAGCCTCTCGTTTCCTAGGAAGGAGCTGACTGGGAATCCTGAGAAGGTCCCGGGGAGCTGTCCCTGAAGGTGGTTCCCTGACAGGTTCAGCATGTGGAGGCTTGTCAGTTTTCCTAGAGAGGCGGGGACCTCTCCTGAGAGTTGATTGTTGGACAGGTTCAGCCTTTCCAACTTCATCAGGTTTCCTAACGACGACGGAATTTCACTGGAGAAGGAGTTGTTACTCAGATCCAGGATTACTTGGAGCTCACTCAACCTTCCAAGCTCGGGTGGGATTGGGCCTGTCAGGCGGTTTTCTGACAGCCTCAGCTCAAAGAGCTTCCTGCATTGCTGGACAGTAGCGGGGATTGAGCCCGAGAGATTATTCTTCTGCAGGTCGAGGACGTTGAGAGAACCCAGGTTTCCCACCTCCAACGGGATCTCTCCTGATATGCTATTGCTGTGGAGAGAGAGCTTGAGAAGCTTCGAACAGCTTCCTATCTCTTTAGGTATCGGTCCTTGGAAGCTGTTGCATGAGAGGTCCAGCTCCCCGAGTTCTACTAAGCTACCTAGCCACGTAGGAATCATTCCCTCGAACCTGTTACTGCCCAGCAGGAGATGCTGGAGCTTCGTGCAGTTTGAGAGCTGAGGTGGGACTTCTCCCGTGAACTCGTTGAATGACAAGTCAAGGAAGAATAGCTCCTTGAGCTGGCCCAACTGCGAAGGAATTTCCCCTGTGAGCTGATTATGTGCGAGGTGGAGTCGGCGCAAGTGTATGGACAAGGACAGCTCTGAGGGAATGGGGCCCGAGAAACTGTTATTCGTCAAGTCTAGAGCGGTCAATGAGCTCGAGCCCAAGAGAGGCCGTATCGACCCACTGAACTTGTTGAGTGAGAAGTTTATGATCCTGAGCCCTTTGAGAAGGGAGAGAGACTCGGGTAGCGGGCCCTCGAGAGAATTGTTATAGAGTGTGAAGGTGCTGAGCCGAGAAAGGAACCTGAGAGTCGGAGGTAATGTACCAGACAGCTTGTTATCAGCCAGAGCCAACAGCTGGAGGCTCTTACAGTAGCCTAGGCTTGGAGGTACCGGGCCTGACAGCTCGTTCTGCCTCAAATCAAGCAAGAAGAGGCTTTTGAGGTTGCCAATCGTACCAGGGATGGCGCCACTGAAGTGGTTCCCGGAGAAGTCGATCGCTGTTAGGCTCGTGCAGTTGGTCAACTCTCCTGGGATATTGCCGGACATCTGATTATCGTACAGGTAAATGGTGCTTAGCCTGTGTAGCATCCCGAGTTCACTCGGGATTCCTCCCGTGAGCTTGTTAGCAAAGAGGTAGAGGCTCTCCAGGCTGCTCATGTTTCCGATTTCAACAGGTATCGATCCGCTGAAGCTGTTATTGTTGAGCAAGAGATCTGTGAGGTTCTCCAGCTGATTGATACTCGGTGGGATGACGCCCTTGAAGCTGTTATCAGAAATATCAAGCTGTTGAAGCGAGGAGCATCTCAGCAGCTCCAGAGGGAATGTCCCAGACAGTATGTTACGGGACAGGAATAGGAGTTTCAGGCTTGAATTAGTGGAACAGAAATTGTCGGGTAATTCCCCAGTCAGAGCATTATCGGACAGGACCAGAACTTCGAGGTTCTTCATTCTGCTGCTAAGGAGTTCTACTGGTCCCGAGAGGTTGTTCTTCGATAGGTCGAGCTTCTGAAGTTGGCCCAACTGGTTCAGCTCCGGTGGGATGTTGCCGGAAAGTCTGTTACCCAGCAGATTTAAGTACCGCAAATTAGAGAGGCGAGCCAGCTCGACGGGAATGGTCCCAGAGAGGCTGTTATTTGCCAAGTTCAGGATTTGCAGAGATTTCAGGAGTCCCAACGAAGAAGGAATGCTTCCTTCAAGCAAGTTGTTTGAAGCTGCAAAGTTCTGCAGTGTTTCTAGGCCTCCCATCTCCTCCGGAATTGCACCAGTGAGGCTGTTACTCTGCAAGTCGAGAGAATTCAGCTTCTTTAAGTTACCAATATCACTGGGAATTCTCCCACTGAACTGGCAGTAGGCGAGACCCAGAACCCTCAACTCTGTCAATTTCCCAACCTCCGGTATAACTACGCCTGTTAACCAGTTGTCACCAATTCGAAGCACCTGCAGGTTCTTCAGCAGGCTTATCTCCTTTGGAATCTCTCCGGAGAGAGAGTTGGAGAAGAGTAGCAATGAATTGAGATTCTGGAGATTCCCAAGATCAGGAGGGATGGGCCCAGTGAGGGAATTCAAGGAGAGGTCCAGCATTTCAAGCCAATCAAGGTGGGAGAACTCAGGCAAAATTGAACCCGAAACTCCTGATCCTGAGAGGTTCACCTGCACCACATGGGCCCCATCGGCCGAACATCTAAGTCCATGCCAGCTGCAGATGGGAAATTCCGGTGACCAGTTCTGGAGAAACCCCCGAGGATCAGATAGTTCCGACTTGATCCTCAGGAGCCAGTAGGATTCCGTTGCATTATCTCCAGCAGAAACAGAGAGAAGAGAAGCAACTGTGATGAAAAACAGAATCAAACGAGTCATTCGAGTGATTCCCATGTTGGAATATGATTATGATAGGTACCCTCACTCTCTACTCTCAAGTATCAGATAACTATATTCTGTGGAATCAGCATCCCTCTGAGGAATCAGATTCCATGGAGAATGAAAAGAGTGAAGAAGAGATGAAAGCTTCGAGAAGAAAGGCATAGAAATACAAGGAGAGTTTGCGGTAGAGATATACAGAGGAAAAGACAGATCACAAGAGTTTGAAGAGCTGAAAGTTTATATAGCTGTACTGAGCGTAGGCTTGGGTGGGTATCTTTCAGAAATGGCCAACTTTTTGGCTAAAAGGGCGGGGAAGCTGTCTCCGTCTCCCCTCGACCTTTTCTAATCGAGGCAGTGACGTAAAATTGCTGCAAAATGCTGTATACTTGCTCTTGAGAATGGAGAGTCTCGTGGGGGATAAGAATAAGATGCTGTGATGGGTAATTGATGTAAGAGAGCAGGAAAAGTCCCAAAGGAGGGTCCCATTTCTGTCTACTAGGCAATCCAACAATTGCTGTCCTCACCTTATACGTTGGATTTTATCTTTTGATGAACACATGCACAAACAGATAATGGGTTCCTTCTGTAAGGCTTTAGGCAGATTATGAGTCTCTTTGTCATTATGATGCGTCTTTCCATCATCCTGAAGAACATTCTATTAGAATAGGCAAACAGTTGAAAGTTTAAATAAAGGGTCTTACTTCTGCAAGACATCGTGATCAATTGACCTCAACTATTGCCGGCTAATCCAGTACAAGCCCATTAAGTCATTGACTATACAAGATGCCGACGAGAAGCACCAAAACCTGTTCAGTGCATATAAGGCTCTGTCCACACCCAGCTCGTTCTAGGTATGGGGACCTGATTGAGATCGACCCATGAAGTTTTGCAAACCAAGGCGCTGTGCAAAGTCTGCAATATGGAATCCAGTCCTCCATCCGCATCAATTAAATTTCCGTACTTCACAAAATCTTGCACACAAATTCTCTCCGAAGATATGAGAAGTTTAGTTCTTTTGGATTGGAGGATCAGGACACGATTCTTGCAACCAAAACCACCTAATACCCAATTAAATACAGGAAGAAAACAGAGGAAGCACGACTACACCCCGTGGTGTGTCTCACCACGAAGCTGACCATTTAGGAATAAACCATTATATTTCAGCCAAAAGCCCCATAAAGATCCAAGACCATGTGAGGATTTGGTTTTACAGATTCAAGAAGATGTCCAGGAGGAGATTCTTCACTCCTAAAGAGCCCAAGCAGAAGAGGACAGATGGATACGATTACAAGTGGATGCTCTTTGACTTGGAATTTTGGTCGATTTGAAGTTTTCCTTTCCTTGCTTAGCTTTCAGTGAAGCTCTTCCGTTCATCCACCTTTACTCGGCTCTTGTTTCATCAAATATATCATCTCAGACTCTCAGTAAGGAAAGGAAAGCTCTCTCCTCCCATGTGTGTGTGTATGTGTGTCTCTGTCTCGTGCATAAGCTACTTGCTGCCTAACCTTCCCGTCGAGTTCTCTTGCCAATGGGAACTCTTGCTGTATTTTTCCTCAGGAATTTTCTGCTTATTTTCGCATTAAGGAACAAGTTCTCACCAAATCCAGACGACCTGCAGGGAAGAATAAATAAGTAGAGGGCTTGAGAGTATGAAATGGTGAAAGTAGAGATAGCAGACAAAGGAGAAGGTGCATGATTAGAGGCCATGAATATTTATTTAACAATTGAGTCAATGACAGTAAATAGCATCTTAAAGTTTTTTCCCTTTTCTTTTTTTCATTTATGAGACGTAAATATAATGTCTTATTTAATTGAAAGAAATACCGAATCGACCCAACCAATACGTGCAAGTCACCTTATTCATTTTTAATTATGTCATCCACCGACTGACTTCTGGTCGCGTAACTATGGCACCCCATGCTTTGAGTTTTGTTGGGATGGGGACCGGTCAAGGGAATCCTGGACCAAATCACCAATCAATTGAGCAGTTTAACGCATAAATTATATTTGACCTGATAATATTAGCACACCAATCATCAGGCTCTAATGGGTTAGGGGGTCCAAGATGATGATCTACTGAGGCGTTGACTTTTGCTCACCCACTCGTTCTGCAAGCCCCCGTGGAAAGCTCCATTTAAATTTTGCCTATTCATCCATAGGACCCCATGTAGCAATAGAAATTTCAATATGGCTCACCCCCTCGGACACATCCAACAATTACAGACAACTGGAAGACCAGCGTGTGTTAGGCAAGGAATGAACTCATCTTTATGGACAACAGCACCTCCAAAAATTGGTTGGCAAGATTCGAGATGAAAAATAAGATCTATTTTATACAGACTTTCACAACAAACCAGCTGTGTGAATGAGAGATTTTCCTTGCATTGAAGGAATGAAATTGCGAAGGCTGATGGATATAGATATAGCTTCCATGGTCAAATATCAGAATAGATTCTTGCAGCTAACACGAAGAATGGACCAAAATGACGCCATCAAATTCGAGCCCCAGTTGGCTTGAGGATCAAATATCAGAGCCTACATGGAAAAAAATTGGAGAGAAAAATAAGGTAGCCGACACTAAGACCTACCCCTGATGCAGCATATAAGATCCAGAGAAAAAGGTAAGGGCTTGACGGGCCCTGGATCTGTATACATCATGTTGATCCTCTTACAGGGAATTATAACGTACATTAAGGTATCGGTGCTTCAAGAAATCCAGGGAAAGAATTCCAGAAAGATGTTGTAGAAGAAGAACTGATGATTTCCCAAAAGCGTATCACTTTGATGTCTGACGGTCAAGTCGAGCTGGGCTATCAAGAGAGGGGAAGTACCCTGATGAACAGAGAATTAACTGCATTTTCAGTTGCTCTTACTGTTCAGTCTGTGGTAGAAGGGAAGAATCTCATGAGGAAGCTTGAGAGCGACCAAATGCAGATGAGCCCAAGGAACTGAAGGACATTCAAAAGAGTTCCCAGAGAGCTGTTTATTGCCAAGTTGTGCGAAGTCATCTCTGCTCCTCTAACAGTAAATGATAGAGCTGTCACCAGCTGGGCTGCTCGATTAAGTTGATGCAACCGGTAAACCTGTTAAGCAAAAGAGGGAAATTCAATGGCTAAGATTGCAAAAATAATTTTGCAATACCTATTTCAAATTTTCAATTGGAATTTGAATCCTGATCCATTCTTGTAAATGGGGATCCAGTCGGTTTAGTAGCTCAATAAGACAAAATAACATTTCTCTGGTTTGAAAAGCATATCAGCAACATGAGCTTTCACAAGAGGCCAACCTGCCCAGTCCTATGAAGACCATTAGCTTATGAGAGAGCGCCATTTGTAGGCCTCAAACCAAACAATGGGGTTGGAGGAGGGAAATGGCTGGCAGTGACAGAATAGCATGATAAGTAGATTTTCACTTTTCTTACCTGAAATATGACTGGAATCACAGCCAGTGAAGGTGATTTCTTGAATCGAGCATACTGCTCAAATGCAAATTGGACAACAATTCCAACTAGATATGGAGCAAGAGCCGCAGAAGCTGCAGGGCCCGTCCATGGCCACACAAAGCCCATGGTGACCATGGGGATTATGAGGCTGAGTACTAGGGTGGCAACAGAAGATATCCGCTGCCCAAACTGAGGACTAACACGTCGGTGAGCATTGACTGAATCAAATGCTATGGACCTCCTCATGCGGTCTATAATCAAAAGAAATATAGCAACTCCACAGTAGAACAGAGCTTCCGTGAAGAACAATATTAGGAAATCTGCAAAGTTGTAATAGAACTTCATCAGATAAGTAAATAGAAAGTATCCCAGAAAAAAAGAGAGATGGATTAACCATAAAAATTGCAAACCTCCACATCCGACCAGTCCATCCCCATAATTATCATAAAATTGAGTGAAGGATGTCAAAGAAAATAACAGTCTACCCTCGGTACAAAAGCCAATAAACATGGCTTCATTACCTGTCAGCAGGGAGTCTTCAAACACTGTAGAGAGTATTCGGCGGAGGTAAAGTGAAGGCAGGATGAAGGAGGTTACAAGCACAGTCGGACCAAGGATCCATTGTAGGTTGTTCTGATTCTTCTGCGGGTAAAAAGTAAGAATTTCATTGTCTCTTCTGTATGGACGATTATAAAATGATACAAAGCCTGGTCTTCCATCTGATCCCTCAAACTGGACATATGGACTGCTTGAGGGAATGGAATCATCAGAATCAAGTAAGAAGCTGTCCTGCTCCAATGCATCTGATTCGAGCTCTTCAATTTGTGGCTCTTCTCCTGGAAATGCAGTGTCAATACACCTCACTATGGGGAATAGTCTGTTCAGTTTCTGAACTCCATGCATGAACTGGTGCCGATCAACTGTTTATAATGCCAGTAAAATGATTAGTTGTCACCACTAAATACTTAGACCTACAATAGCAAGCATTCAAGCAACATAAAAGGACAATCTAAATAGCAAGCATTCAAGCAACATAAAAGGACAATCTAAAAGTTGAAAGTTAAATAAAACTACCCAAAAACCCATGACAAAGAAAGATTGGTCATCACTGCTAACATATGTCTATACAAACTTTGGGAAGTTCCAAACGAATTTCAAGTTCATGGATCTACCTTTGGCATCACTAAGCCAGTAGACATCATCATATTGCTGGCGCCAATGTGGTACTCTTAACAACCTCAGCTGGACATTAAAGAATAAGAATTAGAGAGAAAATGGGAACCAAATTCTTTACGAATGAAGATGAAAATTGAAGGGAACACTAGCAGTGACATTCTTCCAAGGAGAAGAAAGAGCAGTATCTGGGACTTTTGAGAATTTACTTTCTGCAGTAAAACCTAATCGAAACTTATCTAGCAGCACATCAGCTAATTACATCAAGTTGAGATCTTTTAGAACCACTCTACCTAGGAATTTCATCATCCTTCTCAACTGACGCTAAAAAATGAATTTTCAGATTACCATTTCGCTCACTCAAGATGTCAACCAATCCTAATCAATCCCATAGCACATAATATATTATCAAAGCAACCTAAAGGAACTTTTGGACAATTGGCCTTCAGGCATTCTGTGCTTTTCTTCGTCAAGCTTTTATTCATGTAAAACGCTAACGAGCTCAGTCCAAAAGCAGCCATGCTAAACCACCCAATTTGCTCCATATAGAAGGACATAAACGTCGCAGAAGGGAAAATGGATAAAGAAAGCTACCTGCAAGCTCTTGGACCTGAAGGGAGAAGAAACGGGTGGAGCGATGCAAAAAACGGAAGAGGAACCCACTCTGACTGCCATTCTTGGAGGCAATAAGCCACCATATGCCCAGCTTCAAACAGGGAAGAAGCTGAGCTACTTCACCATCTCGATTCGATTAAACTTGAGCGGAACGCAGAGATGCCCGCATAGCAACCGGTGGGAATACCTTGGATGGCTCGGGGAATCTAAGGTTAGGGGTTTCCAAAGAGAGATAGAGAGAGAGAGGGAGGAGGAGGAGGAGGAGGAAAGAGTCGTCGTCTCTCTGTTCGTTTTCTTTATTCTCTCTTGGCGTTGCAGAGCACTTCTCAGTCCCACATCATTTACTGCTTATCAGCACCTGCGCAGTCAGCCGTCCCTGACCTCTCCTCCGTCATCCGACCATTCCCTATGGGCTGGGCCGTGGGCCCAAGCCATGCCTATTGGGCTAAATCACGGCCCACATGATTTCCTGATCCGTCTGTAGTGGGCCGATGAAGCCCGTACCACCCGAAGCCCAGTGGGCTGAGGACGAGTATCAGCATCCAACGGGGGGCCATTCGTATCGTGCTTATGGTGGAACCCTAGTATCATCGAATTTGCTGTGCCCCACCAACTCGAGGTGCAAAAGGGATTCCCTGTTATTATCACATGTTTTCAGACTCATATGGAACACTCACCCTCCCCTCCATACTGTTCTTTTACCTTTGTTTCGGCCCCCTCCTCCTCCTCCTCCTTCTTCTCCTTCTTCTTCTTCTTCCCCACTGTCATTCTGCTTGCTTTTGCTTCGTTTCCACGTCTAAATTTATTGGACGGGGAGATTGGCAGGTTGATAGGTAGATCCTGGAACACCGCCAGTGGTGGAACTGTGTCATATAATCAAGTACTCCATCCGAAGCCCTGCCCCGCACAATTTCTTGTCGACAAAAACCCTAAAAAAAACTCTGACAGCTGCTCTCTGACAGTAGAGACGACCAAAAACTCCCAAAATATATTATTTATCTTCTTTCTTTAATTAGTTATGTCAGTGCGTACGGTACGGTGCAATGGCTAAAAATAATGCTCCTTTGGTCCATTAAGAAGTTCTTAGGAAGGAACCGTAGTCTCTAGCCCGTCGTCAGAGATGATACATAGTGCAAGGGCTCCTTTTCTTTGATAGGTTGCAAGAAGGGATGCCTATAATGTATGGGTTAATAGAACTTTGACTAAGTGTTTTACTGCCTAATTATTAGTTTCACGGTTGTCATATAGTACAGGATCGAATTTAATTAGTATGTTTGTACCCAAATCACATGTCCAGCAATTCAACTAGAGATCAGCCACCTCAACCATACAGTAAAAGTTGTAAAACACCAGACAGAAGCATTAAGCAGTAAACAAGAAAACCAGAGAGAGAGAGAGAGAGATTAGGGTTCATGTTTTCATTTTGAGTGTGTGGTGGAGGATATATCTCTCAATATAATAAAAGATGGAGCGAGGGCCAAGTGTGGCCTGACATAATTCAACAACTCTCGCGGTGAAATTGGAATGGAGAATTATCAGGATAGGAGAGACCTCACATACTATTCACCCCCTCCATAGAACCCAACTACAAGCATTGAATAAATAAATAAATAAGGAGGTCTATGTGCATCCCCGCCCTTTCGCCCTGAGAAGAAAAGCCACAGAAAGGAATAAGAGAGAGAGAGAGAGAGAGAAAGCCCTGAGCAATTCGAACGAGAGGGGTTAAGAATTGAATGCCTGATGTCATCAGAATAGACATAAACGAATAATAAGGAGAGAATAATCCTCCAGCAAGCGGTTTTGAACACGATTATAGAAGTTCTCTGACTTATTCACCTTTAACAACACAAACAATATTTGATGGAAAGAATAGCAACTCCACGTGCACACACATGCCTTGGAGTTGCTATCATATTCTCAGAACACCTAGCAAGCCGCAGACACACCACAATTACAAGCATATATGCAAGATGGCAACCGATCAGAGATGCTCAAGCCTAGCTAGATAAGCGTAGAGCGAGTGGTTTTTCTGAATTTAAATTGGTATAGCTCTATAAGCTAGTACACGTGACACGTACACTACAATACATAGAGCCCCAGTACAAGTAATGCATATATAGAGGAAGTAGTCCTCATCAAGAACTGGTCTCGGTTCATATTATACTTCCTCCTCCACCTCCACTGTCGTCCCCTGAGAGGTAATCCTCCCAATGTGGAAGGGAATAAGGAGGAGGTTGAAAAAACCCACCTCCTACGTTGCCTATTCTGCCGGCTGCAAACTCCACCGGAGGTCGCCAGCGAGCCACCGGTAGCATCAGCGGCATCGAGGACGATGTCCCCAGAGGCAAAGCTGATGACTGAATGCTGTTGTAGGCATAACGGATGAGGTCCGCATTGGCTGCATCGAGCTCCTTCTGGAGCCTCTGGACCTGCCTCTGCAGGAAGGTGATGGCTCCCACACAGCCGTAGACCGGGTCCCTCACCCTGGCCTCCGCCTCGAAGGCCAGGGTGTTGACTGCATCCTCCCGCTGGTGAGGTAAGAGCTCGTTGAGCAGTTTGGTAATGTTGCTCGCCCCAAAGATCTTGTGTACATATATGAATTTCTGGGGCTCCTCGGGGGGGAAGTAAGGTGCGAATACGCAGCCTGGCATGCACTTCCTCCGCAGGAACTTGCACGCAGCACAGGGTGAGCTGTAGGAGCTGCTTGATGAAGACATAATCTAAAACCTTTCACCAAAAATTAAGCACTTACTACTCTAAGCCATATATGGCTAATTACTTATTATTAACGCGAGAAATGATCATTTGATATTCACATAGAGGATAAAATCATAAATACTTTACAAACCATAAAATCAAATCAAAGGTAGAAATTGCCCACGGTGTATGAAGTAGGGAGGCAGTCAAATAGGAATTCAATTTCTGCTACTACTACAACTACCAGCTAGCTAATTGGAAGTATCGCCAATGTAAGAAATTCAGATAGTATCTGCTGTCTCTTTGCAAGTTATAATTTGCTAGTGGGAGCCTCTTCGGTTGGGGAGTGTCCAAAGAATATGCAATATCGATTCTCCCTGGAGGCGTGGACCGAAGACGCCCATGGCCTCTCATTGAAAATTGTTTTCTCCATCTGCCATATTGCGCTATATGTATATATATTTGTTTCACCTACTATATATATATATATATATGCTGTTCAATTATCATGGAAAGTTTCCTTCTTCGGTTTGGAAATACCATCACCAGCACGTTATCCTTACCTTAAAAGCTCTAATTATAGAGATAGCAAAAGCAAGTTTAATCGGCCCGCAAGGTCACAGGACAAAACGGAAAGCTCGAAAAATGCAGACATACAGAAGAAGAACAACCTTTTCTTTTTTTTTTTTGTGAAAAAGATCGTTTATCTTTCTAACTCCATGAGCTTATGCATGTATTACACACGATTCTCTATATGTATATGTACAGAACAGTCGGTCTGACAAGTTCCCTAACTGCGCCTTCACACTTTCTTCTGAAACAAATCCTTCTCGTTCTGACTTCTGTACATACATCACCCCATTTTTTTTTCTCTCTATCTGACATGCTCAACCCATGAAAGGATTTTTCTTGGGTGAGAGGAACTGTGATCATTTGCATGAGGAAATGTGTGTGTCAGAACCTTTTTTTCTTGACAGCCATGTGAAAATTTTGATGGCATGCACGCTTTAAGAATTTGTTTTTTCCTGGTAAGTAACCTTCAAGATTTTGTATGTCTTGGTAAACATACATACGGAAGATTTTGAATTTAGTTAAAAAAATGAATTTATGATTGGTTAGACTAGCCATTATATATATCAAACTACTTGATCTAAATGCTGAACCCTAGGTTTTTTTTCCGATATACACAGCTTATAATGCAAAGATTCAGTAAATTATAACTAATTTAAATTCAAGTCGAATCAGTTTATTAAAATGTTAAACTTTTCAAATAATAAAATTTTCTTCATTTACCGAGCTTGAACCCGAAATTTAAGTACTTAGAGGAACATTCATTAAATCATGTTGCTGAAATCCTAGCTAATTTAGAGGCACTGACCACCTCATCCTGCACAGTGAACATTTTCTTTCTTTCCCAGTAGCTTCGAAGTTTCCCAAAAGAACCTCTTTTTTTTTTTATCTGATAGATTTCCAAAAGAATCTCGGACACTGAAAGATCAGCAGCAGATTTCAAGAACATACACATACATGTATGTTTTGAATCAAACAGGTCTATATGGTATCACTATAATTTGATCAGAAGAGAATAGAAAGGGAATTATACCTTTTGCCTTATAGGATGATCTCACCCTCCCCTTAAGTAGCTGTTCTTCTAGTTACTCTAGAAAGTGATGGTGGGATGTAAGCTGATGGCTTGGAAGTGGTTTGCTTCCCCTAGCTACGAAAGAAGCAAATCAAAGGTGAACTTGAAACCCTAATTGGACTTGCATAAAGATAGAGAAGAAGTGACACACAGAGCAGGTCACAGAGAGAGAGAGAGGGAGGGAGAGAGACACAGTTGAAGCCCTCACGCAGACACAGGCAATGCTAAAGCTCACTAACAACAAAAAACAAGAGTGCGATGAAGGAGGCAATGTGCATTTATTTTTATTTTTATATTATGGAGAGGAGAGGATAGGGCAATTGGACAGTGGGGGAAAAGAGGCAAAAGACAAATTTAATGAATTACCAGTACACTATTAATTACCAATAAAAAATTTTTTATAGGTTCACTATTTAAAAAGAAAATTGACTATGACCAACCCCACTCGCAACTCATCGAAAGGGTACAAGTAAATCTTTCATGCTTGGAGACTCTATACACACACACACATATACACTTAATTCCTGTCGGTGCAATCCGAATAATCTTGTGTATCAGTTACCTGTGGTCCGGGTCAATCAATATACATACGATCACTCCCACAGTCGCCTTCGACAACAATCAAAGGGGATGTCCATTTACGTTGAGTTTGTTACTGACCGCTGTGTTAAATTAAATTTCTTGACTTTACCACCATCACAGTCACACGTGAAACGGCGAAAGTTTCACGCCGAACAATTTCACAGGATTAAGTCACGTTCTGGCAGTCGCAGAGGCTGTTGGTCGCTTCCGAATTTTGTAGAATGTGGGTGGGGGCCGGCGTATGCGTAGCTAGCCTCCCATCAATCATCATTCGTTGTTAGATAGGTTATAATTGATGTCCTCATAGTGTGTAATTAATACTGACCTTGGGGGCTTGAAAAATTCTTACTCACTCAGTTCTTACTCCCCCTACCTTTTCTGCGTCCTTCAACTCAATTCTGAGATGCCCACACTTAAGGGTTAGCTACCACATCCAAGATGCAAATTAGGCAGCCAGCGGAGATTGAAATTCAGCCACATGAAGGAAGGATCAGTTTAACTTGAGAGTCCTGAGTACACAATTTTCCATGCATATTTACTCTTAAGGAGCAAGATCCCCTAGGTGAATAATCCATTGCATATTTAAAGAATCATTACCTATATTTACTAATCTAATCGATTGGACATATGCTCCGATTAAATAGAGGTCTGTTTATGATGACAATGTGCATTTTTCTATATGGTGTGAATTAGCTTTGAGCTTTCTACTTTCCCAACGGCTGGGCTGAGAAAGGACAATGATTACACTATTAATGGATGAATGGTTTGTAGGATTGTTGGTGTAGGTCACTTTCAAAGTGCCTCCACCAAAGTTGGTCCCTATTCCGACCCCCACCGAAGGGTTTGGCCCCGATCGTTTTGCCTCTCCGACCTTCCGTCTTCCCCACTCTCTGCATCCCTGTCTATCGAGGAAGTGGTGCAATGCTTCCCAATCGACAAGTACGACGTAGAACTAATTAAGGAGACGTGGTGTGGGGGTCCCAACAATATGGTACATGCCCCCCTATTGGCACTAAATCCTCTACTGTTCGGAGATCTGACTCGGGGTCACCGTGCCCCACTTTACTGCATTGTTTAATTAATTTCTTCTTTCAATGCATTTGGGCTTTTGCCACGTATTTCACCCCCACCACAAAAAAAAAAAAAGGGGGCCGGGGGGCGGTGGGGGAGGGCGGGGGCTGGTGTTGTGGGGGGAATGC
This sequence comes from Sonneratia alba, assembly GCA_900174645.1. Lineage (NCBI taxonomy): Eukaryota > Viridiplantae > Streptophyta > Magnoliopsida > Myrtales > Lythraceae > Sonneratia > Sonneratia alba. The sequence goes on from FWPY01000029.1 coordinate 1,482,955, forward strand.
ATATTATGCTATAAAACTCAGGAGTAAGTTTTAATTCACTATTTATTTGGCATATTAAATTAGTAAATAAAAGCAAAATTTGCATAGGAAAAAAAAATCGTTTTCATTCTTTTCTGGTTAACTTTTCCCTCCTTTTTTTTTTCTTTTCCTTCATGCATTCTCTCGCCGCAGAGATTCTGATTCTTCTTGGTAGTGAAAGTGAATCCCTCCCTGTAAGTGTTAATTTGTGCAGTGTAAATAGGCTTTTCCAGAATCTCATCTGAGCCCTACGCTGTAGCCCCAGAAATCGACCCTAAATCTAACCAAAACCAATTCATTTCCCCCCCCTAAAACGCATTTTCAGATACTTTCTTCTTTTTAAAAACTCTTTTTTCATCAGATTTCCTCCCTGTATCATGCACGCCTTCTGAAAGCTCATGCGGAATCGACATATGGGCCAGCCCATTCAATTCTCAAGTTCACAATGAGCAGTGGAATTTGAGTGGCAGACGTTACAGCGCCCAGGCCCGACTGGCTTGAAGGATGAGGCCCAAAGCAGTCTGTGATGCCCCCACTTCGTGTTCAGGTTCAAGAATTTACCTCTCTCGATCCCGTGAAAACCTCCAAATCCCAAAGATTTACATGATCTCATCTTCAAGCACATGTCTGAGCGTTCTTACAATGGTTGCGTGTGCCGGTGTGCGGCGAGGGATTCTAACCTACGCTCAAATCGCCACATTCCTTCTCGTGTGAAGTCCCATGCTCACCTGTTTCATCTCTTTCCTCGTGCACTAGTTTCTGCCCAAAGGACCGAGGTTTCTTTTGCAGTGTGAGTATCGATCGCAAAAAGGTCAATCCGATATTGGCTGCGGACAGTCGCAGGGTCCAGTCCAGTGCGCGAGTATTACCGAGCTCGATATATATGTGGAACTTAACGTGACATGACACACGAGAGATATGACTGATTAGCAAGCATATCGAGTGCCTGCTGGTGCTCGGATGCCATCATTGGGATTTGAAATCCAGGGCACGATCTCAGGATTCGATCATCCGCATGGAAGGACAGAGGCTCCACCACGAACAACCTCCTCGTTCCTTGCTATGGCTATGATCCAGTACACTTCAGCGAGAGGTTGTTCGCAGTGGATTGTAACGTCTTTGCAGATCAAGCTACACGTACGTATGTCCAGCCTACAAACCAGAACGGCAAATCATCATAGCACCGGCTGCCGACCTGGGGTGCCGTGGAGATATCGATTAGGGTTTCATTGTGTTTCTTTTTTTTATTTTATTTTTTAATAATCGTGCTGGTGCGCCGGTCACGTCCGTAACATCATTTCACTTGGGGACAGTAGGATACCTTTTTACTGGCGCTATCATCTTCACCCGGTCAAGAAAAATACGCGGGAACAGAGGCCTTCTTCTTCTCAAGGCACCCTAATTGCGACTTTTGACTTGGAAAGCCAGTTGACTAACGGGAGTGTGCATGGTTTATGAATCGATTCACTCATTGGGGTCCGGATAACACAACCTTCTCAGGAGGGGATTTACGAGTAGTACGAGACAAAGAAAATGCTAATTAAGCTGTGATGGATGATTAAATAAGTGTTAATTACTTGAGTAGTTATTATAACTATTATTAATTTGGATAATTTCATCGATGATCTGCCGCCGCGCATTTACAGAGGGTGGGATCATTGACAATTAAAAAAAAGAAATTTTTTTGCTTTTTGAGACCCTTCACCAGATTGTTCACATCAAAAGTGGTTTGGAGATGAGCTAACTAATTAATGACCCAAATCTCAAGTTAACTCTTAGCAAATTAAGGCAATTATGGGCTTGTTTGAATACATCAAATCATTTGATTGGGGGAGAGGGGATGGGATTTGGAAAGGAGAATCATGATGGGAATTGCCATGGCGGGCCAGGGTATTTTATGTCAAATGATGCCAAATTGGCATAAAGGGCATTTTCATACTTTAATGATTATCATTTTCTTCCCCTAGAAACAAGAGCCTAAAAATCAAGAAAAAAAACCCTTTTAAAAAACTTTTTATCAAAAAATATCCCTTCCTCCATCATATATGGCACTTCTAATAATGTCTAAATAGATATTTCTAGGACCAAGCACTGAGTAGAATGTTCTCTCTTTTTTTCTTCAGGTCATATGATGCACGAAAAAGTTGAATTTTCATAATTCTAACTCATTTGCACAACTCAAATAAAAAATCTCGTACAAAATTAGATGAAAAAAATTATTTTATAATTTCTCTTCTACCTTTTAAATATTTTTTCATCAAAATTTAAGTGGGTAATAATAGTTTTTTTCTTAATAAAAAAAAATATGTATTCCATTCCCACACTTGTCGGAAAACGTACATATCCTTCATCTTTTCTATTACCGACGCGCCTTCCACCAACCTCCATCAGAAAATCCCTTGTAATTTGCCAATAGATACTTATTTCTGTTGATGATTTGGTAGAAATATTCATCTTACTGAACATAAATAAGGAATTTTGTTTTTATGGAGCCCATCCGCGAACTCGAGATTGGTGCACAAGAAATTGCATTTTTTTTATTGGCTGGTCGGCTGGCTGGCTGTGGAGACAGGAAAATTGAGAGGGACGACCCGACCCCATCGAGGGCACTAATCATTTCGAGAGGAAGGATGAGAGGGGATACATGGAAAATTGAGGGAATGGAATGAGTGACCCGAAGAAGAAGCTTTGGGGGTCACTATCCTTAATCTAATTATCATCCTTCACTTGAAAATGAAGCTTTTTTTTTCATTATTAATTTGATGATATTATAATTATAATTTTAAAAATTGGACAAGATCGATCAACTCAACTGATTCAATCAAAAAATAATCATTCACCTGATGTTATTTTTATAAAAAAATCCAATTACTAAAGCACATTTTTTTATATATGGGCTTGGAAAATGCTTGTGGCTTCCATTTCGCGAGGCTTTAGCAAGGAAGGAGACACGAACATTGACCGATCTCAAATTTTGTACAGTTAATCCATAGATAACACGTGTTGATAGGAACCATACATCCTCGCAAAATACGGTCTTGATTCTCAGACGGCAATCGTCAATTCCCAATCATAAAAGTCTCTCGCGTCATTTCAAATGACATGATATATATACATACATATATAAATAATTGATTCCAAAAATATATGCTTGTATCTAGAATATTTTTTTTGTTTTGGTATAGTCCATTATAAGTCTATATACATGATGTATCGTATCCATCGCTTGCGTGCTTGCTGGCTGGCTGGCTGGCTGTGCTCAGCGTGCGAATACTACCCACCGGAACTCGCCTGCACCGTTTACCTCTGATGCCCAGTAAGTAAGACTACATGGGAAAGGGTTCTTCAGTTCGGTCAGCTCCAGCCTCTAGTGCAGTTGCAGTAGCAGAAAAGCAACACGGGTGTCCTGGGGAGACGCGCATAGCTTCAGTTTACCATGAAACACAAGGAAGGGACCAGAGGCACGTTATCGGCAGCTTTCCACCATTGATTACTGGTAGGATCGTATCACCCCCGACGTTAGATTTAAGCTTAGATGCTCGGAGGACCTCTCTGTGAATTTCCTCTCTCCATTTGTAGTATACAAGCACCCAAAATGAGCATACCTCAATAAAACCTACCACTTAAAAGGAAAGGAAAAGGAGGAGTAGAGTATCTTTCGTGTACACATGTATGCTCATGTTGGAGCTAGTTCTATTATCATTAGCCCGTAAATTTTTTGCAGTTCAATCAATTGGAATTGATTATAATACCATCGGGCCGACTACTAATTAGTTATAATGTTCTAGTTCTCGAATCACCTAGACAACGTCTCGATGAGCTTGCTCGACTCGAATTTGATGATGTGCACTAAAAAAAAAAGTTGTTCAGGGCGGCAAGGGCCAAGGAGGGGCATGATACAGAATCATTCGTCTTTTCACACAATCGTCTTCCCTTCGATTTCGTCAGCAGGAGAGGGAACCGAGTGGACGTACGAGGCGGAAAAGATCTTAAGGCTATTTCGACATCAATAATGTTAACGTATTATCGTCAACGCCTCCTGAAAGTAACTTTAGGATTTCCCGACAACTCATCTATATCTATATCTACGCATTATATATAAATATATATTGTTTTCAACGCCACACTCAATCCACGCGGCATCTTACAGGAAGTAAAAAAAAAAAAACATTAGAAAAGAAGCAAGTTCTTGGTACTGTGGCCTTGATCTACGTAACTAGAAAATGCGAGACGTTCAAAAATCGAATTAAGAAGATGTTAGATTTAAATTTACGATAATATTTCTATATTTAACCTTATTTCTCCCGCTCCCTCTCTCTTAATTATAACTAAAACAAGGCCATAAGCAGTAATTCTCCCTATAGCACACTCCTATAGCCACGCTGGCTTGGAGGGGTCCCACCTTTGCAAGTGAGAACCAAAGAATGGAGATATATAGCATAGGTAAAGCTTGCTCGATGGTGGATTAAGTTAAATATATATGGAGCTGTTAAAATGAGCCCTAACATGGCGGTCGTAGGTGAACTCATCCAAGATGACACAAACTAATGGTTACGAGATTTCATACATAATATCAGAGTGTCCACATCGATTGGAGTCGAGTTATGGGCTGTAAAATTAGGTATTGGGTTGGACTGGGAAATGAGATTTCGGAAGTTGATTGTAGAAGTTGACTTAGAGGTGGTGTTCAAATCTATATAAGCATGGCATCAATGAGTTCTCTTGGACATTCAATGGATTTTAGATCAAAATTAGCTAATAAACTTAACACATACCTATCATGAAGGAAATATTTGTGTAGATTAGCTTGTGAATGAAGTAATTTATCATGCGATAGGTCCCCATCGATTATATGTGTATAGTTGAACATCACGGACGAGAATCAATAACATGCGACCATGTCTTACCATATCTAATATTGACTTGTCGAGAAAAGGAATTTATCACAGTGAAACAACTTTTAACCTATCAATAAATAATTATACGCTGGCTTATTATCCTGAGGCTTATCTACCACCTATATGTGTGTGTGTGTGTGTGTGTGAAGTCATAATACTAACCATTAAAGGTGAGAGTAAAAGTGGCGGTGAAGATAGAGATGTTCCCATAATATAGGGAACAACATAGGTAAATTGAGAAGGTAGACAAAAATAGAAAATGTGAACAAATATTTACTTCTGAAATTAAAAAAAAAAAAAAGAAGAAGAAGAGAAAATCTTCAACTGTCCGGTGAAGAAAATGTCGCCCCCAAGTGTCGATGAATATATATATGTATAGAGCAGATCATGGAGGGTCCAATTCGATATGGGTCGCAAAGTCAAAAAAGCCAGGGACCAGGGTGTCCGGGTTTGGTGTCACAGCCCCGTCATATCTCAACGCTACTCATTACAAAATGACCACACATCGACACGACAATCCTCTACATTGGCAAACCCGCTCGTCATGAGTAAAGCAAATCGGGAATATTACGATAATGATGCGGTCATGTCGGCCGGTGTAACCATTTCCATTTCCATTTCCAGTGCCTGATCTGTTGCCATACGATAGGCGCTGTGCGGACGTTAATGAGATCCATCTGTATTGAATTGTACACCATTAAGACCTCTAACATCATGTACGCACCGACTTAAGGACTCCCCTCATTTTCTTCTTTTCTTTTTTTATTTTTTCTTTTTCCCTCTCCTTTTCCGGAGAAACGAAGATACGCAGCGCAACGGTACTCGCACTCGGCTCAAAATTAGGAGACTTTTCGAGACTAATTCTTATCGATAATATTACCGTATTTTTATTTTTTTTTAAAAAAAATGAATCCAAAAAGATTTTTAAGGGAAAAAAGAAAAGGAGGCAGACTTTTTGTCTAAATATGACTGGGGGGAATTGGGGGGCCTACCGAGGGATCGATGCACCAACCGGGAATAAAGTTAACCATCGACCAACTTGGCTATATAATTGTAAGCTTTCTTCTACTGGAAAAATGTGGCCAATCCTATCGCACACGAGATCAACATGTACTAAGACTTGTGTGGAGTTACGGTTCGTGGTACAGCAGTATTGTCCTGACTTTGACAGTAACTAATTTTTCCTCGTGTTTCTTGTCATCTGTCAGATATGTGAATTTTCTCTATAGCCGAAGAATTTTCCGGGGATCGAAGCAATGTTATTGCACCTACCTCCTCGCACATAATAAGAACGCATTAGCCTTTTCACTTTCATTTGTAATGATCCCCCCACCCGGCCACCCCCCACTAAGTTTTGCTAAGCATTTAGGGGGCGTTTAAAGGCAAAAGAATTGAATGTTGGTAGATGAATAAGAGATACATATGTTCGTGTATGGATCATTTAAGTTCAATGGCAGTTTTTTCATTGCTTAAACTCGGGTAAAATACACAAAATATTATATATTTTATTTACTCAACGATTTACTCTTTTTTCAAATTTCGACCAATAAGATATTCAATTTAAAAAGATCGAAATAGTATACTCAGGTATAAGAGTAAATGGGAAGGATATAGAAACAATAAAAATACTTAAAATCTTAATGTCGAGAATCAAGGGCGAATTCCTTTTCTCCTCCTCATTCACACACAATCAAGCATGATCTTTACAAAAGCAGAATCCATGCATGGTGTTAGTATCGCAAAATCCAAACATACTTTGCCAGCAGACATCGTTGTACTTAACATTTCTGTGTCTATATAATTTCCTCAAACGTTGCCAGTAATAATCGAGAGAGAGAGAGAGAGAGAGAGATGTCTTAAAAACCAATCCAGAGGCCCTGTAAAAGCAGCAGCACCAGCTAGCTCTCTCCAATTCGCGTAAAATCCACTTGTTCTTCCTCCTGCACCACCTCCTCCTCCTCCTCTTCCTCTTCCTTCCTTCCTTATCTCTCTCCGCCCTAAACTTGAACTCTAAGTATGATTAATAACAGTTCATCACCTTGGTAAATCTCTTCTCATCTGACACGGACAGCTCCTGATCAACCTATTATATTTCTCCAAACCACACCGGACAGCAAACTGTGCTCTTATTCGCATGCAAAGTTGCCTCATTAGCAGTTACATAGCTGGGTACAAGTCATTCGAGCGACTAACCGTGTTTAGGTTTCCTCACTACAGTGTCAAGGGCGCGGAGACGGAGAGAGGGAGAGTGGAGCTGAGATCCATGGGGCGGCACTCATGCTGTCTGAAGCAGAAGCTGAAGAAAGGTCTGTGGTCACCCGAGGAAGATGAGAAGCTCTTCAACTACATCACCCGATATGGTGTGGGCTGCTGGAGCTCCGTTCCCAAGCTTGCTGGTATGTATGTGTTATATATATATATATATACATATATTAGTTCCCCATTAGCAACCAAAATGCTCATCATCTGATACCAATAATAACTGCTAAGTGCTTCTTAGCTACCTGTACATATGAGATCATGATTTCCGAGTATGGTCGTTGGTTATATTTGGGAAATGTGGGGGAATGATTCGTGCATGCAGGGCTGCAACGATGCGGGAAGAGTTGCAGGCTTCGGTGGATAAACTACTTGAGACCCGACCTCAAGAGAGGGATGTTCTCTCAGGAAGAGGAAGATGTCATCCTCAGCCTTCACCAGTTCCTTGGCAACAGGTAGAAATTAAATATATACATATATAAGAAAATTGATTTACTTAATGGGCACATTCTCCGTACTAATGATCTCAGTTTACATTAAATCGTGATACATGCATGGAGATAAATGTATAGTGAATGTTGCACGAGATGGGGTCATCCATAATTTTCTTCAAATTCTCCATCTCATATTTGAATTTGTCTCTCGGTTTCAGGTGGGCACAGATTGCAGCACAGTTACCCGGAAGGACCGATAACGAGATCAAGAACTTCTGGCACTCATATCTGAAGAAGAAGCTGATGAAGCAAGGAATTGACCCGGCCACTCACAAGCCAATCGTCAGAGAAGTCGAAGTGAAGAATGAGAACATTAGCCCAGCTGAAACCGAGCCTTCACTTCCACCACCTTTAGTTATCAGACCAAGTGAGCCCGCATTCCTTCTCTCAGACCCCATGAACTTCTCACTTGACGACGTGATCACTACAAACAAGGCACTGTTCCATCCTTCACCCCCTCCCGAGCTTCACCAAGTAGTCAACGATCATCCCGTCAACTACAACACAGACCTCGTGGGTCATCACCAGTGCCGGTATACAAGCATGAGACCGTCCAACGGTTCTGATCATCTTGGAAGCTTTATTGGGGCAGAACCGATCTCTTCTGACAATTTAGCTTCTAGGATGATGAGTTCTCTGTTGTTCAATGAGGCGACGAGCAGGGTTCCATACCCAAATAGCGCAGCAGGATATCAAATGAATGCTGATCTAGAAAACAATAATGGGGCTTTCTCTTGGGGGTCAGGCTATTACAGCAAGACAGATCCTTCTTCCCACCAATTTCAGCTCAATGAGATCAAGTCCGAAGAAACACTGAAGCCAAGTCCATGGAGTCAGGAACAGTCGACTATTATCAATTCACACAATGCACTAGACTTCGGGGACTACCCCTTAACATCCATGCCAGAAGATCTTGACGTGTTCCGGGACTTCCAAGATTAGCGTGCATTTTTATCTTCCTTTGAATCCCTCGTACGGCTGAGATCAATCACAGACAGCGATAGAACATTGGAACGAATATACAGCTAATTCATATCATCGGGGAGGAGGTACAAGCGGAAGAATTTTTTTCCCCTTTTTTTTTCTTATATATGTTACCTTCAGTAGTTCTTTTTGTCTTCCTTCTTGTTTGTACCATAGCAGTGAATAGGGGATAATGGACCGTTTCCTTATAGGACGGACGTGGTATAATTTCTGAGATTTCATAAGGAGAGTGGTTTATAAACAATGTCCAGAGGTCGTCCTCCTTCTCTTCTTTTTAGTTCCATTCTGAATTTTCAAAAGGGTCTCTCATGATTGCAGCAGTTCATTAATTTCCACGTCCGGATGATTTCCTCTACCTGTATCCACCATGGTTTCCATCTGATTACGATAAGAACGCCCGAGTTCTGAAGTTCGGGGCTCAGGGCTGTCTCTTTCTTTTCTCCATTAACGCACGATCTGAAGCTTGATTCCCTTTGACAATATGGTACGTTAGCATCACTCATTGCTATCATGATCAGAGGGAAAACGAATTTCAGGTCCAACAATAATTCATCAGCACCCCCCCTTCGGTGCACTAACACGACTCAGGGGTGGCTCGATTTCATTTTCGACATATAGGAACCATAATTATAAAGAGAGCACATTTTCCAATGGAAGCTAATTATTAGGGTTGGAGGAATCATTGAACTCATTGCGCTTTGGAACAACAGAATACCAACTTAATTAATTGGATCCATCTCTCCGCAAGGAAACAAACGTGTGAATTAACGAAGCAGCTTGGAATATCTCATTGTATCGAAAAGGAATTCTACTAACAAAACAGAAAATAAAAGAAAATAGGAATGAAACAACACGGCAGTCTGATTGTAGCGGTCTCGCACACCTTTCGCTTGTATGAATTTTTGGGTCCGAGTCTTGTTCAAGGCTCATTTCGATTAACAGAACGCCCAAAGTTCACAGCTCCTAAGAGCAGACATCTCACTTACGGCACTTCAAATTACTCTAGAAGACAAGGGAAGAAAGAGTTTGGCGGTGTCTGTTTAGCAGGCTATGGCCCCAGGTCCCATGAATAATCTGCAACACAAAGCAACCTAAGACTAAGAGCTTGCTTCCATGGCATCCAATATGAACCTGACTTCCGAGAGAAGTGAAGTGATATGCAAGACAAACGGGTCCTTGTTCCCTGTTTGGTCACCATCCCCTCTCACTGACATGTTCCGGTTTGCAGCTATTCATAGAATGCACTAGCAGAAGATCTACATTGCCATTTACCGACTGAATCTTGCATATGTTCAAGGATAAGGTTACAAAATCGCTTCCTCCATCGGATGATGGGCTACAGTACAGGGGAAAAACCTCAGTGGGGCTACATCTGATGTTAGGGAGTGGAAGTGAAGTAAACTCAAGTAGCCATGAAATCGTTCTGTGGCTGATTCTGTTATGTTGTACTTCATTCTTTCCCACCAGACATGGAAGCATTGACCCAAAAGTTGTCCCATAGCTTCTAATCAAAGACATGCTACCGGAGTGCAACTTTCAAGGTTCCATCCAAGGGAACAACCACCGGCAACCTCGGTTGTCGTCTATTCGTTAGTGAGATCAGGTAGAAATTCGATCTTACTTCTTCAGGACTTCGAAAATTCACGCATGGCTATGAAATGAAAGAGACAAACACCACGCCATCCTATTCGGGTACCTCCTCAATCTCAAGATATAATCATCCGTGGTTCGTTAGTTTGAATCTAAGACAACAGAAGCCTCCTCATGACATGAAGTAGCCAACAAAAAAAGGGATTTTTTTTTAACACAGTTTCGAAATTTAAGCCTGTCACCATGATAAAAATTGTAAATTTGATCTCATCAACGAGGTGGATAACCATCTGAACGATCACCGAGGACAATCCATCCATAATCAATAACATCCATCGGAATAATGTCGACCCACAAAGAAAAACGAAAGTAGAAAACACAATAAAGCGGATGAGTGACCTAATTAAGCAGTGAGGACAACAGCTCCACCAGCCTCCTTGATCTTCTTCTCCGCGGTCTTGGACACCAGCTTGGCCTTAACGACGACGGGCTGGTTCTCCGGCAGGACTCCCTTCCCGAGGACCTTGAAGTATCCGAACTGCGTGACGTCGATCACGGGAGCCTTGTCCGTCGTGGCCTTGGCCTTCGCATCCTCGGGCACCAACGACCAGAGCTTGTCGATGTTCACGATCGGGCAGTAGAACTTGTTCCTGAGCTTGTGGAAGTACCTCATACCGACCTTGCCAAAGTAACCGGGGTGGTACTTGTCGAAGAGGATCCTGTGGTGGTGCATTCCACCGGCGTTTCCACGACCTCCAGGATGCTTCCGGTGCTTTCCAATACGTCCATGGCCGGCGCTGACGTGGCCACGCTTCTTCCGGTTCTTCTTGAATCGGGTCGTCATCTCTCCTCCTTTACCTTCTCTTGTCCTCCCTCCTCCCGGCCTTGCTCGCAGCGGCGGTCACTGGGTGCTAGGGTTTTGGTTCGATCCTTTTATCGGGTCGCTTTTCGGGCGATACATTTACTCTTCTGCCCTTGGGGAAATAAAGTGGGCTTGACCTGTGTTTGGTGGGCTGCTCATTTAGGGCTCCCTGTTCACCCCAAAATAAGAAACCAACCCAATGACATCTAATGAGTTTTGCGAGTCCAGCAATGAGCACATACGGGATGTTGTAGTTTTTGTCCTACTGATGATCATATATATAGTCAACTTGAAATCCTCTCCATAAACTAGAACGGGATGAGAAGATATAGGAATCAAAGGGTATAGAAAATCTCACATGATGAGAATCGAATGTACAATTTTTTAACCGTCAATCTAAGTGCGATACTATTATATTATGTTCAGTTCCATTTAAGCTTCAACGGTTGTGTTGTGTTTGCAAGTAGTTTTCCAATAGGAAAGGGACACAAAATTCTTTAGGAGCCTCGAAAGCATGTCACATGTCTATCCAAAGGAAATATTATAAATTTCTTCTGTCTGATTCATCCACAGTACAAGGGTGACACTTGCCAGCATCTAATCCGACAACAAGCGGAGGAGTTCTTGTCTGTGACAGTATGCATATCCATCCATTTCTCTTTCGAATCCCTCTTCTTCCACCTTTCTCTATCCATTCTCCTGTTGACTCTGAGCCTAAAGCAGTAGCTCCTGCGCTGTGGGCTTGGTAGGGCAGATAGACAAGTTTCAACTTCTTCATCATTGTAGGGGATCAAGAGGACGAGCTCCCTTCTCTATTGATTTGTCCCTGAGTCGTTTTCGCTCGTCGACTTTCAGTCTTATCCCTCACGGACCCCTTCTTGATCTGCTGCTTCTTAAGCCTCTCAATCTTCCATAGCAGTAAAGCTCTGAGTATGGACTGATCGGCTTTCGCAATCATTCAACCTCGGGGTCTACTACTACAAACCGGTGATAGAAATCCATTACACACTCATCCTGGTAAGGAAAAACGAGATAAATTGTGAAATAATTGGGGGCCGTCTCGCTTGATGAATCAGTTCAAGTTGCCCGAAAAGCATACACACTCGAAGAATTTCCTCTCGGGATGCCGAGAAACTTCTTTCCCAGAGGACCCGATCATCACGGAGCGCTGATTTGAATCTCTCGACCCCTCACTTTCGATGGCCTTCTGTCCATTAAACACAATAGTGACCTCACAGAATTCCGGGGCATTCCTCTTCACAAACTCTCCCTTTGACTGCTTCTGCACCAATCGCCTTCACAAGAAAGTTGCCCAAGGATTAGACCAAGGGATAAATTCCTAGAAATCGTGAGACTGAATATAGATGAATCAGTGATCCCACCTCGAGTAAGGGGATCTCTTTGATCCGATCACGAGGTTTGTGATGTTTAGTATGGGGATAAGATCAAGAACAGCTTTTGCAGTCGCATTACTCTCTATGAGCATGGTGTCCACGGGTACCTAAAAGTGCGAGAATGTAAGATTGGCAAGCCAACACTTCATTGACAAACCTCAAAGGATGGGACTAAAGGCATTACTCCTTCATAAATCATACCTTAGCTTCGGAGAACAAGCTGATGTATTTCTGCAGAAGGTTCCTTCTCCGGTTCATCTCTTCGTTGACGTATACTCTCACTTGATCTTGGCTCAATTGGCTCCTCGACAATTTCCCAACTAAAAGTTGCAGTTGATTCAGCTTAATGGAACAACTTGAAGGCCAACATGAAACTTATGCAAGGAAGGGCTAATGCCAAGAGAATTGGAGAATTTTCGTTCCTACTTTCTCTTTGATTCAGCTGTATAAGTCACAAGAATCAGGCAACATTTTCCTCATTCCTGTGATTTCAATTTTTGAAATGTTGTATCTCTGACCGCATGAACATACGTAACCATGAATCAACTTATGAAACACTCTGAACACGAGACATTGTACTGAACCAAGACGGAATCCAAGCCACAGTATAGTTATTGAGAAAATAAGAATCTATGTGCATATGACGAATCCAAATCCTAATCGCGTGAGCTAAGCCAGGAAAGCTTTTCTCTGTTGGTAAGTAGTGGATCAATAACTCTGTCCGACACCATGAATCCTTATTTAAAACTTGTCTTGGAGCAGACGATTCTCGACTTACCTGGGGTGGGGATGTGTGTGATGGGCGGGAAGACATGGACAAGGAAGACCCGACCGCCGACAGCAGGAACAAGATGATCGAGCACCCATTTCACGACCCCCAAGTCGTCTTTACCAACGGCCACATAAACGTCCTGACAGGGGCCATCTCTGCCACTGGTCATGCTCCCACTGTCCTCTCCAATCTCCACAATCTCAGGCGACATAATTCTTGCATTCTTGAAGTACTGCAGAGTCTGACTCTGATCATCTTCCTCCATTTTTCCTCCTCCTGCTTTATGAGTTCAGAGAAAGATGAGGAAAAGAGAGAGAGAAGGAGAAGGGCTAAGCTGGGGTGGGAGGAAGTAACAAGGAGAATCGAGTGGAGATTAAGAGATTGACATCACCATCAGTCCAACGTATAATTGCAAAAGTTGCCGGGAGTTGTTGCTCTCAAAGCGCATAAAAGAAAAGGAAAAAGGCAGATTCTCTTTGTCAGGCTTGCAGACTTGCAGTAAACTACTGCCTACTGGACTTTATGTCCACTGAAATGAGGAGCTGAATTAAAGGGGGGAAAACCTAAGGTAAGTCTGAAAAAACAAGACTAAAGAATGACATAAGACAATTTAATAAGAAATGTGTAATAATTATGGTTTCTTCCGAGCCTGAGAGGGCGACTGCACACTGTGCTTTCTTGAATCTGTCCCTGTCTATATCAGAAAGTGGACGCCCATTTCTTATATTTTCGTTTGTTTTTTCCTTTTTATCATTTTGCTAATGTCGCCTTTCGGGTTAAACAAGAGAGCCATGTTCACTGTTTGCTTCCTCTTGTTTTGCCTCTAGATTGTTTAGTTTGTGCTTGTGATGGGATTGACCTTCCTGGAATGGGAGGAACAAAAGGCAGGACACTAGCATCTTGTTTAGCATCCCCATGTTCTTCGAACCCAGGGCCGTCAAATGTCTCTATGATTTAAAGACATGCACAAGCAAAATATTGGAAAAGGTCCCTTGGTGGATGATGTTTATCCTTGCAATTGGTGATGTCTTCTCCATGTAGTGTTACCAGCAATATACAACTCATGCGCTTCTCAACTGTTTGCTGTGGACTGTAACAATTCCTTTCTATACTTTGCAGAGAAAACTGTACCGATTCAGTGGTCTTCGCATTCAAAGGACCCCAAACAGGATGTAGATGCATGAACTGTGGAGTGCAGCTGGTGATGGGCTTTGAGTTGCTGTCCTTGGGTGAGCAGTTATTTCAAGTTCTAATGTA